>CM077879.1:16435987-17635987 GCA_039720435.1 Amazona ochrocephala
TTTTCCAGGTCTGTGAATTCATTTATGGACATTTTCTCTGTTGCTTCAGTTGGAACAGGTGGAAGTTTCATTTGTGTCACTGTAGGTTGCTGTCATGGTTTAAGCCTTTCAGCCATGCAGTTTTCTCACTCACTTCCCCCTCTTTTGTCCCTCCGCTCCTGGAGGGATGGAAAGGAGAATCGAAAGAGTGCAACTCCCACAGGTTGAGATAAGAACAGTTCAGTAACTAAGGTATAACACAAACCACTACTGCTACCACCAATAATAATAATGACGAGAAAATACAAGGGAAAAGAATACAATTGCTCACCACCCAATATCAAGCCCGACCAGGCAGTGCACCCCCACCCTTCGGGGTCTCTTCCCTCCATTTTTACATCCTGGGCATGGTGTGCTGTGGTATGGAATACCTCTGTTTTGTCAGTTTGGGTCAGGTGTCCTGTCTCTGCTTCCTCCTGGCATTCCTTCCCTCCATGGCAGAGCATGAGACTCAGAAGGTCCTTGGTCAGACCAAAACATTACCAAGCAGTAACTGAAAACACTGGTGTTATCAGCGCTGTTCCCAGGCCCAAAATCAAAAACACAGCACTGCACCAGCTACCAAGAAGGAGAAAAATGACTGCCACTGCTGAACCCAGGACAGTTGCTTCTTGCCTGTAAGATGAAAATAGCTGCTTTCGCCAGCACTATTCTCACTTGGATTTCTCTTTTTTTTGCTTCTCTTGTGGCTGTTTCTTTGCTTCTGTGGATTTTAGGGAATCTCCTTGGAAGCATCTTGCTCCCTTCAGAAGCTGCCCATACAGCTTCCCAGCCACCTCTGAGCCCCACCTCTGAGTGATGGCAGTCTGCAACGCCTGCAACAGCCTGTGCAGCTTTGATGCCCCATGGCAAAGCAGCTGCCATCCACACAAAGGCAGCCCTGGGTTCCTGCTATATTTCAGGCCAGGGACAAAATTCCTCCAACACCCAGATATTTGCGAGTGCTGCTCTGTGCTCATAAGCCTGCCTGTGAGATACAACAAATCATAGAATCATAGAATATTTAGAGTTGGAAAGGATCTCAAGATCATCTTAAAAACCATCCATGGGCAGGTACACCTCACACTACACCATGTCACCCAAAGCTCTGTCCGACCTGGCCTTGAACACTGCCAGCAATGGAGCATTCACAACTTCCCTGGGCAACCCATTCCAATGCCTCACCACCCTTACAGTAAAGAATTTCTTCCTCATATCCATTCTAAACTTCCCCTGTTTAAGTTTGAACCCGTTACCCCTTGTCCTCTCACTACAGTCCCTAATGAAGAGTCCCTCCCCAGCATCCCTATAGGCCCCCTTCAGATACTGGAAGGCTGCTATGAGGTCTCCACGCAGCCTTCTCTTCTCCAGGCTCAACAGCCCCAATTTTCTCAGCCTATCTTCATACGGGAGGTGCTCCAGTCCCCTGATCATCCTCGTGGCCCTCCTCTGCACTTGTTCCAACAGTTCCATGTCCTTTTTATGTTGAGGACACCAGAACTGCACACAATACTCCAAGTGAGGTCTCACGAGAGCAGAGTAGAGGGGCAGGAGCACCTCCCTCGACCTGCTGGTCACACTCCTTTTGATGCAGCCCAGGATAGGGTTGGCCTTCTGGGCTGCAAGCACACACTGCCGGCTCATGTTCATTTTCTCATTTACCAATCCCCCAAGTCCTTCTCCACAGGGCTGCTCTGATCTCTTCTCTGCCCAATCTGTAGCTCTGCCTGGGATTGCTCCAACACAAGTGTAGGACCTTGCACTTCTCATGGTTAAACTTCATCAGGTTGGCATCAGCCCACCTCACAAGCGTGTTAAGGTCCCTCTGGATGACATTCCATCCCTTCAGCGTATCAACTGAACCACACAGCTTGGTGTCACAGGCAAACTTGCTGAGGGCGCACTCAGTCCCACTGTCCAGCTTAAGTATGACACAGAGCAGGCACTGTGCCCAGCCAGGGCATTCCACCCCCTGTGTTGGGAGCAGGGACTATTCCAATGTTAGCCTGATCTCTACTTCAGCATCCAAAATACTGCTTAGTGCCTTTCATCTGTTGTTTTCTAATTCAAAAACTTGTTTTAAATCCGAAGTTTTGGTACATGAAACACAGTATTAACCATGCCTTATATGCAGCATCTCAGCTGGAAGAGGATGGGGAGAGCAGTGCCATATGTGGTAGGCATGAATGGCAGTTACCTAGCTCTTGGTTTTCCTGGTGTCTGGAAGAGTTAAAGTTGTATTTTCCACAGGCAGAGCAGACGAAAACAAACAGCAGTGACAGTAATTGCTCTGGTTTGGTTTATTTTTGTTGTCTGTGGTGGGGGTTTGTATGCCATCACTTTCATCAGCTTTAATTGCTGGCGCAGAGCCTCGGCTGCCGAATTACCTCTCATTGCGATGTGAAGGGCTGTTGCATCTTTTGCCTCCTGAAGAAGCTGTGGCCTTACAGAGTTAAGGCTGTGGTTTTTTTGCTCAGTGCAGGTACTGAACTTCTCCACCTTGTGCTAAATATAAATAAAGGATCAGGTTGTCCTTTAAACTGCTAAGCATGCTGGTGAGAGAAACCTGCTGACGGGAGGGAGCCTGCCGGCCCCACGGCTGGGATGAAGAGATGCTGAAGTGGCACAGGAGAACCAGGCAGGGCTGGTTGCAGCAACCAGCTGAGCTGAAAAACAAGCAGGAAGGATCCACCTACAGGGACAGTGAGCAAGGGGAGGGGTGGGTGAAGCTGTCCTGGTTTCTTCAAATAGAAGTCATGGTCGAGAAGAGGCCCAGGTCAGGGTTCTGGCCATGGCTTGCTTCTGCAGCAGCTCACTGGGTCTCTCACCAAAAGCTCTGTGTGTACACTGCCTGAGATCTTACCCTCCATACCTAAGGGGCTTTGTACAGTTGGGTGCTGCTGCACCACTGCAGAAGGCTGAGACCAGGACTGACAGCATAGGTAATGCAGGGAAGAGGTAGGACTGGCTGCATGGCCTCTCCTCATCTGTCATTTTAACAGGTTCAGATGTCTTTTGAGTTTCATCTCCTTTCCATCTGCTTCAGGTTCATGACACCGCGGTGTTGCAATTTACCCAGAGCTTGTAGACAGATAAATTGCTGGTAGGAATTTTATCCAAGTCTATTTTTCTGCTGGCCTGATTCAGACCAGGGACTTGAACTGTCGAGTTTTTGATGAACACACTAATCACACACTGTTTCCTTCTGAAATACAGTAATTCCTTAGTTATTCCTTTCTATCTGAATTGAGGCTGAATTGAGTTCACTTGGTTTGTTGTCTCCGTGCAAGCTTGCATTGCAGGGGAGGGGGAGCTGCCTTCCACTCACCCAGCCTTAGGGTCTGGCCAACATCTGATATCCCTGCCTGGGTGCCCTCCTGTGGCCATTGAGCCATAAAGGGGAGAATTTGGTAAATGCTTCATTATCTCCAGGACAGGAAATTATGGGTCAGGACATTACCAGGGTGCACACAGCTTCCATGTGGTCCTGGATCAGTTCACATTCCATGTTTGTGGTTCTAGGGGAGGAAAGCTCAAGATCTAGCCCCTGGCTTCAGATCAAGCATCTCATTTTCTGCTTTCCACTAAAAAGCTTTGTCCTGGTGTACTGAAGTTGCTAGCAATGCTGGGAGATGCAGAGCACAGATGATCTAGAACATCGTGTCTGGTGAGAAGGATAAAAGTAATAATAGGAGCTATAATCTAACTGTTGCAGTGTTTTAGCAAGAGCAGAGTGCCCAACTGTCAAAAGCAGCCTCCCATCCACACCCCCGTGAAGATGTGAAGCTGTACCCCAGCGAAATGACTCGTTGGCTGTGGGATGGAAAATATTTCACTACTTGGCTTTGAACGTGTGCAGATGTTAACATTTAATTGGGGAAGATGAGCAGTACCTTCCATAACCAACAAAGAGCACCGTGGCTGAGTCAAACGTGACATTTCATCCGTGCTTCACAGTTGTGTGAGAAAGCTATCACAGTGAGCACCGTCCACCTTTCGTGCGGGAGAGCCACACACGCCCAGCAGAGCCCATTTCCTACATACACTGTTGAGGTAGGGCTTACGGCAGCTTCACCCAGTGCATGGGCCTTCCACCAAGAACTGAATCTCAACCTTTAAGGTTAAATCTGGGTTAGCACAACACCATCCATCTAACATGCCCATTTTGCGTGTGAACACTGCACATTTGCCAACATTTTGAGCACTGTGTGGACTGACTGTACAGGGGGACTCGAGAGAAACGTGATTCTGAGAACTATAGCGGTTTTATACCGAGTTCTTTAAAGCATGAGTAGCACTGGCCTAAAATATTACTTCCTTACACAAGATAAGCAGAATCCAAAATCAAACAATATCGCAATAATACTTTCAGGCAACTTCAGGGAAACCTTAGAGCAGCTTCCGGTACCTAAAGGGGACCTACAGGAATGTTGGAGAGGGACTTTTTGCAAGGACATGTAATGACAGGACAAGGGGGAATAGCTTTAAAGTGAAAAAGTGTAGATTTAGATTAGATACTAGGAAGAAGTTCTTCAGACTTACAGCACCTGAGAAATGAACCAGTTGATCTGTTGGTCTTCTGGTCCCCAGCATGGGTGATACCGCTCAGGGCAAATTGCTTTGATTCTGCTGCTTTGCTTCGTGGCTGAGGCAGGGCCAGGATCTGGTAGCTGGGTATAGGGGGCAGAAGGGGAGAAGTTTGGCAGCCACTTAACTCCTGGGGCACGTTGAGAAAGATGTGTTTTTCTTGTATATACAGTTATAAATTCTGATTTACTCTATGAACTTATGTCTAACCTCAAGCCTCAGAATAAATGAAGACTTCCTGTTGTGTCTAAAACCCACGTCATATCTACATCCTTGGAGGCCAAAGCCCAATGCCAGCATGATAACAACGCAGACAGGTCGAACCAGTTTGGTGCAGCTGCACTTCTGAACTGGAGCTGGATCACAACTCATCTCTTTAAAGGGAGCACAGGAGAAGGTAGCCACATGACTTTCCACATTAGACCACATAAAACCACCCTTAAACACAGTGTCTGGAGCCTGCTTGGACCTGGGAGCTGAACAAGACAGAGGAGCTGTTCCAGAAGCTGTAGCCAGGTGACAAGGAAAACCTACAGCTATAGTACAACAATGGAATCAGTGGGGATGACTGGAAGGCAGGGAAGTTTGAAGGTTCATTAGTGCCAGTATCCCGAAAGTCTTCAACACCTGTATCTGATGGGCAAGAGGGAGATGACTGACTACGGCTTTGATGTGCGGCATTGATCCCTCCTGGCAGACCTCAGTAGAGCCAACAAGAACACTTCGTGTGTACTTGCCTAAAATCAACTTCTAAATACAACTTCTACATATCTGAAGAGTGTAAATGGTGAAGAAGAGGCTGGCTCTGGGAATGGGCACCTGGAGGTGCTCCTGTCAGTTCACTGTGCAGCACCCCAGGCCTATCTGCAAAGTGTTTGCATTGCTATGGCCACAGCTAAGAAATGTCTTTGCCTCTGCTCTTATTAAGGCTTGACCTAATGCCAGGTTGTTGAGGGCATGGACACAGATGGAGCAATTTACCCCATGCTCCCTCTTTGGAGAGCACAGAAATGCCTCTGGCTGGAGAGACGCTCAGAGGTTTGGCTTTAAGCCCTCTGTAAGGACCTTTGCTGCAGAAGGGTATTTAATGTCTGCTTTCTAGAATAGAAAGCTAAAGACTTTGAAAGCCTCCCCAGCTTCCTGTGGTGAAGCTGTCGTCAGGCTGTTTAGTGGCAAAGATTATTCTTGGGGTGTTCTCCAGTAACCTATTGCATCATCATTTACTCCATTACTAATATTCCAACAGATTTCACTGACCTTAGTGAACATAAAACCAGACTAGATTGACATATTTGCTTTAGAAGATGCTAATCAATACCTATTTTGTTATCCAATGCGGTTATGTCCCCTGTTATTGTGATTTATCTCATTTTTGTTGACCAAAGGTGGTTGAATGGGTGATAACAGCACTGAATGTGGCAAGGGTTAATAAATTCAGATGAGGTTGTCATCTTATTACCAGAGTGCAGGAAGTGAAGCACAGCCATTTAATTAACCTAGTCGCAATGAATTTCATGCAACACGCAGTTAACACTTCATCTATTAAAACTGCGAAGCAGATGGTAGTGAGCAGTTTTGTCTGCCATAAATAGGGTACCAATTTAAATTACTTGCTGCACAGGATTTTATAGGACAAAATTATCTAAATATTATATGGTGAAATACTTAATA
Organism: Amazona ochrocephala; assembly: GCA_039720435.1. Taxonomy (NCBI): domain Eukaryota; kingdom Metazoa; phylum Chordata; class Aves; order Psittaciformes; family Psittacidae; genus Amazona; species Amazona ochrocephala. The sequence goes on from CM077879.1 coordinate 16,442,264, forward strand.
ATCTCTTTCTTTTAAGTCACGCATATATCACACTCTTGGTCCAATAGTAGAAAACTCAATTATTTCCATGAAATTCCCAAAATGGAGAGCTAAAAAAAACCCAAACCACCCAAGACTTTGATGAATTGGCATTTCTTCAAACTCCAAGGCCTTCAGTCGTCATCTCTGCTGGAGAATATATAATCCATTATAATGCTTGAGCTTACTTTCTCTATCTGCCTAGAGATTTTTATTACTTACACAAATGGATGTTGACTATTAAAAGCTGACTATTAGAAGGCCACATTTCTCAACAGACTGGTAGTTTCTCTCTTGCTTTTGAAAAAGTATGGTGATAAATATTACCAAATTTAACATTTTCTTTTTGATTTCTCGCAGTTAGGGAGAGTTATGTGAGCACACAACCGTGCATACGGGCAAGGGGTTGTATATCAAAGGCACTGTGGATGACTCAGAGCCTGAAGCTGGGTGGCCACTTTGCTTCCCTGTCTCTTATCCTAGAGAGGGGATGTATGATATGGCTTCATATGCACACGACGATTTAGGCAGTCTTGGAACTTACTGGCTGTTGACTGCACAAATCACTGGCTCATATAAAATCCAGGGCAGAGATGTTAGGAGGGAGCAAAGAGGCTCCCCTAAAATCAGGATTGCTTCAGGGTCGTGTGAAACCCATGTTTCAGCAGAGAAGCAGATGTTGGTTTGAGATCTTAGCAGGAGCCCAGGGAGCAGAGCAAAGCCTGAGCCAGCAGAGCAAGTAGGTCATGGCACCCCCAGCAGTGTGCAGCTCCCCGTGTCCCAGGCAGGGGCAGAGAATCATCTTTGCACTCCTTCAGAGAAAACAGATCTGATGAACCAACCTCCTTCCGCATTCTCCTTCTCACTCCAAAGACAGAGGCTTGACAACAAGGCTCTGCTGCTGGTGAATAAGGTTCATTAAGCCCGCAGAAAGCTAGAGGGTGTGCATTCATTTATTTGAATGACTCTCTGAGACTCCTTTATTTGAACGACTTTTTCCTTAGAGAGGCAGGAGGCAAGTGTGTCCTTTGTCACCTCCTCTGATTGCTCTGTCCACTGAACCGCTAGCAATAGCTATCAGAAAGTCTCCAGAGATTCCAGGCATCACAATCCATGACAAAGGACATAAATTGCTCTTTTCACAGATGACATCCTGCTTTATCTCAGTAAAACACAAATCTCTGTTCAATGCCTGAAGAGGTCCTGGAGCATTACTTTGCTGGAGCAGGGCTTCATGTAAATACGAGTAAATCAGAGGAGATCCTTACACAATCATCCAGAGGGATTTTTCTCATTCTCTGTGCTATTATCTCCAGGGGAATTCAGCTCCTTATTGGTCCCAGCTCCACCCTGCTTGGGCAAACTGTCACAGTCCTTTTTCTGTCCCTTCATATCAAGGTCAAGCAGGGATCTGTTCTATGGTAGGTAGTAGCACAGGTTTGGTTTGGCTGTATCAAAATGAATCAGATGCATGGTTCCAAGCAGTAAGTAACTAAGGAGCAGAACGTGGTCTTTGTTCAAGGCCATTACCAGATAAACTTTGAACAGTTCAGAACTGAAATTTATCCAGTTCCTCACAAACACACTCTAAGCTATTGTCTTCCCAGGCATTGCTGCTGAAGAGAAACGGGCAGCCAGCCAGGTGGAGGAGACAGTGTCCGAAGTCACAGGAGCTACCACTGCTGTGAGTGGGATCTCTCCCCTTCTTCACTCAGAAGAGAAAAAGAAGGCATGTTAATGTCACAAGATTGAGAGTGGCAGCTTTTAAGGTGCTGTAATTTGCTGTCAATCCATAGGTACCAAAGCATATCAATATCCACAGCCTAACAGTTTCCTCCTTTTCTTTAAACATCATTAACAGGCTTTCCTGTGAAAATAAACACTTTAAAACTCAGACAATGCTACTGAAAGGCTGTGAAACAGATTAAAATATTGATACGTTATTGATGGATATTGATTGGATTTGATATTGGTAATGGCATTGTTATTGATACTGATATTGATGCATTCATTAAGGTGGGTCAATATTATTGATCAGCCTGAGAAGCTGAGGCATTTCAAGCAAAGTTACCAGCCTGGGCCAACTCAAGACGTCAAAGCCAGGCCCAGAAAAAACCCCTGTCTCGCAACTGCCAAGTCAGTGCTTTATCAACAAAGTGCATTGCTCTTTAGTATATTCATTTATAATGCAGATTAGGTGGATGAGAGGGAAATTTAATCATTTAGAATGACTAATAACTATGCTAATGTGTTTGGATAAAATAAGCATCCACATATGCTGAAAGCCTTTATAGTGTAATAAACTCCTGTTATCTTTCGAGGCGTGCAGTACTTTGCTTTGATTTTCATAAACCAGATCCCTTTAGTTCAAGTGCCATAAAAGTATATTTTTTAGAACGGTTGCAAAGCCTGAGACTGCAGAACCTCTCAGCAGCAGGACTTGTGTGAGGAGCTGACAAACTGCTCCCGGTAGGAGGCTCCGGGGCTTGGGGTTTCTTTGGTCAGTTGGGGTTTTTCACTCTCTGACAAAATGTGTCAAACCAATTGAAGACTTGGACTTCAGAGACAGGAAAGAGCTTGGAGGGTATTGATTTCAATGGGTTTGAGGCTGCCTGTACAGAAACACCCATCCCTTTGGAAATTAGGTTTTGGTTTTTACTGCATACAACAAAATACCTGCTTCGATCCCCTGTCTAAATCCTTATTGCTCTTCACATAACACAGACACATTCATACCACATTTTTAACATGTTTTTCTCTGCTGTTGCAGACAGTGCTGCTGACCACTTTCCTGTGGTCTCTGCCATCAGGTGTGACACTTGCAGCCTTACCTCTGGCTGCAGTTCCTTTGCCACATCCCTACTGCTGCAGCCACAGACCCCAGTGTTACTGCTGCTGAGCTGCGGGACAGGCAGATTCTGCAGGGAGCAGATCACTTTTGTCTGATAACACCTTCAAGTGATGATACCACTGGTACAGCCCTGGAGCCCAGCAGCCTGCTCCAGCATGGCATAGCCTGGCCGCTCTCAAGGAGTGCGATGCTGTTTTTCACTCCTGCGCTGCTGCTGCATCGTGCTGCAGCCCTCCTGTATGGTGCACTTCAAAAGCAGAGAAGTGAGTGAGAAGTGTTGGGAGAAGATAATCTCAGAGCAATACCAAAAAGAGAAGCTATCATTCGCTATTGACTTCAACCTGCACTGAAAATAATTCAGGTCACTTTGGAAAAAATCATCTGCCTTTAACAAAGCATAAAAAGAAAGTATAGCAAATGCAGTAATATTATTTATTTAATCTTGTTCCGTTAAGAAGAATAAAATATCAACAACGCCCACTCCATAAAAAGAAAAGAATAAATGACCAGATATTAAAAACATCATCCAGATAGAAAGTCTTGGGGCTTGGTTTTCCTTTTCAATAGAACAATGAAGTATAACTAAGCCAAAAAACCATAAAGCAATGGTGTCTTCTTCTGGATGAAAGCTCAAACCTCCACAAAAACATCAAACAAGAATGGGCCCTGAAATAAGAAACGAGGCCTCTCTACATGGTTGACATTTGAGAATGAGTGCAGAGAGCTCTGTGAAGGTGCCAGGACAGGAAAGGCACAGTAGCTGCGGAGGACATCTTTGGGGGAAAATTAGGAGATGAGTCTGCTGGAGCTGAGTTAGAAAATAGATGGAAGGCTGGCTGGGAAGTGCAGATCTGAGGCAGTTTGTTAGGCAGAGTTGCCTACCTGCTCCTGTCTCCGTGGTGATGCATGGCTTATATTTGGTACTTGGGATTTTGTCATTCGTGCTCCACTAAGTATTTGCCTGGGAGAACCTGTATTTAAATCACAAGGTTAATCAGACATGCTGGGAAGCAGAACGGACATGAGGTGACAGGCATGTCCAAGGCTTTCTCTAAGTACTCACTGATGATGTTTTCTAAGCTAACCTTAAACCCCAGATTCCAACAGCCGCATTCTTTATGCAGAAGAGCCATGGAAAATCAAGGGTGATGCGAGGATTTGCAGTATTTAGCGTCTTCCTGCAACCATGAAAATAGCCAGGAGGGGAGACACCACTCGCAGGCATAGGTGGGGCAGAAGCTGGGCGCGCAGAAGCACACTGGATGCCTATGGATGGTTAAAAGCTTTACATAGAAAACTGGGCTATGATGTTCCTCATCCTGGCTCAGTCTCGCTGGGCCAGTACAGATAGCAGTCCTCATCTGCTTTTTTCAGCTCCTTATCAGAATTGTCATAGATAAGTGGAAGGTGTGAGTATTTAGGAGGAACATTTCCTTATCTTTTAATTAAGAATGTTACAGAGGTGGGTTTTCTTCTTTTTGCAAGATAGGCAGAGTAGTAGATTTTTCCAGTCTAGCCTTTTGTAGGCCAGGCATGTGATATGTGGTGAGAGCCAAGAGAGGCATTTAAATTCTCTTTTGAGGCCTTTTTGTGCTTATTTTAGTTTCAATAGAATTGGGCCTGTTCCATATGTCCTGATTCACTACAGGATGCTTTTCTTGGAGGAGGAGTGGCTGTGTTTGATCAAGATGGTGCTGACCTCATTTGTGAAATCAAGGATCAACTCAGTGTATGGGGAAGCGTCTTCCTAGCGCAGCTTCTAACAAAAAGCCCTTCAAAAGAACAGCTTTATGCAGGTTCTAATAAGAGTAGGCCAGGAAAAAATAATCCAAACCTTATGTAATGTCCTATCACATAGACGTTTAATCTTCCATTCGACTGGGTAAGAACTTAATCAGAAACAAAACATCTTCTGAAATAAGAGCACTATCGTATTTTTAACAGTCTTAGTCTTCTGTTGACATGAGAATACAAGGTGCTGAAATTGTAATAGTAAGACTGCATAGCTCTTGGGTTTATATCCTTGAGAGAGAAAAACTGGATGTTAATATTATCTGCACGTTACTATTCCCTATTCACAGATAGGGAAAGAGAGGAAGAAGGTTTGCTCCATCATAACTGACTAGACATTATCAAGGTGCATACACTATATGAACAACTCAGCCTTTCTTTATTTTAACAGCTGTAGTGTTTGCAAGCTATGACTTGAATAGTAAAACAAAAAAAGTGAAAGATTTATCTTTGGTATCCTCAATAAAGAGCTGTAAAAATGTTGGATAGACTATAGCCTGTGACTATATTTAGATATATGTGTCCCTGAAGAATGCATTCACCAGGGTAAAATATTAACGGCTGGTTTATGGCGCTGCTATTTCCCTTTGACTTCCTCATTCATGTGCACATGGAATAGAGCAAACGAGCATCTGGGCAAGGAGGGTTGGGGACATGCTGAGGACTGTGTGCTCAGGTAGGTTCCAGGGTAAGGGCTCAGTGGGGTGGTGTAACACGGTCTTCCCGCTCAAGGAAACTTCAGACACTCACCCCCCTGTTTTCTGACATCAGCCTGCACCAGCTGTACAGAGCCACACAGATTAAAGTCAATGGGCTTCTTCACCTGGAGAAGTTGTAGTGGGAGTCAGTTGGCACTTGCCAGAGGAAGCTCTTTTGAGGGATGCACAGGCTGGTGCACATCTATGCCCAGACCTGATGTCAGGTGAACAACACTTGCATCTCTGCTGCATGAAACAAAATGAGCCCCTGGAAAAACACACCTGCAGCATCAGCGAAGCATGCCAGGCTGGGCACATGGGCAAGGCAGCAACATTGGCAGCTCCGGACAATGCCTGGTCCCAGCACAGCCAAAGAGACACGTGCCTGGGTGGTGCAGCCCTGCTGCAGCTGCCATCCCCAAAAGGCCAAGGGAAGATCTCTCTGGCATGGATAGGCAGGCTCTGCCCAGCCTGCAGCAAGGAACATGGGAGTTAGCTGGTAGGAAAAAGTGAGCAGCAGCATGTTTTTGGATCAGCAGCTGGAAACAGAGCAGACACGTGGGCCATTTCTCAGCTGGAGCATCCCATCCGAACTCTGCTTGAAAACAGGGAAAACACAAAGCATGCCTTAAATCTAACTAATGATGCAGAAGACTTCCCAAAAAAAGTACACAGAGAGGAGATATTCATTGAGTCATCCACCCTCATGCTTTGGGAAGCTGTGTGCTAGAGGGACTAGGAAGGTTTCCTCATGGTGCAGCATTGGAAGAAAGATGAAGATGGCATTTACATTCTTGTGCAAAGCTCCAGTTCTGGCCATTGTTAGAGGTAGTATAATACCTACTATGGATAGATCCATGGCACAATTTGCTATAGCAATTTCTGCTACAATGAATTTCCAGGAATAGTGGGAGTAATGTTAATACTGGAGCTATGGCAGCAATAGCCATAGCAATAGCTCCTGCAAGTTGCTTGTCCCAGCTGTTAAAGAGAGGACTGCAGATTCTTCCTGCCTTATTTTCTGTTCCTATTTTCCAATGTAGAAGATGCACAAGATTACAAACAAGTGACTAGATGTAGAGATCATATTTTAACCTCAGGGAGTGTGTGTGAGAGTGAAAGGCAGAATATATTAGTTTCTGAATTAGTGTTTGTAGCATTTCTACAAACACTTAGGCAAATGCATAGTCGAAGGGATAGTATCAATGTTTTATTTAAACATCTTTTTAAGGAGTTTCATTGCCTTGTGTTGAAAACCTGATCTTTAAAAGAGCCAATGTCTAAAAGTTTAGCTTACTTCTCAAATGCGCCGATTGATATTTTCTTTCATTTGACCTATTTGTCTTAAAACATTGATAATCTGCTGGGGGGGGGGGTGTCCATAGCTCAATGTCCAATTCAGTTTGTTTGTTTTTTAAATCTGCCGTTCTGTTGCCAAGAAATTAAACAAACAGATGCCACTCTTTTTGAGGGGCTCCATTAAATCCCATGCCTTACGCACCATCTGCTGGATCTGCAGCAGCAATTAACAGCTACATGCTATTCCCAGAGCATAGCTGACAGCAATTGATGGTGCCACTGGCAATTTCCCCTTCCCACTCCTCATCCTCTCTTTTCCAAATAGCTATAATGCAGTATTTCTGCATAAAGGACTGGATCTGCTGAGGAAATGCAAAAAGAGAGAGGTATTTGTTGTTTTCCAAACTGTGACGGATGAAAGTCCTTTCTGGGCATTACCGTATTTAAACAAAGAGCAAGTTCAACAGTAAGGACTGAGCTGATAGATGTCTGCAGAGGCAACACGAGCGCAGCTTGTCCTGCATCTTATGGGACTGGCCTCCTCCATAGCAGTGCGCAGCTGCTCTGGGGAGCCTGGCGCTGCACACAACCTCTTCCCTCCTGCGTAGCTGGTTTAAGTCCACTTGGGTGGGAAGCCACTGGAAATTGCTACCTCTGATACCAAGAGCGTAATACCTCAGCCTAGTGAGCAGCCATGAGCCACGAGCGCCGGGTGTGGTTCATGTGCATTTTCTGAGAGCCAGGTGAATGGCTTTGTGCCTGTAAAAACTCTTGGAGACTGAATCTTTTATTGACAACTGCTCATCTTTCCCATGAGATAACACATAAACCATGGATTCACCTTACTGACCGGGCGTCAGCCTGCAGCCTACAGCCCAGCCCTTTTGGTTAGCTGAGCAGATTGACTACATACCCTGGGAAAGAGCTTCCCTGGCATTTGCTTCAGTGTTTCTGATGATGGCACCATGCCTTTTCCTGGACTGTGGCGCCTGACTGTTGGTTGTGCTTTGCCTGACAGAAGTGGGGGCTTCAGGAGTTTCTAAGAGCACTAAATATGCCATTATATATATATGCACTAAATGCAATTAAAAAAATCTGTGCACCTTAGGCTTCAAGTTTCCTTTCTAATTGACACAGAACACTTGGAAATGAACTAGCCTGCCTACTCCCATAGCTTCTGACACCCCTCCACACATCCTCACAGCACTCCAAAGTCAAGGTCTTCATGTAAAGACCATGAGCTTCCTCCCAAGGAATTACGTGCAAAAATGCTTGGTGCTACAATGTTGTATTACTTAGTTTTCAACAAGTTGCTTGCATTGCTGTTTTGGTGGAAGGATTTCTTTGCCTTCAGTTGTCAGCTACTGACAACTTCTCCTCAGTACAAGTGATTTCTTCTCCAAGACATGTAGGAGATAAAAGGATGTGGGGTTTAACACTGGAGATGCTCAGAATATGCCCATGTCAGATAGACAGCTATACATTATTTTGGAAATTTATATTTCCATCCTGGCAATACATCTGTACTGTAATTATCCTTATTGCCCTGTATGGTGACCATCTGTAAAGGCAATCTGAACTTAACAAGGGCATCTCATGAATCAGGTGTGATTTAAAATCTTCCAATAGTTTGTAAATCTGCCCAGGACTTAAGGATTAATTGAAGAGCAGACAGCTTAATGCATTAACCTTTCACCTCTGTGGGCCTGGGTTCCAAAGCTGATTTAGGTCAAGAAGCAAAAAATGAGATTGGCGACTCTGTCTTAGTCATTCCGAGCGCTGGGGCTCACAGAGCCTGGTTAGTGCTGCTCACAGAGCCTGGTTAGTGCTGCTCACAGCACCCAGTTCTCTCAGTGGGTGTTTGTTTTGAGGGCTTCAAGTGTTCTTGCTACTGGTGCTCTATTGTAAAGTTACTGACTTATGAATAAAGTCAGGTGTCTGAGGAGACCTGTTGGTAGGATATGGTGCTGAGAGGCCAGGAAGCATCAAGGGTGGCCCTAAGGAGCTTCTTTCCTAAAATTGAGCCAGTCTATTGAAGGGATTGGAGGGATGCTAGTATGGATGAAGATGGGAGGGGACATCAGTCCTTCTGTAGCCCTGCTCAGCCTGGTGGACAGCCTCCCTCACTGTGACTCCCCATGCTCCCACCCCATGCTGGCTGTGCCCCCTCCAGGGCTTGCCCAGAGAGCAATGCTGCAAGGAGGCCAGTGAGAGAAGCTGGGATCAGCAAGTGTTCCTCAATTTCTTTGTCTGTGTGTGAACACAATAGGAAGCAGCAGAGTGAAGCAATGTGGACTCTCCATCTCATAGTTTCCTTTGGCTCGTGGAAGATGGGGATGCTGCCAACGTCCTTGATGCACCCTCAGCTGCATGACGCAGGGTATTCTGTCACTTGGCAGTGACCCTTATCAGCCTGTCCTTGCTGACTCAGAGCCAAAGTCTGCTTCACAGGGGTGCTCCTTTGCTGAAGGTGAAAATGCAGCCAGAGTCCATAACAGTGGTGGAGCAGCCCCTCCATGCCTGGCTGGCATGACTGCCCCTTGGCCCTAATTCATCAGCTGCCTATTTATGGTGGCTTAGCACTGACCACTGGTGGTAAAACACAGAGTGATCTGTGTGGAGTCTGGGGAAAGGCATTGAGCAATGCAAGTGCCAGCAGCAGATGTCTCTCTGGGGAGCTAAACACGCTCTGAATCCCTATTAAGTAGCACCAGGTTGGGAAGTCACTCAATGGGAATGTCCCTCTCTGTCAGTGTACGAGTGTCCCTGTGTAGATTTATGTTCCTCACACCCTGCAGACCACCCGGGAGAGGGACCCATGCGAGAGCAAAAATTACCCGTGACCCTTGCCTTTGACTGTCGACCTCTCCCTTTCCCCACACATGCCCTGTCTGCTCGGGGTTTGCCAGCTGATTAACGAGATGGGCTGAGAGCTCTGTTCCCAAAAGGCATTGGAGAGTGATGTGGTTTCCTGGAGCCCACAAACACACACACAAAATCTGCATTTCCTGTGTTGGGTTGTTTTTGTCTGCTTGGAACAAATGTCATCCGGGGGGGGTTAACTTTACCAAAATGTGTTTGTTATTGGTGCAGGTCAGAGGTGAGATGACAAACACACTGTGAAAGCCACCGATAGAAAGCTTAATCATTTATTTTCTTCCCTGGGATCTTTTCACTTGTTCCAGCTGGTTCAAAAGCGCTTGGAACATATCAACAAGGATTGCAGGACGGAAAACAAACCTTTGCCAGCAGCAGAACTAGACTGACAGAAACAGGACAATAGTCTTTTTCATGCCACAGAATGCTCCTAAGCAGCATATAGTTTCATGTGTGCTTCCACTTTTTTCCCTCCTCCTGGCTAAATTATGAAGTACTGTTTGCCAGCAAACATTGCAGTTCACTTTTTAAGGGAATTTATATGATTAAAGGGTTGGTTGAGAAGTGATGATTGAAGTTCAACTATTAAAATGCATATCAGTGCGCAGGGAAAATAAAAAGGCACTGAAACTCTTTTCAAACCCAAGCACCAGGTGCATTAATTACATTTCATTGCATGTTGGTTTATTACTGCGGTCACTTGTGCCTTATGATCTGCATTAACACCTGCGTTCTACGGATATCTTGGTATTTCACTAAACAAGATGAATATTGGCCAGATGGTGACTCCAGTAGGAAGCATTTCACGTAGATTTTCCTGCTCTGCACAGTTGCCTGTAAAGGAATCCTGAATGTCATACTGCTCCAAAGCAAACCCAAAAACCACAGCACTAAATTTAAGATCAACTGTCTTGACAGTACACTCAGAAAGGATGGGGTAACAGCCAGATCCAGGTCTTGTAACGTGGATGTTGCTAGTAAATCTCTGCATGTTGCACAATGGCATCATTTGTACCCACATTTCACACTATGGGGTGATGCTGCCCAATGCAGAAACACAAATCCATGGAAAACTGGGTCACCTCAGGTCTGAAACATGGATGACTTGTGGGGGTTTTAGTGTGTTGGTTTTTTCCTCCTGGTTGCATTCATGACCTTTCTTCTATAGTGCATGCTAGTTAATGTACAACAGGCATCCAGCCCTGGGAACTGCTATGGTGACAAGTCAGGACCTAAGCCCAACCATGCCTGGACCTTACCCTTTGACCAAAGCAGGGAGCACATTAGGAGAGGTGGGATGGGACACAGACCTCGCTGCCCTGTTACTGGCACTGTCTGGCTCTTGTCTCACTCATCAGGTTACTTGCTGACTTGCACAAGAAAAGAGCAACAGATCTCAAATTTCATCCTGGCACGACATTACACTGTTAAAAACTTGGGCAAACCTTCTAAACTGTGCAATTAACAGCCACCTCAAACCCACATCAACTGGAAAACACAGCACCAATCCAGTGCTGCCTGTGAGCTTTGCTGTCCTTATCTGCTGTTATTGCAGGACAAGAAAGTTTTCCCTGCATGAGTCAGATTTTTATTGCGGACATCCATGTTCATGGCTTCTTTTTGTGGTCCTTCACTTGCACATGTGGGTCAAGCACTATGTGACCATAGCAATTCAAGTGTCAATAGAAATTGTCATATGATCAGAAGCATTGGGGTTTATGGTCTCCATGGTTTTGTACTCCTCTTGCCTCCCTTGGGTGCACTAGGAGGAGCACCTGCCAGTGCCCTGAGGCTTATCTTCTTCTGTGGGGGCTGGCAGAGCATGGTCCCCAGATGGTTCCTGCTGTACCTCTGAGAGATGCCAAGCTGGCACAAGGGAAGTAAGTGGAAAAAAACATCAGGATGGCAGTGGACTGGCAGCCAGCAGAGCAGGGCACAGAGCAGGCACATCGTTTTGGAAACTGGGGGCTTGCCCTGAGCACAGCACATTGGCAGTGCCTCATAGTTGGCTTTCTGAGCGCTGCCCTTGATGAAGTGGGCACACGCCCAAAGTAAAACCCCAAAATGTACCCAGCCTCCAAGTCAACACTCTGATGAATATAAGCAAAGGCAGGAAGCAGAACACAGGGCTGGCCAGCCAATGAGCTCAGCCCCATGCTCAGGATGGGTGCAGAGCACACAAGACCTGGCTGGATGCTGAGCTGCTCCTCACCCCGTTGCCATGTTGGGATGTCCATGGAGCTGGCATCCGAGTTCCTCAGTGACCCTGTTGTTCCCCTCAGAGGCACGGAGCACCGCATCCAATCTATGAAAACAAGAAGCCAAAAAAATAGGGACTAATTCTCTTCCTTTGCCCCAGGCACACTTCTCCCGGAGCTGCTGTTTTATAGAAGACCAATATCTTGCTTTTGGAGGAGTGTAGGCAAATCCTATTACAAGTTGAGATTAGCCATCAGTCAGATAGCTCACCAGTGCAGAGATCAAATATAAAATATGTATGCTCTGTGTCATCTGTTTAGCAACCTTAAATTAGCTCACACCAGCGGATGGTGCCGGCCAAATGGCAGAACATGTGCTGCAGATGGAAATCAGAGTCAAAGCAGAATCCTGTGGGATACCCCCAGCAATTTTAAAGCAGCTATCTTATTACCTAAGCAATTTTCAGGGACAAGCAGAATTCAGACCTAGCCGACAACAACTCTCCGGTCCCACCTTGGTGCATCTACTTCATTATTATTTCAGTGCTGCCTGGAGAGCTCTATCTGCTGCTCCAGTTTCTCTGCAAAACCCCTCCCAACAACCCACAATAAAAGACATCTCCAGTGAGGGCAGGCTTACGGTTTAATTTAAGACAAGGCACAGCAAGTGGAAGTAACAAACAACCAGAGAGAGTAAAAGGGAGAGGGTTGATGGAAATGGTGGAAAGCACTTGTCCCTGCAGTCTCTGTATGTATACACACACATACTAGATGCAGATTAGTGTGTGCACAGAGACCTCAGAGACCCCTTGACCTGAATATGAGACACCCAGAAATAATTGATAAACAAAATACACGCATGGGGTGGAAGGCTTGAGGATGGGAGAGACCTTCATTGCTCACTGCGGAGGAAGCAATGCACATGGAATCATAGAATCATAGAACGGTTTGGATTGGAAATTACCTTAAGATCACCTAGTTGCACTCCCCCTGCCATGGGCAGGGATGACACACCCTAGACCATGTTACCCAAGGTTCTGTCCAGCCTTGCCTTGAGCACTGCCAGGGATGGAGCATTTACCATTTCTTTGGGCAGCCTGTTCCAGTGCCTCACCACCCTCACAGTAAAGAACTTCTTCCTTATACATGGGTGGGTTTGACTTGGCTTCCTGCCATACCATGAGCAGCTTTGGGGTCTATGGGCCTATAGGGGTCTATAGGTCTACAGGTCTTGCCAAGCCACATACTGACTGAAAACTCTCTTGTTTCTCAGTATGTACATTTGTATGTACACATGTACATATGTACATATATATATATATCATATACATTTGACCTCATGGCCTTGGTCTGGGGAGCAGGAAAAGTAAGAGGACGCTACAGTGACCTTGATGGTGGCTTTGGGTGAGTGGCGCATGAAAGCCGAGCACAGAGGTGGCTGCGATACCACTGAGAGGGATGTGCATTTTCCTGCCAGCCACACACAGGGTCCTCAAGCCCTCAGCAAACCCTCCTCAGCAGGGCCTGGCTAGGAGGGCCCATGGGAGGAGAGGGAAACCACCAAGGAGCTGTGTGGACTTCCAACTGGAACAAAGCGTGATGGGGCCGTCTCTCAGCCAGTGCTCTTTGCTGCCTGAGGCATGGCAGCAACCGAGCTGGGAAGCAAATGGGATGACAGCAAAATTCACCCCAAAGGGATCTGTTTGTTCGTACATTAATTAAAAATGTAATGTTTCTTGTAAGTCTTGCTGAGCAGCTACTTCATTGCCTTTGTTCTTGTAGAGCCTCCAGTCAGTTCCAGGCTCAAGCAAGCGTTCCCCATGCCTGTGGGTAAGGAGCTTCCGCCTGACAACCACAGGGGAATCACCATGTCCTGGACCTCTCCTAAGGGTGTAAAAGGGTGTGTGGGAGGATGGTCTTAGGCCAGTTTTCCCCTTTTCTGAAGGAAAACTGAGTGTATTGAGCCCATCTCTCGCCTTCTTTCCACTGGGCACCACAGTTACAGTAGGAAACAGATTGTTCAGGCACACAGAACTCAAGAAGGATACTCTCAAAGTGAAAAACAATTTGCAGAGGTACTGATGGCATCAGGATGCTTTGAACATTTCCAGGTTTGTATTTGCTCAGGGTTTGGGGATTCTCAGAGGAGGCACAGAAATGCCATTGAAGTGCAAACCACTACGAAGGTGACTGTTGCAATCAAAGCCCAGTGCTTGTTTGGAAGCAACATCTTAAGAAGCAAAGGAACAGTTTTGAAGAGGTCACTTCAAAAAAGAATAGTAACGTTCCCCTGGGTCAACAGCAGCATGTGCGCTGCTCTCAGATGAGGAGATGCCTCCTTATCCCCAAGCCCCCAGGAGCACGACTTGCAGGAGTTTTTCCTGACAACGTGTAATAAAAATTCACTTTGAAAAAAGAGCATCGCTGGTGATGTCTTCAGGCTTTTGACTTTGCTCTTTCCTTCAAACACCACTCGTGATGCTGAGCACTCATTCTCTTGGCCTATTTGTTCCTGGCAAACAAAGAGCAAATTCCCCTGGGTACAGCAATCCATTTTTAACACTGTAATTATTTAGAAAAATGTTTTGATAGGAGCAATGGAAAACTGGGGCATTTCAGGTGTCCCTGAGAAAGTTCTTGGAGCACTGCATGAAACCGGGACTTAAAGTCTCTGTATTTATGGCACTAGCCCCAAAAGAAGTCCACCTATTCAGCTGTGGCATTTGAATCTATTTGCAGTTCACTGAACAGCCCCATCTGCCTGTCATCTCCAAGTGCAGAAGGCACAAAACTCCTGAGGGTCCACTCCAAAATGGTGAGAGAAGGGAGGACACGTGGTGTCTGCTCCACGAGCATTGTTGGCAGGGCAGGTCCAGACAACTGTCCCTTTCTCAGCTATTGTCTCCTTCTGTCCTCTCAAACTCTATGGGACTTCATATGTTAATGTACCCTTTTGGGAAGCCCTCTGATGGAAGAGGTGGCATCAGAAAATGTCAGAGTCCTTAGCAGCAGACTCACAGTGCTGAGAGTGCCCAAAGGCACATGAGTTTGATACAGACAAGGAGATGCGTCTCCTGCCATCCTCTGTCCAGCTGAGAACGTCAGGGCTGCAATCTAGAAGCTAAATGTCAATTCAGTTTTGCCACAAGGCCACATTTTCTTTTGAAGTAAGCACAGTCAGGAAACCACCCCGATCACGGCTGTGCCCTCAGTGCACATACACTGCCTGCCAGCTCCACAACATGTACCCGCTTTTTCTGCCATCCCAGTTATCGTTGTTCAGTGTCCGTGACGTTGCTTTGCACCTCTGTAGGGATGAGCCGCTGGCATTGGAAAGGTAAGTAGTAGACGTGGGGTGCAGGGGTGCATCGTGCTGAGGAAGGCGGGATGGAGAGGATGTAAACGTAAGCAATGGGAACAGAAAATTAAGCAGAACTGAAAGCGTTACAGCTCAGCTGTCCTCAAAGGACCCGTTACCCTTCAGGGAGCGTGCGCAGGTGAAATAAGGGGGAAAAGAACCCCATACTCAGCATATTCACTGCCATCTCCTGGTGGACAGAGAAATAGCCCTATCCGGCCTTGCCCTATGCTGTCATATCGTTTGCTGTACAATGCTGTTATAGCATTTTTATTTCTTCTGTCACTATAGAATCACAGACTCAAATGGCAATATTAGGAAAAGGCACTGTATGTACTTTGGCTCTGCATACCAAAAGCAGAAGAGGTCAGCTGAAGTTTGCCAAAACCAAGGACAAAATCCCCCACCCTATGGTGGGAGCAGGGTCCATCCCAATGTTAACCATCAGCATTTGTGGCATCTCTGCCACAGCTCTTTTGTAGCAGGAATGATGCATTGGCCAGAACTACAGACCTGCCAGTCTGTATAGCACATATAATCTGCTGCCTAGAAAATCCTTTAAGTGCAATCGAAACTGAAGGAAATGTTAGAACTGAAAAGTAAATAGGCCAAGGTGGATAAATAGTGGCGCCTGCAGATCAATATATCACCATTCTGATCTCCAGAGGTCCCTTCCAACCCTCATAATTCTGTGATCCCCAATAAAATAGCCGATTCTGTGGGCTCATACTATCCAAAATGAATCACTTTTTCACATTACATTTCATGCAAGAGTAAAAAGGTTTTGTAGATGCAGAAAACAATGTACACAGGAAGCAACGCAGGGCTGCAGGGCATAAGCTCAGAAGAAAGCCCAGATTGGTCCAGCTCCCCATCACAGGGTTATCATCTCTCCCTGTCTTTGCTCCTGCTTCCCAGCTAATGCTCCGGAAAGGCAGTGTCAGGAGACGAGATCAAAGCCAGGGAAGGAAGATTTGACTTTGCCCCCAAGAAAGGGATTAAAGTAAGTAAAGGAAAAGTGTTTGAAAGCATAATTTGGTGAAGATACTGATGGTGTGACGCAGTGTTTGAAGGACAAAGTTCGGACCCTTGCCCTGCCCTGCAGACGCAGGCTGCAGGCAGCATTCCCTGCCTGGCTCCTGAAAGCATCACTCAGCAGTTTCAAGTGTGTCACCACCAGGATCAGTCTCTCCTTTCGAAACTGAACCTTTGAAAAGACAGCTCTTCAGTGATGCAGCACAGCAAAGTGTGTGCAATGGCACACAGAGCCATTTTAAAGCTTCCATGTTCGCATGCACGCAGTGAAGCTGGTCTTTCATGCACATGTCAGGAGCTGGAACCTAACACACAGTGGCACTTGGAGAGGAAATATTGTGACGGCTTTTATTTCTAGTGAAATAAACCAAAGAGAGATGGAGTTAGGCGGCCGGGTGAAGAAGCAAAGGGCAGGGAAAAGAACAGTGATAATATTAGAGCTGAAAGAGAGCTCTTGTAGCACTTTCCCAGAATTGGCTGTTCTCTCTTTTGCTGTTTCCAATGTTTCCCTTCTGCCTACTTTAGCCCCTGGATAAAAATATAGAGAACCTTTTAAAAGAGAAGATAAATCTTTTCTTTAGTGAGATGTAGGTTACTGATATCTGTCTGGTTATAGAAAAAAAAAAAAAAAACAAAATCTGTAGCTCAGAAAAATTTCAGAGCAGAGAAAAGCAGATTTCCCTTGGTTTGCTACAGGTTGGGTTGCATCTCCGTACCTGGATGGGACACTTTCATGCCTATGGCAGGGGGGTTGGAACTAGATAATCTTAAGGTCCTTTCCAACCCAAACCATTCTATGATTCTATGAGTCTATCGTTCACCATGAACCCCAGTATTTCAGCACCTTCTTTTTGCAGCAGGAGAGCCTGCCTGGTGCTGGGCAGTGTCAGACCACCACCACACAAAGAGGTTTGTACAGGCAAGGCCTGGTGGGGTGCCCCAGCATCCTTGCACGAAGCTGGGTTTGGGCACGTGGCAGCTGAGAACAATGAGTGGTGCTCAGCTCCAGCCATGCACACAAACACTCTCACTTTGCACCTGATGCTCACCCTGTAGTGACTCTCCATACACTCACTGTCTTGAGACTGAGGAACACTTCTCATGCATCTGTGGCTTCCCCAGAGCACTGCTAAAGAGCAGGCTATTGGGAAATCTCTTTTTTGACTGTCCTGACTTCCCTAGAGAGGAAATGCATAGTGTGTCGTGACATAGACTCCTGACCTTTCCTGTCCACCCTGCTGGCTGTCACCAGCTGACAGACCCAGACCAGCATGGGTTTGCTACCTAACCACATCTAGCCACCTACCAAGCATGTGGCTGCGCCTGCAGGAGGTGTATGCACTCCCAGAGCGATGCAGTTGGCCCCAGTGCTGCTGCCAGTGGGAAGTGCACCATGGAGAGCAGCAGAGGGGTGCCCTGGCCTCCAAAAGCTGAGACGTGGTGCCCAGGCCAGCTCCAAGCTGGCTGCAGGGTGGCTGCTCATCCTCAGATCTTCCAGCCACTGATCTGCTCGCAGCAGGAGGATGTGAGTGGGGGACATTCAGCACTAGAGCTTTTCTAGCGCATGTTGCGTTGAGAGGTAGCAAGTGTATGCAGTTGTGCTGGCAGGTCTGAGAAGATGAATTTTGGGAAGGATGAAAGAATCGGAATCGGAGGGGAGGGGAGGGGAGGGGAGGGGAGGGAAGGGAAGGGGAGGGAAGGGAAGGGGAGGGGAGGGAAGGGAAGGGAAGGGAAGGGAAGGGAAGGGAAGGGGAGGGGAGGGGAGGGGAGGGGAGGGGAGGGGAGGGGAGGGGAGGGGAGGGGAGGGGAGGGGAGGGGAGGGGAGGGGAGGGGAGGGGAGGGGAGGGGAGGGGAGGGGAGGGGAGGGGAGGGGAGGGGAGAGGAGAGGAGAGGAGAGGAGAGGAGAGGAGAGGAGAGGAGAGGAGAGGAGAGGAGAGGAGAGGAGAGGAGAGGAGAGGAGAAGAGAAGAGAAGAGAAGAGAAGAGAAGAGAAGAGAAGAGAAGAGAAGAGAAGAGAAGAGAAGAGAAGAGAAGAGAAGAGAAGAGAAGAGAAGAGAAGAGAAGAGAAGAGAAGAGAAGAGAAGAGAAGAGAAGAGAAGAGAAGAGAAGAGAAGAGAAGAGAAGAGAAGAGCCCTCAGCTCTTCACCAAAGTCTTTTTAGAGTCAAGTGATGCCACTGAAGTTCTGATTAGATTAGTGTTACCCATCTCTTTTGCTTATTTTGCACATTTACATTTGCTTTTGTAAGCACTGGGCAGAGAAGAAGATAGCACAGACCTTGAAAGAGCAAATTATGCATTGCTAATTTCTGAGCATTAGAAAGAGAGGTCACTTCTGAATGATTAGGTTAATTCCTGAGATCCTTGCTCATATCATAGTTACCTCAATTAATCCAGCTACAACACAAGTTCAGATACTACAAATACACTAACTGCCACAGTTCACCATGTAATTCTTCTTGCAGTTCCAGAGTTGCTTGCCCTTGCAAAGAAAATACTTTCTTGCACTCAAGATATGCATAAATATTTCAGAAGCTCATTTCTGTTGGCTGTGCTATGGTTTGTTTCTCCTTCCGTTTTACAGAAGTCTTTCATCTTGGATGCAGCCAGAGATACACATCTTGTAGTCTATTGAGAGAAAGATGTCTCTGGGTTATGTTACAGAGTAATTAATCTGTTTGAAGAAATATGGACTTGTCAACAGTTTTCCTCTGAAGATGAGGATGGGCTCAGAACAAGAAGTTATTGTGCTAGTGTAGCATGACGGGTGCTCAGGCGTCTTGCTTCACTGAACAGCCCAGATGAGGTGCTCCGGAAGGCAACACCGGTCATTTCATAGCGAGAAGAATGGCATTTGTTGCATACAGAGATAATATTTTTGCTCTCCTGTCAGCTAGCAGGATATATGTGCTCATCTAAGAAGGTCAGGAGTCTCAATCCTTATTCCTACAGGGATTCCTATAGGGATAACCATGAATATAATATCTGCCCTTGTTGATGTGGGATCAGTAAACTCTGATCTCCCAAGCTTTTATCCTCGGTGATATCTTGTGGTCATAAACCCTGTAAGAAAGTGTTATTAGAGCTCCTCTTCTCTTTTTATTATGATTGAGTAAAAAGAAACAGCTACTTTATTCGCTATACCATCCTCATTGCCATTTTTTCCCCAAAGGCTGCTGTTTTGTGATTTTCAGCAGGGGTAGAAATGAAGCTGTCAACCTGGGCAGGAAAGACAACTCCTTGATTTGCACTTCAGGAAATACTCAGTAAACCCAAGGGTATGGGAAGTTAGGGGAAGACAGGAGGAAAAGGTGAGAGTGCAGGTGTACAGCAAATAGTAAGGAAAGGTCTGGGAAGGTGGGAGGAGAGCAGATACAAAGGGGTGGGGGGGGTGAGGAGCTCCTGTCCCAACAGCTACATGGGATGGGTCTCCTGTGAGGTCTTTGGGTGAAGGCAGAGGCTCCGTATCAGCCCACAGATCCACAGAGCAAGTAAGTTGTTGTAGTGCAACTGAGCACACCATTGCCTTGTCCATCACCCACATGCTAAAGCGCATGGCCAGGACACGCTGCCCCTGTGCAGCTCTGCTGGCTAGCAGAGGTAGGGGTCCTTTCCCCAGGGATAAACCAGATAAATCTGCTCCTTCAAAACAGCAGGAGGGGCCCCAGAGAGCCACTGCATCCCTCACAGAGCAGATAGTCTTGGACGCTCTCCCTGCAATGCCCTCTTCACAGCACTGAGCCCAGCACTGGTCCCGCAGCAGCGCTGGCCTTCCTTACCACGTATTCACTTTTCTGTCTCAAATACCTTTGTATTTTCCCCAGGCAGCTTCTCCTGTTTGGGAAGGAAGGGGGGAACAACCTCATGTCATCACTGTGTGGCTGTCCTGTGCCTCCTCCTCAAAACCTTGATACTGCTGCGATGGTCCCTGAGGAGTGCCAGCTGCCCTTCCAGCCAGTTACAAGCCAACAGTCTTGCTTCATATTTATAGAGAGCCCGCATTTCAGTATTATTCTGTGCTGTTCTTACGCACACACTTTTTTCCATAGTTTTTTTTATCTACGGATTATTATAGTCACTATAACTTGTTGATGAGTGTGCTGTTTGCTCCCTGGTCTCTTCCTCGCTCGAGCTGCAGATGGATCAGTTTTCTTTTGGTATAACGGGGGCTGCAGCCATGCCTGCAGCTCTGGATGGCACCCATTGAACCAGGCACACAGCACACGAACTTTCCACTCCTGAGGATTTTACTCTATTTTTCAGAGCAGCTAGCTCAAAGACAACTCAATCACTGATCTGAACTCCTCCTAGACGTTGCCACAATACCGCTGCTGAAAAAGGCAGGCTTTGATTTATGCAGTGAAAACAGAGTGGGTGGAACTGTCTCAGGATTCAACAGCCTGTCTGTTCTAAAGCTCATCCTCAGTCCCCCTAAATTATGCTCATATTAAAAGCCACCTTTGAAGAGTAAGAATAAATTGTGGTATTTCATGCCCCCCTCTGTCCTCATGCCATCCTCCAGCCCCACACTGTGCTCACATCTTTCAGTGGGATGCAGCGTTTCCAAGCTTTCATGTGCGAACATGGTGTGCTTCCATTTTGGGTTTCTGAGACAATATATTTTGTTCTCCCATTTTGGGTTTGTGAGACAGACACAGAAACTGCTGCAGTTCCTGTTTGTGCAGAATGAATTTGCTTTAACCCAACAGTTTGTTTAATTTACCGAAGCTTTAGCTACACCTGCAAGGCACATCCTCATATAATTTTCTGACAAGCAGGAAAGAATCCAACAGAGTAATTAGTTTCCTTTTTCTCTCGTTCTCTTTTTGGTGTAGCAAAGCTGCTTTTCAGTAAAGATGCCAAAAATTTCTCTGCCCAAACAGTAAGTTTAGTGTGTTTGGCTTTGGGATGTGAATATTTTTACACAGCTTCTAATCTGCTGTGATTTAGTAACAGTTTTTATAGGGTTATTTTCCTGCACTACTTGGAGATTGCAGATGGTTCGCAAAGATTTTTAGCAACTTTTTGACTGGCTTATTCTTTGCCGTGTGCATTCGTGCCTGAAAAACTGAGAACAAATTGGGCTGGGGGATAGGAAACCTCTAACTCTCTTGGCTATGCAGAAAAGGTTGAAAATGTGGGCTGATTTCATCCGAAAGGCTCAAAATCTAGAAGGAAAATGAAGACTCACACATTTATTGTACTTAACATTTTATCATTTGGGGTTGGGAAAAGCTGAATTCATGAATTTTGAATGTTTGGAAAGTGCTCTCATTGTAATCACAGCCTAAATCAAATGCAAGCAGCAATAATCAGATCTGTTTTCTGGAGCTGGTAGACAAGGAAAAAAAACCTGAAATTACTTGTAAATGTGCAAATAAGAGCTTTCCAAATGACCGGATGAGTGAGAGAGACAAAGGAATGACGCAAAATACATTTAGATTGGGACTGCAAACAGTTTAATCACATATTCCAGGCATGTTCGACCAAAGCAGTTGCTGTAAACCCTCAATACCAAAATGAAACGCACAGGTCTGCACACCTGCTGAAAATCTGGCACCTTTTTTGACGAATGCCTGCCTTTTTGACCGAGTAGCATCCACTTCAAAGGCTGAACAAAAGAGTGATCCACAATACAAACAACATCCTTATATTTTCTGAGGCTCGGAGTTGCATTTAGCTCTGCAGATGCAGGGTGTCTGCAATCATGCCACACAGCTCAGGCTGCTGCTGCTGCTGTAAAATCCAAGCTCTCACCTCTGTGCAATGCTCTTCTAGTTTTGATTTATTTATTTGGAACATAAAATAGCCTGTCAGCTGCAGAAATTAAAGGTAATGGAACACTGCTTTCATTATAATTAAAAAAGCCTTCAGGGATGTACAGAGGATGTGTTTGGGGTGTATTTTGTACACCTTTTAACTGAATGGCTTTTACATGTGTAAATTAATGGCAGTGCTATTTTAAGCTGAGTGCTAAAATAGCCGTATTTTTACAAATTCTATGTTTTCCACTGTTGTTTCAGATAAAGAGCATAAAACAGTTCCACAACTATTGTATTTTTCACCCACTGTGTTAGGATGAACCTGCTAAATCCACCAGAAAACTGCTTTCTCCGCTGCTTTTTCCAGTGCATCCTCAAGGACTTTTAATGCACACCAGTAAAAATGAGTTTCTTTTGCATCTGTTGCCTGTCCCTTTCTCCTGCAGCCCAACCCTTGCTTCCCCTCTCAAGCCTTCGTATCCCCTCTCCCCATGCCTGACGATGAGCTATTTCTACATGGAAATAACCTCAGCAGCACCTAATTCATCCCATTCATAGTGTGAGGAAAGTCCTACCCAGCTTCACATCAGTGCCATTTTGTAGCTTTAAAATGGCTTTTCAGTTACTGCAAATGGGTGGTAAACTGATATCCGTATTGCTTCTTCCATCGTACTGCTTTAATCCCCAAAAGAAGATAACAGTCTTGTTCTGCATTTCAAGAGATCTTTTTAAACGATGTATCTTGAGGTCAAATTGAAGGGGTTTTTTTCAGCGATTAGCTATGATAGCAAGATGAAATTCCACTTCCACAAATAAGATTATTATTGAATTTTCTGTATTACGTTACAAATTCAAATATTTGTAAGAAGATACTGCAATAGAGTGCTGGGAGCTTGATATCGCTGAAACAAAATGTGTATTTAATCCCACCCAGGAGACTTTCAGGTGTTGGCAGAGACCTTGAACAGGCTCTGAATTCACATAACCGTATATCCAAAAATAAAGAGAACACTCTGTGATATACTAAGACCGTTCTTGGAGTGAAACAAGCCAAATTACATCTTAGCCTTCAGCAGTAGGAGGGAGGTGTGCCACATAGCTCCTATTGAAAATACCAGGGGAATTAACATCTCAAATCTCCAAAAAATAAATTGGAGATGCTAACAGAATGAGCGAAGAATGTACCTCTCTGAGTGCGAGGGCTTTGAAAAACAATCGAAGACGCTGGCTTTCTTCCTGCCTTGTTGGTAGAGGCCTCAAAAAGGGCATCTTCTCATTGATGCCATATAAAATTTCCCAGTTCCAAATTCTGAACCCGCCCCTGTGGCTCAAATGTCATCAAAGCCCCAGGCAGATGCCCAAAAGATGAAGTCCTTGTCCTTTTACTGATATGCAAGACACCGCAGTGTATCTGGCTGGCGCATGGGCACCCCAGGACACACTCAGCACCATCCTTCAGCTAGTTCTGTTGGCATATTCATGTCCATAATGAGGAATTCATTTCCTAGGCTAACGTTGAGGATGGATGTACTTTCTGGTTTCTTACTGCAGCAGAGGATTCAGAGCCTGGGTTCAGATCTTCTGCTTCCCCTGAATCCCTTACATCCCTTTTAAAGTCCCTCCTTTCCTTCCTCTGCAACTGTGCCTTGCTTCCTTCTCCCAGCCCAGCAGATACCTCTTGATCCTTGCAGGCATTTGTGATCCCCCTGCTCCTTCCTCTCTCCTGCACAGCCGCAGAAGTTGAACGCTTCCCACCAGAAAAGCACTATAATGTGCATTTCTCACTCCAGCCTGAGGGAGTCCCGAAGGCCTGCAAGCGTTGAAGATACTGCCGACAGCAGAAGACTCTGAAATGACAGGCTGGCTTTGGTCTTGTCTCACTTCGGTGCTGGCATAAAGGACGGCTCAGATCTGAGCTTGCTTTTCTGTTTCATTCTGGTTGTCTTTGCTTTGTGCACATTAGGTCTGAACCCCCATGGAAGGAATGCAACGACTGTTTTTCAGACTCTGTGGAAGAGCTCCACAGAGCTTCAGAAGAGCTGAGCTGAGCACTTCAGACTGGAACCCCAGCTGGAAATCGTCCTTTTGATGCTCTTCCATCTTGCGTTATTTACAGAGCAGATCTGCTGTGCAGCCATGAAAGCAGGAGATGGTGATGGTGCATCAAAGTAGCATGGCTGTTAGCTGCTACCTGGATGCAGAGAAGACCCCATGCCAGCTGGTTTATTGGGTTACTGCTTTTTAGGACCATTAGTGCAGTTTGCACTGAAGTTTCCTATGCTGTAGAGACCGGATCTCATCACAATGGCTTGTGGGAGGCTTTTCGCTCTCTCCAACAGAAGCAATGCTATGTGCAGAGGGAGCAAAGGGAGCATCATCCTCAGATTCCAGCTGGCTGGAAGGGCTGGTGAGATGAATACTGACAGCTGAAATACCTTTTTTAGCGGGAGGCCCGTGCATGGCATGACATGGAGGAGAGCCATAAGACTGGGAGGCTGTAGCTCTCGCTTTCTTTCTCAGCCAGCCACTGCCATCCCACATGGTGGGTCCGCAGACTCACCCTGACACCCTGCATCCAGTCTTCCTACAGCAAACCCTCACACCAGTGAAACTGTGGACAGTCTGGCGGTTTTGGGGGTATTAACCCAGTTTAGTCAAGTTTACAAAAACTAAGTGAATGTTTTCCAAATTCAGGTGAAGTATGGGTGAGGAGCACATTTGTTTGATGTGAAAGACCTCTAAAATTGAAGTCACAACCCTAAAAAAGAGGCTTGGCTCTTTTTTTTTTTTTTTTGATGGAGCTGACTTCTAGTCTTGGTCCTTTCAAATGCACAAAAGTTATGCCAAGAAACCGTAATGCTAAGCTTGTTGTAAGGCAGATCAGCTCTATCCATTTTCACTGATGTACTGGAACAACCAGTTCATTGTTGTCCTGGCTTCAGGAAACAGCCTTTCTTGGGCAAAAACTTGTTCTTTGGAATATAAACCAACTGATGCTGTCTGTTTGTATGAAAGGCAAGGGGAACACTGAAGCCTGTCCACTGGAATATGCTGTCCAAAGAATGCCCTAAAGGGTGTGCAAAACCCAGAGAAGCATATCTGAGCTGGTAGGATTTGGTACAGTTGCAGCAATTTCGCAGGTTAGGCAACTGACACACCAGTACCAAAATCCCTACGGATGAAGGAGGAGCTTTTAGAAGAGCTGGGTAACGATGCAGTTATGTTTCAGCATGACCAGTCTAAAGTCACGCAAGCTGGTAATGCAGTCAAACACACTAGAGGCAAACAGTAAAAGGAATAAAAGCAATAGGGGGGGCTAAATGGTAGTCCCAGAGCAAATAAGATTATCATGTATTTCCAAAAGTGCCACGAGAGGGCAATAGTAGGCAGAAAAAGAGTAAACCTTTGGCTTTCTGGGGCTGGGTGCCTCTTGCCTCTCGCCTCCAGGTGATGGGAAAGTTTGACATGTTTTGGTGGGGGGGAGGAATTCCCTCTGGTTTGCCTTGCTCACCCTGCAGGGACATCCGAGAGGCCTTTACATTTCAAGCCTTGCAATGAATTCTTTGCATTTGGGCAGCAAACAGAGAACCCAGGCACCCAGAGGGCTTCAGTCCAGCTGCCCCTAGACCAGTGCCGAGACAGGCAGGGCTGGGCAGCCAGAGCTGTGCCCGCAGGCCTCTACCAGTTTCCTTAAGGATGGAGCCCAGGTATGTTCCTGAACCCGTCTCCTCTGGGGCAGCAAACGAGCAGCTACGACCACAGCCAGATTTCTGCTGGTGTTTCCTAATGGTGTTGGCTTTAATTTGCTTGAAGTTGGATGGCTGTTGTGGGGACTGATGCTGCAGAGGGAACTGGAGTCACTGTCAGGCGCACAGGGCAGATGTGTCTGTGGAGCTGTGAGGCAGCCCGCCTTCCTGTCTGTCAGGAAACAGTCCCTCACCTCCTCACATCCCTGCACCGCTGTATCCTCATGTCCATACTTTCGATATCCCAGCATCTCCATATCTCTATATTTTTGCATCCCTTCTTCCCCCTATCCCGACATCCCCACATCCCTGTATCCCCACAGCCCTCATGCTCCAAGCACATCAACCTCTCTGATGCAACACCTTTGAGCAAGGAGGGCCTTTTCTTCGTTGCTCAGCATCAGACATTCCCCTCCGTAAGTGACTTGGGAGCACTGATTCCATCATTTCTGCCCATGGAATTCAACTGTGACGACAGCAAATGTTGGTTTGCATAACCTCTTTTCTTTTTTCCTAAAGGATTAAAATCAGTTGCTAATCTAAAAGACATCATCTGGAACAGAGCTGAGTGGAATATTGCTGCCTTTGCCTCTTCTTTGAGGAGGGGGCAAGGCAAGAAACCACTTAGTCTTGAAATAAAATGATTTTGAAGCAGCAGATGAGAATCTGTGAGCTCATGCTGAGATTTTGCTTTGAATCACTGGAAGAGTGACGGGGAAGTGGAGCCTCCCCCATCACTGGGGAGTGCCCTCACCCTGTCTGTGATACACAAATCCTCTTCTCAGTGCAGAAAGCGTTTACCTACCCTGTGTAAAGCTGAACTTATGTCAGTGAGACTCAGAGGATCCACCCAAGAGTATTCTCACAGTTGGACATGAGGATGTTTTCCTGGAGGGAGGGATGGATTCAGATCCTCTGAAGCGGAGGAAGGAGTTGCTTCTGCATTTCACAACAGTCAATTTCTTTTCATTTCATTATCTTTTAATGTCAGTGTTCAAAAATGCAATTATTTCTTTCCAACTCAAGCAGCTTTTCCTCAACTTTTACTTTTGTTTTTACTTTAAAAATGGAGAAAAGCAAATTAAGTATTTCAGAGCAGCCTAGCCCAACTGTTCATCCAACTGGCAGCCAAATCATAACAAGACATGAGCTGCAAAACCATTTTCTAGACTTTTTTAACCCAATACTGAAAGGTGTCAAATTGGGATATTCGAAAACAGCAGATTCCTTGTCTGTGGCTGAAAACTGCACACATGCACAAATTCTAACATAGAGAGGGAAAGAGCTGTTTAGCTTATGTGGAAAATAGAGGGAAGTGTTCAAACAGAGAGTAATCCCAATTATGCACTAGTATACAAGGGGAAAGGTCAAGACCTGCTCCCTTTCTTGGTGTGGCTAGCAAAATGTATAGAATTCCTCTGTGCATTAAGCTGTAATCATGGTTTTGTGTCAAGTTAGAGGGGAAAAAATGCTAATTTTAACCAAGAAGCTATATGAAAAAAAAAATCTCTTTCTTAGCAAGTGATTTTCCAACTCCTTTGACACCTCATCCACACTAAAAGTTGCCATTTCTCCTTGTGCTTAACTCTGACATCAGGATGGGACATGGGGGTAGCCTGTCCTTCAGTGTGATGGAAAGTGGTGTCAGATGATACCCACTGTGGTGCTGGCTCTGGGTGACAGAGCAGATGCAGGGGGAGCACACATCTGTGCGCAGCGGGATGTCCTTTTCCCCCTCTGTCTCACATCCCCCTGATGCTGGTTGGGATCTCCCCACTGCCTTCATCGTAGGATGGACATGGGCAGAGGAACATCCCATCCAGGCAGGGTTTGCTGCTTCTGCTCCTCTGATTATGCTTTCACGCCAGGGACTCTGCAGTGCAAAAGCAGCTCTGACACACACAGGTCCCTCCCTGCCTCCCTTGGCTCTTTTGGCCAGCTCTCTTTCTACAATCCTGTGAGTTTTGTGACACCATGTGCTCTTAAATGTGTCCCCTTCACAGCATCTGATGGCCTCTGCAGAGGTCTAACATATGGGTGAGGAAAGCATTTCACCCTCATGTTTTGGGAGGAGTGATTTTGAAGGTTCGTTAAAAGAGATATAGAACGTGGAGAGAAATGTCTGCTTAAAAATAGGAAAAATAGCCTGTAAAAATCGTTCTGGCTTTCAGGTGCTCCTTTCTCACTCTAAGGACAGGCTCTTAGCAGCAGAGAGGGTATCAAAGCATGATACTTAAAGCCATAGTCATGCTTTCTGCTTTTGGGGCCATTTGAGAACTGAAGTAATTCTGTCTCTCAGAGATGAGCCCCATACATGTGAGCCCACTCAGGCACTTCTGCCCTGGCACAGCAACCCTAAATGAGCCTTCTTTAATGCAGCAAAGAGGCACAAAGAGACATGAGTGCAAAAAGAGACTGAGCCCATGATTTCTTAGCAGTTCCTAATGATGTAATTCTTTTGCCTTGCAGCACTATTACTCCTGGGTTGTTTGCCTGGAGTCACTTGGGAAACTTCAAGAAACTTTGGAAAACAACACTATGGAAATTAGAGGTCTCTCTTTGTATCTGCAAGGATAAATACATTCACAGTGCAATTAGTTACTGTGGAGTTAAAATCCCGTCCAGGAAAAAAAAGGGGTGGAGAACAGGGATGTTTTGGAAACAGAAAAGAAAGATGTTTGGAACTTTTTAAAATAGAAACCTGATAGAAAACAGGTCACACGGGACACAGAAAGGATATCCTCATTTTTCATCATTAAAAAGAAACAACACTGTAATTAAACGCAGATAACAGAATCGTGATCTGTTTATTTGCCATAGAAGGACCTAATTAGCAATTGGTTGAGAAACACACACACAAAAGGTTAAAACAATAAGGATACATAAGACTGTATTTTTCCCTTTAGGCTTCCATATCCAAAATTGCAGGCATGTTTTTTCATCTAAGGCTGCATGCTCTCTTACTTGCTGCAGTGAGCTAGTTGAACAGCCCCTGCCTTAGCTGGGAACAGGGCATGGCGTGATGGTCTTTGCAGCTTTCTGGGCTTGTTACCACTCCAACATCTGCCGCATCACAGGATTTTCCAAATTCCTCGCTGCTCTTCACATTACATTTGTACCTTCATTTCCAAGCATGATCCGGAGGGCCAGAGGAGGATGGAGAGGGGGGACCCAGCTTCTGGCAGGGGCTGTCTCCCATCGCTGGGCAGGGGAGCTGCAGAGGCACTTGCTCCCGGCAGCAGCAAGGAAAGCGTTAGTGCTCCTCTCCTCCCCTTCCCACTCTTCTTCCACTAACGCCATCTGGCCAAGCGTTCGGGCTGCTGTCCCTGTGGCCTGGCTGAATCCACACCATCCCACCAGCCAGTTGTGGACTGCTCCCCACTGCTGCTTCAGCACCTTCCCTCTATCCACACCGTGCCTTTACGCAGGCATCAAGCTTTGCTATGAGAGCAGTGGGGTAGGAAGGAGCAGAGTTTCCAAGTCCTTTCTCCCAGTGCAATACCCAGCAATCAGGCTGGGCAGTCTCCGTCTCTGCCACAGAGAAGGGATGCTGAGAGCCACAAAACCATGGGAAGGGACCATGAGGTTTTAGCATCTTCTGCTTGAGGTACTCCAATAAAAACCTAGAACAATGACTCATGGACACTGATCTCTAAAAAATGTCCTGCAATTCTAAATCAAATCCCACTATCCGGGCAAGTTAGTGCACTCCCTGTCTCAGCAAGCAATATCACTGCCTCCTCCCATGTTCATGGCCATGAACTGCAGCATCCTGTACAGCCCAGCATATGCCACTGACATTTGGTGTGGGCTTGGCAGCCTGCACAGAAGGGGGTGGTGATGCTAGTGGGTGGCAACACATTCAACACATTCAGCCATTCTAACCTCCTGTCTGCCATGGGTGGGCACCTCCAGGGCCGGTGGCCACAGCCCCACACACGCCACATCCCTCCTGCTACAGGGAACCCCTCCATCCCTGCTCCCTGCTGTGGTCCTTTGCACCACCTTTGATGCACCCTGGGTCTTCTGGTGACTCTTTCAGCTGGTTCATTTGGCAGAAGAAAGATGGAACTTCTTGCTGGGTGAGTTTGTGCTGGGTCAATGGGCTGATTCTGCCCACAGAGGTGTCCTGTGAGTGGAAGGACCAGCAGTGGTAGGGCACAGCTTAGCAGGACAGGATGCTGGGGGAAGACACCCCATTTTAGCTGCAGAGAACTGCTAGGTAAGCTCAGCCAGTCTTTTGGATTTCACCCTGGAATAGCTGGTTCCCCAGTGTCTGTGTATTTGAAAACCAGATATTGAGCAAACGGAAGCTGCTCAAAGGTAACATCAGGTCTCCACCGTGACAGCACACGCTGGAGGTTTAGGATGAGCATTAAAACCTTTAGCTGTGCTGCTGAAGTCCCTAACTTAAACTTCTGGCCCTTCTGAGGCATCTCTGAAGGCATTAAAGAAAGGCTTTTCTGCTAAGAAAATAAATGTTTTGGCTTTTCAGGATAAAATGCTCCTTCTGGTCAGTGCTGCTATGCTACCTCAGCAGTTCAAGTAGTCAGGCTAATTGTGACAGCAGCTATTTGTTTGCTCTGAATCAGACATTTAATTTCAGAAAGTTACTAGCTATATTTTGTTACCATTAGCATCAGAGAGCTTGTATAGGTCAGGAAATGCGTACGGCCAACAGCCTACTCACTTGGAAAGGCATCCATAAACAATAAAGTTTTATGAACAGAAATTTAATGGCATGGATCTTTCCAGTCTTTCCAAAGTGGCTGAGTCCCTGCAGTTAGGTATCTGTTGCTAACACAGGCTGCATCCTGCTCCACTGTTGTACAACGGTGCTGCCTGTATTTGATTGCGCTTCAGCCTGCCTGCATTTGTTTTGTCTTAATTTGGGGATGGTGTCAATTAACAATTAAAATAATTCTCTTCCTATTAAACTAAAGGGCATTTTATAAAGAAATGCCACCTCTGATAGCAATTTAGGAGCCGGAAGGGCAGTCTATCACCCAGTCAACAAAGAAACCACAGAAATGAATATAAGTGTGTATCCATATGTAGTGTTTGGTTTTCTTGAGCAATTGCCATTTTATCCTGGAGTAACCCTTGAATCATTTGCAGGAGGGTGTCAGATAAAGCTTTCCTCAAACCCAAGACAGCTGTACGTGCAGTCATGGAGAACCATATGGTGCCTAGTGTGTGAGGCTGATATTTGCTGGGTAATAAAGATAGCTCTAAAGACTGTCTGGCTCACTGTCGGGTGGTGTGAGCCCCAAGCTGCCCTCAGCAGCTGCCCTTTCTGCCACAGAGATGCACAGATCAAGGGCCACATCGGGTAGGTTGGAAGACAGGACTTCTGAATTACGTACAAATCCTGCCCCTCTTCGGGTAAAGGACTTCCTTAGTTCTCCCATTCGTACAAACCACTCTCATCAGACAGAACAAATGTGTATTTTTTATAATGCTTTTGTCATCCTGGTTATGCATTGCACGAATTCATGCCCTTATTGGAGTTATACAGCCACTTCTTACCCAATTCTTTTTTGCTATAGTAATTAATTGCTAGAACTTAATCATGGGTTTTGAGACTGCGTGACTGGGCTGAGACTCATCCAAGGGCCATATTTCTGTCTGGACAGGACTGCCAACATTTCAGCTCAGATTATCATGTGTGTACGCTTAAAAATTCACTTTTTTGAGGTTTGAATTCTTTTACAGTGAATTTTTTCACCTATGCTCAAGGCCAGTAGCGCTTGAAACACGCTCATGAACCCCACTTTTGAGAGGTTTATGATGTTCTCTGCACCTCCTTTATTTTTAAGTACTCTGTCCTTGTAAGATATGATTCAAATAGCTGCAGCCTTCCACATCCAAGGGCTTGATAGCCTCTTATCAATAGCAGTTGTCCAGGGGAGTTTAATATGCAGGTTAAGAGCTACCCTGAGCCTGAGGGAGCTGCAGCTGCTTGGGAAGGTGCCCTGACCAACCAGACCATGGGCTTCTCTCACAAAGGGCATTCTCTACCCCTTGGCTGAAGCTGTGCCACACTGCAGAGGAGAAGTTGTGAATCCAAGGGTCACTGAGGAAATGGGAGTTTTATTTGCTCCTTAGCCCTGTGATCAGGGACCTCGTTGGAAAGGTTAGATCTTCTTTTACACCTGTGCTTCTAGGACTGCTTTGGTACATATTCCTAACACTAGCAATGTTCAAATGAAGATAGCACTCACCCCTGTATTTGTTCAGGGTTTGGGTGCTGGGAATAAGGCATGCCGTGAACATTCATGGGAATGAGCCTTTCACAAAAAGCAGGGGGAGGGACGATTGCTTGACATAACTAGTAAGAAGACAAATCTGAACATGTAAATGGGCACAGCAGAGTGGGAATACTCTGGAGAACCTTGCCTGAAAGCTGTGGTTAAACACGGAACTCCGTATCAGCTCTGTCTTTTTTTTTTTGCCTCTTCACATTCCTGGCCAAAAGTGAGGATAGAATAGTCAGAAGTGATAGGTTACAGGGAATTAGGCAAAGAAAACATGGAGTTTGGTTTTAGCTGTGTTAGATTAAAGGAGTTGGCAAGGTAGTCAGAAACTGAAGAGAACAACAGTAGAATGCTACAAGATACAGGAATATTAACTTCTTTACACAGGGGTGATGGAATCATAAAACAGTATTTTTTTGCCCAAAAGATTTATCAAAATACTGTTATAGAGTCATAATTTGTCAGCAGTTGTGAAGTCAGGCACCTCAGGCAACTTTTCAAATTCGTCATAATCTTCAATGTCAATGGGAAATACAATGAAATATACCCTGTTCTTAATTGATTCCTTTTGAGCCATATTTTTCATGCAGTCTTGGCTGTTGGCCTTTCTTTGCTAAGTGAGGGTTTCAACAAGTGGAGAAGATGGATGGCCAAACCAGTCCACTACAGAATATGCAAAAGGTCAAAGCACTAAGCTAGCACACTGCGAACTGCTTCCAGATAAACCAAGCATAACGAATCAGGGAACTTTCTCTTTGAGGAAACAAAATAAGGGAGCTGATAATGGGTTTTTATGACTTCAGGTGCTGCATGCATAGCCCTGTGCAGTATGAAATAGGATAAAAGTGCTTTCTTACCCTATCCTGTTGAAGTAGAAAAGAATACAAGTAGTTTGCATCTGTGATGCTGAATAGATTTGTGTCAACCTCTAATGCAAATTAAGACTTTTGCGTGGAAGCAGAGGATTGCTGTTAACCTTTGTGTATGGCTGCAGCTTTCTTCTTCATAAGGGTTTTGCATGAGGGGCTTGTAAAAACATGACTTCTCTAACACACCCTTTAGTTCTGGGCTATGGACACCACAAAGCTGAAGGAGTGCAGGAGGGCTTGTTGCCGCTGCTGCACGGGTCTCTCTTCGTGGTCTCCAGTGCAAAAAGGTCTACATTGTAATAACTGAATTAAAGCTTAGGATTTAGTGTTTTAGTGGGTAGTGCTGGGGGTTCCTGCCCACAGTGTGGCAGTAGCAGCAGGGCTGCTGTGAGGCATCAACGGGGAGGTGCCCATCCACAACCACCCCGGGGCCAGCAGAGTTTGGCTTCTCACCAGTACACGCTCAGTGCACTGTTCAGAATGCTCAGAGGAAGTATTTGGTTTCCCAATCATCCCAAATCAGCATGTGTGCTAATTCCAAGTCACTCTCCATTACTCTCAGACTTATCTTTAGCTGCTGCTTGACTGCTCTTGGCAGAAAAGAAATACATATAAGCTGTTATTATTACACTATCTTGAATACCAAGCATATTTTCATTCTATTCAATATGCGTAGAAGATAAACTGGCAGCTTATTTCCTCTTTCTTTTCCAAAATAAAGGAGAGTGATAAGCTGAGACCTCACGCAGAGGAAACTTTGGTGCCTCTGGAGTGGTGGTGCATCTGTACAGCAACCTATGAGATGAAGACAGCAATCCAGTTCTGAAAGGGATGTGAACTGCAGATGTGCATTTTGTTTCCTTTTCCTTCACAGACCATTTGTGTGGATTTGGAAGAAATAAAAGTGTGGGCATTTAGTAAAACATCCCTAGAACCTCTGAAAGGGCTTCACCTCATCCCACGTGAAGGTCCTAAATCCCACTCAAGGTAATGTGGAGGTAGACCTTGTTTTACTAACTTTTGTTAACAGTGATATTAACCTGACACTTTCTGATAAATGTAAACATCCACCTTTTAGAGAAGAGATACTTTGGTCTGCATTTGGCACAATGGTCACTCTCTCTGCTTCGTTAAAAGTGAAAACTAAATAAAAGATTTAGACAAAGCATTGCTTTTTGCAGACTTTGTCATCTTGCCATAGCCCCCACTTGTTTCGGTAGCCCCATAAATCTCACTGGGTTTCCAGTTATGGCCTGAGGCATCAAAACATCTTCGCAAGTCTGAGCTCTGATGTTTTAGATTCCTGCTGGAAAAGTGTGTTGTTGAAGGAAAAGGAGGGGGAAATGCAGCAGGAAAAAATACCTCTCATCATGTGGAGGCATAGGCAGGTGAAGTAAAACTCCAACTAAAATATTAATTGCAGATGTATAGTAGAGGCAATGAAGCTGCAATGCTTTGCCTGGTTAAGACTCCAAACCCTAACACATTGGCATCTAATGACTGAATATAGGTGCAGAGCAGAGGTGGGTTTAGTCAGGTAATCTCATTCGGTAAATGAGATTTGATCTGTGTTTTCTAGTGAATTTGGGTTAGAATAAATTTTACTCATTTGAAAATTCACAGCCCCTGTTAGAATTGCACTTTGCAACTCATATAGATAAAAAAATGCATGTGGAGTTAATCCATTGGTACCCAAATGCCTCCTTGAGGTGTAGAGCCCAGCACCTGCAGTCATCTGGACATGAGCTGTTCATCATCGATGCGCCCCCATCCTCAGCAGTTCACTTGCTGGGCATCTCCAGATGGGTGCACTGACTGGGAGTCATGAAAGTATCACCCCTTAGGAGCAGACTGCCCACACTCCCTCTTCTATTTCCTTAATAGTGATCTCTTTCTTAGCTATTTCTGTTATCATCCTGGTAACACCTTATGAGCTCTTCTACTGACCAAGCTGTGAACACCAATAGCTAGCAATTAAAAAAAATACAGACACACAAAATAGAAACCCCCAAAACCCAAACCAAAACCGAAAAAAAAAAAAAAAAACAACAGAAACCAAAAACCACCCCAACCAAAGGCTCCCATGTGTTTTGGCATCACATCTCCATGTAACAACTGGTTCTTCTTCTCATTTAGGACCACTGGACAATAGCATATTTCCTCCTACCTGGATAAAGCCAGTCTTCATTCAGACCACTTTGCGTGGTGGAAGAATTAAGCTTCTGGCTTTTACCAGCTTTGTGACCTCCTGGAGTGCACTGTGCCATATAAACCTGCTCATTCTCTCAGTATTGAAGCAAGATGAATTCTGAGCAGTTATGTTCACATCTTGGCAATTGAACTGAGCAATATTTAGATGTAAATGCATTCAGCCATAACACAGGAAAATCCCAAATCCCAGCATCAAAGGATACTTTTCTTTATAATGCGAGTTATTAATTATTAATGCCACAGAGTCATAATTCCTTCCTGCCAACAAATCAAATTCTCAATGGTTCACTGCAGATGAAGGATTTTGTTTGATTCCCGGTTCAGACACTTGTGTTGGAAATATCTTTGATATTTATTAGAACCTGCTGAATCTTGAAACACTTTGGTCAGAGAAAGGACATAAAGATGTCACCAGGAAAAAGCCTCAGCTGCTTGCCACATGAGAGGATTAACAGTCACAATTTGTCAAGAGTGTACAACTATACTCCTTAGAGCACATTGACTCTAATGCATCTATTACTTGGATTCATGCTTTTTGTTTTCAAGATGCAACAATCAGTTATGCAACATGTACAGGACCACATGAAGACTTACACTCACAGGAAAGGGAAGAGACATTTTCTTCCCCTTCAGAATTTCTCCCAGATGGATGTTTCCTGTTTTCCTAACCCCTGTGCTAGCTGTTGTGCTGTACCTGTGAGGACATGAATGCCAAATATCAGTTTCCAGTTCAGCTCCATCCTACCACAGCTGTGTCCAGCCAAAACCAAAAGTAAGAAAATCAGTCTTCTGGTGAAGTGTTAAAATGTGAAATAGTTGCCTAGAATTGTGCCTTTAGAGAGATTAAGACTGAGCCTATCACAGGCACCAGTGAGCAAGCCTATAAAAATATAATCTTTCTTCCAAAAAAAATGGAACCTGTGCTTTCTGTTGAGCACTAAAGCCTTCGAGGCTTGCATAGCGCTTTGCAGTTTCTCCTCCAATTTTACTCTCGCCTCCTGCCTCTCATCTGGAAAGCCCAGTAAGCAAGTGAAATGGGTTCAGTTCTTTCCTTTTAAGACTCTCGTTATGTTGGAGCTCACATCCCTTTCCCTCTGACAAAGCTTTAATGACATCTTCCTCCTTATGCCTCCTTCCCTTTAACATAACAGCCAAACCGCCAAGGTGCTTTAACTTTGTGTTGTGGACCACAGAAAACTATTCAGGGTGTTTCAGAGGGCATGAAATATCAACAGGTCAGAAAAAAATATTTTCATTATTACTGCTATAAAATCACTGTGATTAATATTATTTACTACTTCACCAATGGCTACATAGTCCTTAGCCACATTCCTGTGAGGCAGGTAAGTAAACAGAAGTGAGGAAGACTCAATCCAGAGCTTGGTATGAATCAGTGGCAGACCTCAGGTTCCTAATTCCTGCCAGTCTTCTCCACAGACCTTTAGAAAGCATGTTTTTTCCCATGTGATGGGGCAATTCCCTTGCTTCCCCAAGAAAGAATCAAGAGGAAGCACCCTCTCATGCTTCCTTAAACAGGAGCAGAAAGAGATCAATGGAGAGAATAGCAGCAACATTCTCTGGATGGTCTTTAAAAGTTCTATTTCCCACAAGCATGCAGATACAAGTTTCTAGAGGTGCCAATACCTTAGAGAATATGCGTGATACCTGATCACTGAGTGAAAATTAAGATACAGAAATCATTCAGGCGCATTTAAATGACATGATAGGATGGTGTTTGTAATTTCTCTGCTGCCCACCTCCTACCAAGTTCACAGCAGATCCATTGGGCAAAATAAAAACACTCTGATAGCTACACTTTGTGGGAAAACTGGGACTTCTAAAATCATATAGTGAAGCTTCCACAGCACCATAAGAATTTGTAATAGTGTTCTCTATCCCAGGTACTGCCATTTAGTATTTGAATGAAACTCCATTAGGAAAAAAAAAATGGTTTGTTTTTCCCATCATTGCAACAATATTTTATTTATTTTTATTGAACTGTTGTGGTTTAAGTCTATAAACCCATGCAGTCGCTCTCTCACTCACTCCCCCCTCTTTCTTCCTCCACTCCCGGGGGGATGGGAAGGAGAATCAAAAGAATGCAACTCCCACAGGTTGAGATAAGGACAGTTTAGTAACTAAGGTATAACACAAATCACTGCTGCTACCACCAATAATAATAATGACAAGAGAAAATACAAGGAAAGAATACAATCGCTCACCACCCGATACCCAGCCAACCATGCAGTGCACCTCCCACCACTCCGGGTCTCTGCCCTCTGTTTTTACATCCTGGGTATGACGTGCTGTGGTATGAAATAACCTCTTTTGTCAGTTTGGGTCAGGTGTCCTGTCTCTGCTTCCTCCTGGCTTCCCCTCCTCCCTGGCAGAGCATGAGACTCAGAAAGTCCTTGGCCAGACCAAAACGTTCTAAGCAGTAACTGAAAACACTGGTGTTATCAGCGCAGTTCCCAGGCCGAAAGTCAAAAACACAGCACTGCACCAACTACCGAGAAGGAGAAAAATGACTGCTGGCGCTGAACCCAGGACAGAATTCAAAAGACTCTTTTTAATTCCCAATTTAAATACTTAATATTTCAGTGTCATGTAAATTAGAACATTCCAATGAACAGTATTTTTATAGCCAACTCTCAAGTGGCACTTTGACATTGACTTGTTTTGTCACAGAAGATTCATTTCCTACTTTAGGGGCACCAAACACCTTTGAAAATTTCAGTCTATTGATTCCATCTTCATTTACATTAGTTCTGAAAGAAAATACAGCTGACAAAACCAAAGTGTCTTAAAAACACCTACAATGAACCTCACGTCACCTTAGCATCAGCAAGTCAGTTGGATACATTCCCAACAGCGTGGAGTTATTTGGGGCATAGTCTGGGGCAGGCTTTTCAGTTTCCTCATTTTTAAACTAAAGTTTGTTGTACTCATGTGGAAACCCAGAGACTGAAATTTCCCAAACCACTTTATTATTTTATAATTTGGCTTTTTGTTTTCTTTCTTTTAGCTACTCTGCAGGAGACCTTTTCTGTCAATTCCTAAATGCACATCACGTGTGTCAACCATACCTGGTTGAAACAATTCCCTTGCTAAAGAGGAGGAATTCAACATGGGCATAGGCAACCCTCCAGTATGAACATTTTGCATGCCCCACTATCTTAATTGGAGCAAAGCAGAACAGAGCCACCCCCAGTAAGCAGATGCCTTTGAAAACCATGCCTCTGTTACGTAAAGCTTGACAGTGTCTCAGAAGATAGCATCATTGCCATAAATGTCTTTTAAAACTATCTAAAATCACAAGTTTGAAACTCCAAAATCAAGAAGTTTGGGATTTGCGCTCAGCTTGAGTGTCCCAGCCACCCCATGAGAGGGGCACCCTACATTGCACTAACGGAGGAAACCTAGGAGAAAGCCCCCAGAGCCTCTGACCAAGAACTAGTGCTTCTAAAGTCACTGTGAGTCTTTTGGCCAATTTGGGGAGCAGGGTCCTTTAGGAGCTCTGAGCACTTCATGTACTTGAGGCTGTTGCTTCTTCCTCCACTTTGAGGCAGATGCTGCTCCTCCCAAATCCCACGCTGAGGGGACTACATGCCAGAAGCAGCATGATTTTTTCCTCTTCTCTGTGTCTTTGCTGCGAAGGAGACAACTTAGCCTGTCATGCTTTCCAAAGATGATATAACATTACCTCGGGGAGGCTATGCTCCATGTCCTGTTAAGACTCTGTCATACCGCTTCAGTCTAGAGTACACACTTGCTCCTTGCTCCATGGTATACACTGAACTTCTTCCAGCAGGAGTTTTACAGCAAGCTCACAGTTGCTTTAAATTAGAAAGGTTGGCAAGTGGCCGAGGAAAGGAGTGGGAGCTTATTTAGCTGAGAAAGACAGTTACAAAACGCAACACGAGAGCATCAAGCTTCAAATAAGTTTTCACGAAGTACATTATTTGTCATCACAGTGCTTAAGTTTGGTTTAAGGGATTTTAAATCACCAGCAATTACCTGCTGGCTTGCATTTACAACTCCTACCCAAACGGAGCATGCTGCTTTCCCTGAAAAATCCGATGTCATCTACTCGAGTGTGAAGGTAAGTTGTAGCTGATTTGACTTTCCTATTCTGTCTTCTCTGAAATGCATTTGAAGAAGGGAACGCAATAGAGAGAAAAATGCAGATTTTTGCTGATTCTATTCGATTCACTTTAACAGGACTTCAGTGAAATCTGCTCATGTATCTTGTCTTGTCAGAGAAGAGTAATGAACTCGGAAATTTAAGCACATAATGTTCTTATCAGAAAGTTACCAGACAGATTTATTATGTTTTAATCAATTTCTGGCCAAATCCCCTAGTTTTAGTGTCTACCTTTCGCAGGGTTCAGGGTGATTAAATTGGCTTAAATATTTTGAACTATTTCTCTCTATTTAGCTTTAATCTTACATTCCATCTATCCAAAACAGAGATTATTGTTGCAGTTTTTTTTCCCCTTGTGAATAATTGCAGTATCATTCCAAATCTTCATTTTGACCTTTGTTGCCATGGTTTCATAGAAACTTGTTTTGAAAAAAAAAAAAAAAAACTAAAATCTGTGAATATGAAACAAATCATTTTGCTCCAGGGCTGTGCAAAGTTAAGCTCCTGCATTTAGCTTATTAAACTCTCACAAACATTTCAATGTTTTATTTTGCTGGGGTGTTGCTTCTATTCAGTGGGGTCTTTTCCAAGGTGATTTAGCACTCTGTGCTTCCACTGCTACCAGCAGTGTGTGTCACGTCTATGTGCAGACTGTGAGAATGTGTGTTGTTAAATACACATGAAATGCTGAGTGTAAGTGATTAAGCACAGCCTTGGTCCAGGTAGGTGAGAGTGTAAATGGATTGGCAGTTTCTGGCTCCCTTTTTCCCCCCGGGTCTCTGGTAACCATCATCCAGGCAAGGCTGAGGCAAGGCTTGCCAGCATGCCAGCTGCCCAAAACCTGATACTCACAATGGTGGCTCATTTCTCTAACCCACTCACTTTCAAGGACATGATGAAACTTTTCAGCCTGAAGTTGTAGGAAAATATGGGTGTGAACACGGCATTAACAGCCGTTGGAGCTGTGCAAGCTATGGAAATTCACCAACAGCAACCTGCTTCTGAATCACACAACTGTCGTGTTAGACAGCATGTTGCATTAGAGGCAGAAAATCCCTTCTTCCTACAGCGCTTTCTCCCTGTTTTCTCTGGCCTGGGACAACTTCAGCTGCGCTACTGGAGCAGATTTTCCCTCGTGGGAATGCAGGACTGTTGGTCCCCCTGATACTGTTTGCCCATGGGCCATGCTTTGCTGAAGAAATGCATTTAAAAGTAGAGAAGCATGGAACAGAGAGGGCAGGGAAA
Organism: Amazona ochrocephala; assembly: GCA_039720435.1. Classification (NCBI taxonomy): domain Eukaryota; kingdom Metazoa; phylum Chordata; class Aves; order Psittaciformes; family Psittacidae; genus Amazona; species Amazona ochrocephala. Next base: position 16,482,620 of record CM077879.1, read on the forward strand.
GAGTGTGGAAAAGCGAAACTGGAAGTGGAGGAGCTGATATGCCTGCCCACTGCCACAGAGGAAATCCTGGAAGCCTGGTTCCCTTTGAAGCTGCCCATGGGTTTTGGGTGGGTGGGAAGCCCATCATCACCATCCACACTGAGCTCTGGAAAGGCAAGGCTAGGGACATCTCCACCCTGTGTCACCTGGGTGAGCACTAGGTGGTGCGGGGATTGGGAAGCATAATCCCCTCTCTTAGTGGTTGCCTATCCCTTGTCCTTCCTCCACAATACCCCACCAATTTGACAGGCAGGTGAGGATGAAGGTGGTGACAGCTGGTCTAGTCCATATTGCTTAATGATACAGGAGACAGGATGGTTTCTGAAATAGGGTATCAGCCACAGGGACTGCTTCTGGCCCAGAAGGAAAAACAAGGAATGATGCAAACAAAGAATATAGTGTTCATATTATTTCATCCCCCTCTGTCATCTCCACACTTCACTGTTGCAGTTATCTACAGTTCAGTCACAGTGGCAAGGTGAGAATGTAGACAGAAGGTGCCATATGAACAGTGTCCTGAGGGCTAGGTTTGAGCTCCTGCAGGATAAGATCATCTGTCCCATTCACTGTGACAGAGTTGACTTATATCATTAATCCTCTGTGATATGCCATTCACAGGTCTGTCCCATGCACAGGTGAGCCCGATTTCCAGAGTCCTTAAAACAGATGCTACAGCAACATTATGCATACCATCACTGCATGACCAAATGACATCCATGTTACCAAAGAGACACATTCCAGATGATAAAATATATGTTTAGATTGAGAAATACAGAGGCTTTGCAGGCTCATTTTTGTGATTGCACCTGGAAGATAAAGGCTACAATTGAGATAATTTCAGGCCAGATTTACATTTTAGTTACAGGCGTTGGGCTGCAGTTGTCAGCAAATGTATTCTTCTCACTCACGGTCTCTCTGATGTAAGAGGCGCAGATCAGTAGGGTAGTTTCTCTGTTGGGTTGTTAGAGAAATCAAGATTGCTCTGATTTCCCAACGCTGAAATAAATTGTTCAGGTTCTTCCTAAATTAGGATCCATTCTTCATTTTGGAAAAGCAGTGTGATCTGCTCCTGATTGTCTAGCATCAATCCTCACCTGGTATCAGATGCAGATGGGAAAGCTCAAAGCAATGAAGGCGGAACTGCCGAGGACCTGACTCAGTCCTCCAAAGACACTTTATGGTTTCACTAAGCCTTGGAGTGTGGGGAGATAAATCCATATGATCAAAAAGTCTACACATTTCTGTGAGGCGTATACATTGGGAAGGACATAACTGTTTAGTACAAACTGAATCTTATCACAGAGTGTAATAGAGACCATTTTAAAGGGGAAGAATGGGTTGTGCATAACAGAAAAAAGGTCCTGGCAGTGAGAGATATATGGTTATGAAATAATCAGAGGGAAAGAGGGAGAAAGTCTCGCTGGCTGGGATGGCTCACTTAGTCTGGGCCAATCTAGACCAACTCTGTGGGGAGCAATCTTCCCTAGGCTGAGAGATGTGAAAATCCATATGTTGTGCTGTCTTTAATGTATTGGCTCGCCTTCAGTCTATCTATCTACTGGATCTGTCTTCCTCATCTGTGTTAGTACTGTGTGTCTCAGACCCAAACGGGGTGCAGCCTACAGAAGTGGAGGCCAACTCTCAAACAAGATTTAATAGTGATAGTTGGCTGTGTTTGGACACCATCAGGCCACCCATCCTATTTTCAGTTTATGCTCTCCCCTTGCCCTTTGAAGAGACCCCAAACCCAAAATCAGACACCCTGCAACAAACAGGAACATCTGGCAGAAGTCTGAGGTTAGAGCTGGGAAAGGATGTATTGCAATTCATGTGCTCTGTTTTATTTCTCCTAGTTTTTGCTGCATTCTTTCAAGAAAGACATTTTTCCATGAGTGGAGAGCTTATTAATAACAGAGGTGGGACCTGAAGTGTGCTTAAAAAATGTGCAATAAAACCAGGGAGTGACATGCTATAAAAACAAGGAGGGATCAAAGGGCAGATATGAAAAGGTGTGTGTCCAGCCTGCTCATCCCACCTCTTTCTGTTGGTCCGACGGCTTAGTGACTGGGTCCAGGCCAGCATAGGAATCCCATCACTGCAGCACAGGGGTATCTGATCCATGAGCTGCTGAGAGGGACCTCTCTTCTTCTTTTTACTCTTTGGAAAAAAGAAGGCTGAACTTTTTCTGGATTTGTCCAGGAAAAATCTCCCTTTTCTTGGAGGGAGAGGCTCCCTGTGCTGGAACATGCATCTGCTATCCTCACTACAACTCAGGACCAAAAGTCTTTTCCCTTTTCAGCAGTTTATAAAAACTTGATGTTACGCCAGCCTTGCAAGCCCCACACTGATGTTCCTGCACAGCGCCGGTCTGCTGAGCTTTAATGTACCTGAGGATTGAGCCCACCTCCCCAGCACATCCCAGACTGCTGCTTGCAGTCCTTTATTAAACAGTGGAAGTGGCTCATTTGGGACGCAGCAGAGAAACACCTAGATAGCTCTTTGCATCCATTGCTTATTCTAGACACCATGTCACTGGGTTTTTTATAGGGCAATTGGCTTCTCTGAGTCTTTATGAGCTCCAGCTCTGCACATATGTGCTCTGAAAGCCATCTTCCAGAGCCTGTACTTTTTTGGTCCGCAAACCTGAGAACAGTCTTTGATCACAGCCTTGCAGTAGCAACCTTCCTAGTCCCACACATATTTACTTGTCTCCAACTTCTCTTCAATCCCTGTACCGTTCTCCTCCTGTAAATTACCAGTCTGGTATCCTTCTATGAGGATAGCCCCTCCATTTTCCATTTTCCTGCTGGCAGCCGTTCCTCCCCAAAATGGTGGTGGTTAATGGGTCATCCGGTAACCTCTGCTCAAATGATATGGGAATGTGCTCTCCAGCTTCCTAGAGCTGTCTTCCGAGTGGCTGGAGGAAGACCAAGGCTTTGAGTTCCTGCTTGTGTCATTCAGTGCAGACGTTCCTGCTCGAAAGTGGTGATACATGCCTGCAGATACCTCTGAGCACCAGCTTTGAGGTGGGGCAGTGACAGATTATTCAAGGGAGTGGCAGTGACTTTGAGGGTGGGAAGAGGATGGTCTATGGTCCAGCAAAGCAGTTTGCATAAAGGTCTGGTGTCCGGGTCACAGCTCCCTGCTGCACCCCCAGAGCAGGTAGGTCCTCTCTGCCCAGAGGTGGTCCCTGGGTCTCAGAGGGGCTCTGCTGCACACCCAGGTCCATGGGTGTGCAGTGGGTGTTTTCTGGTTTCTATAGAGCAGGGGCTGCATTTCCCTGAATTTTAAGCTTTACATCTGGGTTATGCTGCTTTACACTGGAATGGGAGCACTGGAGATTGCCTTCAGCTTTTTTCTGCTGCAGGAGTACCTGGGGTGGCTCCCTGCATACTGATGGATGATACGCCTCAGGCCTGATTTTGCAGCCTGCTTTGGGCAGAACTGTGATTCAGAATCACTGTGTATTGAATTTCTCAGACAGAAATACATGTACTTTGCACTGCATAACACCTGAACAGTGCCTCCTGTGCTAGCAGGAGGTGTCCAGCTTGTAAGACCTGTACTGTTTCAGTCTGAGAGCATGTACTGAATCTACCTGGGGTTTCTTTCTCTGATAGATCTGATCAATTACTGGAAAATTGTGGTTAAACGCACATAATCCTCAAACTCACCTGGAGAAAATATTCAGGCAGAAAAAGAGGGCATATTGGTGACAGGAGCCCTTAGAAACCACCCAGCATCTTGGCTTATGCCTTTCTGCAGGCATGCTCTGTCCTTGAGGATCAGGGCTGCTGTCTGACGGTTTTTGATTGCCAAAGGCTGAAAAAACCCTATCTGACTGCTGTCTGTAAAACATGTTTCTGCAGCCCAGTAGGGCATGTATTAAAACCCTGCAGTGAGATGCAGGCCACACCAAGGTCAAAACAATCCTCATGGTTCTGTTTGTGGGGGTGCTGTAAGGGGATGCACAGATTGGGTCTGTCATGGGTATAGGTCCACTGATGCCAAAGGTGTATTTGCATTGCTGCATCTGGCAGGATTTAGTCACAGCTTTCCACTCCTGCAGATTGTGGCTTGTAGCCAGAGGGTTGTTTCCATTCTTCCTGCATGAGGTGGAAGCCCATGTGAGCCCTTTGATGTGGTGTGTCTCTTGGACGTTTGCAAACATCCTTGGCAATTGGGAAGTTGTATCACCTCTGCAGGGATACGCTCGGGTTGTAAAACATCCCCGTTCCCTCAGCACCATTTTCTTCATCAGAAGGGATGGGCAGGCTGCTTACTGCCACCATTGCTCATGCTTGAGCAACCTCTGCAGCGACTCTGGCATGAGGTTTGGATTCCTTGACATTCAGACTTGATGATCCCATAGCAGAAACAGTTTTGCTTGCACAGAAGAGCTGCCAAGACACCCTTAGAAGGAAGGCTGTGCTGAGTGCACGCTGCTGGAGATGATCACCACTTCTCCGACGTCCCCAGAAGCCACCCTGAGCAAGCCCAGCAGCAGCCATGCACCTCCCCTGTCCTGCTGAGCCTCCGTGCTGAGGTGAGAGGGCCTGATCCTCTTGGACCTCATGGGCAGAGGTTGGCAGGACCATGCTCTGGTACCGAATCCCCCCAGCATGGGAGCAGCCCGGCTGGACGCTTTGCTGCACGTGCCTCCCTTCCAGCGTGTCAGCGGAAGCAGATGTTTCTAATTTATCACTAAAAACAAACAACTTAATCCCCCAAATATGCAGCAGTGGGGGGTGAGGAGGGGCCCTTCCATTTAAAGCTGATTTATAAAATGGATAATTAAGGTTAATTTGTTCATGAAAGAAGCAAATATGTGTCAGATCCCATAAACAGCTCTTCCTCTCTCATTTTCACAAGCCCTAAACATTCAAACCTGAGGCAACAGGATAAGTTCCTGTTGCACTGGCCAAAAGCAGCTGGCACTGCTTCCTTTCATCAATGACTCTAATATTAATCTATTTAGGCCTTCAGAGCATCATTTATGTGTAATAGGCGTTGCAGCCCTCTGTTGCATGGATGCCAAAGGCAGGCCTCAGCTGCAGCTCCAGCTCACCCCTTCTTGCTTTTGAAGGCATTTTACACCCTGGCTGCCTGAGGGTGAAGGCTGGAGTGCAGGACAGCATGGTGCATGGAGACGGTTGTGGTCAAACCCCAGGCAGGACCTGCACTGAGAGCTTTCACAGGAACCATGTTCACTTTGCTTGATGAAATGGTTGAAGGTGCCAACGGGAAGGGTCCCGAGTCCAGACCCATTCCAGATGACACTTAGAAAATTACTGCTTTTACCTATGTTGCGTTGGTGCTGGAGGCCACAGCTAACCACACGGCATCTGTATTTCAGCACATGCACATGTAATGAGCCATCCAAACACTATACATACCCTACTCCTGCTGACACCTACTTCAGACCTCCAGTTCCTACTGCTTACAGCTTGTGTTATTGTACATTAAGAAAGCTTTTCTCCAGGCAGCTTGGCATGCAGCCACAGCACGTCTGCCATGCACAGGCAGCACTGAAGTAACAGCAACGCAGCAGCCTTAAAAAGATCTTAATAGCTCCTGCAGACATGGCATCAGTGCCGGCTCTGTTCTGCAGAAGGGGAGAATGTGGGAGCTGCCATCAGAAGCCTCTGGGCCTTGGGTGTCTGTGAAAGGCAATGGGAAAAGGTAACCCCTGCCTGCAGCAGGATGGTTGAGGTGCCCGGGCATCCACAAAACAGCCACTGTTTGGTGTAGGAGCAGGTGGAGGTCCTTGTGCGCATGGACCCCCACCCCAGGGTTTCAGGCTGCGGATGCCAGGGCTCACTGGAGCTGGTCCTGGAATATGTGGGTCACTGCAACAGGCAACAGGGTGCTCAGGAAGGCAGGGAAAGAGAGGCAGGGTTTGCTAGCATGGTGTTACCTGCATGCTGGGGGTTTACAGGTTTATTTCCTGAGAGGTAAAACACAAATAATACTGAGCTTGATCTGCAAATTGCTGTGCTAAACAACAATGCTCTGTTATGTAGGAAATGGACAGCTGTACTCATTTCCTCAACTCTGCCTTTAAAAACAGGATTTAATTAGTTGTCTTCTCCTGGTAGATGCTGGAGTGCTTCTCATTCCTCATATACCTGTGCCTCTGTGGCAGACAGGGACCCAATGGCACAGACTACCACCCCTGGGTCTCTCACACAAGAATAAGCCCCTGCAAGTCGAGGCACATGGGTGCATGTACTGCAGCCATGGCAAAGATGCTGCTTCTGGAAGTTTGGAATTTTGTGTTTAATTGCAGCGGCTGAGTGGGTTGTAAGAAAATGCAAAATAGCCTCATATACAGCTTTCTGCTGAGGACACTGAAAAGGCAGTAAGGCTGTGAGATGCTGTTGTGGTGACAAGTGCTCCTCTCCTCAGCAGCGTCTTCTGCTGTGAGCAGGATCTCCTGGAGTTGGAGCTGCCAGGAAACCCTCCTCCTCCATCATTTCCATGAAATGGTAGAATTAGACAATGCTCCAGGATTGCAAGGAACTCCCCATCAAGCCCAAATGTCAGGTTGGCTAAAGGAAAGAGAAGGAGCATAGAACAGAAGAAAAACAGGATTAAAGTCAATATGAGCACTAAGAGCAGGAATCAGAGCTTTCAGTGCTCTGCTCCAGCTATTACACTCCCATCCCTCCCCTCACAATATCCATAAAGCAATCCGGGAAAACTGTGTTTTTGAGAAGAAAGCTGAAGACAAGTGGAACAGCGCTGAGTCTGAATAGAGCTGAAGCAATTCTATTTTTGGGCTAAACAAAAACCCCACATTTTTTCACGCAATCAGACAAGCCTGTATCAATCAGTTTTAAGCTACATGCAATGAGAGCTCCAGCACCAGTTTCTTCTGCAAAGCTGCAATCTGCTTTTCAGTTCTGAAGCCTTTTCCCAAACAAAGACACCATATGCCATTACATTAGTTTGTACCTGTGATACAGCCCTTCTTGCAAACTGTGCTGTGCTTCGAGTGGTGATACACACTGCAAGTAGCTTCTTCACTACCTAGTTAAAGAGGTCTCTTCCCTCATTCTGTACCCGTGAGCAATAGAGATACCCTTTTGTCAGAAAGCCTTGTGGTTGAAGGAATGAGACTGTAGTTCGTTGCAAGGAAGGCACATTTTTCTTTGATGTTTCCAATAGCTTGGTCTGAAATTGCCTCAACCTCACTCCAGACCTGATGAAGAGACTGACGAATTTGAAGGAGGAAAGCTATCTCCAATTTCCAGATATGTCTTGAATGTGATATGCTGGGGCACTGATTTTTCCCAAAGTTGTAGAGAAGAAAGGGCCACCAATTTATCTTATGGGGGATTTGATCTGTTGCAATAAGGACCATTTTCTTAAACTGTCAAAAGATTAAACATAATGTTTTACCATCATGTTGAAGGCATAAGAGCAGCAGATTTGTTATGGGAAAGTGACAGAAGCTACTGACAGCATGCTTTCTGACTCCCAGGGAGATTCTTTTGCCTTCCTACCTCTGATGAAGTAGCAGTAGTTGAAATAAGTTTTGATTTTGGCTGAAGACAGATACACTCTAAAATGGAAGATGGAGAATGTCCTTGCCTTAAAGCACTTCCAGGCTTCACTCATGTTGTCTGACCTCTGCAAGAGAAGGCAGTCTATTAAAAACTCCCTTCTGACCCTCAAATGAAAGTCACACAGCTCCTCAAGTGCAGGTTCAGGACATTTCTATCTGAGCGTGAGATTTGCTTTTGATGGGTTTTAATGGCATGTGTTGCTGATGTTCCTAAATTATATGGCTCACTGAAGCATTCAAAAACAAATGTTCAGTCCCCATGGGGTATGGTAAAAGGCATAAGGATAAGCTTTGATGCGGATATAAAGCCACGGTAGCTGTCAGGGCCTGAGTCATCTTCCAGGGGCACCCACATGACCAGAAAGGGAATATATATGTTTCTGCACATTTTTGAGCTGGAGCTTCATCTGGTGTAAATTAATTATGCTGCCTTTGCAATCAGTGCAGCAGTACTGATTTATATCAGTCCAAAATATGGCTATTCAGATTTTAAGACTGAGAAGTTATACAGACAAGATATTGTACACTACAGGTTTAAAAGGGAGACTTGCTTTTTACATATTAATGACACATTAAAATGAAAATAAATTGCACTTTAAAAAGTCAGAATTCTTCATGTTTAATGTGCAATTTGAAGCATCAACAGGAAATCGCAGCTCCCGAGATCTTGCCCATTATTCACTAGTCACTATACCAGCTAAGACCACGTGAACAAGTGCCATTAACATCTTGTCTTAAGTGAGCTAATGCCGCAGTCCTAATTTGGCTGGCTTGGCAAGTCTGAGCAGTGTCCAGGGTGAGGGCTGGCTGTATGGGACATCCATGTATGGGTTGCAAAGAAGCTTAAGTGAATCACTCCAGGAAGCAGAACAAGTCTAGCACAGATCTGTGACCCGTGCTGTACTCTTTCTGTTTTTTTCAGAAGTAATATATCATTTCCTAGCTATGTGCCATTTATATATATATATATATATATATATAGTTGGGAACATGTATAAAACAGTATTTATCACCAAAACCTAAATGTGAGATCAAAGCATGAAGGCCATGCATACGAGCCACTTGATTAAACAGTTTCATTTTCATTCTTGTCTTTCATGACAAGACTATCTTGTCTTTCATTCTTCCAAGCCTCCCTCAATATGAACTGAATTTCAAAACAAAGATTGATTCCGGATGGCATAAGTATATTTTTACAGGCCTGCAATTTAAACAAGTTAGAGCAATACTCACCTTCATATAGTTTTTGATCATTACAATATGAATTCTCACTGACACCAGTGGAGATCAAGGTTTCCAAACCCACCTTTTGCTAATTTGGATTCCACTCCAGATTGTCAGAAGGGCTGTGTTTTAAGGACAATCATTCATTTGATGATCCCTAGCACAGCTGCCTACCACATGTAGAGCAGCAGTGTTAACACTTCTTCATTTTCCCCTACTTTCAGCTTCAGCACTGGAACCCATTACATAGCTGGCATCTCACAAGTGCTGTGTTACTTTCCCCCTTGCCTCAAAAAGTGATCTGTAACAGCAGGGTGACTATCAATAACTAATAGCTGACTAATAGCAGGAATTCACAGAGGGCTGACAGCAGGAAGGATGCCAGCCCTGAGAGATGACCACTCAGTTTCTTACTTTGCACAAACTGTGTAATCACTGGCAAATAGTGTCATCCTTTGCCCTAGTCCACATTGTAAAATGAGATTTTTTGGCTTCCATGAAAGTTAAGTATAATCAAATGATTGGGTGATGATTTGTGCAATAACCAAAATTTGTAATTACCTGGGATAAGGGATGCAAATTCCCTCTGGATCACAATCATTAAGTCAGCTCCTTGTTATTGGAGGAAGTGAAGGTCAGGTGTGCTCTATGGAATGGAAAACCCTGAATAACAGAGTCGTCATGGCACATACTGGAGAGACCGCTGCCAGCTGATTGGACCTGCTTTGAGCAGATGCTGGATGAGGTGAACTCCAAAGGTCTCTTCCAACCCCAATTACTCCTGCAATTCTATTCTAATGCTGCACCTCTGCAAATACATCCTCTTGGAGCATTGGAGACCATGGTGCACCTTGCAGAAGTAGTGCTGCAGGAGACAGCTAGCCATCATCAGGGATGGACCAGATAAGTCAGGAACGACTGAACTGATTCAGGGCAGTTCAATTCCTCCACCAAAAGTACTTAAGGACTTGTGGCCCCAGGCTGATCCCTGAAACAGTCTAAGCATCTTAAGGTAGCACTGTGACTCAATGGAGTCAGTCAATGGCACGGTTCACCTCCAGGTGAACCTTCTAAAGTTAATGAAAGTTTACTATACTGAGAAATACAGTCTCTAGTTCACATTTACCTGGCATGTCATCTGACACTGCCACTGAATCAGTGTTTCAGTCCTTCTATACCAGCCTTTACTTGCAATGGGGAAACTGAGACTTGTGGGTCCCATTTGCTCTGTGTGTGTTGCATCAATCTTAAAGTAACTAAGTGTGGCCTTTGTAAAAGCCTCATGAGCTGACCATGGAAATAACAGCTTCTGGGATGTATATCCCTATGATGCCCAAATTTGTTAAAGCTGTGCATAACATCAGATAATTTCAAAACAAAGTCTGATAAAGGTAGTTCAATGGACTGTCCCATCAGACAGAGGGACCTGCTTTCTCAAGGTCTCAGAGATACCCACAGTGTCATGCTAGCAGAGCAGCACTTCCAGCCTGGAGGGAGCACAGCAAGCTGATCTTCTGCACGGTGTTTGAAAGACAAATGAGAAACATAAGGCTTGAATTTACATATAAGGGTCTACACTTCTATCAGGGGAATTAGAAACAAAAAGAAGAAAAAAGATGATAAATTTTTTATGTGGTGGATCATGACATAGACTTCACCCAACAAGTCTCATACATTTCTATTTGTGTTACAGCTCCTGGGGTTCTGGCCAAGCTTCTACTTTCACATTCACCACTGCAATTGTAAGTGTGACCCTTAGCTTGGGAACTGTTTTCATAGCTCCTTCATAAATGTCTGTGAATGCATATTCAACATTCAGTAAAGCAGATGACATTTTCAGACACCAGCTGCCTCCAGTTGTGAGACACGACTGCACGTGGCCACCATAAAACACAGAGCCCCAAGGCTTGCGGGGCTTACACAGCTGTGTTGTGGCTGAAATGAGCTGGGGAAGAAACTGTCCACACATGGGGGCTGCAAGTGCGCTGCCTGATGCGTTGTTGCTTCTTCAAGAAAAAGCAGATCCCTGGGGCAGAAAGTCGGGGGGGGGGGCAGTCAGCTGGTGCTCAAATTGGTGGTGCATTTCATAGGTAGGTTTGGTTCTCAGAAGTCAGATATTCCGCTTGTCTCAAAACACTTCACGAAGAAGCAGGTAATAACGCACAAGCAGTTGTTGAAGTTTATCCTCCTGTAGTTACACACAGAAATCTGGATGCGATCCTGATATGCCCCGCTCATGAGGCTGCTGCCTGAAAACTGGGCAAGAGAGAGCAGTGCTGTGTGCCAAGCCTTGCTCCTGCAAACCAGGTCACAAGGCCTCAGCATCTTAAAACAGTTGTAAAAGTAAAAAATCACTGCTATGTTCTAAAAATAGAAAAGTTGAACTGGGAGACAGGGAGAAAGCATGTGCTTGCTGATGGCGTAGCAAAGAGGGAAGCGCAGCTGAGCAGGAGCCAGCACGGGTGAGTTCCACACATAAATAAGCCTTGGGTATGAGACTTCAGCCCGGTGCAGAGAAAAGGTGTTTTGGTATCTGAAAAACAATACTTGCACCCACACAAGCTTTAAAGCAACACCTTTCATACATGAATTTTAATTAAAAAAGAAAAAATCAGTGCCAGTACTTTGAAATTCAAGATACACGTGTGTGGTTTGATAGTGCCTTGTATTTTGAAAACGTTGGTGGAGAAAGGGAAGGGGAAAAGACTGGGAAGAGCTGAAAAGAATCAAAATTAATTCATTGAACGCCTAAAGCTTCCGTATTTGACAAAGGAAGCGGATATAAATGGAAATCAAATTGAAACCGAGACTTCTCTCATTCAACACAATATATCACTGCTACTCGTCAGCTACAACTGGGAGAGACAATTCAATTACCAATAAACAACTTCGAAGCTGTACACGTGTTTTAGTGTCTTAATACAGTTGGAAAAAACAAAAAAGAAACAACAACAGCTGAACTCAAGTCTGAGGTTCAAGAAAAGCCTTGATAACACACATGTAAAATGTGTAGGGGATTTTTCAAGTCCATTGCGACATAAGGGGAATAGCACACTAGTCAAAAAGAGGTTATTTGATCATCCTTCATTAAAAACTATTATTTCCTTAAGCTTGAAAGGCGTATTAACTGTTTTGAGGGTCTGTTTTTTAATCTTTCTCTTTTAATAAAGCTAGGAATATTGAATTTACATTATTTTAAAGTTTGGATTTAGTCTCTAATTTTTTTCCCTTTTCCCCTCTTTTGTAAATTAGTACAGTGGAGTGAATGAGGCCTTTGATTTTCTTTCTTTCTTATCTCTTTTGTACTCCTTTTATTATGCCTAAAATATGTTGGTTTTTTTTCATCTTCTGCATAAAACCTCTGTCCTCATTGTCTGGGAATCGAATGACTGTGTTTAAAGTAATGTCTTTATTCGTGTAAATATAATTCTACAATGGAGCAGGGAACTTCTTTTTGCTGAAACCTATTTTAAGCTACATCATTATCTTGCTTTTCATATTTGTCTCTCTATTTATTCTACTGAGGACTTGTTCCAAAAGCTATGCTTGGTTTTATGAAGTTTAATAAGTTTAAATAGACCAAAGGAAAAATAGAGAGAAAAAAAGAAGTAAACAGAGCTTTTGAAGGAAAAAAAAAGAAATCTGAAAACCACTTATTTTGCTTTCAGGCGATTCATTGCATTTATGATGTCTGAAATGCTAAACTTTAGTCTGGGTTACATTTCCTGGCTGAGATACAGAGATTCTCAGAAAATCAAGGTTTGAAATAGAAAGTCAGCAGACTTCATCTGGAACACAAGGAACCTCAGCAGAGGGGACAGAGCTGAGAGCGCTGCCACTTGGGAGCTGTGAACACAAATAGAGAAGTCCACCATCTTTGTTTTACTTTTAAAGTATGTGAACAAAATAAAGGCTGAAAACACGCATTGTGTTTTCATTTTGCTGTGCCTGCACGAGGCGCATTGCTCGCATACCCCACTGGTACGGAGCTCGGCGTGCCACAGTTTCTGCGCTCCGATCGCTCACTCTTATGTTACTGCTCAAGTATGCATTCAGAAAAGAGCCAGCAGATATCGTAGATTTAGTCTAGTTGTTGAGGTCAAGGACTCTTTTCCTTTTTTTTATTCAGCTGAGAGGGAACTCTTTCTTCTTTCTTCCTTTCCTTCTAACGCCAGGCAGGCTTCCTGCTTCGCAGTGTGCACCACTGATAAAAACCCATGTGGAGTACTTTTAAAGGAAATTATTTACCAATCTAAAGCACCGGTGAGTTATGTGCTGTCTCCAGTGCTAAAGGGAGGGCTTTCAGCAAAGCACAATATCTGCATGCACTGCAATTCAGAGGCTCCAGCTGCTGGAAGCTCTTGCAAGCCATGTAAGTAAAGGGCTTTTTTCTCACTGAAGCAAACTTCATATATTCTCTTGCCTCATAAAAGCTCTGAGGTAATCAAAACTTGAGATGAATTTACTAATATTAGTAATGTTGTTATCTTCCTGTTGTTTTCAATAATGTGTGTATATCAGCACGATAAATAACTGACATTTCTAGAAGTGTTTTGCTTGTAAGTAGTATAAGGAGCAGAATCTGTGCATGCCTTGGGCAGGCTCTGTTTGCTTTTCTGATCGCTGACCATTTCTGTTCTCTGTGACTGGGACAGGGAACTCTCTGATTTCTTTGATATCTTGTTACTCTGATTGGAATGGGAAGCTGGCAGGAAAATGCAGAACCTGTGCAAGGAAAAGAGCATAAGGGCAGTTTAAAAAGCATGGTCGGTGAACCAAAAAGTGGTGTGTAACACCCATGTTGAACTTGTGGCATGTTATAGCTTTACAGTGAGGTTTAAGTGGTTACAGATTGTGTGACCAAGAGGAACATGAAATGACAAAAGAAATGTACCTTAACGTTCATGCTGATATTTAAGTTAATCAGGTTTCTGTATGGTTATTTGGAGTTTATTGCAGGGGATGGATCAACTTTCTCTGAGCTTTTTGATGCAATTTACAGTCATGAAATATTTCCTTGTTCACTGTGCAGTTCACGTATGTATTGGCAGCAATAGGCCTGGCAGACAGGTGTTGAAATCCAAAATTTTACTTCTTGTCTGTGAGGTCCCTCCTGCCCTTTTGATAGTTGCCCATTTGCAGACAGGGTGATAAACGAATGAAAGCTGGCTGTTGTGCCAGGAAGCTCCACTGACGAGCTACAGGTGGTATTAACCTGAGACAGAAGTTTCATGCACTCAGTGTTCCCAGTATCCTCCTGTCTGGAGAGTTTCTGGCTCCTTGAATTCCTTGCAGCCTTTCCAAAAGCATCTAATCCCTCTGACTTTGCACCTTAGATGTGGCTCACACTTTTTACCAGTTCCAAATGACATTCAGCAGCTCCTTCCCCCTCCAGACCCACATGTCTGAAAGGTGCAAACTCTGCCCTCCAACCCTCACAGTGGAAATCTGGCATATACCCACAGGGCAATAGCAACCTTATTTATTGCAGACACATCACCACAATCACCTCTTCCATCAAGTGCTCAGAGGAACACAGACTCTGACCCCTCCCAGCCATCCTGTTGACTTTCATATCCATGGCAATGCAAGATCCACATGGGAAAGAGGCACTGTCCATTAAGGGAGATGCCCATGATTCATGAAAGAAAATGGGAAGTTCTTCCCACACCTGGGTGCCAAATAGCAAGTATATTAATAGATATGCGGGTCTGTAGAGAATGCAGAATGCTGCTCCCAATGAAGCTGGTGTGTCACCTCCCTGAGCGAGAGTGGGGAAAGGATCTGTAGAAAGAAGTTTGCAAGGTGATAGCAGCACATTTTGAAGGTGCATTGGCAGAAACAAGTCAGAGATGCAGGGGACTGGTGTGAGTCGGGCTCCTCCGCTGACGGAGGAAGAAGATGCTGCTTTTTCGAGAGTGTCTGGAGAACGGCAGAAAGTTTGATTTTCAGTACAGAGGTGGGTAGGAGCTGAGGTAACTCTCGTACCTAGCTGGTGTTACTGCACTCCAGGGAGAAAGCAGCAGTTTGTGGCATTTTCTGAAGTTATGTATATTCATGTGTTCCATTAGTCTCTTGGCAAATTCATCCTTTGAGAAATAAAGCTTTCTGAACCTTTCATATAGTCCTTTGCTTTGAAGCAACAGATGTCTGTGATAAGCAGATGGTTATGGCTTTGAATTTGAACATCTTTAAATACTTTGTTGTGTATATTTTATGGGGAGGAATGTACTCTCTTACTATGCAGTACTGATTCATTAAATGAAAAGTATCCATGTCTGGATGCTTGATGTCACTTCCTAGCTTGCAAACTAATAAACCATATGTTTTTCAGGATTATTTGTTGTGAGATATTTTCACTCCATTACTCAGCTTGTGTTTTCAAGGTACAAACCAACTGTGAAATGCACTATGTGTGAGCTGAGCTCAGTCAAAGCGAACAAGCAACAAAGAAAGTCAAAGGAGCTGCCCCACTTGTGAATTGCATTCTCACTCTAATGAATACTGTGAGCAGGCTGAAATCTTTCTCTTGCAGAAATTCCCAGAGGAAATAATGTGGTGCCTATGGAAATAACTGAGAAAAAAAAAATCTTTTGATCTAACTTATTCTAAAATTTCATTTTTCAGGAGGTACAGCTATGAAATTCGATGAGCACAGAATCTAAGAACACAAGATCTTAGACCAGGAATAAATTTGAGAACACAAATGGAAAGAATAAGTCTCATATAAGAATATAACTCTGATTTTCTTTCAAGGAAAATAAGCTAGATAAACATATCTCATCCAAATGTTTTGCTATTGGATATTCATTTACTGCTGTAAAAAATACATTTTCTCCCTCTCCACCTGACTGTCAGACTCAAAGAGTTTGATTTTTAGAGAAATCTCTCTGTGACAGCCTGTGAACTGTTTAACTAAATTAGTTTATGTTAAGAATGGATTATGGCACAGATTGTCGAAGGCTTTGTTAATTATAATGACATAAGATATGTTATTGCATGGACTCAGTGCTTACACAAGGCACCAGCCTGACTTGACAGAACAGAAATGCCTCATTTCAACCAAGCTTTGGAGTTTTTGCCTCCACCTTTGATGAGGAACCACTGTTGAAGGTTCAGCAGTGTTAGAAGAGTTCAGTGGCGATGCAGGATATGCTCTTTCCCTCTGTTTTTTCTCTCTCTTCATTCCATCTAGGTCTCTTTCTTTTCTCATTTCTTCAGGATGCAGTAACCCCTAATGCCAGGCTGTCCCAGCATACAGGTTTTCCTCTTTTTGCACCTCAAGTCAGCCTCTTTTCTCTCCACAGCATCACGGCTGGTGTTCAGCCTCGCTGGAGAAGGAATGGCTTGGGATGGAGAAGGGCTTGATGGGGATGGCATGCCCAGCACAGAAGGCAGTGGCTAATCCTCATCTCCGCAGGCAGAAACAAAGTAGCCCACATACAAGCAAAGCATGCAGGCTGCTTGCTCTTGTAGTCTGTTGCCCAAGGATAATAGCTTATTTGGTTACTGCCTTGACTAGCTATTCATTTATCCATTTATTTATTCATTTATTCATTATCAGGACCTATCAGGATGCTGGGGAGGGACTCTTCATTAGGACTGTAGTGATAGGACAAGGGGTAACTACCCAAGACAAAAGTGGAATAAGAGAACCGTTAGTTTGACCAGAGAGCAGTTCCTTCAGTTCCACTTTTAAAGTTTCAATATCTGTATCCAATTCTGTAGTGTTTAGAGGAAGAAAAAAAGGAAAAAAAAAGAGAGAAAAAAAGAAATAAAAAAAGGAAATTGTTGAAGGGTTCTACTTCATAGTCTACTGTTTGACAATATGAGGCTTAGAAATCTACACACAAATGAGCAGGAGTCACAAAGACTTCTGATTGATGGGCTGTCTTTCTTTCTGACAATTCTAATTGTTTAAAGGCTGCAAATGTTCAAATACTTTGAAAACTGCAGGCAGTACTCTGCTACTGACAGCAACATAACTCAGAGACAAGCTCTCCTAAATTAATCCTTACAATGATAGGAAAGGATTACATGCTGATGCGTGCCAGACTTCTGTATCTGTCCCAAAACCTCTTTCTCTCTGTGGAGCCCAACTATCCACTACTGGTCTGTTACATGCAATGCCTAAGCACATATAGGTTTATTTCTCTGAATACCACCTCTTGGGCTCACAGACATGAGGACTGAGGCAAGACTCAGTGACTGTTGGATTGAGATAACACTAGAATTCTAGAAGGTATAGAAAACTAAAGGTAGTTTTACCTGAATTCTGGAAATATGTGTCCATCCATGGCCACCATAAACAAACAGGTTCTTCCTACAGACAAAAAGAATATAGCTTTTAATCTTTGCCATGCTGCTGTGTGCCTGTAGTCTTCCCATAGGGTAAGAAGTAGAAACAAACCCTCCAAACCCACCAGAAAGCTCTCAAGCTGAATATTGTACAAGACAATCAGCAAAACTGACTGCAAAGGACCATGAGCAGCAAAATATCCTGAGGTGACCAGTATGAAGGGCCAAACCCAGTTACCGTTAGTGTGGTTCCTGTAATAGAAAAGCTTTTGGCTGGCAAGGAAGCAATGCAGTGGCATACCCATTTGCAGATGGAAAGCTAGTCTTGAAGCTGCTCTAAGCAAGCTGCTTCAGTGGAGAATTGCAATGAAATGGTCTTTCTGCCTGTAGGAAAATGAACCTGCTGAACAGATATTGTCATCCTTAGCTATCAATAGCTGTTGCTAATACAGCCTGTCTTTGAGCGATGGCCCATTTCTGAAGTTCAGGGAAGTAATATACTTGATATCTTACATGTAGTTGTAGAGAAGAAATCTGCTTGTGTTCATATTCCAGAGGGAATTATTTCTATCATATTTTCAAGGTTTCCTCTGCAGCTTTTAAGATGCTTCCTGAAATCTGCAATTACATTCATGTAACATCTGCGTCCAGATATTTCTAAGATAATGGTGAAGCGGACAAGGTGGTTATTAAAACAATTCTTTCTCTGAACTTCATCTTCCTTTTGGTTTATCAGATGATGCTTTAGCAAGTAGTTTCTGCCTTGAGGAGTTGTTGGTAATTTATCAATATCTCAGCTACCTTGTCCCTGTGAGGTCCTTAATAACACCGAGAAAAAAAAGCAGTGTTCACCAGAGACTGACTTTAGCAGTTATCAGTAACTCAGACCCTTGACAGCACTGAAAGCCTCTGGTGGAGTATGTGGGAAAAGGTGACAGTGCAGGGAGTCAAAAGAAAGCATTAGGGCTGTTGTGGTTATTTGGTAGCAATGGGGAACCAGATTCAGCATCACATGGGTGCAACTGCAAGGGCACTGCCAGCACACCTTGATCACTGCCTCAGCACATGAACGACCTCCCACAAACCTGCACAGTGTCACTTGCATATCCCCTGAATCTCCTCCCTCAAAGGAAAAAATCCAGACTAGAGAATCCTGAAGGATTACAAAAATCTTCAAGGTTCAAGAGAGCAACACCACAAGTATCTGAGTTATCCCAAACAGGCAGAATAATCCACAGCAACAAAGCTGAAGATTTGGACACTTTTATGGCCATGTCAGGTTGACCATGCCATGGCTGCTATATTCTGCTCCTTAAAGAAAATGCTCTGTATTCATGGCCATTTCTTGTTCAGGAAGGAAAATGTTCAGATTCCCTAGCCAGGCTGAGCACCAATGTCATAGAACAAGAAAGTCAAAATCCATATAAACAGATAATTATGGTATTTTATTAGTATTGACAGACCCAAGATACTTCTAGATTTTCATAATCTACAAAGGGCAGCCATAATTCTTTTGCCTATACCTACTTTTGAACATTATTTAAATTCCTATTGCTCAGATTGGAATCACAAAAACAACTTTTAGAGCTTTCTGCTTCTGTAGTTAAGACAAAAAAGAGAGACATAAATGAATGGGGATGTTGGTCGATGAGAAAATGAACATGAGCCGGCAGTGTGTGCTTGCAGCCCAGAAAGCCAAGCGTATCCTGGGCTGCATCTAAAGGAGTGTGACCAGCAGGTCGAAGGAGGTGATCCTGCCCCTCTACTCTGCTCTCGTGAGACCTCACTTGGAGTATTGTGTGCAGTTCTGGTGTCCTCAACATAAAAACGACATGGAATTGTTAGAACAAGTGCAGAGGAGGGCCACGAGGACAATCAGGGGACTGTAGCACCTCCCATATGAAGATAGGCTGAGAAAATTGGGGCCGTTCAGCCTGGAGAAGAGAAGGCTGCGTGGAGACCTCCTAGCAGCCTTCCAATATCTGAAGGGTGCCTATCAAGATGCTGGGGAGGGACTCTTCATTAGGGACTGTAGTGAGAGGACAAGGGGTAATAGGTTCAAACTTAAACAGTGAAAGTTTAGATTGGATATGAGGAAGAAATTCTTTACTGTAAGGGTGGTGAAGCACTGGAATGGGTTGCCCAGCGAAGTTGTAAATGCTCCATCGCTGGCAGTGTTCAAGGCCAGGTTGGACATAGCCTTGGATGGCATGGTTTAGTGTGAGGTGTCCCTGCCCATGGCAGGGGGGTTGGAACTAGATGATCTTAAGGTCCTTTCCAACCCTAACTATTCTATCATTCTATGACAATATGTGGGGTTTTGCAGGTGGCTTAAATACACTGTCTTTTAGGAATAGGCACGGACTCAGCACTTGAGGGAGTGAGTCATCCTCATGTTCATCTTCCTAGCTGAAGAGAATGATACCTTTAGGCAGATAGTGTGTAGAGATGCTTGGATGAAGGTGTTGCCAAAGGCCATCCCAGCAGTGCATCTATGTTGTGAATACCATGCTTGAAATTAACCTGCAATTGCTATGTCACCTTGATCTGCATGCTGCTACAGAGGATGCAGTAAGGGTCTGGGGAGATGGATCCACAGCTGACAATACATTTTTTGGCTTTCATGAATCACTAAAATGTCAAAATTCTCAGGGGCATATTTCTCTAACTTTGCACCTTGCATCTTCAATGAAGAAACATCCCACATATATGTGGCCATATATATAACATCACCCCTTCAAGGAGAAAAGGATGTCACACTTATTTCCTTCTGAGAACAGAAACAGAGTTTTAGACATTTTTCATACACAAGAGCTATAACAAAAGCTTGCTCATTATCAGTATTGCTGAGGCTAAGCCTACCTTATGGTTGAGGACAAGCTATGTTTCAGGGGTAAAGCACTCTGAAACAGAGCACTAGACCTTGTTCCATAAAAAAACACTCCAGGGAGAAATATGAAATACCTCTTCATAACATGAATGTTGTTGCCAAGACAAGAAGGTGCTCAAACTACATGGCCGTTTTCAAAGTGTGAAAGGACCCTGGCTCCTTGCAGGCAAAAAATGAACCTGAAGGTCTTCCTGAAGGTGATGTCCCTCCTTATGTCAGATAAAGTGACATATGGTTCTTCTGACATCTTCGTCCCCTTCATTGTAGCCGTTTCTCTCTGTTTTGGGGTTTTTTCTCTCACAGGAGGAGTTAAAAACCCTCCTCACTGACAGAGAATTTTTCAGAGTGGGATTATATAAATCACATTTTGCTAACACTGATGTAAGCTATGACCACACTTCTGGGGTCAGGGTTGTGGGTCTATTTGTTCATATTGATTTCACTGCAACGCTAGCTTGTTGCCCCTGCTTGTAATGAGGTCTTAAGTTTTTCCCTGAGGTGGTATTTTCCAGATTGTGTGTATATTTCCCTAAACTGACAGTGTGTTACTTCTACAGTACTGTATCTCTTTGCTATGTTTTTGAGAGCTCAGCTTTCATGCAGGTGCCTAATGCCATTCTTGAGGTTTAAGCTCTAATACAGACAGGACGGTTGGCTAACTTCTGCTTTAGATGGCTTCTACCACCTTTTCTTCATTGCTGCCAGTGTTTTCGCTTGCTTCCCTGGGGACAGCAGATGCATCTAATGAGTCAGTTCCAGCTTCCATGCTGAAAGAGATCATGGACAGCAGCCATGTGTTGTTCAGACGCTTGCAAGGGAAGGAGAGATCTTATTCCTTTTTCTCTTGCTGAACCAGTTCACTCAACAAGAACTCAGTTTAGATCAAATTGGCATTGCTTTTAGCTAACTCTTTTTCTAACTTTCTCCTTAATTCCCAGCTTTTACTATATCCTAAAAGAGAACAGTTGCCTCCAGGGAAAATCGGTGCCTGGCACAGTATACCTTGCTCCCAGTTTAAATGACAGGACAAGAGAGATGTTTAAAGTTGAAAGTCACAGGCTGTATAGCTGGTGAAAAATAAGACGACAGCCAGACATGCTTCTCCTCAATGCTGCGTAGGTAGATATAATGCATAACATACTGCAACATCCCAGCAGGTCTCCCAAATTGAAAACAAGGAGGAATGAAAGAATGAAATTAAAAGAATGAGGAATGAAATTGCACTTCGGCTCTTAAATCCCTGAATGTGTTGCCTGTGCTGATTAGTTACTTTGATTTGTGCTTCCCCACACAGCACATTTTTCCCTTTAATAAGAGCTCAGCTTGTAAATGGTCACTTGTATCTGCACCAAACAGTGTAATTACACTGGAGTGATGAAACATATATTGTTTGTTTTCCATTATGCTTATTCGAGATTTTTTTTGTCATTGACTCTTTTTCTGAGATAAGCTGTTAATAAACATAGGATAAATCTAATGAATAAATTTGCTGTGCTCAGTATAGATCTGTGGCAATGACTGAGATGGTGTCATGCCACTAAGTAGTGGGCTGTCATTAGAACAACCGAAATGTCAATTCTCACTCAGAAGTGAGAGGGAAATGGAACCTGGGGTAGTGAGAGGTTGGAGAAGATACTTATGTCAGGTTTTTTTCCTCAAAAAGACATAAATTCGAAATTTAAACTGAGGTTATGATGAGTTCTCAGTTGTGATGCTTTATTGCTTCTCTGGACAAGGAAAGTGTTTTACAGTAAAGCTACTGAGCCCATGCCCGAGTTCAAGCCTTTCATTGCTGGAAAGCTCCTCTATGCAAGCTGTTGCAGTCTTTATCTCAGTTCCTGAACAAACGCTTCTGCATATTAACTGTCTTGTCTCTTCAAATAGAAGTTGTCTAAAGCTCTTGCCTAGGCTGGAGACACAAAAATGATTTTAGAAAGAGAACTGGAACATTTTGGAGGAAAGAACCCCACAGGGGATGAGATGCAATATGGAAGTCTACGCAGTACCAGGACGTGTCTTAATCTGCTCATCTGCCAAAGCGGCGTTGATTGGAAAAAAATGAAAGCCGTGACAGTCATATCATTTAAGGAGTTTTCCAGTACTGCCCTCTTAGTTTTTCCATCAGAAAGGAACATAGGAAAACTGAGAATGAAAGACAACATGGTCTATCTTACTATCTTTCAAAAGTCCTTAATGCTGCATTAGAAGATGTGACTGTGGTTGCCGTTAGGACCTCAGAGCCTCAGTTAAACAGCACATTTTTCAGAAGATCAGCTAAAAGCAGATTCTAGCAAACAAATGTTGTTTCCACTAACACTGCCCACTTTCTCTGAATTCTTCCAGGAAGCACATAAGCCCGCAGCTGCCTGCATTGCTGCCCTTTGTCAACATGAGTAGCTTCTCATGTTTCTGTTAACTGCTTAGCTCTGCTCCAAGGAACTAAAGCAGTGTCTCTGTCTCATTAAGGCAACGCAAGGCAACTCTTCCCCAAATGAAAAACCAAACTATGAACACGAGGGTGTTGATTTGCCAAGGCTTGGGAGAAGAAATTGCCCATCTGAGCTCACACGGGCCTGCTAGCAGCAGGCTGGGGAGCCCAGTCAGTTCTGTGAGCTGAGTGGCAGCATGTCCCAGACACAGTGGATTTGAGCATCTTGCCCTCTGCCAGCATGACTGCAATCTTCTCCTGCCCTTGCCCGTTGCAGTGGTGCTGCTGGTTTGGGGAGGAGAAGGGGACAGCATTTTCCGTTATGAAATGGCAGAGCATCTTCCTTTACTTGTTGTTTCCATACACACAGACACATCGTAGAACTGGTAGTGAAGGATCTTCCCCTGGTATTACTTTTAAACCAGATAGCCAGGCTCACAAAGACAGCACAGCTGCTGGTATCAGGCACCAAACCATATATTACCAACTATACCACTCACTTCTTATGTGCCCCTTAGAGATATGCCATCTAAAATGCAGATGGAGAAATGAGACTAAAGTTGGCTGGCATTTGTGAAGGTTTCTTAGAACAGGAGAGGATAAGGAAGAGGGGGAAGAAGTAAGATGTGTGGGAGCAATAATTCCAGAATCCCTCAAAGGAATAGTGAGCTGAGAAAGGCAGGGAGGGCATGGCTGTTTCAGTCACTTAGGTGTAAGGAAAATGAGGATACAATCTGTACCTGCAGCACTGGGTGTCCTGGCTGGTCAGGCGGAAAGATATGAAAGTGTTAACCCTTCTGGAATTGGTACAGGGCATTTCACTTCTTGAATTCACACAGTAAAAATAAACTTCATGCAAAGTCTGTTGCCTGCGGGGTTTATGCTCTGCTTTTTGATTCTGTCATTCAGGAATGTAAAGCCCTTCTACCAGGTCTGGGCTTTAACAGCACCTTCGCTTTGCCATTGCTGGACTGTTGCTCAAGGTGGAGTAGATCCTTGTAATGAAGTTACAAAAGTCCATGTCTGGCTGCAGCTGCTCAGTCATGCTATCTCTGTCAGGCCTGATTCACCTCTGGACATTGCTGGAGCATCGTTCCTTGAAGACTGAGGACAAAATGCTTTTCTTCCTGTATGTCTTACCCAGCATATTCTTACTAGCACTACTGCATGCCCATTTAGATGGCAGGGCAATGGTGAGTGTGTCCAACAGCAGCTGAATGTTTGCTGGGAAATAAGATAAATGAACAGCCTGTACATCAAATTCCGGCATGTTTACTTGGTGGGGTGAAAGGAGGGTTTTGTCATCCTTAGCCAGTTCATGCTGTGAGCACAGCAAGGTGCAAGCTGGGCAGCAGCATCCTCAGGCAGCCAGCTGCTCTGGGTTATCCTCTATTAGGCAGGATAAGACTTGGTCTTTGCATCTTTGAACAATAATTCCTGCTTCTGCCACTGAAACCTTGGTTTACACCTGTTATTCTGCCACTGACATCTTTGTTTACCCCTGTTCCCAGCACTAGGATGCCTCTGGTGAGAGTTTCCATTCATTTCGCATCTTTTTCTATCATCCTCTTTACTTCCCAGCTGACCATATTCAGATAGTCTTGTGTCACTTCCCTTGTCCCCAGGTGTTCCTGGTTTCACAGTTATGCTTCCTTTGCTCCCCAGACCCTCTAGCTTGATTTTTCTTAGAACACAGGATTCTTGAGGCTGGCAGTGGTTTGCAATTCTTGTAGTGAGAGGTGGTCTACTGAGAAGGCACAGGAGAAAAACACACTGGCGTTATTTTCCCTCCTATTAACAAGTGGAGAACATGCAGTCAGGTGATATCTGCTTGATTAATTTAGGAGTAGCTCCTACACAAGGGAATGGAAGAGAGAATCAAGGAACATTGGACTAATTTCCACATGGTTACTCATTGGAAAACTGGAAATAACCACGATGTAGTCCAATAACTTACTCTGGATTTATACAGGTGCCAATGAGAATATAATTTGGTCCACTGGTTTTACATCACATCCCACTGAACAGGGACAGGACATGCAGTGGGTTAAAGCCTATCTGAATGTTTATTACGAGTCCAATAATAATGGTATTTACTGAAGATCATTTAAAAATATATTTTCTTTCTTCACTAGTTCCCTGCTCTCTTTTTCAATCTCCTATTGTCAAAATAGTCACTGAGTACCTTGTCCATAAAAATGAACAGCAATTCAAAGTCTTTAGTGAACTCCATAAAGTATTTGGGACTTCTCATTTCATTTTGTTGTCAGCTTAGATTTTCTTAATCTTGCCTTTTTAACTCCAGAATGCACTATGTTTGCAAATACTTCATGTAGAATTTCAAAAGAAAAAGAATACATAACATCCACCAATTACATCATGAACCAAAATTTATTTTATCTCCTTTATGAAAAGGTTGTCTGCACAATTTTAGGCTGTTATAAGATGTGTTGATAACAATTATCTGATCTCTGCATTGAGCTTGTTAATACCATTTAGGGTGGTATTAATATCCTATGAAACCAGCGCACATGCCTGGCTTGGTTCACATTGCTGCTCACACAGAATGATGCACTGCAACACTTGCGACGTACTTGAAAGTAGACAACCCTTTCACTCAACAACAGAAAGAAAATGATGAGGGGAGGAAAACTGCCTGTGCACTCAGTCAGTGTAGAAAGTATGATTACACTAGAGCAGGAATCCTCCACGGAGCCGGACGTCTTTGCACTGAAAATTGCTTGAGCCTTCTCCCTTTATTTTCATGGCATGCTAACAATGCGTTAGCTGCACAGCGTGGCATGCTGCCAGAGCATTGCAACAATTACACTCCATGCCAGATGCTAAAAAAGCTTCTTGAAATATTACTAAATAAGGTATAGTGCATGTCCTACATGAGGAAAAATAAGTGAATTCCCTGAGAAGTAAGAATAAGGGAATCTCTTAAGTCTATTAGCAATTTGTCAAATGCTTGTGCTTCTTTATGATGTTTTCCTTCCTTTTCATTTAATTCTCCAGCTTTCAATCTCAGCTTAATCATTGTTTTTTAACTAAAATAACCTCTAATTTGCTATCACTTTATTATGGTTTGAGATTTATGTTGGTCCATTTAGAGGAGTAACAACACACAAAAGTTTTGGTCTCTAGAAAAAAAAAACAAAACAGTATCAGAAAGCTAATTATTTGGAATAAAGGGATGCTGAGGGCTGAAAGTTCGTTCTGTGGTTGTGCATATATTTCCTACAGAAAAGGTTTGTTTTCAGGATCATAAAACACTTTCTGCAGGTTGCCATGATGGTAACTCTACCTCGCTCAGTCTCTGAGCACTGTACTTGCTTAGCGAATGCGGGCAAGCTCTGGCTATGGGGGAGGGCAAGTCTTGGGTCCCAAAGGATTATATTCATAATGCTAACATCCAAAGCTGGAACCCAAGGGGCTTTTTTCCATAGCAGAATGTTCAGCACTAGGGATAAATAAACAGCAGCGCACCCACATCAGCCTGGCTCACAGTCTGCTCCTGGAGGGACCATGCAATAGCCCTGGGAGCAGCCTTTTCTCACTCATTGTCTTCCTACCGTCCCATCTCCTCTATCAGAATATGCTCCTACAGAAGACTCATTGGCCTTCTCACCACTTGCCTGGCCTATGAATGCAGCAGGGCTGGCCTTGCCTGGGTTTGCAGGCTTTACAGCACATGCTGGGTCTGCTCACTCTTCTCGTACGCAGCAGGCACATCGCTATAGGGGCCTCTCCCCTATGGAGGGCAATGAATTGCCGCCAGTGAGGCCCAGGCGCAGGGGATCCACAGCCATAGCAGAACAAGGAAACAAGCCAATAAAATACCCTGTCTGTTCCATGTGAAGGACTCCTGGATGCTCCTGAGGCTGTGCAGTGCTTACTGTCACCTGGCCACAGTATGGCTTCAGAGACAGTAGTTGAACCTGAACTCAACATCTGTATAAACTATTTTCTTCATATCTTCTATCTACTGCATTAGCTTTCCCACAGGCTGCCAAGATCACTTAATTTGCTGTTTAAAATCTTAAATGGAAATTGAAAAGTCTCCAGCACCATTACTAAATATGCAGTGGGGACAAGCAGAAAAGCTAAATTTATCGCTGGAAAAACAAAGCCGATACTCTTGTGTGTGGTTGGGAATCAGCTTGGCACTGCAGTTACAGCACTTCAGTGTCTTCTTTTTGTTACAAAAATTGTTTTTCTCAGTTTTCTTCAAGGCCAATCAGTAATCATTTGTTTTGTTGGGTGTGTTTTGGTCTGACAGTTTGCATGTCTCTCTCATTCACAGTCTGATTCCTCAGTTTGCTAAGGGACAGCTGATAAAACTCAGTTTCAGATATACCAAAAAATTATGTTTTTGCCATAAATACCCACTGTGATTACGGGAAGACATACAGTCAATCTCTTTTCATTGGCAGTGAAAGCAGTGTATAAAGCATGCTTGACTATCATTGTTCATTGTTGCAGTATTGTTTTCTCAGGGACATTATGCCAAAGTCTCCTTTTTCAGTACTGTCCTTGTCTGAACCTTTAAACCCTTTCTTTCTAAATGATGAAAAGTAGTTCCCAGTATACCCTGTAAGATCCTCTGTCTCTCCTTGGGGTATTCATGTCCACTACACTCAATAAAAGTAAAAAGAAATATGTGATCTCATGACTATAGCAATCATACCAATTGCTGTGGTGAGATTTTCCCAGTCGCTAATAATTTACAATGGATACCCTATGCTTTTCCTTCAGCTCCTGTCAGCATTCAGAAATGTCTTAGTTTACGGTCTTGCAATATCAGAAACCATTATAATAGGGTTGCATATTTCAATGGCAAAATTAGCAAAGACCTTGATCCTGAGGATGTACAAGAGACGTTACCTTTCATAGCAGCTGCAAAGCTCTCCAAGTAACCAGCAGTTTTCATTACGAATAAGCAACCAAACCAGAGACTGCACCAATGCTTCAGATGTGAACTGAGAGTTCAGGGAAGCTGGACTGTGACTGGGGCCAGGCCACACAAGCCACCATCCATCAGGCTGCTTCTTTAAAGTGGAGGGGTCTTCAAGGGCAGCAGGCAGGCTGTTGTCTCTCACCATGAAATTTCAATAATGAACTATACTGCAAATGGAACAGAAAAGTGTTAGTCCATTTCTTTCAATGGTTTTAGTTTCTTTCAGTAGCGTTCAGCAACGTTCCTTTCAGCATGTTTTAAATTTATCCATACACCATCATCTTATTATAAACATCACAGTGGCACAGCAAGAGCTGGATGATGCAGGACAGACAGACCAAGAGAGGTCCTCCTTAGAAGTAGCTTTTGGGAGTCATTAGTGGTTTTCTTCTCTCCATTTGTGCTTTGAGCATTAACTAACTCCTCAGCACCACTGCAAGTTAAGAAATGGTTGCCCTTCATATGGAAATAGAGATATGAAGCAGATCCAGTGATTTGCCCAAAGCTACAAAGAGAATTATTATTAGGACCAAGATGAGAACCGACGATTCTTCTTAGCAGCTGGTCATGTAATGCAATTAGCAGAGCGATCTCCCTTCACTCATTTTCTGCTATAGTATCCTCCACCTTAGAATGGCACTGATTGCAGCAGTGCTTGCTATTTGAAGCTGAATTTTGCTGCTAAGGTCAATTTCCATTCAACAGGAAGACTCCTACCAATGCACTTTTGCAGCTAAAAGAAACATTAAAATATGCCTTTGATTAAAAGCAATGTAGGAATCTCTTTAAAGGAAAGGAGATGTTGCAGCATGACCCCAGTACTCAGTAATTTTTCAGGAACAACCTGAT
The DNA here is from genome assembly GCA_039720435.1 of Amazona ochrocephala. NCBI lineage: Eukaryota > Metazoa > Chordata > Aves > Psittaciformes > Psittacidae > Amazona > Amazona ochrocephala. The sequence goes on from CM077879.1 coordinate 16,510,878, forward strand.
CCCTATCACAGCATTTTTTTATGCCATCTAGCGGCCATAGAAAATCAAATCTCAAACTCAAACCCAGCGTGCCACCCAGCAAAGGTACCACAGCAAATCTAGCTGACAATCGGACAATCCCTGCCCTGATTAGGGCTGCTTCTTTCTCTTTTTCTTTTGCTGTTTCTGTAGCCAGTCTTTGACTTGGATGGCTGCTAGCTGCGCTGCTGAAACTCCAAAAAGCTGCAGCAAGAAGTGAACTGAAAACTTAAAGGAAATGGATATTCTCAGTATTTCAAGTGTTCTAAAGTAAGGCAGATGGATATTCTCAGGAGCACGCTCAACTTACATAAATGTCATGTTTCTGTGGAACAGAGAACACGGTTTCTTGGAGAGTGTGAAGGAAACTGTGGGCACTGATGAAACAACTAATAAATAATAGCAGCTTATATATGCAGAAGATGAGTCATTTGTTTCCTGAGGAGACGGACAAAACCGGGCTGACCAGCTGGTCCCTAAGGGGAGAACAAGCAAAGTATGGGCAGGATGGGGCTTGGACTTGGGGTTATTTTCAGACATTGTTTTGATTAACTTCTCAAAGACACAGATAGGGACTGATTTATGCATGTAACCACGATCTTTAAACCTACAATCAAAAGAAATACTGCTCTATAAAAGGCAGTAAGGAAAGATTGTGTTACATATACTTAATTAAAAACTAGCTTGGAGAGCTAAGGAATGCTGTGCAGCAACACAGGAATAGTGTCATATTTCCTACTTTCCAGCGCAGAAGCATCAACTGCCTTCTTGAATAATAAGCAACTGTTGAACAATGGGGAAAAAAACATAAATTTAGCATGCCTGAAAATAGGTCAGCTCAATAACTGAGATCATGAACTCATAGATGTTTTTGTAAGGCGTTTAAGGTGCTTTTAAGTGAATACATTGTAACTGGGAACTGTCATGAGAACGAACATAGAATCATAGAATCATAGAGTAGTTAGGGCTGGAAAGGACCTTAAGATCATCTAGTTCCAACACCCCTGCCATGGGTAGGGACACCTCCCACTAAACCATGACACCCAAGGCTATGTCCAACCCGGCCTTGAATGCTGCCAGCGATGGAGCATTCACAACCTCCCCGGGCAACCCATTCCAGGGCCTCACCACCCTTACAGTAAAGAATTCCTTCCTCATATCCATTCTAAACTTTCACTGTTTAAGTTTGAACCCGTTACCCCTTGTCCTTTCACTACAGTCCCTCATGAAGAGTCCCCCAGCATCTTGATAGGCACCCTTCAGATACTGGAAGGCTGCTATGAGGTCTCCACGCAGCCTTCTCTTCTCCAGACTGAACAGCCCCAACTTTCTCAGGCTATCTTCATATGGGAGGTGCTCCAGTCCCCTGATCATCCTTGTGGCCCTCCTTTGGACTTGTTCTAACAGTTCCATGTCGTTTTTATGTTGAGGACACCAGAACTGCACACAATACTCCAAGTAAGGTCTCACGAGAGCAGAGTAGATGGGTAGGATCACCTCCTTCGACCTGCTTGTCACGCTCCTTTTGATGCAGCCCAGGATAACATGATTGATAGTTCCGAATGCAGATACTATTTAAGACACAAAAAGTATGTTAATTTGTCATAGTTGACTTTACATAGAAAGTTTAATACCATCTCCTAAGATAGTTTTGGCCAAGTGAAGCAAGAAGCCCACCAGATTTGGTCAACATCGTCTTTGTCTGTATACACATTAACACATGGACAGCGACACATTTGGAAAAATACAACAGCTTCAAGTGAAAAGCTCCCTTGTTTGGCTTGGACTGCCTTTGACAGTCCTTCATCAGCACCTGTGGCCCTAGCTCAAGCCAGTGCCAAGACCCTGGTACTTGAGCAGCCCAAAGCAGCTGGGTGGCCTGCCATTCTTCTAAACAGCTCACCCACAGGCTTCGGCAGAAGGACAGATTTCTGCTCTCACCCCAGTGCAGAAGGGCTGCAAACAGATGGCCTCCTCTAGATCCAGCTGTGCCAACACAAGCTTGTTCCCACTGTCCCCCGGTCAGTTAGGGCTCCTCACCCCTTGCCAGACACAACGAGCCATGGCAAACAGAGCTCTCTTATTCCCACTGTACAGGCCAACCTGGTTCATTCTGACTGAAGGAGGCCAGCTGGTGTGCTCTGGAGCACTCAGCAGAGCTGGTGCTGTGCCAAGGCAGCCAGCACGGGCAGGCAGGCAGTGACCTTTCGAGCCATCACCACCTGGGATGCACGTCTGCACCCTCTTGAAGCTGAAGAGGATGTGGGACCACTGTGCCTGAAGAGCTGTGAGGGCAATAACCACCAGCGGTGTGGCTTGTAATCTTCATCTGGCACAGTTCCCTGCACAATGAACATCTGTCCACAGCCTAAAGTTATGTTTCAGAACTGATTTAATTAGACCAGCGCAAGCACCCATCTGGACACTTTTAGCGCTTTGGCTCCCATTCACCTAGCAAACAATGGTAATGGACAGAAATTGTTTTCATCTGCCCCAGTTGCAAAGTGGCCAGAAGGAGTGCAGGATGCATCAGCCACACCAGCACCTTCAACAAGTATATCTGCTGAATCCTGATGAGGAGCTTTAAGAAGTTACCACTCACCAAGACATCCTGTCCATGGTGGACACAGCTGCAGAAAGGACATCAGGAGGAATGTGTGCCTGCTCCATTCTTTTCAGCTCTGCAAAGCCCAGTGGTTCAGCTGGAACAGCTGATTTCAGTGGGCACAACGAGAGTAGGAATGATTTATACTGCACTATGCCCTGATCAGCCGTTTACTGCATGGGATCCCTTCCCTTACCCATCTGGCTCTTATGTTCTCTTACACAATGGTACAAAGCATGTGAATGCTCCCCACATGATTTGGTGCAGTGTCGGATAGGTTAAACAGCCTATGGAAATGGCTAATCTACAAAGAAAGGGAGCCCCAGCAGAATGCATTACATGTTAAATTGGTACACACATTTCTGCAGCAAGAGCGTGACCATATCCCTAGTTTATATAACTCCTTATTCCAGTGTAGGCCAAATAAAAATAAATTGGTTGATAAGAGATCAATGAAAGTGTCCACTGAGGATCTGGCATTTATTTAACCAAATTATTTGAGATAAAATAATGCAAGTTTGTGCATAAATGCTAAAAAAACATGTCATGCATCCTACAAGGAAAAATATCACCTATGACAACCATCATTTTTTCAGCACCATTTGGAGGCTGTAGATAACCCAGGTCTCTAATAGATTTTTTCTAAACTCTTAATAAAAACCTACAATTTAGATTGCTTTCAATATACCTCATGCTTACCATCCATTGTTAAAACCCTTTTCAAGAAAAACAATTGGAATTTTAACTAGTTACAGATGGCAGAGATAAAATTGGTCTTTACAAATACGTGTTTAAAATAGGATTTTCAGGGATAGTACTGTTTGTGTTTGCTAATGTTATTCAGGCTGTCTATTTGTAAATAAGAGTCAAAGGTTTACAAGCTTTAGCATGTGGTAAATCAGAAGAATGAGGGAAGACCATGAGCGTTGAAAACCTCTCATAGACTGAAGCTGCTTTATCCTGTACAGACAGGCCACAGCAAAGGGCAAGCAATGAGCAGAAGGGAGCAGACACCCGTCACTAAATTCCTGTTGGTTTTATGGAGAGAATAGTATTGGTAACTCATCAAACAATCCAATTGGACTTCATGTTCCATTGGCCTTTTCCTGTTTTTTGGACTAGACCAGGATGGTAAATAGGAATGTACACAGGCAGACAGGGAGGCCTCAGGGTTCCTGAGCTGGCAGCTATTTCTGGGAAGTGGTTCAATTCATGGGCAAGAGGGATGCTGAACAAAGGCTCCATTTGGCCTCTCCGCACTCCGGGTTTTAGCTGCTGTTGCAGGTGAAAAGGCTGAGGATGCTCAGCCATGTCCTGCTGCTCCCTGGATGAGCCTGACCCCTGCCTGCTGTTGGAAAGCAAATGTTCCTCCACGCAAGAGCACAAACTCCCTTTTCGCTTATCACAAAGAGACTTGCACAACCTCTTCCTTTGCTCTCTGGCTACATTCATTGTTCCCTGAGAGATTATCAAAACAAAGCTGTACAAACCCCACGGTTATCAGCCATTTGTCATTGAGGAACAGCAGCAGCATCGTTTCCATGCACTCACTACATGCAGCAGGTCTCAGCTGCGTGCCTGCCCTAGGCTTGTGTGCTTTTGGGCACAGAAGGATTTGCAGACAGCCTGGCTCTCCCCAAGCCTCACTGAGGCGCCCACCAACAGGAAAGGTTTAAAAAATTATAGAGAAAAGAAAGCCCAGAGCTTACAGATGAAAATCCAAACCAGAACAACCTCTTCACTTAATGAGATCCTTGTTTTTTTCCAGACCCACTATGTTTGCTAGCAGTCAGTGAGTCATTATTAACCTTTCTTTACAGTGGAGGGCCTCCAAAGAAGGGGCTGTTTTCACTGTGATTACTTCTGCACAAGTGGTGCCGCCTGCACAGCATCTCTGGTTCTAGGGTTAAAAAGAGAGGTCTAGCCTTCAAATGTCCACAAATGATGGGAGGACAGCAGCAGTGCATGGGGGCTTGGGGTTATACCTTACACCCTGTGTCTTTCCAATAGGTCCCCCTTCTGTACCTGCTGGCATACTGCATGTCTGCTGTGTTTTGAAGATAGAGCTCCAGCAGGGAGAAGTGACTATGATACTTAGGCTTACCACAGCTTGAGCATTTGCTGCCAGTCTACTTTGGCCAGATTTCTGTCAGGAAAACCAAGTTCCACAACAGAGTTTTCCATTTGAGGACTTTTCCAGTCATCTTTAAACTTGGGCAGCTGTAGAATCATGCAGGGGTACAAGCCTTTGCACTATCACGTCCCTGCCACCATGCTGCTCTCAAGACAGGTGTCCCTTTCTCTCTGTCCTGTGTGGACATACTGGCAATCTAAAGGGACATACAGAGATGGCCCTGGCTGCCCCTGGCCTTCTCATGCTGCTGCATCTCTCCTTCCCCCTCACCTCCAGCCTCAGTGTCTGACACTTAAAGATAAAACCCAGAGGAAGCCACATCCCAATAGACAGGAAATGGAGGGAATAAGGGTATTGTCCCCACATACCTGTTGGGAGCAGGATAGATTTTGACCTTTGGGCTCCTGATGCTGGAGGAGAGCTTGGCATTTTCAGGAGCCCAGCAAGGAGAGTGCTGGCAGTCACTGGAGGAGGAGGAGAAGGAGGTAGAGAAAAAGGAGGAAGAAGAGGAAAACCACCCCAACAGGGAATGACAAATGTCCCATAACCTAGCCAGCATTGTGTCTGTGAGGATATGCAGTCATCAGTGATACTGCTGCGTTCAGCTGGGTACTGCTGGAGAGTAAAGCAAGAGTCTGTAGGATCTGACATTCTGCGCCTAAAACAGATAAATAAGCAGACTTGATTTTGAATAATAATGAGACACATCTGTGTTAAGAAACCATGATTGTTTTGTTAGAAGTGTGGCAAGGAAAGCAGTATTTCATAGAGTTTCTGTAAGACTTCTTTCAGCTGTCTGTAGCAAACACAACAGAGTTTGTGCAGCTTTGATGAATTCAGAGGGGGTTTTCTTCCTGTAAGAGCCACCGATGTCTCCTGGAAAGCATTGTATTTACTTTTTACTACTTTTTTAATTTGAAGTCTAGCAGAACGGCAATCCCTACAGTGGGATTGTCTCATGTTGCACGCCTTTGGCAGAGGCCACATAGCACAACCTCAGGCAGCTGCATTTTTTTGCAGCTGTACTGCATTTTCATTAGAGATGATGGGTTTGTGCTGATCTGAGGATGCAACATGAAAGCTGCTCTTGTGTGTCATTCAGAATTTCTCTTACTAATGTTAATACACCAGAGGAAAAGAGCAGATGGCTCTTACAATAAGGCAGACCATATAACCACTAGAATATTTACTTGTAAATAAAGAATATTCAACAAAGAAATATTTATGGCAGTCATAAGGAGTCCAAAGTTACTGGTTTTCTGAGAAAGATAACATACTAAGGAGCAGATCAATCACTGTCTCTTATAATGAAAGAAATAGATGGAATAAAATTAAATTATCAGTTAAAACTATTTTAAAGGGAGACAAAAAGGCTTAAGGGAGACAAATGCATTCTGTGCATAATTAATCCAACAAATTTACCAGTGAGGAATGCTGTGAAAAGCCGGAGTTTAAACTTTTGCCAAGTTTATGGATGAAGAGTCCAGCAAGACTGACAGAAAGCAAAGACTCAAAAAATGTCTCCAGTTTGGACAACCTCAGCTGCAGATCAGTGGAAGCAGGAAGATAACCTCACAGTAAGGATGCTTCCCACAGCCTCGGAAGGAGCGCAAGAGCCTGCTACAGGACACTGCCAGAGAGAGGGTACAGGGCTAGAAGGGCTTTTGATAATATTTACCAGAGCCATTCATACGTAACATCAATCCCAAAACAGAGACATAATGAAATGGCTGTTATGGATGACTTCATTATTGCCCCAAGGGAACAAACCGGGACACCAATTAATTTTATGGAGAAGGAGAAGCAGTGGCTTGTGAACTTCTCCAGAGACCTAGTTTCATGCATTAACAAAATAAGCAGAATAGATAAAAACTAAAATAGAGCAGCTGTGCCAATAGAATTGCCTCCAAATGAAGTGTTTTGATATTTTCTCCCATGAGCTGATACATTTATAGAACTTATTTTTTTAACTTTACAATGTGTGTGCATATATATAGATGTACATACATTCATTTAAAGTTTCCCAAAGACAGGGGAAAAACAGAAGCCTCATAAGAAATCACAGCATCTCACAGAAAGAAAAGGAGAAGTCTAAGCAGGAAAGAAATTATGTTTGAGCATACACGAGTTTTCAATTGCAATTATCCTGTTCAAGACATAATGCGTATTTTAAGCAATAAACAAAATCACACATATCAAAATAGAACTTTCTGCAGTGCCCAGTGAAGATACCTACCACAACATAAAACCAACAAAATAGCTTATTCCGTGCCAGCTTACTGTTTATCAGCTAGAAACAAATCTAAGCGCATCATTGATGCAGGCCATCAGAGAATAGATCTGTATTAAAGAAAATTAACTCCATCAGTCAAAGTCAAATAGAAAAAACATATTTAATAATATGTTTGACATAAAATGCATCCACCATGCTCCAGGGCCTTGAAGAAAAGCTCACTGAGAACAAGACCCCTTTGGCTGGTAGAGGTACAGATGTATATGTTTATGCACACACACACGCACACATACAATTGCCTGTGATAAAATTACACTCTGGCTGAGGGATAAGCAACTGATCCAAGACACTTTGAATTATAAGAATTTTTCTTTATTCCATGCCATAAAACTTAAATAGCTTTAGCACTGAAAGGAAAGGTCATTTTAACAAAGGCAAGAGAAAGCTTCTCCATGTTTTATGTATTTTCAACTTTATTTGCAAGTCAATATATTCTGAATCTCCGTAGGTTTCCATTAAAGTGGAAATTGCAAAACCCTTTACACTGATAGAAACTTGAAGTTAATATGCTCTAAGCCTTGCATGACTCCTCTTTTTTTATATATTTTATTTGTATTCACAAATATGTAAGGAAATTTCTTGGAAGCAGATGATTAGAGGTGATTCTGGCACACTGTCTTAGACGAGCCAGAATTTCTAAAGCAACAAATTCAAATCAAGGTTACAGTTAAAAATGCAGAAAGGCTTATGGCAGGCAGCTGCCATGGAGCTGCAACTGGAAAATAACACTGAGTTTATTGTCATCATTGTAAATTTCATCAGTAGATACTTCAATGAGAAGCCTGAGCAAAACTCCAGGCACTATAATAAGGCAAAGCCATATTCACTAATTACGGAATTGCAAAGAGGGTTATTTATAACCCATCGTTTTTAAGAAATGTGTGTACTTGGACAGAATACTGCTACCTTGAGCTGTGTCTGCAATGCAGGCACATCCCCAAGACTGTGTCATCTGTGAATATGACACTGTGCTACTTGAGTGTCCAAAAGAACCTCTCTCATGCTGTGTCTGGGCAATGCATCTGGCACCCTCAAGAGCACAGTGCACCACACATCTTGGGGTCCATCTAGGGTGACTCAAACACCCCATGATTCAAGCCTAGGTGGGACTTGTTGGCAGGCTGAGATCAAGGCAAATTCAAATGAAAATGAAATTAAATTGGTTGCAAAGCACCCTGTGATCTTCAAATCATCCAGGAATGCCCACGTATGTCTCATAGAGACCTGGCTGAGATCACCCTGAAGCATCACACACATGCAGAACAAAGTCAAGTTAAAACCTGTCCCTTACCAGCCAAAGGCCAGGCTTCGCTACTGAAGAGTGGCAAGTTGACTGACAGCTGCAGCTTCTCAGTGCTATTTCCTGGAGGAACCCAAGGAAAAAAGCACTTTTCAGATAGAATGGGTTTTAAAAACCAGTAAAGAACCTGAGTGAGAAAACACCTTCAAGTCCAGACATAAAATACAAGGCACGTGGTTTCAATAGACCTATGCCCAGCTACATGAGGCCCAAATTTTGTTCCTAATTATAAGCAGGAGTATGGCTGATGCTTTGCTACAAAGACAGAAATGACCAGTTATTAGACAGTAGACCTCATCTGCACTGTACTGAAAAAAAGCAGGAATTATGCTGACTTAATCTATTTTAAACTCCCATGAGAGAACTGATTTAAAATATGAAATGGCAGCTCACAGTTACTTAAGAAAAGCATAATTTGAAAAGTGCTTTGGAAATAAGTCTTTTGCATCAGCAGAACAATATAATCCCTGATATTATCAATGCTGTTGTTGTACTGATGAAAAAAATAGAAGCATGCAAGATTAAATAATTGCCATGAAATAGACATTTCTAATCGAGAAATCAGATCTCCTGAAAGAGAAGTCGGTGCTCTGTTTTCTTTGTTCCTCTCTGTGAAACTGATCAAACACCACTAATAAGAGCGTGCATCTCATTTCAGTATGTACAGAATCAGGCTGACAAATGATTTTGTTTTAAATTAAAGTTATATTAGAGGAAAAACTGTCATTCTTCTAAGTGAATTTGTGTCAGATAAATTTGTGTTAGACAAATTTATGTCAAACAAAAGACAAAGCTCTCCTCTCTTTTCCTCTCCTCTCCATCTTATGCTTATTAGACTCCTTTTAAAGACTTGTTAAGATATATTGCAATTAGGATATAGAGTAGGCTACAGAAGGATGTATAGTAGGCAAAACAGATTGAAAGACTCTCCAGAGCTCTATACAACAGCGTGAGTTTTTCACTTTCAAGGATTTAAAAATTAGAAAACATGTAAATGAGACAATGCCCTTTTCTTCCTAAGCTTTTTTCTCGGAGATTCAAAGCTGCTTGCCTGAAATGTCCAATTCAGAAATACAGAAGGAAAAAAGATTAGTGACAGTGTTACTTCAGTGAGAAAAAGGTCTTGTAGCAGATTTTAGATTTTTAAATGTGTTGCAAGGGCAATCCTAATATTTCTTCAAATAGGCAAACTTGACACATCTTCACAATGCATAACAGTTTATGTATTAAACTAACCCTAACAACTTAGACTGAGACCCTTCAAAACCAAACAGTCCAAATGGTTCTCATCAGGAAACTGATGAAAGCAAGAGCAAGCCCCGAACAACACAAGTTGGCTATGTGGCTCAGTGAATGCTGCAATAGTGAGAGGGGTAAGGATCCATATGGAACTAAACAGACCTTTAAATGTCTTGTGCTGAAAATTGTTATTTCCATATGCTTAGAGTGGACTCATGCTGCCAGATTGGGATCGCAATGCTTTTTACTTCTTGGAGTAAGCACAAAATGTCAGAGTCATGAGGGCACTGACATCCCTGACTATTCCTGCAGCATCTCCTGGGGCATCCCACCAACTTGCCCATGGTTTAGGGATCCTTTCAGCCCAGCTGGCCCCCACCTACAGTCCTAGCCTGGCCTCGGATGCTAGGGATGCCCCTGACTGCCTCCAGGCTGCCCTGCTCCCTACCGGGGTGATGGGCTGGCTCTGCCCTGCCACCCTATGGGGAGCTCCACTCCAACCAATCACTCCCAGACCCAGGGAGCAGCCAGCTTTTTCCCAACACAGACACCTCCACAAGGTGTGAAGCTGTAGAACATCAGGCCCATCAACTAGAAACACAGGCTCTGTGTGAGTGCTTGCTGGGTACCCAATGGGGTTGCCAGAGGGTGGGCTTGGGTGGAGCTGGTGTTCCTGTGAAGCCTGATGGGAGGCAGGACGCATTGTCTCTTCTGCTTTTCTATGGAAACACAAGTCTTTGTTTCAATGAGAAAATACCATATAGAACTTACACGGAATTTTATTTTGCAGCCTCAAACTGTTTAGAGCTGTCTTTCTAATGTGCATATCCTTCAGACTCACAAAGAGGTCAACCTCACTGACAATCCAGTTGTCATTTAACGGCTTCATTTAATCAGGAAAAAGCATACTTGAAAAGTGTGCTATTACCCAAAAGCAGACATTACATAAATTTCATTCTATTTTTACATCTTCCTGGCTTCGATCTCCTGAATCTGACATTAACCATAACAATCACACATGTGCCTAAACCAGGCCAAATTCTCTTTTCTCTATTCCAGTATAAATATAGAAGTAATACCATTAAAGTAATAGCTTTGAGGTAGACCCACTGCACGAGAACAGGACTTTTCTCAGAACAGGAAAGCATGCTGGTTTTGAGGCCAGATTTTTATCTCCTGTACTGAAAAGTTAGAGCACCAGTGTGAAAGAGACCACCAGGGTTGACATGAAAGCCTGGCAGTCCCAGAGGCTGGGGACATGCGTTAATGTGGGTGGCATTTGAAAAGCACGTGAGGCTTCAAAGCTCTTAAGCCATTTTCAAAGTGCCTTAAACTTTCAGAAGTTCAAGCCCCACTGATTAACAGTAAGACTTGAACTTTAAAATGCATTTATTGTTTGTGCTGATGATACATGGCCTCCTAAGACCCACTCCTATGTGAGATTCAGCTTCACAGACACAACCTCCCCCTTAAGTTTGACTCCTTAGTTTCACATTGCGACTCTCCCTTTGGTGCTCCTGAGTATGCTAAAGGTGCACCAAGGGTCAGAAGATGAAGACCTTGCAGCTAACTCTGGGAAGTGGACAGTGCAGTGCCCTGTGGACACAGCCCTGCAAGAAAGCTAGAGGCATTGCATGGTTGCTTGGTCATTGAGCCATGTTCTGGGTGCACAGACTGGGTCTCACGTTGCTGTCTGAGTATCTGTATATCTCAAGCAGGAACCTGGGAGCTGCAGTGAGCTTTTTTCAGGACTGGTATTATCTGAGCTCTGTTATGCAGTTCTGCCACTCCTGGGAACGCTACTTGGCTCTCATGGAGCACTTCAGAAATTCCTGCTTTTATGCTGCAACATATAAACTCTCCACAATAAAATTCAGAGTGGTTTAAGATAATTAAATTCATATCATAAGGCTTTTACAAGGCCTTCTACCTTCTAACTGTCACATAAATAAAAACTATGTATTCCTCCACAGTCTTGTCAGACATGCATACTTGCCTGAACTTTGAAGTTAGAAAATTCATACTTTATCCTACTTTTGCACTCCCCAGTATGTTAGGGACTTTACAACATCACCTGGACCAAAGGGACCACACTGTTTAGCAGGCCATTTCTAGCTGGGGATTTACCCATGTAGGCAACATTCCCATTTCCCTTTTTGGAAAAGCTAATGGCTTGCTTTGCTGCAACAGCAGTGCAGAGAGACCTTTCGTACACTTCAAAACATTGCTAACTTCACTATGACTGCAGCTTGAAAAAATCTACTTGTGTCAAGCCCCAGACAGATGTCCTTTTCATGTGCAGCACAACAGGGACAAGAGGTTGGTACTCAGCTGAACAGGCTGCTCCCTGCTTCAGTCACAGCCACCACTGCTCCTCTGGCAGAGAGGTTTATGGGAGCCTTCTCCAGCTTGATTCAGGGGAAATCAACCAGCTTAGTCCTGCCCAGGCATTTAAACCACTCCTTTGGTCTTTGCCTAGTTTCAAGGAGAATGCAGTGCCTGGATGGATGCCTGCTTTTCTACAGGGTTCCCAGAAAGGCACAGTGCCTAGATGATATAATTTGATGAATTTCCAGAAGAAAACAATGTGCTGGTGAAAGAGTGTTGCTTTCAGGGTATGGAAGCTTTCTTTTCTGCATGATTATCTTTTTAGATGCTGAGCACTGTTCTTCGGTACAAATGCTGTCACCAAGAAACCAACTGTGTAAAAGAAAATCCGTCTCCAGAGGTGTCTGTGATCTAATAAATGACATTTACTTTGAGGGGATGAGAATTAAGCCATGCACAAGGACTAGAACATACTCGGACAAAAATCCAGTGAATTTTGCAGCGTTGTTCTTGCTGCATGTGTCCTGAGTAAGCTTTTCTGTCTGGTCCCCATCATTTACCCCTGTGCAAAGTGATTGCTCTCATGATGGGAGCTCTTTATGGATTTTGCTCACAAACAATTCCATAAGCGTGAACACAAGTGAGCACAAGGCACAAAGCAGTGGAAGTCTGTCCCCTAGGAACCTTAGCAAAATCTATTACTTGCTCATTTTTCCTCATGTGCACTGCAGTCTGACATTTTCTTTTTGCTCTCTCTCTTTTTTCCTCTTTCCATGCCACCTGAAATGGGTTTCCTAGTCCATTCTCCATTTCTTTTCTATCACTGCAAGGTTGATAAAGCAGAGTGATCTAAGATAGGAGATGGAAATTCTCCTGGTAAGAGCTGGGTAGGAATCAAGAAGAGGAAGCCTGCCTGAACTCCGTGGGAGATGGGCAGTCTGCTCTAGGCATCTATCCACACTTTAAGATGCCTACGTACTTCCACATGCATAACTCCAGTTCAGATTTATAACTAACCCTGCAAATTGCAAGTCACCCATGAAGACAGCTTGTGATTTATGGCTCCTGTCTCTTTTTAATTTATTTATATTAAGAAAATAGAGAAAACCTTTTAAGGGAGCCCCTACCTGAGGTGTAGGGATACTCATATGCTGACTCTTCTAGTGTTAAGCCCCGGCCATTTTTCACTATGCTTGCAAACAAACATATTTTATCTATGCTAATTTCCAACTCTAAGCAACTGGCCCAGCTTCTGGGCTCTCTGTCAAGACAAATTCTGTCAGGTTTCATTTATTTGTGTGTTCTGGTACAGCTGGCAGTGAAACTGCTTTGTCTGCCAGCTCTCATGTTAAAATTCCCCCCAGCTGAATCAGACTATCTCACTGATATATGCCTTGCCCAGCTTTTAGGGCATCTTTCTTAAGAACAACCTTCCATATAATAGGAATAGCTGGAACCAGACAGACTGTGTTTCATGTCAGACACTGAGAAATAAAATCAAACACATTGAACTTCTGGTCTTGGTTATGTGCACTCTATTTTTCATGAAGGTTTGAGACGTGGTTGGACAATCTGACTGCATTCAATGTAGTTACGAAGGAGACTGTTCAAACAGTACCAGCTTACGTGAGTGAGACCGTTAAATGTCAGCAGTGCTAATAAGGCCTTTAAGGACTCTCTTCTCAGAAATATTTAACTGATATTCCTTCCCACTGACTGATTGATCCCTTTGGGCACCATCAGCCATCCTGGGACTGGGAATCAAAAGTTCAGACTGCCCAAAAACTGTCAGGTCACTCTCCCCTTCTTATACAAGAGAAGTAAAGACAACGTAAAGCCATGTGAAGATTGATGGATTATGTAGAAAACCCAAGGACCGTAGTGGTTGCCAGCTGTGGTCTTGATTCCTTTGAGTAAGGCATGGTCATACAAGTGGAGCTCTGCAAGTCCACTGTAGTCTCCATAACACAAAACAAGCTGGGAGATGCAGTGCCCAACTGAAGGTGAATGGTCTATGTAAAATACCTGTGAAAAAAAAAACAAACATATAAGACTTGTATTTTAAATAGCATGAAAATCATACAGTCCAAAGAAACTGCAGAGCATGGCATGCTAAACTGCAAGACACTGTTTCTGAGGCTTCGTAGAAGGGTCAGTGGTGGTGGCAAACTGACTGGCAGGTTTAGACCTTTCAGGCATGCAGGCACAACTGATTTTTGTGGATCATGTTTCGAGAGGGAAAAGACAGGCATAGCTAGTGAGATTTCAACCTAATTGTTGAGGGTGTTTCTCTCTGCTTCTCATCCTGACTTTATCTCCTTCTCTACCTTGTTTCTTGTAGGTGGGAGAGCTGGGGAAGGTCTGTACATCCCACAACGGGCATACAAGGTAGTGGATGTGAGGCAGTGCAGGCCTTTGCTATTGGAGAGCCAGAGGATGTATAGGCTATGTTGCTCCACACAACTAAGCCATTACTAGTGCTGCAGACAGAAAAGGTCTAAGAGCACCCTACTTCTCTCTATGTTTTTTTGCACAAGGAAGCTAAAACACATCTTCTTTTCCTCAAATAGTTGTATATGCGTATTGGAAATGAATTCAAAGCTAGCAAGGAAAGACAAAAGTAAGAACACAGCCAGGATAACTTGTGACTAATAATTGTTGGCTTTTGACCCAGCTTTTATTTATAACATATATTTACAGGAAATCTATGATTGTTTCAAAACAATGTCAATTAGTAAATTTTAGAATTAAGACCTGCAAAGCTGAACAAGGGAGGAAGATTCAACCATGTACCAGGAAGTCTCAAAACTCGGAATTTGCTGCAATGACTTGAATTCCTAAACTTAAAAAAAATGTTAATGATAACATCTATTAGTAATAAAGTGAGAGTTCCTAAAGGCTTCGTGTTAAAGATCCTCTAGGGCCTTTAGGCCTCTAGGCCCAGCACCTAGCTTCAACGGGAATGTAATGCACAGAGTATCTTCTCAAGATCATAGAATCATAGAACAGTTTGGGTTGTAAGGGAACTTAAAAGGTCATCCAAACCCCATGTGCAATGAGCAGGGACATCTATAATCAGATCAGGTTGTTCAGAGCCCTGTCCAACCTAACCTTGGGTGTTTCCAAGGATCTACCACCTCTCTGGGCAACCTGTTCCACTGTTTCACCACCCTCATTGTAAAAAATTTATTCCATATATCTAGTCTGAATCTCCCCTCTTTTAGTTTAAAACAATTACCTCTTGCCCTTTCACAACAGGCCCTGCAGAAAGATGTGTTCCCATCTTTCTTATAAGCTCACTTTAAGTATTGAAAGGCCTCAAAAAGATCTCTTCAGAGCCTTCTCTTCTCCAGGCTGAACAACTCCAACTCTCCCTGCCTTTCTCCACAGGAGAGGTGTTCTATCCCCTGGTCACTTTTGTGGCCCTCTTCTGGACCCCCTATAACAGGTCCATGTCTTCCCTGTACTAAGGACTCCATAGCTCCCAGGTGGGGTCTCACTAGAGCAAAGTAAAAGGGCAAAATCACCTGCCTCGACCTCTTGGCCATGCTTCTTGATATTTCTTCTGATTCTTTAGATCTGTCACCTTAACAGAGTGCAATCGGTATTAAGTCCAGAATAGGGTTTTAAATATTTTTCTAATGTTGAATGAATCAGATGGGCTCATGCACAAGGGCAGTGATTATGCTGCTCATGCAGTTTGGTTAATGATGGAACAAATGAACCTGCCACCCTCACTTGGAAAAGCTGCTCCAGAAATCACTGCACATTAGAACTTATCAGCACATCCATCATCTTCTAGTGAATGCTTTGGTGTGCACTCTTCCACCTAGTGGAATCTACTGAAATGCTATTTTCTAAACTTGGAATAACACTGTGTTCATATCATTCTCATTACTACTTTTGGTGATGGTTTTGTTGAAGACGATCATTATTGTTGCGAACAAGAAAACCATGTCCTTATTTTGCATTTCAATATTTGGGGAAAAGAATGAACTTCTCAAATGCTGGTTTTCCCTGAATGAAACTATTTGGCATATATAAATGACATTGTTTCCTACTCCAGTTTATGGACAAAAGTCTGCATCTTTGAAAAATATACAAACTATTCAGAGTTTGTGTCCTGAAACAACATGACCAAAGTGTAATTTATGACTCACTTTCTGCCTACCAGTTAACTCTCTGTGACCAAGCATTTCACCTCAACAAAGATGGCTCCTGAGAAAGGGATCTCTAACTTTGTAAGCATAGGTGAACTGAAATCTCTGATTTCGGCCTCTTAATTCAGCCTGAAATTTCAAAAGCATGGACATACGTTATCATTCACCTTTAACATTAAAATTTACCTTTTAGAGCACTCACCAAGAAACAGGGGGATGGGCTCAACACTGCATCCTTCCTTGGCCTGGGGAGATTCACATTTTCCAAAAGATTTCTGCAATAACAAAGACAGGTACCTTCCACTCCTCCTTTTAAAACTGGACCATTACACAGGAAGAAATGCAAGACCCTGAAGTCAAAGGGCAAGCGAAGTCCTGATTCTGTGGTCTAATGCATGGTTTCCCAAATGCCATTTGTTGGCTGCCACTGTTGGAAGCAGGATTCTGTACTCCCCTAAAGCCCAAATTCAGGACTGTAAACATTATCACTGAACATTATCACTATTTCTTCTCAATCCTTCTCTGTTCTCCTCCTTGCAGTCCCAGCATTCTGCTTCCCAGCCCCATCAACTCTTAAGATCCCCAACCCACAGATGAAAACTCCACATATTCTCCACTATGCCTTCTCTTTCCCAAATTGGTTCTCCAACCACAATGCCCCAGCCATCTATGGCACATCCTTATTTCAACAACCCCCTTCCTCTCACTTTCTCCAAATGTCTTTTTTCCCATGACCTTAGCAGAAGCACATGTCCCAGAGTGATTGATTTCCTGTAGGCACATGAGAAGAACAGCAGGGGAGGTCTGGGAGCTGGAGACCACTTCACACATCAATAAGTTACTGGCCAGCCAATGACAGGAGCAGCTGTGTGAAGGCTCTTACTCTGATTTGTAAAAGGTCCTGGACACAGGAAAAAACAGCAGTTGTTGAGATTGGTTTTGCTTGGCTTACATGCAACAGTGTGGGAACATCTCGCCTACTGGTTCTGACTTTCATCTGGCAAAGGGCTGTTTTTGTTCCAGTCCTTGATCCTTAAGTTGTGTCTACTTTTTATCATAGAATCATAGAATAGTTAGGGTTGGAAGGGACCTTAAGATCATCTAGTTCCAACCCCCCTGCCATGGGCAGGGACACCTCCCACTAAACTATGCCACCCAAGGCTCTTTTCAACCCACCCTTGAACACCACCAGTGATGGAGCATTCACAGCTTCCCTGGGCAGCCCATTCCAGGGCCTCACCACCCTTACAGTAAAGGTAAAATGCATATGCAGTCTTAGACATGAACTCCCTCCAAGCTGCTTCCTCCTGGCCAAGTGCTTAAAGTTGTTCTTCCCTGCAGAGAGCTTTGTTGTCCCTGATTTAAGACAGATGAAAATCCTTTATTTGGGTACGGTCAGTAGCACATCAGAGCAAACATCACTGCGAAGTTTGTGCTTGTAGCTAACTATTGCCTTGGAATTATCATTTCCTGTTCTGCTGTAATGTTAAGCATTCATATGTTAATCAACTCTTAGAGGCTGTTGTACCTCACTGTAGAGCAAGGCTTTATTAAACTACAGCAAAATTATTAGTTTGGTTTCTGCCAATTTGATTCAAGATGCTTAATATGAAAACAGAGTATACATCACTGAAGAGAACTCTGGAGCATGTTTATTTCTTTCCAAGTGCAACATTTTCATCCTTTTTACTGCATTGCCATTGATACCAACCCAGTTTCTAATTTCTTATTCTTTAAAACAGAAAAGATTCTTCAAAAAGATTGTGTATGCGTATATGCTGATCTTTTTCCATGCTGAATATATTTGACCATGACATATACCATCTGAAATATCATTAACTGCAAATAAATGTAGTGGTTTGGGGTTTTAAATCAGTATCACAGAGAAGGGAATGAGAGCAACGATTTCTAGATTAATTCACTTTGCACCTTCTTTAAGTCTGAGTTTGAGAATGAATCTTGAGTTTCACTGTAAAAAAAAGGTAGATGGTATTTCACAGATATACTTCTGA
Source organism: Amazona ochrocephala (assembly GCA_039720435.1). NCBI lineage: Eukaryota > Metazoa > Chordata > Aves > Psittaciformes > Psittacidae > Amazona > Amazona ochrocephala. The sequence continues at coordinate 16,528,967 of CM077879.1, forward strand.
ATCCCCCACTCCTTATCTTCACTTTCTCTCCACAGAAACCAGTGGACTCTGATCTCCTTCAATGCTGTAAATTAACTGAAGGAATGGACAACTCCGACAAAAAAACCCACACAAGTCTTCTGAGAAGCCAGCAAGGGAACTAGAAAAAACAACTTGACTTGCAAAATCTCACCTGACCCATAACTGCATCTCTGCTAATGCAACACTAATTTAAGACACCTTCGTACATCAGGTACTGCAACTCCTCAGCATGTTACTCTTTGTACACTGATTTTCTTTAGTCTCCCAGTATAGAGTAGAACAGAGAAATCCAATTTACATTCCGTCTTTATGAAAACACCCAAATGTTATATATAAAGCTTGAAACAATTTTCTTGCAAGATATTGCAACACAGTTCATGTCATACGACAGTCCAAACCAGGCTTAAAAAACCCAACCTGTTAGCAGCCCCATTCATATTCCATCAATTCTCTGACAGGCAGCTGCCTAACTCAACCTGACTGATTAGGATGGTTATTTGTGCTGTAGTCACCAGGGTTTCCAAACAGTCACTGAAACTGTAGCTCCTACCCATATTCTTTCTGCAGCCACAGCAAGTTTCTTCTGCAGTTATTCAGATTGGAGACCCATTTGCAACCATAAAGGCAAATTTCAAAACGAAATTAAATTAAATTAAATTAAATTAAGGTGTAAGCTTTGTCCTCACTATAAAAGACTGCTCCTATGAGCAAATGCTCCTAACATGGATATAACTCCCTCCAACAAGAAGGCTTTTCTTTGTAAAGCTTGTATAGGTCCCAAGACACACACACACACACACACACACACACACACACACACACAATGCTATGCAAGCAAAGGACATTTCATCGAAAAATTCAGATTCTAAAAAGAATCAAATGTGTCAAACTTTGATCTAAAAAAACTAGTATTGTGCCAACTATACTATGTCAGTCACATACAGTAACACATATGGTGACCTGAAAAAGGTCCTCACGGACTTTTCTCCTGGCGTCCTACATGGATTCTGTTAAGGCAGAAATCCCAGGTTGATCTCTGCATGCGTAGTTGTGTATAATGCACTGCAATGTCACACTTACTGACTGGTATATTCAGAGCCATCTGCATGTGACTAGAGTGCTGTTACATGCATAGTCTTCTTTGTATGCATTTTTTCCAGATCCAAGGATGATTGTGTTGCTTTACATTACAAGTTTTGTAATCTACACAAGCGAACAACCTCTTCAAAGCCAGTTCAAAGGAGAAAATTACTACACCAGATACATCTGTAGCATCCCTGGTTTGCCAGGGCCTGCGGGTCCCCCCGGAGCTGGCGGATCCCCAGGGCCACATGGACGCATTGGTCTTCCAGGAAGAGATGGTAGAGATGGCAGGAAGGGAGAAAAAGGTGAAAAGGGGAGCACAGGTATTGAATATTTGTGCAACCTAACACAGTAGTACAATAAAGTAAGACCTTTCATCATCGCTGTTATATGTATATATGTGTATGATGAATGTGTGTATGCTCCTGTGTGGGTTTAAGTGTGATGCATGTATATGTAGTGAAAGAAAATGCGCAGATATATTTTAGGTATGTCTAATATGCACATACTGAAATCTGTGCAAATAAATGTAAGCGAATAGCCTTCCTGCACAGAGATGCTAAGAAAAAGTTTGAGAGAAATGAAGCATGTGTGGTGTCAAATAAACAAGTCTCATTTGTGCCATTAGCCAGAAATAAATGATTAGCAGGTACTTAGATACATTCTAAAAATGCTTAAATAATAGCAGATATTTAGTGCACAAGTAACATGTTATAGCGCTCATAGTTCAGTCAGTAATGGACTGATTGGGTATACACTCTTCAATGTGTAATCAAGGAGTATAAAGGAAAGTAGAAACATAGAAACAAAGGACCCCCAGGCTGTGGAGCCCAGTCCTCTGCTCCAACCTGCCATTCCTTTTGCAAACTTACTAGTAGCCCACACAATCATTTACTGAGAGGATATGTGTCAACGATTAACTAACTTAAAATGTTTTTGAAGGTTTAAGAGGAAAGACTGGGCCATCAGGACCAGCTGGAGAGAGAGGAGACCAAGGTCAGGCTGGTAAAAAAGGACCTGGAGGATTGACTGGTGCCAAAGGTGAAATAGGTCCAGCTGGACCACCAGGACCTAAGGGAGATAAAGGAGACCGAGGACAGCCAGGTGCACCAGGGGTCTGTAAATGTGGAAAGATAGTGCTGAAATCTGCCTTTTCTGTTGGCATCACCACGAGCTACCCAGAGGAAAGATTACCGATCGTATTCAACAAAGTCCTCTTCAATGAGGGGGAGCATTACAACCCTTCCACAGGGAAGTTTATTTGTGCCATCCCAGGGATTTATTATTTTTCCTATGATATCACCTTAGCAAACAAGCATCTTGCAATTGGGCTGGTTCACAATGGGAAGTACCGAATAAAGACATTTGATGCTAACACAGGCAACCATGATGTAGCTTCTGGATCCACAGTGATCTACCTTCAGCCAGAAGATGAAGTATGGCTTGAGATCTTCTATGCTGACCAAAATGGTCTCTTTTCTGATCCAACATGGGCAGACAGTTTGTTTTCAGGATTTCTTTTATACGTTGATACTGATTACCTTGATGCTTTATCGGATGAAGATGAGCTCTGAAACAGATGATGTCAAATGACATTCAAACTGGATACCCCAGCACAGGATTTTATCTAGCTGTGTGTGGGACACAGTTGAAAAAAAAAATTACTGGGAGTTTACTTTTGTTCTGCTAGGAACCAAATCTGAGCTCATGAGGACCTTTCTAAAATATAAGCTGGATTTTTTACTGAACAGCAGGGATATCAAAAGGAACTGTAATTAATAAAAGACTGCATCACTCCAGGACTGACACCTCCTGAAAGTTATGTTTATAATACTATTTAAACAAATTTAAGATACTGTACATTGGATTTTATATAAAATATATTAAGTTGCAATGTAGAATGGATATTTTGTACATGTCATTAAAGTAAAATTGAACAATTGACAGCAATATCATCTTTGGTTGTTTTAAGACAGGAAATACATAGAAAACATTGATTTTTAAAAAGGAGAGGAATATAATCGGAATGCCTGCTTCAGGATGCAGCTGAACCGGTCACAAGGACAGTCGTGTCTTATATTTACACCAACAAGTGTTATACATAACTATCTAACTTCCTAATAAATACCTACAGAACTAGCTGAGGACTTACCAATGACAGTTATAAAAGACCAGAACAAAGGTATTAAACATATAAAATAATAAAAAACTGGGAGATCTGAAAACCTGGAGATAGAAAACCAGTATTCAACACGGGTATATTCAGTGTAACTCCAAGTGGGTTTGCCATTCTTCCAATGCCATTCAGTATCTTCATGAGAAATGTGGAAGAAAATATAAACTTTGTGCAGAAGGAAATTATGGATGTCAAAAATCTAATGGAATGGTAACCAGTAATGAGAATAAATTATATGGTACAAACTGAGTCACATCATTAAAGCAGACTTAATTTCATTCTAATATGGCCAAATGTGATGAAATAAATGTAGGTCACACAAGATGAAAAACTGCATTCAGGAAATCAGTGAACTTGGAAAAGGTATACAGGACCTCATGGATAATCAGCTAAATATGCTGTTGGTACAGCCTTTTTGATGCATGACAAATGGAATTACAAGTAGGCGTATAGACTAGTTACTTATAAAGTTGCTACTTTTCTCAATGTTCCAAAAACTTACCCAAAACTTGAACAAAAAAAATGGTTGCAATTCTACCCATGTGGATTACACAAGAGATGTAACAAGGTCAACTTATTTTTCTTCTCAGTGAGGACCAGGGGTGATTTGATTGCAGTCTGCAACTACCTGTTTGGAGATAAAATTTCTGGTAGTAGCTGACACTTTCTTCTATTACCTAGTAACACAGCAAGATCCAAGGGTGAGAAACTATCAATTCCCTCTGGGAATGAGGAACCCATTTTAACAGTAGCAGTAGTCAATCATTGTAAAAATTCCTAGTACCATTATGAGTTCTCCAGCATTCAACACCTCTAAGTCAACACCGGCAATCTTTAATCGGGTGTTCTTACTTGCCAAGAATTTCTAACCTTATTTTATTCACCCCAGATTTACATAGACCTGCCATTTCTAACAGTTACTCAGTTTCAAACCCTAGTAGTCTGCGTTGCACAGGTCTTGATCCCACTTTATTCATGACCAAGGTGGAGGAAAATTTCTGTTTCTTTTCTGTGTACTTGATTTAATTGAAAAAAATACATTCAAATAAAATTACACAAAAATACCTCTGCGATGAGCACTACAATTATGTATGGAACATTAATTTATGCACCCTGTATCTGTGCCCTTATTTCTCCACACATCTTTGAGTACATGATTGCTGCTTTATGCAGTGAAGAGGTGCTAAGTCCTGTCCACAAATCAAACTGGAAATGCCAGTACAACGCTTATTTTATTTGACAGTGAGAGATGGGTAGTATAAGACAAAAGTGGACTATTTTTCTAACTAGACATCCAATTTATTAGTGTTGTACAAGGGCTGCTTCCTGTGAAAAATATGGAAGAGAACACTTACAGATTCAGTTTGTCACTGAGCTGTACAATCATTTATACATCTGCAAATTAAGAACAATATGAGAGCAAAATGCAGCATAATCATTATTTATAACTATGACTGATGCCAATGCTTCACAGCCATCAGTGCCTACACAAGCCACAAAGACTATCAGCATTGCTCAATGCTTTGTGCACTAAAATTCTACAGGACAGAACAGCCATCATACCAGGACCATAACTTCCAGAAAACATAATTCAATAGATGCAGTATTAGACCTATAATATGTATTATGCAGCACAAGAAACTGATAGAAGCATTTAATGACATGTTTATTTAAGAAAATATGTAAATATGTTTACGCCATCTGAATCAATAGGAAGTTTACGTCAGGAGTAATGAGTCAATTTTTATTAGAACTAGAAAATGCCCTATAAAGCCAAATGTAAGGAAAGAGTGTAACTGGTTTTCTTCAGACGCCAGAGAAACATATGTGGTAGTTACAATAAATCTGGAAAAATTTCAGACAAAACTAATTTTTCACAATTGAATAGAAAAAAAATAGGGCTTTACAGTGAAATGTTCCTGGTTGCAATCCTAAGTAAAAGCAAACTGCTTCCATGTAATAATCTTATAAAAATGAATGAACTATAAAAGAGATATTTTAACCACACCTATATTGAAAATGACATCATGGGAATAAGTAAACCAAGAGTTATTGCTTCCCTTTACTTAATAATTTTAGATTTATGTTTGTGCAATCATATAATAGTCATTTTAGCTTCCCTAAGTTTTCCCATTTGGATTCTGTAGTTATTTGAACAGTTAAATATTTTGGCATGAACTGTTAAAAATAAGTAATTCCATTGAATTATGTCTATAGGCTTTGGCAAGAAGAATCTTTTTACTACATGTATGGACAGCATATGTGTGCAAGTAATATGTGCCCAGCCCTTATTCAGGATCTCAAGACTATATCCTAAAGTAAATCACTGCTATTGTTACTATTTTACTTGAAAACAGATCAACTTTGATGACAGGAACTTTCATTAGGGGTATTCCTCTGTCTAAATTTGAATTTGTATGGACAATATCTTGGGATGAAGTCTCTCTGCTATTTACATTGGTAGATGGAGAGGTCTGGTTTGGTTTCAAGATGTTGTAGGATAACAAAGAACAGAATCTCTTTGGGATTAAATTTGAAATTAATCAAAGATTTCTACACAGTATATATGCCATTCCACATATGCCATACTGCCATATAAAATTAGGCATCCAGACCACGGCAGACCTTTAGACTTCACCTACAGTCAGCAGAGAGAAAGTGTCATCATGAGAAACTCCCAGGAGAAAGCCGCAGCACCAACTCTTGGGATATAGGTATGTAAATATACATAAGTAAAAACACAGTTATTTGAAACAACACAGCTGCCCACAATCTTTTAACCTTTCAGACTTCTTTTACACTTGGTAGAGTGATATCAAGGAACAAGCACATCACATGTTCCATTGCTGAACATTTTTAAACTAGACAACTACTTAAACATTAAACTCCATCTTCAAATTGATATGTGTTACTTTGAATAAATACCTTTTACCTTTTTCACTACTGGTATTCATGTCCATATGGTTCAGGCCATTAAACAATTTTACCAGGAGCAACAAGTCCTAAGAATTCTTTTACAAAGCTCAGGCAATGTAGAGGAAATAGTTAGTAGTGGATATCAGTACTGACAACATTATCTACATTCTTCAATTATTTTTAAATCGACCTAACACCATTTATGTACTTGTGGAATAGGCAAAACTATACAAAACTGACAAGCAGCTTATTTCGTACCCTACCAAGTATGTTTCATCAGTTGATGCAGTTCCTATACTACTTCATTTTTATTTACCTTCCACTAGGTTCAGCTCATATTCATTCACTACGACATTTACTGAACAATTTACTTTTCATTGACAGGTTTAATTTATCCATTGGCAGGTAATCCATACTCAGGATAACTGTACTGATGCTGTGCTAGGCAATTTGGTCAGTAGGAACTTCAGTTTTATGTGAAATGTGTTTCAGTTTATGCGGAAATGTGGCTTATTTTATATATGTATTTCAGTAGGTGATGAATCCCACCCAGGAAATTATATATGAGAGCAAACAGGAGAAAAATAGAGTTGAGAAAGCAATATACTACAATCTTTCTCAATGAGCAATACACTGTTTTCAAGAAGCAATTTATTCCTTTCAGTATAAACCAGTTAGACTTCAGCTCAGAGAGCATTTAGAGGTTATATTCACTTCCCTGTAACTCCTTAAGTCACCACTCCCAACTGAGGTTATGTCAGTATTTCTGAGTTTCAGAGGCATGATCCTCCCTTACATTGGCAGGAAGAAATTTCCAAGTGCTCTCACAAAATTCTCAGCCTCTGATACTTGGTTTTGTCCTACCTGCATATTATCATATCAGTTCATGAAAGTTACTACCTAAAGCAAAAGAAAACTGAATTAGACATATTATAGGCACATCTTTCACTAATAAATACAATCAAAGAAAAAGATGCCTTGGATTATTTGGTTTATACCCCTCAATTCTGAATACAAATATCTTGGTTCAATCCTGCTCGAAGAAGTTGTGAACGGATTTTTCCTCTATGCAGACTGCTCCTTCAGCAACTATTAATATAAAATTTATCTTACCTGATTTTAATCTCTGAAAGGTCAAAGATCATTTCCTATGCCAAATTAGTTAGCTCTCCTGTCATCAGTGGAAAGAAACAGGAGAGGTAAATCTCTGGCTGGATGACACTGTATTAAACACCTACTTTCAGAGGGGAGGAATCAGGACGTACTTGTCTCTTCACATTACCTGTACCTATGACTAACTTTGAGATGCCAAAAGTTAAATAAGATGTCTGATCTTAAAGGACAATTCACTAAGTGTAAAAGTCAGTGTCATTTAACTGGGTAATTTATATGTCTCACAATTACAGAGAAGATGTAGATTGATGAGAATAACGAAGTACCCTTCTAACGACGGAAGTGACCTCTTGTCAGACCTTTCATAAAGAATTGCTCAGGTCTCCCTGGGACAACTTTAACTGCAGTAACTTTGCTGAGAAAATTTTACAGCGTATTAAGGTTGGCTAGATAATCATAGAATAGAATCATAGAATAGTTAGGGTTGGAAAGGACCTTAAGATCACCTAGTTCCAACCCCCATGCCATGGGCAGGGACACCTCACACTAAACCATGACACCCAAGGCTCTGTTCCACCCGGTCTTGAACACCGCCAGCGATGGAGCATTCACAACTTCTCTGGCCAACCCATCCCAGTGCCTCACCACCCTTACAGTAAAGAATTTCTTCCTCATATCCAATCTAAACTTCCTCTCACACCTCCGAATTCAGCACACTTTGGTGTATACATAAAATATTTGAGCTTTTAAGGATACTTAATTTTAGGTGTAGAAAACCTAAATGCATTCTGGAGTGCTTCTACTAATACAAAAAAATATATGAATTTGTTTCTCTTTAACTTTAAAGCACCTGTCAAATTCCTAAGCACGATACAAAACATAACTCAGTATTTGTAAAGTCATCTCTGTGGAAGAATATCCTTGCTTATGTCATGTTAACAAAGGGACAAAAAACACTGAATTCTTGAAAAACATAAATTAACTATGATTCTCAGCATGCTCTAAAGTGATTTTTTAGCAAGAAGCAGACGGGATTTTAGAAATGAATGAATTGCATGAAGGAAACATACCAGCAGTACCTTTTCTTTCTCTACTTTCAACTGAGTGTTATCCCTACGCTTGGAAGACAGGGGACAGGATTTAAAACCTTTGAGTTGAAGAACAATCTCTTTAACCACCTGAAACTTGGCTAACCACTGATGCTGATATCTCTTCCATGCACCACCTGTGTTCACCCACACTGTCAGATATTCTGGTGCATGAACACGGATTTCTAAGCCACATGTGACAAATTTCAGGAAAATTTACTTGTGATTTCTGTCATGTTGGAGTAAGGTGCACTCAGTTTAAAATAATCAAGATGAGAAGAGTTTGTTCTTCCTTGTTTGTAACCTCCCTGAGACTGGGATCACTGTAGAGTTGCACATGGTACTTGAAATTTCTATTCTAAGGACACAGCAACATGTACTTTTATTCTGTAAATGTTGTACATGGCTTGTAGGATTTGCAGTTTTGCTTTTGTTTCAATTTGCTGTCACAAGTTTTGGCTTTGATTTTAGGCAGGCATAAAAAGGTGTATATGGCAATCCAAAGTTTGCATTATCCACAAAGCCTGAGAATAAACAACATCATTCACTGTCCACTATTCATTTTAAAACTGTTTTAATGCTGAACATGGGGTCTGTGATCCCTTAGCCTGCTTGCTTCTGGGGGAACCTGCAGCCTGGTCACTAAAAGCTGCTATCTACCCAGCCTGTGCTAAAAAACCATCCTTGACCATCATGGACAAAACAACAGTTTATGCCTAAGTGTGACAGTGGCACTTCTAACAAAGTGGAGCAGCTGACATCCTCTTATTTGGAGCACTTAATCTGCTGCCCAATGTCATCAATGACATTGGGCTTGCCTTTGTTTTTATAAAACGAACTGTTGTGGTTTAAGCTTCTCAGCCACGCACAGTTTTGCTCACTCACTCACTTCCCCCTCTTTCTTCCCTCGGCTCCACACAGCCTCTCGAAAACGGAGGCGAAAATGAGGGCCTGGACGGTAAAGAGCAGCCGAGCTGCCAGGTACAAGTCCACGTCCACATCCATGTCCACGTCTGCCCGCCCCCGCTTCTGGAGCCCGCCCGCATCACAAGCCATTCCAATGAAGGACACTGAAACAAGAACCTTAGCCCAAAACCCATATCCAAATGCTGAGATAATAAATACCAGCTGTAAGTAAGGTACAACAGGCTGAAACCATGAAAACCAGAGCAAGAACTTTGAGAGCCAATAAATCAGCATTGTGATGAGTGGCTATTAATCCTGTCGTTATCTCAACCCTTCGAGCCCCACATTGGGCACCAAAAAGAACTGTCGTGGTTTAAGTCTATAAACCCATGCAGTCGCTCTCTCACTCACTTCCCACTCTTTCTTCCCTCAGTCCCGGGGGAATAGGGAGGAGAATCAAAAGAATACAACTCCCACAGGTTGAGATAACAGTTTAGTAACTAAGGTATAACACAAATCACTGCTGCTACCACCAATAATAATAATGACAAGAGAAATACAAGGAAAGAATACAATAGCTCACCATCCAGCCCGACCAAGCCATGCACCCCCCCACGGTGCACCCCCCTCCGTGCACCCCTACCGGCTGCGAGCCCCCACCGTGCACCCTCACCACCCTTCCGGGTCTCTGCTCTCCGTTTCTACATCCTGGACATGACGTTCTGTGGTATGGAATAACCTCTTTGGTTAGTCAGGGTCAGGTGTCCTGTCTCTCCTTCCTCCCTGCTTCCCCTCCTCCCTAGCAGAGCATGAGACTCACAAAGTCCTTGGCCAGCCTAAACATCACCAAGCAGTAACTGAAAACACTGGTGTTATCAGCACTGTTCCCAGGCCCAAAATCAAAAACACGGCACTGCACCAGCTACCAAGAAGGAACAAAAATGACTGCTGCCGCTGAACCCATGACACTGACCAAGAGAAATGAGTTGTTCTCTGCTCCAGGAAACATATGTGGTTTGAATTCTGTGTGCCTCCTGTGAGTAGAGTCATTGTACTGATGTGTTTTTAAGCAGCTTTCCATTCTGTTAAGCAAAGGTCCCCCACTGCTCCTTTAGGGTATTATAGTAATGTTCCTTACATAACGCTGTTCGTATTTGTCCCATCATTTAAACTGCTTGCACAACTGTTCCTGAGAGTGGAATAGATTGTTGGGACACAGACTTATTAGCAAAACAAGATGAACCTGAGTCCTTGCCAAAACTTTGTATAAAGATTCATCCACTAGATCATTTCCACAGTCCCACATACGGTGAGACTTAACAGTTAACAGAGATTGTGTATGTGTATGTTACGCTAAGAAACCTGTCTTCTGATGACATTTCTTTCCCGTTCTTGAAAGATGTTGCCATGTCAGGTGTCTTCTAGCTGTGGTAGTTCCTCTTTAAGCAATTAAAAATGCATACTCCTGATCTTTTTATCTGCTATGACTGTTTACTTCTTCCCATGATCTCCTTCTTGCAATAGCAGTCAGAAATGGGAAACAATTTAGTCATCTGTTTTCATGTAATTCCAGCTACTAAAACTTTGCAGTAACAGACCTTCAGATGTCATAGGTACTGTTTATGTGAAGACAATTATAAATAGTTCCAATAGCAATTCCATTTAGCATCAGCAATGTTGCTTATTCTTGTCATACTAAAGATACTAATATACATGTTAAGAAATTACTTTATTAACTGCTCAGTGCAGAAGAAAAAGCTCTTCTTCAGAATCGACAGGAAAACGATAAATTGCTTTGCGCCTATAAAAAATAGGAATTTTATATAAGACAATCCACATTTCCACAAACTGTCTGAGAGCACTGACATTTCTGCCACTCCTAATATCTACACTGTGAACATTTAACAAGCAGATAACCCATTGCTCCAGTCCTTCTCTAATCAGGGTTTAAGGACCGTATTTCCCTTTGAGCAGGCTCTACAACAACCCTAATGAAGCCTTCATATCTTATTTTTTCTGCTATGTAAGTATTAAGGTATACTGATAACTTTGTAAAGTTATGATTTATCTTACTTCTTACTTTGGTTTCAGGATCCAGCTTTCCCAGACTTAGAACATTTACCCGGTATGGCAAAAAGTCCATGTTTGCAAATTACAGCTGCTGAGAGATTATACCTTTTTAAACTCTGCTATGTTTTCCATTATTTTTCCCCAAAATGGCATGTTAAGAAGTTTAGTGAGGCTTATGATGATTTGTAAAGGTCAACTGTAAAGAATAATGCATTATTCTCCCCTTGATACAGCTTCTGTTAATACTCCAAGTACTTAAAAGCATTGGAAAACAGATAGCACTTGGAAAACAACTGGCCAATAACTGTCCACTTCAAGGATTTATCCCTACATGACTCATAGCAGGAATTTTTTTCACAGCAAAATTAATCTAAAAAAAAATAAAATTAACTTCTGGAATGTTGGCATACAGTCTGAATTAGAGGTTTAGCATCTCCCTTTAGTCAACAAAGTGAAACAGGCTCTTCCACAGCTGATAGATAGTCAGGAATCACTGCTCTGAATTGTACATGTCCTAAGAAGAGTCTGTGACACTCTACTTACAAAAAAAGTACAAAGAAATTAAGTCAGATAACTTAAAAAAATAAAGTATGTAAAGTTAGGAGGAGTGACTATCTTTATAGTCTTTCAGTCTCAAATAACCATCCTGGATCCGGCAAAAGTATGTTACGGATATTTATTTTTCACATCACTGCAGTAACTGGAATGTGTTGCTGTCTCCAGGAGCTGCAGCCACTTCATCCTTCCCATACGTTATTCATTACTTTCCCTTTTGCTGTAAAAGAAGTTGTTTACCAAAAAAGAAGTCTTCCGGAACTGTTTTAGTGGCTGAAGGAGGAGAAAGTGCCCCTTTCTCTTTAAAAAGCAAAGCTGAGACTTTGTTGCTAGGGGGAGTGTTGTGCTTGGCTTGTGTTTTAAACGGAAAGCTGCTGTACAGGAAAACCCAGGTAGGAAACAAACATTTTCCTTTATATCCATTTCAATAGCACTGCATTCTGTGTGTTTTCACGAATGAGACAGGTTTAAGAATCCAAGGGCCTCAAAATTATTTACTAGGTACTTTTGATGTAGTTATTTTTATAAAGAGCAGTGGGAGAATCTTCACTGCGTTTCTGTTCTTAAAGTGCTTTGGAAACTGCCTCTCAGCTAATGGAGAGCTTCACAGTTTTTGCATCCAGTTGTTTATTACATTTTAAAGTGCCTGCTATAGTACTTAAATTCAAGAAGTGCTAGAAAATTGTTAAAGAAAGTGGCCATAAGGCCCTTCTGCTGTGTTGCCAAGCATTCTCCATTTACATGTGCCTTTAGGAAAGACTGTTTAAATTTGATACATAAAGCTGTATACGAAAAAGAGGTTTATGTGCCAAGTAATAAAAGTGCTGCCACTTCTTGCAGTGCTGTATTTTTCTGCTATGAAGTGGGTATTTGATGAGCTTTGCCTGCAGCAAGGAAATGTTGCCATTTTGGGGTACATTCATCACCCTTAGCCCCGGATACTTACTGAGGGAATTGGTGCTGAGGTGAATGCACAGGTGGCTTGGGAGACAGATAGTCAAATTTGCCTAAGAAAACCACTTGTTTAGGGAAAATTCAGCTCCTTGTGCTAGCTGAGACATTTAGAAACCTGAAAATCCTTGGGGCTAGTAGCTGGTATGGGTTGAGCCTCAGGCAGGGGATAACTATGTTGCTCCTCTGCTGCTTCTGCTTTTTTATTAGGCACCTCCTAATAGACAAAGAGGGATGTGAAAATCACTTTTCATATTCTAACCTTGGCTGGGAGCACTTGAGGCAGGTATGCATGAGCCTGTGCATACCAGTAGAAAGAACTGAATGGGGAAAGGACAGATGACCTGCGAAGGCCTCAGCCTCCTCGCTAGAGGAGATTTAGCCTGTTAGGGAAAAAAGGCCCACTTTTTACCCCTGCAAGTTGTTTCATGGGGGTTTGGAAATCCAGACTAGACCATTCCATTGTGAGTTACTTCCTCTGTTAGCTCAGTACATCACTGCTTGGTTTTTGCACTGGTTGGTGCAAGCACAGCTACAGGTTAGGCAGAGAAGAGATTCAGAGCAGCCCTGCGGAGAAGGACTTGGGGGTGTTGGTCGATGAGAAAATGAACATGAGCCGGCAGTGTGCTCTCGCAGCCCAGAAAGCCAACCGTATCCTGGGCTGCATCAAAAGGAGAGTGACCAGCAGGTTGAGGGAGCTGATCCTGCCCCTCTGCTCTGCTCTCATGAGACCTCACTTGGAGTATTGTGTGCAGTTCTGGTGTCCTCAACATAAAAAGGACATGGAACTGTTGGAATGAGTCCAGAGGAGGGCCATGAGGATGATGAGGGGACTGGAGCACCTCCCGCATGAAGATAGGCTGAGAAAGTTGGGGCTGTTCAGCCTGGAGAAGAGAAGGCTGCGTGGAGGCCTCGTAGCAGCCTTCCAGTATCTGAAGGGTGCCTATAGGGATGCTGGGGATGGACTATAGTGAGAGGACAAGGGGTAACGGGTTCAAACTTAAACAGGGAAGTTTAGATTGGATATAAGGAGGAAGTTCTTTATTGTAAGGGTGGTGAGGCACTGGAATGGGTTGCCCAGGGCAGTACTGAATGCTCCATCCCTGGTGGTGTTCAAGGCCAGGCTGGACAGAGCCTTGGGTGTCACGGTTTAGTGTGAGGTGTCCCTGGCCATGGCAGGGGGGTTGGAACTAGATGATCTTCAGGTCCTTTCCAACCCTAACTATTCTATGATTCTATAGGCTTTGTGCTGAGAACAAGTACAGCTGAGGTCGCTTTCCTGTCAATTAAAGGTAAAGCAGAACAGGAATCTGCAGTAACAATACCAATAAACTGAGTTTTACAGATATAAATTTCAAATTTTCCTAAATGATTATAATCAAATACAGCAGCTTTGCAGTGTAAACAAAGCTGAAGTGATTGGTAGGTTCCAGGTCTGGTAAAGTTGAAAAGCCATCCAAGCCCAGTGCTGAAAGTGAATGGAAAAAGGGCATTGAAGCCGGATTTGTGATCTGTACCTTGCAGCTGGCTTTATGGACTATAGGTGGACTACTTATGAAAAAACAATGCACCAAGACTATTTATGGACTATAGGTGGACTGTTTATTCAAAGCAATGTAACAAGAGTGTTCAAACAGGATGTACAGGCCCACATTATTTACTGTTATATGGAATAATTAAATTAAGGGACACATATTTTTAAATCATTCCATTCTGAAAAAAAAAAATGGTTCTTAGGTACTAAGGCTGTACGTTTAATGGTATGTCATATGAGTGTCCAGAGTGCAAAGGTTACATGGAATGCACCTCATCATCACTATGCTCATACCAAAGCACATCTCTCACAAGGAATTCCCGCATTGCGACAGCCATGTGTCAGCCACCGACCAGATGAGCTGCAGCGAAGAATCTCAGATGATCATTATGGAGGTGAGTGCCCAGTTAGTTGAGACAAAAATAGTGTATCATTGTTTTCACTAGTAGGAATCTTTTGTATATGTAACTGTGAAAAGTGAAGCAAGTAAATAGTGTCTTGTAAGCTCTTGTTAAGCCTCAAGTCACCCAGTACCATTCTAGTTAATGCTGGTTTGCATAATTACTCATTTCTGTGCAAATACATTGCAATCATACATACCATGTGCTAAAGAAATAGGTACCTTTAATGTCTATTTCTTATTCTACTTTATATTGATCCAACACTTGATTAAATTACCTGCAAATTACTGGTTAAATATATTTAGTCTTGAGTACATTGCAAACCCAGAAAGTTACCCTTTTTTCTCATCTGTAGAAATCCTTTTGAAGTGATCATGTTCAAACTATGCCTGGTGCTGTGTCAGTAAGACAACAGGAAGAGAAAACAAACACCTCCCCACCCCCAAAAAATAAACAAAAACCATGCATATACACAAAAAAAAAAAAAAAAAAAAAAAAAAAAATCCTCCCCCCCCCAAAAAAACCCCAAAAAACAGCCAAAAACCCAAAGCACACCAAAACCCAACAAACCAAACCCCCAAACCAAACCAACATCTTTGTGAAGTAAACTGTCAAGATAAGGCAAGGCATTTTAGTGCTGTCAGTAGGCTTTAATCTTGTTGAGGCACAGTGTCAGAACTGTAGCCTGCCAATGGCATCAGCGGAACGTGTACACGTATGTGTGTATATATTTATATATATGGAAAATTGCTTAAATCGGGTATGCTAGTAGATCGGAGATTACCTCCGTGGGTCTGGGGCCAAGGCCCGCCTGTGCCCACAGCACAGCTCTGTGTGTGACAGGCGCTGCAGGACCAGGACGCTGCCCAGGCAGACAAGCTGCACAGGACGCTGGCAGCCCGCAGGCACAGCAGGAAGCACACGGTAACAGCACTCCCTCCCACCCCTCGCAGCCGGCCGGCAGCAGTGGCTTCCGCGCATGCGCGCACTGCGCCGGGCTCCGCAACGCGCATGTGCGGTCGCTCGCTCCCCCCTGTCCCCGAGGGTTGGGGTCCCACCAGCGGCCGCCGGTTGCGGGCCTGTTTCTTGTTCTGTCCCTGCTGCCCTCACTCATGCGCCGTCTCTCGGCCTTTCTGCCGTGCTGCAGCTACCGGAGGCTGTCGGTCCCCCCGAGCCGCGGGAGGAGGAAAGGAGCCGCGGCGGCATGGCGGCTACCCGTGCGGCGCCGCGCGGTGAGTGACTCCAACGAGCGAGGCGGGGCCGGGGGCGGGGCGCGGGGCCGCCATGTTCCGCGGGGCGCTGTGAGTTCCCGTGCCGGCGATGTCCCGGGACAGGTGGCCCCTTCCGCCACTGCGATCGGTGGTATTTGGGCTGGGGGCTCCCACTTCGAGATCGCTTGCGGTCATGGGGGAGAACTGCTGTGGGGTCCATGTGAGGGGGGAGCGTGGTTACTCTTGCCCCTGGAGCCTCCTTAAGGTCGCTTGTTGTTCGCAGCATAGAGTAGGGATGGAGGTGTCTGCCTGCGTGTCATGTGCCAAATCGGCTTCGTGCATCAGGTGTGCAGTTAGAGCGCTGCACTAGAAAGACGTGTTTATGCGCTGTTTAAATACGGGATGATTACTAAATGTTGTCAATAAAATGCACCTTTTTCAGAGGTTTTGGGGTATATATGTAATATTTACATATTTGAATGTCATAAAATCAACTAGATTGGAAAAGACCTTTAAGATCATCAAGTCCAACCGTTACCCCAGGGCTGCCAAGACCACCACTAAGCCATATTCCTGAGGGCTTCAACAAGTCCAGGTAGATGACATCAACTGCTCTACCCCTGTCCATCAGTTCCATAGCCCCTTCATAGAGGGCCACCAGATTGGTCAGGCAGGATTTCCCCTTAGTGAAGCCATGCTGGCTGTCACCAGGCACCTTGTTGGTTTTCATGTGCCTCAGCATGTCTTCCAGGAGAATCCGCTCCAAGATTTTGCTAGGCACAGAGGTGAGACTGACTGGTCTGTAGTTCCCCGGCTCATCCATTTTCCCCTTCTTAAAATGGGGGGGACACTGTCTCACAAGACATCCTTCTCTCTAAGTTGGAGGGACATCAATTTGATAGGTGGACCACTCGGTGGCTAAAGAACTGGCTGGATGGCCGCACGCAAAGAGTAGTGCTCAATGGCTCAATGTCCAGCTGGAGACCAGTAACGAGTGGTGTCCCCCAGGGATCGGTGTTGGGACCAGTCTTGTTCAACACCTTTGTTGGTGTCATGGGCAGTGGAATTGAGTGCGCCCTCAGCATGTTTGCCGATGACACCAAGCTGTGTGGTTCGGTTGATACACTGGAGGGAAGGAATGTCACCCAGAGGGACCTTGACGCGCTTGTGAGGTGGGCTGATGCCAACCTGATGAAGTTTAACCATGCCAAGTGCAAGGTCCTGCACCTGGGTGGGAGCAATTCCAAGTGCAGCTACAGATTGGGCAGGGAAGAGATTCAGAGCAGCCCTGTGGAGAAGGACTTGGGGGGGGTTGGTCAATGAGAAAATGAACATGAACCAGCAGTGTGCGCTTGCAGCCCAGAAAGCCAACTGTATCCTGGGCTGCATCAAAAGGAGCATGACAAGCAGGTCGATGGAGATGATGCTGCCCCTTTACTCTGCTCTCGTGAGACCTCACTTGGAGTACTGTGTGCATTTCTGGTGTCCTCAACATCAAAATGACATGGAACTGTTGGAACAAGTGCAGAGGAGGGCCACGAGGATGATGAGGGGACTGGAGCACCTCTCGTATGAAGATAGGCTGAAGAAATTGGGTCTGTTCACCCTGGAGAAGAGAAGGCTGCGTGGAGACCTCATAGCAGCCTTCCAATACTTGAAGGGTGCCTATAGGGATGCTGGGGAGGGACTCTTCATGAGAGACTGTGGTGAGAGGACAAGGGGTAATGAGTTCAAACTTAAACAGGGGAAGTTTAGATTGGATATGAGGAAGAAATTCTTTACTGTGAGGGTGGTGGGGCCCTGGAATGGGTTGCCCAGGGAGGTTGTGAATGCTTCATCCCTGGTGGCGTTCAAGGTGGGGTTGGACATAGCCTTGGATGGCATGGTTTAATGTGAGGTGTCCCTGCCCATGGCAGGGGTGTTGGAACTAGATGATCTTGAGGTCTTTTCCAACCCTAACTATTCTATGATTCTATTCTATGATTCTGCATGGGTTTTAAACACTTCCAGGGATAGCAATTCCACTGCTTCCCTGGAAAGCCTGTTCCAATTCCTGGTTACGCTCTCTGAAGAAATTCTTCGTGATATCTAATCTAAACTTCCCCTGGCACAACTTGAGGCCATTTCCTCTGTCCTGTCTCTTTGTTACATGGTAGAAGAGGCCAACCCCCACCTCACTACAACCTTCCTCAGGTAGTTCTAGAGATTGATAAGGGTCTCCTTGTGGCTTCTCTTCTTCAGACTAAACAACCCCAGTTCCTTCAGCCATTCCTCAACCTCATCTGTTGTGCCTGGAGTGTTAATCATGCTTATGATGGTGCATGGATTTATTGATGGCTATTTCAGCTGTCATGTGTGAAATACTGTATTTGCTCACAAAGTAGGAGAGAGCAAGAGAGTGGTGATGTACTGGGAAGCTGTTGGAAGTGATGTCTAATTGCAGGCTTGGAAAGAATGAGTGTTGTTGGTGCTCGAAAACTAATCTTTGATTTCTTTGGCAGAATCCCTGCAATAGTCCTGTTAAGTACTTAGGGCTTTTAATGTTGTCAGTCTTAGTGCATGGTTTTAGGGGTTTACCTAAATAGGATGCATAAATGAGCTAATTGAGAACAGAATATTTAAAAGTCAATAAAATGAAAATTCAGTGAAATATAAACACACAATTTTTGTCAGTATCAAAGTTTACTAAATAAAATGTATTTATTGTCCTTAAAATCATTTTAGTCATTTGCAAAATATGGTATTTGTTACAGGCATCTACAATTTAGGAGTTTTTCCAGTGCTTTTAAGGACTGTGTACTTTTCTTTTGAATGGTTTTGAGTCTTACTGTGCCAACTTGCGCTAGAAAGTGATGTGCTGTTGACAGATGGAATCCAAACAGTTTTCACAATGGATTGCATGAGGAAATCAAGAGACACCCTCTAGAGATGGTTATTTTCTTTTACAGAAGCTCATTTTCCAAAAATAACCAGAACAGCACAGCAGTGTTCTTGAGAAGAAAAATAGCCTCTATTTCCCTTATGTGTTGTTTTATTTTCTTATTTTGTTTTGTTACTTGTTGCTGCTTCTGAAATCCCTGTAATTCTACTGTTCGTACAATCAAGTGGAAAGTACTGCCTGTGGTATTCTGAATAGACTATCATTGCTTTACTTTAATTGTAGGAACATGAGCTGGCTTCAGTGTGCGCTCGCAGCCCAGAAAGCCAACCCTATCCTGGGCTGCATCAAAAGGAGAGTGACCAGCAGGTTGAGGGAGCTGATCCTGCCCCTCTACTCTGCTCTCATGAGACCTCACTTGGAGTATTGTGTGCAGTTCTGGTGTCCTCAACATAAAAAGGACATGGAACTGTTGGAATAAGTCCAGAGGAGGGCCATGAGGATGATGAGGGGACTGGAGCACCTCCCGTATGAAGATAGGCTGAGAAAGTTGGGGCTGTTCAACCTGGAGAAGAGAAGGCTGTGTGGAGGCCTCGTGGCAGCCTTCCAGTATCTGAAGGGTGCCTATAGGGATGCTGGGGATGGACTCTTCATGAGAGACTGTAGTGAGAGGACAAGGGGTAACGGGTTCAAACTTAAACAGGGAAGTTTAGATTGGATATAAGGACAAAATTCTTCACTGTAAGGGTGGTGAGGCACTGGAATGGATTACCCAGGGAAACTTCAAGTGCTCCATCCCTGGTGGTGCTCAAGGCCAGGTTGGACAGAGCCTTGGGTGACATGGTTTAGTGTGAGGTGTCCCTGGCCATGGCAGGGGGGTTGGAACTAGATGATCTTCAGGTCCTTTCCAACCCTGACTATTCTATGATTCTATGCTTTAATTGAGATGGTTCATAGTGTATAATGAAAGGTAATCTTTACCACTGCAGTTAAAGGCATTTAAGGGATAGTCTTAAATTAGACTAAATAGAATTCCAAAAAAGTGTTGCATTCCTTCATATTTTCTCATGTAAGCTCTTTCTGTCAGAACATGGGACTCTGTATGGTATATATGGTTTTATTTTGCATAGTTTGAAACTTATTTCAGAAAATGCCTGATTTAACATGTTGCTGTGTTTCTGTGATTCAGAATTGCCACCAGTTCCTTCTACATCGAGGGCAGACTCTGCAGAATCTTCTGTTAGGGAGCGAATGAGAGAGAAACTAAAAGCTGCAAAGGTGAGAATCCTCCAGAAGTGCTGTTTGGTTGATTTTAGTCCTATAAGTGCCGCCCACTTAATTTTGCTTGCTTCGGGCTATGAATTTTTTCCTTAAAGTTTATATTATTATTGATTTGTAATTCAAATGATACAATCATTAACCAGATGCTTTTGTGTTTCTTACACTATTTTGAAAGTAACGTGTTTCCTTGTAAATTTACTGTGCAGCTTAATAGGGGATATTAACATCTAGGTGTGTAAAATCACTTAAGCTGATTATACAGTTAATAGAGTCTATCCCTAACACAGACTTATATAAGTCTTTGAGTTTCTGGTAATTACTGTAGCTTTGGTCTTGCTATATTTATGTTATAACTACCAGGGTTTTTGTTTGCTTAGTCAAAAGCAGAAATTACTTTATTGCAAGAAGATCCCAGTCCACGACCAAGGCGTTTAAAAAGCATCAAAGAAAAAAAAACAGAAGTCAGACTGGATAAAGCGGTAAGAACGTGCATTATGTCTTGCTGTTCTGATAATAAGAAGGTGAATTTGAACATGAAATGAATACCACACATAGTCTCAGAGAGAGTTTTCATCTATTTTAGTGGGGTCAAAATTATACTATTGTTTGAACTAGGTAACCAGGAAGGAACCTTTCTGATTATTGTCTTTAATGTCTAATTTTAACATTATTATTGCCTTTAAAAATAATAATTTGCTTTCATTATAGTGCAGACATCGTGTGAAACCTCTGTCATTTATATGTTTCCAACTTTTGTTGCTTAAGATGCCTTAAAGTATTTAAAAGTTACTGTAACAGAAAGGACCACTGTATTGTAGCTTTATACAAATTTGCACAGTGAAATTGCTAAGGGCTGGATATTAACTTTATGTCATTGTACTGTATTGTATTTCCTTGTTACTGTTTTATATTATTTTTTTTTTAGTATAAACATGTTCTTTATTACAACCCAGATATTCTTTAGAATTCACAAAGGGATTACTTGCGTATAGAAAGTGCATTCCAAAGAATGTGTATGCTCAAGAAATAACAGCATGTAGCAGTAATGTTTTTTTATCTGGATTTCCAAACAATAAGAATTAGTCTGGCTAAATTGCTTGTCTAGGGGAGAATTACCTATTCATGTAGGTTGTGGGGATGTTTTTTGGCAGTGTTTTCTTTTAAAAAGTAATTGTTATGGCTTTCAGCTAAGTAGTATTTTATTATGTTTGTATTAGGAAAATGTGGAAGTGATAGACTTATTAAAAGTTGTTTACTAATTTTATAGAAAGTATATCTGAAACCTCCCCTGTGTTGCTTTTGTTTAATGCACTTACTTTCTTGAAAAGGTAGAGGAGTATCACCCGTGGAGTTTTAGTAGAGCAAGCCAGCAATAATTGAGAAAGAATAAAACAAATAATAAGGTCTGTATTAAAGCACCCAAGTAATGGACACCACCGTTTTTGAATAGCGAATAGGTTTTTCCTGATTATAGCAGGGCCTATATGAGAAGCTGGCCTTAGCTCCTTGATTCCCTTCCGCGGTCGGCAATGTGTGTCAGCAGCACCCTTGCCATTGCTTATGCGGTCTGTCAGCCTCTCCTCTGTAGATAGGAAAATGTTGCATTTCTCCCCCTTGTGGAGATTAGCGTGTGGTTGCTTGTGTTTGGGAGTGCAGAAGTAATGATCTCAGCAGCAGTGAAAAAAGTAAGCTAACATTTATGCAGTGATCCATTTCTGGATACTCTACAGTCTATTTCTTGACCCAAAGGAGGAAGGAGTTAAGTAATAATTAGATGTACCCTTTTAACATAAATACTAAATCAGAATAATTGTTGCCACAGGGGTTGTGTTTGTTTTTTGTTTTTTTGTTTTTCTGTGAAAATGCAATATCTAATCTCTGCATTCAGCTGTTTGTCTTTTTTATGGATCAGTAAATGAATGCTATAACTTGCATATATATTTTTATGCAGTCTGATAATGATAAATTTAGAGAGATGCAAGAGGAGGAATCCCACTTACCATCAAAAATAAAGTTTCGTGATACTGTAAAAAAACTTAAGGAGAAATCAACAGTAAGTACCAATTCCTTCATTTCAGTAACTGATACTGATTTAATTTAAACTTTTTATGGCTTCCTGATGCTGTTTGAAGCATCAGGCAGAATTCAGTCTTAAGCAGTGGAGAGGGATTTATTTAACTAAAAAATTCACAAACAGTATATGCCAACAACTGAAATATATAAAGGGAACCTTCGTAAAATGAAAGAATGGCTTTGGGTCATTTAATTTAAAAAGAAAAAATCAAGTGAATCCATCTGGACTTAATTACTGGAGGTTGGAAGAAAAATGTTTCTTCTGTTTAAATCCTTGTTATTGAATGCCTCCAATTGGCAGTTAGAACAATTTACGGATTAGTATAATGATATTTATTAGCCACAAAATGCTGTTATTAGTTCTAATATTAGAGGCTTCATCCTGACACTAAAGGGGCCTGGCTTCTTCAGAGACAAAATACCATTAGCAATTTCTCTTCATATGATTCACCTAGATATCTGCATTATGGCCAAAATTTAGCCTTTGGTGTTTTTGATTTGCAAATCATTTATGTATAAAACAAAAGGCTGGTTAAAGTGAAGCCAGGTACTTTTCTGTAATAAAACATTGCAGGAAATATTTAATGAAACTGTAGTATAGCACTAGAGTAAGTTTCAGGTATCATTTAAAAATTTCAGTCAGCTTCAGCATTTGGGTGAGTTCTCTTTGAGATAAAATAATTATTGTCCTCTGATAAGTGTTTATACATGTTGTTATTGCTATTATTAATCGAAAGATATCCTTACTTGCCTAAATCTCTTATAAATGTCATATTAAAGTATCTTTGTCTTTTTTTCTTAGTACCAGAATGATTTTCCTTCTGCTGAAGAAGCATATAATTTCTTTACCTTCAATTTTGATGCTGAACCACAGAATATGAAAGCTGCAGCCAAGAGAAGGAATGAATTAAATGAAGAAGAGGAGGCAGAAGAAGAATGTGTAGAAACCCAAGAGGGCGAACAAGAGGAGGATGAAATGGTGTGAGCTACAGAATAACTGTTCATATTTTTATTTAGACTTCTTGAATTAATTTTAATAATCTAATACCAAATGGAAACTTTTGTTTCCTCAAAGCTTCTGAAGGTATGCTTTCTAAAGATCTCCATTTTAAGAAATAGACAAGCTAACAGAAATGTTTGCACTTAAACTATAGGATGAAGATGCACGCCTAGTTAAAGATGATTTATTCATTATAGGGCGGACAGCTGAAGATTTTCTAGTAATGGAACCGCCTGATTGTGAAAACTACTCTGAGCAACTGAAAAAGGAAAAAGAGTTTCTCTTCATTCCCAGCATGCTAGCAGGTATGAGGATTGTGCTTATCCATTTTGTTCCTGGATTTTACATATCATGGCACTTTTTGGTCTGCTGAAAAATCTTGTATCGGTCTGTCTCTGGCAGTAGAGAGAGATTTAATTGCAGTTCTGTGACACTGATCATCCAGTTAAATCTGAAAAGGTCTGACAAAATGGATGAACTAGGGACATGCACACCTCAGCGGGTCACCAGCTAGTACACTAGCCAGTGAACTTGGCGCATATCAGTTGATCTGGAGTAATTACTTTAGTGCTGTCTATACTAATGGATGGCCCCTCTTTCAGTGGGGTTTAGCTGTTATGTTATTTAATATGCAGTAGGTTAATTAGTACACTCCTTTAGTCACAAAGGGTGGCTCTGTACATTATAACTGTTCGCTTGGCCACATCTGCATTTTTTTTCCATGTGGCAAGTTTGTCAAGAGTCACATAAATAACATGGATTTTTGTGATTCATGGGGCCCTTTTCCCAAAGTCTGATTTTGTGAATTGGAAATAGTTAACATTGGTCATGTCTCTGACCTTTTTCACCTTATTCCCATAGAACTGCAAAGTCGTAAAAAATTCCTTTAGAGTATCATCTGCTATTTATCATTTGCTATTTAACATTTGAACTGGAGGAAATAGAAATGGGTCTCTTGGTGGTCTGTACCAGAATGGACTCATCACAGCTTGCAGTGCGATATCAAAATATTTACTGAGTACCTTTTTGTTTTTGTTTCCTAAGTTAATTCTGACTGCTTCCAGTGTGGTTGACTGTGTTCTGATGTAGGGGATAGCTGTTATTGTAATCCCTCCCTGTTTTGAAATTGCTTCTTGAAAAATACTGAGCCTATACACACCAGTGAAATAATTCTGCAGCCAAGCTTTAAAGAATTCCACCTGCTCTTGGGCTAACACGACTTTTCATGCATGTTCTGTAGTTTGTGTGATAGTAGCTTAAGCAAACTGTTAGTAGTAGTTGAGATTGATCTTGATTAAAGTTTCACTTTATATTGGAAAGGCTTAGTAATGTTTGTCTAGTCAGTTGTTGCTGCTAAAAGTTTTTTGCAGGGTTACACAAGCAACCATTAAAACTGAACTCCACTATGTCATTTGAAGTATTTTTTTTGGTGAGAAAGTGTTCATTATCTGCTAAGAAGACTTTTATGATGGATTTAAATTGAGAATCTGTCCTGATTAAGAAAAGGACCTGTTCTGGTTATATACTTACTTCTTTTTTCCCAGTTAGGAAAATATTTCAGACAGCGTGCCTAATATGCAGTGCCATTCATTTTCAGAATGGCTTAGGCTCTTAGAGAATTAATAAACTAGAACTCCAGTTATATTTTACATGTTTTTCTTTCTAATTTCTCATTAGTGCCTGCTTCTGAGAAGATGCCTAGAGACATGCAGCCTAGGTACCTTGAGGATGAAGGTCTTTACATAGGTGAAAGGCCCTTTGTATCACAGTCTAATCAAAATATTTTAGAAAACAGAATACTCAGACAGGAGCAAGTAAGTCACAGCTGCTTCTTAGTTGTCTTTTTAAAACTCTTTATCAGTGTTTTATTTTGTTACAGCTCAGTAGGTCATAGTAATATGGGGCTTTTGTCTTTATAATGTTTAGCAGTATCAAAACATCAGGAATTTTTATTTTCAGACATTTTGGATTTTTTGTAGGAGTCTGTTTTTAGTGTATCCCAATAGTTAGAGCACCAGACTGGGGCTTAGAGAACTGGTGTCTTCCTGGCTCTGCTCATAGCCTGCTGGGGGGCAGATCACTTCACCTGTCTGTGCCACACTGCAACAGGGGCAATTGTAATTCAGTTTTTTTATAAAATGCTGTGAGTGCTAGTGGTATGTATAAAGGCTTACACAAGAGATGGGCGCTGTTGTGCTATTTACTAACAAAAGGAAGCAATAAATGGCTGTTTTTTGTGTCGACTGAAGATAATATAAAGGAATAGACTTGTAGAATTTACTGATCAGACTGTAAGGGTAATTAAATATTCAGCTGGAGAGATTTTAGAATCCATTTAGATTCTTAAGAATGGCTTACTGAGACAGGGGAAGGTGGCTTCGATATATTTTATCCTGCCATGTTATCCTCCTATACATAGTCAGGTTTGTATAGGTACAAGCTACTCTGCAGGAGCTGTACTTTATATTTTAGTACGATTTTGTGAATTCTTCATGGTCTAGCAGAGGTACTTTTGCAGATCAGATTGCGAATATTTGGATCTAAAATTTGTAACTGGATAGCTTCAACCCAGTTAGTTTTCCAGTTTGCTTCACCGTGTCACCAGAGAAGTGTTTGGTTTTAAGGTCAGTGTAAACCAGGTGTGGGATTAAGAGAGCAGACCAGCATCTTTCAGCATTGGTTTAGTCAATTCTTGAATTCAGGTCATGAGAGCAGAGGGATGAACTAGGAAAGTGTTTAACATGTGACTCCATGGGTAGCAATTGGTGTGCACGATGCTTACCTCATCTGCTTTCATAGATGCTGTTTAATTAGTTCAGCTAGTGGAGTAGAAGACTTGAGAGATGCTTTGATAAATGATCTGAGCTGCCATTTAGCTCTTGTGTAAAACATTAAAATTCTTTCAATTTTTGTCATTTAAAAAACCCGACATTTAAATAAGTGATGCAGTTGGTGTGGGGTTTGTTTTTTGTTGTTTTTTTTTTTTTTTTTTTCTTTCAAATTTGTAGTACTGAATGTTGAAGGGGAAAAAATCAGTATATTTAAAGTTTGAGCAAGCTCTTGGTCTTCAGATTTCAACACTTACCTATAATACATTTGAAGATTTTGTTTTGGTGTCTTAGAAGGGTGTTGGTTAATTCAGTCACAAACAGTTCATGAAAAACAGTTATAGAATAAAAGGTGATTATAAGAATTACAAATTTGCAAGTTATGCCTATGTAAAGTAAGAAACAATATTAAATTATATTTTTATTTGTAGGGGAAAGAGTGGTTTGGCGATGATGGTAAAATCTTAGCATTGCCGAATCCAATTAAACAGTCTTCTACGAGGCCTCCAATATTCTCGTTGGAAGAAGGCATTGCACCAGAACTTGAAACAGTGTATGTAAAGGTAGGTGTATTTTGTATACGTGGACACCCAATATCCCAGTTCTTCTGCACCAGCAACCCTGATGAGCTGTAGGGTTTTGTGCCAAAACCCATGAGTACTGACTGTTTTTTGGGGTTCCACAGCTAGCCTTTTAAGTGTTATCTACTTCTTCAAGTATATTCCCCCAGTATTTTTCTGTTAAAATAATACATGCTAAAAGATTAATTGTTCAGCCGGTAGTACTGGTTAAAACAGGAAAGTGACAGTCCATGACAAACTCCTTCAAGTCTGTGAGTCACTAAGGTCTCTATGAGGCACCCTTGGATATTCTCATTCCAAAGTAGGGTAGTTCCTACAGTAGTGCATCTATAAAGCTCCTGTTGGTAGGAGCTGGTAGACAGATCAGGACAGAGGTGCTCTCCGCAGCATAAGAGAGAAATAATTGAAGTGCATGTGCATGGGGGTTGTTTTACAGTCATGAAACTCCTCCAAAATAAGTCTTCTTGTGCTGCTTGCTCATGTAGAAAGCAACCAATTTTGAGTTATGTTGCATCAGTTCAGATCTTGTTTTGCTTTGCTTTTTTTGTTTTTCCCTCAATCACAGCATGTGTATCCCGGCAAACAGCAGGTGCAGTGTGCAGTCAGTACAAATCAAAATAAGTTTCAATTAAAACCATTCACCAAGCTTTAAGCAAGCTTTAATTGTTCTGCTTGTTAGCACTCTATTGTCCCCTTGGAAAAACTGACTTTTTAGACTTTAAATTAGATTACTGTTTTGGGACATACAAGTGTTTCTGTCTGCTCTTGTTGATACGGATTTAATGCTGCCCTTGAATTGATGCTGGTTACAAATACACAAATTTCAGGATGCATCCATGCCACAGATCTGTGTGGCGTGTTTCTGCATGCAGGAAGAGGTTGCTGGTTAGATCTTAGTAAAGATAGGCCAAGCGAGCTTATGTTTCAACCAGGACACAAGAACACCATGTTTACCTCAATAGTGACGTGTAAATACCCAAATCACCATTGAAGGTAAATGATTAATCTTGGAAGTAAGTAAGATTAAGCCTGGGGGCTCCTTTATGGGCAGAAATATAGTTTAAGAATTTCAAAGCTGTCACTTTTATGACAGAGTA
Source organism: Amazona ochrocephala (assembly GCA_039720435.1). Lineage (NCBI taxonomy): Eukaryota > Metazoa > Chordata > Aves > Psittaciformes > Psittacidae > Amazona > Amazona ochrocephala. The sequence continues at coordinate 16,556,730 of CM077879.1, forward strand.
TGTCATGCTAAACATTTTGATGAGGACCTGAATGTGGAAGGATCTGGTGGACTTTAAGTGTGCTTTGTGGACATTTATACCAGCCCTGTAAAAGACTATGCAACAGCTGCATTCCCCTTTCAGTAGCCCTTTTCCCAGTTCTTTTGAAGGGGCTGCAATGAACACTACAGAACTAACAACTTCATCTTTTGTGGTACCAGAATATCTCTGATAAACCTCTTATGAAGAATTCTAAGAGCAGCAGCAGTCAGACAGGAAGCACTGCTGAGGCTTTTCTATTTTCACTAACCTGAGTTCACTACCTCGGCTGTTTATCTTAGAGCTCAGTTCTAGGAGGAAATAAAGTGATGCTAAACAAACAGGTAAAAAGAGAATTAGCAGGCTTTTCTTTTTCCAGTTCAGTGTCATTGTCTTAATTGTTCAGCAAAACCTGTAGTACAAGTGGGTGACTTCTTATTTCAGCCTCATATGGGTTATCACAGTTCTGCTGTGTAAAACACCCATGGTGGTTTTATGCCACCCAGTTGTCAATAAAGCAAAGAGGTTACCACAGAAGTGTTTACAGTTTAAGAGGCAGTAGTTAGATGCAGGAAGTGCTAAATGGGTCATTTTCTGTCATAGAATCTCTTTGTAAAATTGTTTTGTTAGGGTTTGTAAATCCATTCTTTTTCTCCCTTTCAGGCAGTAAAAATGACAGCTGCCAATCAGTATCTTGTTGGACCTGGAGATTTTCAGGGCCCATTTCAATTGGATATTGATATTTCTGGACTGATATTCACCCATCATCCCTGTTTTAGCCGTGAGCATGTGTTGGCAGCTAAATTGGCTCAGTTATATGATCAGTATTTAGCAAGAAAACAGAAGAATCTTACCAAACTTCTCACAGACAAGGTATTTCTGTTCCATTGTCATAACTGATTAAGATAATGATGTGACAGTTTAAGCTAAAAGCTGGATATTTTTCTTTGGAGTAGAGTGATGAAATTGTTTGTAATGAATAGTGTTCTGTCAGAAGATAAAAACCAAAGTATTTTGCCTAAGTTGCTGTGTGTTTAGTGCAGAACTGCATTTTTTAAGGTTATGAATTTCTTTTTGATCATCTAGTTAAAGTAAACTCTATGCAGGTTCTGAGGTAAAGGGAGTATAATTGTTAGAATACAGTAACATGTAGTATTCCTTAGAGTATCCAAAATGTTTTCCAGTGAATGGCAGTTAAGACTTCACATAAGATAACTCTTTTGAAATGTGAAGTAAATACTGTGATACAACATAGTTCTATGTAGTAGGGCTGATATGTTAAAAATTACTTCGATTATTAAGTTCCTATAAATTCAGATTTCTGTAAATTCAAGGTGGTGATGGTTTTCTACCTTGAAGGGTTATTATAAGAGAAAAACAATCATTGGCATGGTTTAGTGGGAGGTGTCCCTGCCCATGGCGGGGGGGTTGGAACTCGATGATCTTGAGGTCCTTTCCAGCCCTTACTATTCTGTGATTCTGTGATTGTATGCAAGTTGTTTTTATATTAGTGTAATGAGGGTCAGTAGCTGCTGTACAGATACTTCTGAATTTTGGTATGAAGCATTATATATAGTTCTGATGCTGGACAAATATTTCATACAGTGTCTCAAAATAATTCTTTGGTATACTTTAGTCTGTCATTATTTCTGAGGGATTGTCTTTAGTTTAACATGAAACAGTGAAAGAGGACATTTGGCTTCTCCATGCCTGCATCACAGGAATCTATGTGTCGAAGGGACTTCTTGAGTGTTTCCACAATACGTTGTCAGTATTGTGGGCAACTGCATAATGTATTTTTCATAAAAGGATTTTAACAATAAAGTATTTTAGCTTCCATTCTGCTACTGGCAGGCGGTTTTAAAACTTGTGCCCTCTAACAGTCATTACTTAATGGCCAGATTGTTGCAGCCAATTAGTTCTTAAGCCCTTTTTCCCTCTTCCCCTCCCTCCCCACCATGTCCCAGTGGACCTCTCCTTATCCACTTCTGATTCTTGCTCTTTCTTTGTATCTTAAAATACATCACCTTTCAGTCCTCATTTTGGCAGGGTAAAAAACCTGCTTCCTGTCTCCTTTTATAAAACATGCTCTCTGTGCCTCAGATGGCACTAGCAGCTTTCCGTGTGCTCAGTTACTCTTTCAAAATTTCTTTCAATTTCTTTCTTATACCAGTGAGTTTCATTTTGTAGTTGCCTTTACATGTTTTCAGCTGTGTGCTTCCTGCTCTCCAGTTACATTGTCTCTCCAGTTTGATAGATTTGTTTCAAAAATCTTTGCTCCTTTATTTCCCACTGCTGTTCTTTCTTTTCTCTCTTCTCCCAGCCAGTCCTCTACATTCTCATTCTACAGCCTTCACAGCCATGTATATTTTTGCATTTTCCTAAACTAGGTGTCCATCCTCCATGTAATCATCTGATGCCTATTTTCAAACCTTAGTTGAAGGGGTGGCCTCTTGTCTTGACAGTATGGCTTCAAAAGTCCATTTGAACTGTACCATTGTTCCCAGTTCTGTCTCATCCTTAGACCTTCTCCCAGTTGTTACATGTAATATTTTATGCTTAAGTGCTTTGTTGCAAGGTACCCAGCTTCTTTAACGCAATCATCAAATCCCAGTCCACTCATTTTTGTTGTTTATTGATTTTTCTAGGGTTACCTCTAGTGGCTCTTCCTAGTCCCCAAAAAATCTTTTATTAAAGGTGGATTTTTATGGGCTTCTTTTTACCCCTTAGATTCCTGAGCTTTCAGAATAATCCCCAAATAGTCTTTTCCCATTGTTTAGGTCTGTCACAGTGATGTAATCAGTATCTCCCTCATACTCCAGGGGTCCTAATTAGAATTTCATCCTGAAGAATCAGCACCTCACAGACATGGCAAAACCCTGTGATTATGGAATCAAGACAAGTTACAGTTTTCGGTTATGTAATAACTAGCTCTTTCATGTCAAGATGCATTACACTGTATGCCTTATCCATAGCAATCTATCTGTTATTTGTGTGTTTGTTTAAGCTGCATGTTTTGAGGAATGCCGTGCAATCTGGCATAGAGAGTGGTGATGCTGGTGTTCATAGACCCATGGCACAACAGAGCGTACCTGAATACAAATTTGAGATCAGGTAGGTACAGATCATTAAATCACTGTTTTTTAAAACTGCATTCCTTTTTTTGCTTTCCATGCTGGTAAAAAATATGATTCATGTCAGACCTTTAAAATCTGTAAATTGCTCTAGAAGAATTTTCAGAGTTCTTACTGATTGATCAAGAAAGATTATTAAGAAAATACAGTTTAGGCTGAAATCTTGATTCAAAAGGGGTCTAATCTGGTTACCTTTAATTAATTACTTAGCAGCTATTTAGTGGTGTGTTTTGCACAATTAAAATTCAGTTACGTTTTCAGTAGACATCAGCGGGATGCATGAAGCTCTCACAGCAATGCAAGTGATGTAATTTTCTGAACAGACAAAAACCTCAGGCTTTTCTGTCGTCTTCCTCATTACATAAGTGTTCTTGATTCACTTCCCATTCTTAGGTATTTTGGCCATATTTTTGCCAATGGGTTAATATACATAAAATGGTAGAATTTTGTTTTACAAGATTACAGTTATTTCTCTTGGACAGTAAATGTGTAGTAAAAATATGCAGTTCTTGGCTTGGCAGTGAAAGTTAGTATTATTTTTGGCAGATAGTGGTGAACTGTAAGTATAAGAAGTATGCTAAAAATTAAATTATTTTGGAGATCTGTGCTGAACAGCCTTTGAACTAGTAGATACTTAATAAAAATCTATCAGCTTTTCACAATCTGTGAGTAGGCAGTAATATTAAAGAAACAGAAGTTTAGATTATGTCGTGGGTTACACGATAATACAGTATTTTAAGAAATATTAAATAACAGTTCTACTTTCAGCCTTGAAATTTACATTTGCTTACACTTACCATCCACTCACTACTCTTAGCTTGGGAATTGCTTGTTCAGATTTTCGTCCTTCAAGCACACTGTCTTGTAATACATTAGTATCTGTACAGGACATAGAGAATTTATAACACATGATTTTATATTGAAGGACAAAATCTTCCTTCCGTTGAAAAAAGAGTAGTTTTTATCAGTATTTTCTTAACACATCTGCTAGAGGACTAGGAGCAGGAGGTGTGCAGTAACCACACGGTACCTTGGAGACAGGATCTCTCACCAGGAAAAACATGAGAATAGTAATGAGAAGGTTCACTGTGGGAATGAGATTCTTGGATTTTGGCACCAACTCTGGGACTTGCTAGATGGTTGATCTTAATTAGATAAAATATTCCTTCTGAGTTTCTGAAGTGTTTTTCTAGGCCTTGAATGATTTAGTGTCACATTATAATGAATTGGGAGAATCATAGAATCATAGAATAGTTAGGGTTGGAAAGGACCTTAAGATCATCTAGTTCCAACCCCCCTGCCATGGGCAGGGACAGAACCTCAGTTGAAATCAGTGAGATCAGAGTTGCATAAGTAATGTGAGATGAGTTTGGCTGGGATTATTCTAGAGCTTTTCACGTCTGTAATTCTTTCTGGCTCCAGCTCTGTTGTTGGAAGCTGTTGCGCATATGAGCCTCAGATGATTTCAGGAATTTTTACTGTCATGATGCTTAATGCTAATTTGGACTGCATATGTTGGTAAAAACATCTGACCTGCCTTGTCTCTCTTTTAACACTGGATTTCCCTGATGGTTAGTGTAGTACACTCATGAGAAATTACAGATGTGAAGAGAGTGTAGCATGGAAAATCATCTAATTGCTTCCTCCACCCTCCAACAGCATAACTGATATGTACTCTTTGCTATCTGACAATCAGAGTTGTAGTTTTCCATTGGTTTGAGGAAGAAATGTCATTCGAATACGGAAGATTTTTGCAAATTAGCAGTTTCAGCCCTCCTGACTTCATTTGTGGAGGAGGAAGCCAGTGTACACTATGGATTGCAGGTTTCAAGGCTCTTCTGGCTGATGTGTTTTAGCAGAGGTGATTCTCTACTGAAAGGTCCTGCTTCCAAATTGAATAATTAGATAACTGTAATTACTGATCTGTATGTTCCTCATGTCTTTAAGCTTCATCTTCTAGCTTCATCTGGTAGACAAAGAAGAAAAGGTCGTTAAGCTGTGTGGATAAGTAACAGACTGCTAGCTGATGAATTGGAGTATTCCTTTCTGGAAAGTCTATATTTCTTCTTTATTGTTTTTACTAAATTTGTTTATGCTTTTAAATAATGTATGATGTATTTCTTCTTTCAGCTCAAGCTCACTCTCCCTGTCTTCCACATTCTCTGAATATTACAAGTAGTAATGTGTTAACTTACATCTTCTGTTGTTGTTCTGGGGTTTTTTTAATTAACATTCTTTTTACTAGACGTGTTTAGCTACCAAGATGGTACTGGAAACTGGTACTGGAAATAGTCTGTGCTTGTGCTGCATGGACATTTACATGGGAACTGTGTTATGGTCATTAAAAGTGCTAATGAATAGCTCTTTTACAAACAGGTGAGAAGCTGAAAATGTGAAATACCAATTCTGAGGCAAAAAAAAAAGCCCTGTTAATTTTGTTTGTGTTAAGAGTCTTGTAGGGCTGTCAGAGGACTTAAATTACTTCGTAGTTTGCTACATTACTTCATCTCTGCAAGCCCATTTTACTGGAGCTAGAAGCATGTTCAGTTTAAAATATATTTTGTAATGTACAATGTCATAAGCATTACTTCATAGCAGCAGTGTAGGTTTCCTGGGCTCTTGTTTAGATGAATTGACTTTAAAATGTTTTTAATGATGTACAGCTGTAATAAGCATTTCGAAAAACTTTGGGATCTCTAGAGAATGAGCTGTAATTGAAGTCAGATTGTCCAAAATGCAAGAGACTGGAGTACAGAAGGAAATCAAATCTTGCCATCTTCAAGCCTGGGTTTTATGCTTCTTGGATTTAAACCACTGCAGCCATCAGTCAAACTGAAACCCACATCACTTGTCTTTTGGTATTGCACATTTTCACTCTGTTGTTCCACTGAGTTATAAAATTCTGATTGATTTTGTGCATATGTGTGTATGTTTCTAGGCAAACCAGAAGACTTCGTGATGCTGAACAAGAAAAAGACAGAATGTTGCTTAAGACAATTATAAAAGTTTGGAAACAAATGAAATCCCTCCGTGACTTTCAGAAGTTTACTAACACACCCTTGAAACTTTACTTGAGGAAGTATGTTTTGATAACGCTTTTTTATACTTCATTTGCCAGCAGCAGAGTTTTAGTAAGATTAGTTGATTTGGGAACTTAAAATTCTGGTATGAAGGGTGCAGAAGTAAGAATTTGAACAGTGTCTAGCACTGGTTGAACCTGCCACTATTCTTCTTGAGTTTGGGGAGGAAGGAAGGTTAGAATAACAAGTAATTACTCTAACAAAAAGGAATTTCTACAGGCTAATGATATGATTTCCATTCTGGATAGTAACTGTCTGTTACCAGCTTTTAGACTGTCTATGCTGGTATTTTTAAATAGAACACACTTTTGATCTAATGAAATTAATTCATGGAGAAGTAGACTTGTGGTGTATATTACAGACTTAATTGTAGCCCTTATGTTAATTTACACAGCATGTTGATAACTTGTTTTGAAGGGAAGAGGTTGATCAGAGGTTAGATGAAGAAGCATATGAATCAGAAATTCAAGCTGAGATAAATGAATTGCTAGAAGAATGCATGGAAGAATATGAAAAGAAAATGGAGGAGTATAAAACTGAGCTAAAAGAGTGGAAATTGTGGAAGAAAACACAGGTTTGTTTAAATAATTCAGTTTCACAAAAAAATTAAAACTTACTGAATATGTAGAAAAACTGTCCTTGTTATGAACATTTGTTCTTGTAATACAGAAGAGTCAATTTCAGGGTAGTTATGCATAAATTTTGTGATGTATTTGGACACATTCTGTCTATTTAGAATTTGTTAATAAATTAATTGTGAATTAAAAAGTAAAAATTAAGGCTAGGTTTTTGTGAGCACTGTCTTCCTGCTATTGATTTTCAGCACTTCAGCAGTTCTTTCTTTAAATTTAATAGTTTTGCTGCATTCCCATTAAATTCACGCCTTTGCAAACAAAAAACATGGGTGAATTTTGTGTGAATGGTGGAGCAAAGTAATTATGGGGTGTTTCCAGTGAACAAGCAGTTGATGTCATCTCATGCAAATTTCAGTTTTGGAATGTCCCAAAACTGAATTGTTTAATGCTAAGCTACAAAGCTTGTGCACTGGAGTTTGTGGCACACGTGCATTCACTTCATCAGCGTGCATGCAGACAGTGTATCTCGACGAACTGTGCCTGCTGGTTGAATAACCCTCCTTCAGTCCTGACAGAATGCATATGGTAACTCAGGCTAAATGAGAAGTCGGCTGCTAGCCAGAACATTCAAGAAACATGTTTATTTTGTAAGGTGGTTGAGAAGGTTAAATAAATGTTTTGTTTGAAGCACATTATGTGTTGAAACATATGAATGGAATGCAGTGCTGAATTCTGAATCTGAAGTAGTACTGTAGTGTAAGAGAAATGTAATTTTTGTGTGTTGTGATTTTAAAATTACCGAGTCATTTCTCACATGTTTATCACTTGTGAATCAAGAGAACAAGGGAAAAAAACTGTAATGATTGAAACAAGTTCAGGAATAACATTGTTATTTTTGTATGCAGAAATCCAAAAAGAAAAAGAAGAAGAAAGACATTCATGAAGACGAAGAATCAGATGAAGATTGTGGTCTTGGTGAGGAACGTGTAAAACCCATCCCACCTAAAATGGCCAATAGTCTGGACATCGAGCAGCAGGTTAGAGAAAAAGCTGACAACTGCAGAAGGAAACCTGGAGAGCCTGCTCTAATTCCTGAACTGGTGCTGTCAGGAAACATAACTCCAACCGAATTATGTCCTCGGTAAGATTGATGGTGGCCTGCAGATTACTTTCTTTGTGGCTTTTCTGATGGTATTTATTAATTGATGTATTGTACAACTTCAGAAGCATGTGTTTACTTCTCTGTTTAACCTAGTGATAAAACTGCTCAGTGAAGCTGGTACAACTTAATTTGTTTTCAAGTCACATCTAACCTTGTATATAGTGGCTTGGAGAATGCATGTGTACCCATTCCCTTTGAACCTTCTGATGTTCCTTGAGCTTCTGCGTGGAACAGTGGTGTGTATATCTTTTCAGTGTAGAGTCTAGGTCACTTTTGGGGTATGGAACTCAGTAGCTAGTCCTTTACACCAGGTCTCTGCTGCGGTCAACAAAAGGAAAGTAAGGAAATAGTGTAGTAAACCAGAGATTTCAGTGTGGGTAAAATAAATAAATTCACTTGTTTGTGTTGATTTCTGCATTTACACGCACAATTTAACGTAGGTTTAGTAGATTCTACTCTTTCCAAAAACTCCTTTGTTTTGTATTTATTCGACAGATAACCTCATCAAGGAATATTGCTTTACTGATCCATTCCCAACAACTAAAACCTTAAATCTTAATTTGATATCTTCTGGTGTGGTTTGGAGGAAAGGAGTAGATGGAAATTTTATTTCCCTATATAACTCCTCTTATATGGAGGTTGCTTTAGTGGATCTAAAATGGGACCTGTTAATTTTCAAATCATATTGTATTCATGAGAAGATCAGCAACTGTTAAATAATAGTTTTAAAGTCATTCCTGTCTAGTGACCTTTTTAGAAGAATACCGTTTTAATTTAGGTGACTTCTGTTTACTCTTGCAGTATCAGATTCTCATTGAACATAGCCAAAGAAACGTTATTAAAAATGATATGACAGCTTGTTTGACATATTTACAGAGCTGAAGTTTTGCGACGAGAAGATGTGAAGAAACGCTCAGCTTTCATAAAAGTCCTTTTCAACTCCAAAGAAGTATCAAGGACCGTTACCCGACCAATAAGTTCAGATTTCAGAGTTCACTTTGGACAGATTTTCAATTTACAAATATTCAATTGGCCAGAGAGTTTGCAACTGCAGGTAGATAATGATTTATCATAGAAACTTTCAAGAAGATAATATGAAATGTAGTTACTCTTGTAATGCCTATGTTTTGCTTTGCGGTAATTTTGTAAAAGCTGAAAAACCCTTCGTAAATCATCAGTCTTATATCCCTTCCTTGCTTCTCCAGTCACAAACTTTTAACTTTTTTTGCTACATTTTTGATGCTTGTGCTTTATATATACATTTATGTATGTGTGTGTGTGTATGTTACATATAAAGTGACTATGGGCAGCATGGGGAAAAGGAAGTAATTGGGACGTGGTTAAATATGTTACTGGAGCAGCCTCTTAATTTTAGAAAGACTGATACATGTTGCAGATAAACTTGCCAAAATGGTCTTCCTAAAACGTTATTTCCCACACAGCAAAATCATCATAATGTTTACTGGAGAGGTATAAGAAAAAAGATATCTTTGCCAGTAATGTCCATAACTGCACTTGACCTGGTCAACAATGAAGTCAGACCACCACCACCTCTATTCTAGGCAAGAATTCATGAATGAGTCACATGAATAATTTTCAGAGCCCATACAGTATATTTTTAGGAGGACTGTGGTCAGGATTCCACTTCTCCTGTTAAGTAACTTATTGCTGGTAGTTCAGAGGAGGGTGTACACCCCTTGCCTGCTCAATTTGTGTAATGCACAGATTGAAAGGGAAAAGAATTGGATTAAAAACATCTGAATGGAGAAATCATTCCTGTCACTCTGAGCTTGCAACTGGCCAGAGAAGAGGAAGGCGTCCAGCAGTACTGCCAGAACAGGCACTGGGTGCCTTACCCTGCTTTTCATGGTAAGGGAGAATTAGTGAGGCAGAATCCCTTTGACATTTTCACCTGGTGCCAGTGACTGTCACAAGCAGTTATGTATTGTACAGAGATGATCTTTAAAGCCTGGAGTTTGTTTTATTATTCTCAGGTGCATTATAAAGGTGAGGAGAATATACGTCTAGGAAGAATTCAGGTCAAGTTAGCTGCTGGTAGATGAAATGTCTGCTAATTGGAGAATTCAGAAAGTAAATTAATATAGTTATCTTAATTATTTCATGCTTAAGTCATAGTAAAATCTTTTGTTCAGGTACTCTACAGTATGTTTCCAACTTCTCATGAGTACATCTGGTTTTATTATGTCTGTCCCCATATTTTTTTCTAGATCTATGAAACAGCAGGTATGAGCAGTACCACCTTGTTGGCTGAAGTGTTCTTACCTGTTCCTGAGACTACAGTTCTGACAGGCAGTGCTCCTATAGAAGAGATTGAGTTCAGCAGCAGTCAGCGTGTGACGTTGGACCATGAAGGAGTTGGGAGTGGTAGGGTCTCTCCCTCTTTCTCAGTTCAGTGTTTCTTATTTCACTGAAACCACGTAGCAGTAGCAGGCTGGTGTATGTTTCAGAGTAAATTCTGCTAAGAGTGGGGTTTTTTTAGTACTTATATAATTAGGCCTCTGGCGCTGCAGAGCAAGCACGTGGTATTAATCAGTATAGCTCTGGTGATGTTAATGTTTTATACCACTGAAGAACTGGCTGTAAAAGTGTATATGCAGGGTAATTTTTTTGTCTTCCTATCTGTTTTGTTGACAACCTGCAACGCATTTTATCCCTGGGATGTTGGAAAGATAAAACAAGGGAGAGAGAAGAAAAGGAGAATCTGGAATAATACATAGTAGCATATGGAACTTTCAAGTTTATATAAGTTTGAACAGCACTGTGAGATGACTGACTTGCATAAATTTGCTGTGTATGAAATGCAGATCAAGCTAGAGCAGAATAATAAATAAACAACTGTGGAGGAAAGAAATGTGGTAAAAAAATCATTAAAACAAATATGTGTGTGTCAGTGACCTTGATGACTGTACATGCAATCACAAAGCTTTAGGACTGAATTTTTAGTCATGTGTTATTATTCTCTTGACTCTGAATTTCTGTTTCATTAATAACAGTATGCTGAATTCAAAAACTCCCAGAAATATTAGTGTGTGTCTGTGAAGGAAAAAAAAAGCTTTTGACATAGTTTTCAAGGATTAGCCTTTCCTTCTAACCCGAATGGAAAGCCTTTCTGTGGAAGACTCTGTGGGACACAGTCCTTCACTCCTTTTGTAGAATAGGGTCCTTCCTCACAGCATGCAGCAGAATCAAGTTGTTTGACATTTCCCCATTTATATAAAGACGAAGGTTATTTCATAGAAGTGTTGAATAACCGGTTGGATGGGTATAAATGACCTAGCTGGCTCAGTGCCCTGTCCAGCCAAATCTTAAAAGTGTCCAGTGCTGGGGAGTCCACCACTTCGTGGGGGAGATTACTTTGATCGTTCTCATTGACTACTTGTTTTCAGGATGTGTTTTTACAAATGTTCAGACATTGTGTTTGAATGCATAAATATACTACTTTGGGGATTTTTTTGTCCCTTGATAGGTGTGTCCTTTTCATTTGAAGCTGATGGTAGCAACAGAATGACTTTAATGACCTCTGGGAAAGTATCTAATAGTGTCTCTTGGGCGGTTGGAGAAAAAGGAATCCCCTTAGTTCCTCCAGTGTCTCAGCAAAACACAGGAATTTCAAGGTAATATGATAGGAATTTTCAGTGATTCAGGGGAAAGGGATTATATTAGTATTTTTAGAAAAATGAGGCTTTCATAATCATGGATTATCATAATCTTTTTTCCCTAAGTTTAGATATTTTACTTTGCACTGTAACTCCCTGCAGATGTCTTAGGGTACACAGTTTTGGTAAACAGGTTTTAGTTAGAAATTTAATCTTTTAGTATATTAATTATTGTCAATATTAAAGTTAAACTCAGGATGATTAATACGCTTTTATGATTTTCTAATAGAGAATGTCTGTACTGGCAGGAAACTTTCCTGTAATTTTGCTCAGGACAGAAGCTCCAGCTTTAAATCTGAAGTGTATTTGGGGAGGCTATTGGGGCGCATGCTTTAACTGCCTTCTCTATAATTAATGATAAAGAGTATGCTATGAAGCAGAAGTTAGTGTAGGGGCGTGATGCTGTTAGTGAATTAAGCAGTGAAAAATTCTCATCTGTCGAATCATAGAATCATAGAATAGTTAGGGTTGGAAAGGACCTTAAGATCATCTAGTTCCAACCCCCCTGCCATGGCCAGGGACACCTCACACTAAACCTTGTCACCCAAGGCTCTGTCCAACCTGGCCTTGAGCACCACCAGGGATGGAGCATTCACAACTTCCCTGGGCAGCCCATTCCAGTGCCTCACCACCCTTACAGTAAAGAACTTCCTTCTTATATCCAATCTAAACTTCCCCTGTTTAAGTTTGAACCCGTTGTCCCTTGTCCTCTCACTACAGTCCCTCATGAAGAGTCCTTCCCCAGCATCCTTACAGGCACCCTTTAGATACTGGAAGGCTGCTACGAGGTCTCCACGCAGCCTTCTCTTCTCCAGGCTGAACAGCCCCAACTTTCTCAGCCTATCTTCATACGGGAGGTGCTCCAGTCCCCTCATCATCCTTGTGGCCCTCCTCTGGACTCATTCCAACAATTCCATGTCCTTTTTATGTTGAGGACACCAGAACTGCACAAGTGAGGTCTCACGAGAGCAGAGTAAAGGGGCAGGATCAGCTCCCTCGACCTGCTGGTCACTCTCCTTTTGATGCAGCCCAGGATACGGTTGGCTTTCTGGGCTGCAAGCGAATCATTCCAAGATAATACTCTCTTGTGACTTTTCTCCACCAGGAGCCTGTTGACCTGCAGAAATGAGTATATTATTCCATTCAAAACAATCAAATTTGCCCTGTGGCTGCAAATTGGGTATTGTAGATGATTTATCCTTCTTGTTGCTTTTATATAATTACAGTAAAGTCAAGATGATACTTAAAGTCTGCATTTGTAATGTCTTCAGGTAACTTCACTGTAAAGCCTTAAGAGTTTTCCCGACCTTATTAACACTGAGCAAGTACCTCTTCCAGCTGATTAGATTCTGACAGGTTTTTATTTAGAGGTTAGACATTGGCATCCAAATCAATATGTTGCTACTTTTGACCCAAGCTGCAGCTGTGAGAGTAATTTTCACATCAGTGTCTGGGTAACCTGCTGACTTCAGTAAGATTAAAACATAAGGATGTATTCCCAAAGGCTAACTTTAAATTCTGGAGACTAATCACTGTAGTAAATGGAAAAATAGGGAATTTCAGAAGGAAGTTAGCTGTAAAAGATTCTTTGTTCATCTCTATAGGGTGAATCAGTCATCTGTGACTTTCCATTGTTGGCTGTGAGACAACTTTTCATGCCTAAAGTTAGTTTTTGCTGCCGTTAGCTTTTCAGCACAATTGTGATTCAGTCACATTTGTTCAGAGCCGATGCCTAAAGATAAAACCTTGATGTTACCACTTTGTCTGCTGTTCCAGTAACTGCTGGGTATTTGGCTGATTCTAACCAAGTGGGAGAAAGATTCATAAGCTCTTAAAGCTTTCTTGAAAATATTCAGATAAGCAGAGATCAAAGACTCAAATTATCTCCCCTAAATAAAGAAAGGGCAGCATCCACCCTCTGTGGTATTTGGTCAGTAACATGCATGCCCTGGCGTATTGGGTTTATGTGGCAAGATGTTGGTAGCGGAGGGGCTTCAGGGGTGGCTTTTGTGAGAAGACACAAGAAGCTTGCCTGGCAAGTCAATATACAAAACACCTTCATACTCGCTACCATAGTTCTTTCCTACTGTGAGTCTAATAAAGTGAGCAGAAGTATCCAAAGGATAAGGAGTGGAACTGGGACTTGTAGTGTCAGGGAGGGCCAAAAGCAGGGCTACACCACAAAGGAGAAGGCTGAAGAAGGGTGTCCCAGTGCAGTTAGTGATCTTGCCAAACAGCGTGCAGTCTTACAGGAGCTGAACATGACAGGCAGAGCAGACTACTGGCAGCAGTCCCAGACATGGCAAGAGGAGGAATCGGGCCCCAGGATCTATCCAGAAACACCAGGGAGGGGCCAAGACTACATACAATGCAGGTCTGAGTAAGCCATCCAGGGTACAGGTCAAAGACATAGGAGCAAGCAAGGACTGTATCTGAGAAGTACTTTTCAGTATGGATTGCCAGATATTTTATGTTAACTTTCATGCTTTCATTGCTTTTGTGAAGCAATTTATCATGTTATTAATTACAATGAAGCAACATGGAATACTGTAGGTGTATGACAGATGTATCAATAAGCACCTTATTACCTTATATAAAAGTTCTTTTCCAGCAGTTCATTCGTGTTTCCCTATTGCTTTCCTTTGCAATTCACAATTCCCTCATTTGCAAAGCTGCAACTAAGAATAGTGTAGTGGAATTTAATGTTCAGGTTGTGGGGAACTTTTGGTTTTGCTTGTTTTTTTTTCCCTAAGGTTGTATTAAATCTTTTTTTTTTTTAATGTTGCTAAATCATATGCATTTTAGGTATAAGTTGGGTCAATTCTGTTTTTTTAGTGCTTTAAAAAACATCGATGCTATTGCATCCATTGGCACATCAGGCTTAACTGACATGAAGAAACTAGCTAAGTGGGCAGCAGAAGCAAAACTTGATCCAAATGACCCAAGCAATGCAGCTCTGATGCAGCTGATCATGGTAAGTGGCTTTTGCAGAGCTGTAGGGCTAGTGGAGCTGTAAAACACCTACTTACCAGTACCTTCCCAGGCAACCTGCATGCATGCCAGGGAGGTAGTAGCATTTGAATTTGTTATGGACATACTTGTGTGAGTGTTAAGAAGCAAAATGTCTACTAAAATGTGATTTATTAATCCATTTAGTAGTGGGTTAATTATTAATGAGTATGATTTATTAATCCATTCAGTAATATTTTAATGGTGAAGAATAGGTATAAGGGAATATGTAAACTGATTAATTTGTAAATTTAAAAAAAATACAGGTTTTAAGTTTGTTTCCTTAAGGGGCAGGGGTATTCCCTATGCACTTGTATGGTATTAAATGGGAAGTTGTTCACAGTGACAACTGCACAAAGAGATCTAGTATGTTGCAGAAGTTGCAGCTTTTCTAAACATCAAATTGAGGAGCTGTTTACATAGCTGAAATTGTGTAAAATAATTGTCTTTAAGTACAGCTGTAGTTTACAGCTAGGTTACTCTGCTGTGTTACAGTTTTCCTACTCTTTATGGTGTTAGAAGGAAATAGAGTTTTATTGTATTCTTAAATATATATACTTTACTCAACAAAATCCCCACTTTAAAACACTTGGTGTTTCAGTCTCCGTTTGATCTCAGTCACTTTTGCTTTAAACGACCACCCTTGCCATATGCAAGTAAGACTTACAGAAGTTATTTTATAGACTTTTGTCACTTTGCGTGAAAAGGTTTTTTTTTTTAAGTAAAAAAATAATTCTTTTTACTAATTTAGGCTGCTACGAGTGGAGAGGCCCGGGTTCCTGAGTTCTTCAGGTTGGAACCGTTGCAGCAAGAATTTAACTTTGTTTCTGATGAGGAATTTAATAGATCAAAGAGATTCCGACTTTTGCAGCTCAGAAGTGAGGAGGTGGCAGAGTTCCGAAACTATAACCAAGTCCCTTTACATGAACGAGAAATCAGTGAGAAAATCTTCCAGGTAGAATGTTACCTGAAATATTTCTTTTCTAGTTTTAACGCTAATATTTGGCTTGCAATGCAGTCAGTTGGTCCCTTAAAGAATGTACAGCTATACTGGTACGTAAAAAGTGAGAATTTTAATCCTTCAGTCTTTTCTAGTTTTACTCTAAGACAGCTTCTTTCCAAGGCAATATTTCCACAGCTGTACTGTGGAAGCAGAAAGATAAAACACAGCAACTGCTGTAGACAAATTCTAAGATAGTTTCTGTTAAAAGTAAGAGACCTTTCTTTTTATTTAAGTGATTTCAAATATAGAAAGATAATAAAAAGATAATTCAGGCTTAGGCTTACTAACTTTCGAGCCCTTTCTGTGGAGGCTGCTGGAAACAATGACTAACAAAACTCAAAACCTTTTTATGTTTTGCTACAGCTTATGTTGTAGTTATTCTGCAGTGTTTTAGTACATTCTTCCAATTAGCTTACCCTGTCCTTGCCTGTTAATTACATAACTAAAATGCAATGTGTGCAGTTTTTATTTGGGTCATACTTCAATTATTTTTAATCTCAACTCCATTATTAGTGTTAAGTCACGCATGCTTTTGTTCTTTACCAATTAATGTAGCTAAGGAGCATTTTAGTGTGTTCATTTCCTCAGCAGGATCAGAATCGTAGAATGGGCTGGAAGGGACTTTCAAAGATCATCTAGTTCCAGCCCCCTGCAGTGAGCAGGGCATCTTCAACTAGATAAGGTTGTTCAGGACCATATCCAGCCTTCATCTCTGATTCTGGCAACTGCTGCTTCATCCCTACTTCTTCGTACATCAAATTATTTGAAAAAATCCTTTCTTGCATTACTTTTGGATATCTCTTTTTAAAGTTATTTATTAATTCAGTCATGTCTGGCCTTTGCGATAAATATTTTTCCTTTTTAAATTTTAGGTTAGTTTTGTACCTTTTATTTAAAGATGTGCCACATCTTTGCTACATGTTTCTGATCACATTGATTTTAGAGACTTTGTTCATTTCATTGTCTCACTCAAAATTGAAAACTATTATTTAAGAACTGGTTTATTTCTTTTATTCATTTAAGGGTAAATTGGATAAACCCATGATCACCCATTCTAAGTTAATTTTATGTGACATGATCTTCAAAACTAAATTTAAAGTGGAGTAGTTCCTAGTTCCTTTACTTGCTATTTGGCAAAGAAGTCTGAAAATTCATAGAATTGTGACAATATTGTTTGGAAAATATTATCTGGAGGTCATCTAGCCGTGCTTTACACTGAAGTGGTGGGACTGTTGCCAGCACTAGAGGAGGTCAGCTGTGTATTTGTCTAGCCAAGTTTTGATAACCTCCAAATGGGAGATTCCATAGCATTTCTGGATAACCTGTCCCAGTGTTTTCCAGTTTTTATTAAAAAAAAAGAATAAATCCTGCCCAACCTGAGCCATCCAAGATGTATTTAGTGGTTGTTTTCTCTTGTTATATTGTCTGGAACTAGAGAGATGGGTTTGGCACACTCTACCCACTCAAACTGTGGGCAGATACAGGATTGGTCATTAATCTGTTGCTGACCAGACTGAGTTGAACGCCTTGTCCAGTGCAAGAAAGATACTGAAATACTGGAGCAAGTCCAGCACAGAGCTGCCAGAATATCTACAGGGCTGGAGGACCTGACATACAAGAAAGAGTTGAAAGGACTAAGATTTGCTTTGGCCTAAGCAGGCAAGGCTAAGTGGGGAATCTTACAGTTTACTTCAGATACCTAGCGAGACAGTGCAGAGAAAACAGTGAGGCTCATCTTAGCGGAGAGATGATGACAGGCACAAGTTACTCCAAGAGAAATTCCAGTTAGTTATAATGAAAACACTTTTCACAAAGTATGTATTCAAATTCTAGAACATGTCCCGTGAGTGTGTAGAATTGCCATCTCTAGAGGTACTGAAAATTCAACTGGCAAAGGCCTTTGAGCATCCTGTTTGCAGTTGTTCCTGCTGTGAGTGAGGGTTTGGGTCAGGTAACAACCAGATGTCTCTTCCGGCCTGCATTATTCTAAGATTCTGACCTGTTCCTGCAGGTCATGTTCTGTAGGCCTCTGATTTCTTACTAGTCCTTTAGTGGACCTCATCCAGTTTCTCCCTATGTTGCTTGAACGGGCAGCCCCAAATTAATTTTACTGAGTAGCTTTTAAGTGATAAGTAGCTGCAATTCTAAAGCCAACCTGCAGGCTTCCGTTAAGCTGCAGGTCTGAAGAGACTCCCTGGACTTGTAGACTCCTGTTTTTCTTTAGAGCGTCAACTCTAGCCTTTTCTTAATTTATGAGACACCTTCCAAAACTTATGAATAAAAATTGCATCTGTCAGTGCAGTTGTGTCACTAGTTACATGTATTAAAACACAGTTCAGATTTCAGGTCATCTTCCATAAATACTGCATCACTTCTGTTATAAAAGGATTCTCCTTTATATTTGCAGCTATTGCAGCTGCAATAAGAGAAGCCATTTCCAGTTCAAATGGAATTTCAGTTTACAGCAGCAGGTCAAAGTTCAGCTTTAAAAGAAGTGAGGGAAATCTTCAAGTTATTCATAGTAATTTAAACCATGTGAATCGTGTAACTTAATGGAATTCTTGTCTGTATTCATGGTAGTTTAGCAGTGCTGTTGCTGTATACATTAGCATTAAAAATAGCTTTATAAACCTCTGACATCTGGTTTGGTTTATAGTGATCCATACATTAATATTAATGAAATATTTGCCATTTTCCTTGTATGTAATAAAGCACTGAATATGTATCAAATCACAAACTCTAGTAAATATCTTTAGGACTATGAGAAGAGACTGCAAGAGAGGGATGTGATTGACAGCAAAAATTACCTAGATGCTCACAGAGCAGTTGTTGCGAACTATTTACAGAAGGTAAGCTGCAAAAAATAAGGATCCACCATATTTCTCCAGACCCTATGTTGCTTCTATACTTGGAAGCTTCATTTCCATGAATATTAGAAACTTATTCATCTCTAAACATGACTTACAGACATATTTAAAGTCTCAAGTTGGGCCTGAAGCTGGTCTAGTTGAACAAGTGGAGATTTATGAATGACTCATATAATATTACTGAAAAAGATGCCGTATACAAGACGATGAGCTGTTCTGGATTTTTCCAGCAGTTCTGTAAATTCTCTTTTGCTCCAGTGACCCAGGGATTTGTACTGTTGTGTCCCAAGCATTCACTGTTTTCTGTTTCCTCCCTATTTTCCTTCTTGTAAACTGTGATGCTAAGAACTTAAGTATCTTCATGGAAGTGGCCCAAACCTCTGCAAAAAATGTGATACACGTGGTGTCTTGTTGTACAGCCTGAGGCAGAGGACATGTCTTCCATCACATCACCTTCACTGTGGTATTATAGGAAAACATTGGTCATATAACCAAGAGAAGTTTGCCATTTCAGATTATTTTGGCAAAATAAGAGCTGCAAAACATGGCTACCAGTTCCTTACCAGTACTGGAAATATCAGGAAATGTACTAAATCATAGCCAGCCAGCAAAACATACACTATGATGGTAACATTGATATGATGTAGGACAAAATAATTTGTTTGTTAGAATGGTTTGTAAAAGAATCCTAGACAATGAAGAGTGTTTAAATCTTCTAGGCAAGTGCCAGAGCCCAAAACCATTATTTTAACACAGCTGTCATGTCCGTGTCAGCCCCATATGTTTTATCTGATACTTGAGTATGCACTCAAACATCAGTGCACTAAATGCAGTGCACTAAATAGTGACATATTAGTACAGGGTAATAAGCATTATGGTACCTTGATTTGTCACTCTTTTAGATCAAATACAAGTATCCTTTTTTTAGAATAATATTTGGGTATTTTGCAGTTACATAAATTGTCAGGTGTGCTTGAAAATTGGACTTCTCCCATCAGAACTGAAATTCAGTTCACCCTGAAGTGTGATCTTTATATGCCTGTCACTTCAAAACAGAGATAAAATAGTAGTAACTTAAAATTTTTTATAAATAACAAAGGGGGAGATGCATTTCAGAAAGGTCTTTGATATTGCTGTTCTGCAATGGTGCAGTGTATAAAGGCATTACTAGCATTTGTGGTGGGAAAAAAGGACAAAGGCACTATGTCAATCTTCTTCAATATAGTTGTTGGGAGTCTTTTAAAAGTGGGAAAAAGTAATGTGCATTTGGAGATTTGTTTGTGTTTAATAGAATGCAAATATTTGCAGTAGGTTTGGATTAGAAATGAATTTTGGTCTCTTCTCCCTCTGCATTCACAGGTTCGAGAATCAGTAATAAACCGTTTCCTCATAGCAAAACACCATTTCATTCTCTCTGACCTTGTTAATGAAGAGGAGATTCCCAGCCTGGGGTAAGGGAGCTGTCTTTATTTGTTCTAAATCAAAATATAATAATAATGTAAAACTAACTGATGTTTTTTTGCAAATCACTGATGTGCCTAACAACTGATGCAATTTTGTGTTTCGTGTAGTATGTAAACTTCCAATCACTAAGTGCACCTCTGCTAGTAGTGGTACACAGAGTGCGTAAAAACTTTTTTAAGAAGAAGTCTGGTTTTGGCAGAAGTTGTGTGGCAGCATGGGGATAAGATTCAGTAGCACATAATGCATGAGGCTGTGATGATGAGCTGAGCATAGCCCTAGGTGGTGCCAGACTGAATGATGTCCAAATACCAGACAGGCGTTTGAGGTACTAACACTACCGCTGGTTCTGTAGGTGGTGCTCACTTAGAGGTAGTGTGCATGCCCTGCAAATAATGTGCAATAGATATTTTTTTTTTAATAGTCATTTTCTTTATTTTACTTCTTATGTATTTGTATATTGTCAAATGCTGATCACTTTCGGAAATGTTACTGGGTTTGGAAATGACTTCTTTTTTCTTTTAATATTTTTTTGTAATTACTTTAAGCACTTTGAGTGTTTGTTCCAATTGCCATTCTTACTGAGTTTGACATTTATTAGTCATCCCAGCATAGACTACTCTTAAAGTTGCTTGCTTAAAAGCTGTGTAAGCAGACAAGTTGTGGAATTTATTTTTTCTTCCATGTAGAATTTTCTTGTGTTCACTATAAACATGACACTCTTAAAGTGCAGCCTAAGGTTTTTCACTGAGCAGTATAAATCTAAACAGTCCCATCTGCTGGAGATACAGAGACTTGCTCCCTTACAAAAGAGTTCATCCTATTTTTCAGCTCATGTTTTCACATCACAGAATAGAAGAAACCAAATTAGTCTATAACCAGCTTTTGGAGTTGTTTAAAATCAGTTGCTTCACTGATAGTTTCTTATCGTGAATATTAATTCGTATTTGCTGATTTATGTGGTTAGTGAATTTAAAATACACCGTGAGTTTTAAAACCACCTACTTGGTGAGATA
Source organism: Amazona ochrocephala (assembly GCA_039720435.1). NCBI lineage: Eukaryota > Metazoa > Chordata > Aves > Psittaciformes > Psittacidae > Amazona > Amazona ochrocephala. The sequence continues at coordinate 16,577,732 of CM077879.1, forward strand.
TTTTAGTAACTCACGGTGTTGTGTTATTTTAACAGTAATTACTCTGGGGGTTTTAATTATATAAGGAAATAATGACATTGGCTATCAGTTTTCAAAGTAGATTTTGGAATGCCTGCAGTTAATACCAATGATGTGTAAAAACATACATCTGCTTTTGATTCTTCTCCTGTTTTTATTTTTTCTTGGGTTCTGCTTTGCCTTTGGTTGTAAGGTCTGAGGGTCCAGGGTATGTTGTGGCATATTCATTATGATTCCTTTCTATCGCTTATTATTTGTTGTACATGGCTGCGTAATTAGATTTTTTTTGCTTATTCCATACAGTGGTTGTTATCTGCTAGATGCCTTGTTTGTAGCACTGTAGTTTAGATCTGTCTTGAAGTTGTATGACTGTCGTACTTGTAGCTTACCTGGTTTTGGGGAAGAACCGAAACAAAACAAAAAAGCACAAACATATCCACATCCCTCCCCACAAAAAAGGTTTTTTGCACATTTAAGTTAGAATTTCTGAACTAGAAGACAAACCGATTGTGTAGTACTAAACAATTGAAACATTTTGACATTTTCTAGTTTTGTGTAGTGCTAACAGGAGCATATATCTAATGTGCATGTGTATCATGGGAACACTAAAATACTGCATTCTATGCAAGAATTACTAACTGTCTGCTGTTTCATGATTATTAGTATTTTGGGACTCAGCCTCTTTAAACTGGCAGAGCCAAAACGACCATTAAGGCCAAGAAGAAAAGAAAGGAAGAAGGTCACAGCACAGAATTTATCAGATGGAGACATCAAACTGTTAGTGAACATCATTAGAGCTTATGATATTCCAGTGAGAAAACCAGTGATGAGGTATGTTTAAATGCCTGTTTCCAGTACAGATTCGTTTTCTGGTTTCTGCTGTTTTGAGGAAGCTGAAGCAACTAATGTTGAAATTCAGCCATCTGTGTTGTTTTGATCCTCATGATAAAAACAGATACACATTTATCTTTTTATTAATAATGGTAAAGAACTGCTGTTCAGTGAGTTTGTAGAATAATGTGGTCATTTATCAGTAGCTACTGACCTCCAGAAACATTTTACCAAAAACTCTCTTAATTTGGTTCAGGAAAAAACTGTCCGAAAGATAACTTACCGCTTTGACAACATTATAACTCTGGTAGTATCAGATGAATTATACCTTAAACAAGCCTTCTACTTTTACTAGGGTAATTTAAATTCATAAGATCTTACTACTAAAAATAAGTATTAAAAAATCTGGTTCTTCATTGAGGGATATTATATTTGCCTCCTCAGTGGAGCATGTTGTTCTTCTCCTTCATGAACTGTTTGTTTAAGTTAATGGACTGAGCCTAATTTGGCTCTGACTAATTTTAAAGGTGACCATTACCTTCAAGCAAATTAAGGCAATACCTGCGCTGTGTGATGTCTTTTCACACAGAGATGCTGGAGTTCTGAACAGTCGTCTGGTTCAGCTCCAGAAATGATATATTAGTGCAGTGTTCTCTCTTTCTCTCTCTCTCCCCCCCCCCCCCCCCCCAAAATGAATAGACCCTGCATTTAACTCAGAGGTATTTTCAAGCTGACCAGTTACTGTGCATACAGAATTTAGAATCTTCTGCTGTTTTATCTCTTTACTATAATAAAGGTTCTTTTGGCTTACGTAAGTAAGTTCATACTGGGAAAAGCAATTCATATTGGGAACATGTTGATAAGAAGGAAAAGATGAAAATTTCAATTCATTATCAGTCTTACAAAAATAACTAAAGCCTCTCCCAGTCTTGCATTATATGATACCTTGTTTGAGCTGCTTTCTCCATGAATAGTTTTTCTTTTATAATCTCTAGTGTGGCATTACTACAAAAAAAGTTATGTGGAAACACTATAAAAATAAACCTATTAACATTTATTATATTTCACTCATGGGTTGCTGGTTGTGTAATACTCATATGGGTTTAATTTTGTCGAAGAGGCCTGGACTGAATACAGTGAAGTGTACACTGTTTATGAATTCTGTTGGGATTCATCCGCTTGAACTGAAAAACCTGTAGCTCAAAAAGGTCATATGGAAAGGGGGGAAAAAAAACAAAATCTGAGCTGATAAGCTCTTCAGAAAATAAAGCCTCCAGGCACAAAGCACTCTTGCAATGAGGCATGCAAGAGCTTTACACTCACTGCCCCTTTCTGGCATTCATTTTGTGTTATTTGATGGAATAAATGTCTTTCCAAGGTTAAAGTCATGACATTAAAGTATCAGAATTATTTCCAGAATTCAGAATGGTTAATACAGAATGTGAGGGATTCATATTTTGGAATGCGTTCTCTGTCTTCTTGTTGTTGTTTCTTCTCATAGCAAATTTCAACAACCAGCCAAATCTTCAAGGTCCTTTAATGAGATGTTTGCAGCCTCTGTGTCAGCTCAGAGCCCAGCTGATAGCCCTGATTGGGCATTCAACCAGGTACATTACCAAATGAGCATTTTCTTATGTGAAGGTGGGAGCATTCCTCTCTTCCACAGGCAGTAACATTCACCATCAGAAAGGTGGCTTACTAGTGAGGTTGGTTTGCTTGCTGCTTGATCTCCAAAAAGATCGTAAAGCTGCAAAATGCTCAGAGAAGGTGATAGGATATCAGAAATACAGAGTGGCTAATGTACAGTGAAAAATGGTAGGGCTTTTCAGCCAGCACAGTGGTAACTGCGAGTAGAGAAGGGAGGAATAATGTAGAGAGGCACAAAATCATGACTAATGTCAAGGCTATGGGTAGGGGTTGACTGTTTACTGTCTCTTTCAGTAGAGGGGTGAGGGATCATCAGAAGAAGCTGGTAGGAGTTAGGTTTAAAACAAACAGAACGTTGTGATTCTTCAGGCAGCACTTAGTAGGTGCCCAGAGAAGTTGCTTACGTGTATTGTGGACTAGAGAGGTTTGCTTGCATTAGACAAGAAAAATTATTGCAGGCTTAGGAAGGTCCTTCATCTGAAAACAGTTGAAGCCAGGAAAAGTAATAAGAGAAAATATCGTATATTCCTGGTCTGTTCTTACTCTTCTGTATGTGTCTGCTCATGGCTATTTTCACAGCCTGAATTTTGGGCCTGCTGCACTCTTACTCATAACCAGCATCCTTCTGAATGAAGATCGAAGCCTTTTGGGGTGGCTTTTTTCCCCATTTTTCTTATGATGTCTCTTCAATATCACAGCTTTTTGAAATACGGAAAAGGTTATGCCATATGCACTTGAATATTAATTAAATGGCCCATTAAGCCATTTTTAATCACATTAGACTTCTGTTGCGTCTAGTAGAAGTTACTTATCTGTAATAGGAGCCAGTTTCAGAGACAGCCAGGCTTGCAGCAGTAGGCTGCTTGGATTACAGATAAGAGGACACAAGTGCTCTTTTTTTCACTGGTGTCTGGATTGTGTGTTCTGTTTCGGTTACCTTCTTTGATTAGATAGCCAGTAGTTTTCCCATTCTCCAGAGAAAATGTGGTTTTGCTGGTATATATATGTCAAGTTTTCTGAATATACATAATCTTTTGGAAATGCTAACATATAATTTTTTTTAGAAAGCTTCATAAATGCTTAGACGTCTGGGAAGTGCAGTATTCAAAGTGTATTGAAGTTTTATCTTGACCAGCCTTAGCTCCACAAAGTATATGTTTATTTTTCTAAATACATGAAAATGCATAATTTAAGATGTTCTCATGAATTTTTATAGAGGTCTGTTTCCTTTGTTTTGATGTCTATTCATAGGTTTCAGTCCGTCCTTTTGTGGAAGTTTCTTTTCAGCGAACAGTGTGCCGGACAACAACAGCAGAGGGTCCAAATCCCACCTGGAATGAAGAACTTGAGCTTCCATTTAGGTACAGCAAAATGAAGCAAAATTATTTCTGAGTAATGGCAATTTAGTTTGAGTATGTAAATGTATTAAAATTTTCCAGTTCTGTTCAAATCACTTTTTTGATATATTTAACCTTTTCAGAGCTCCTAATGGTGACTATAGCACCCACAGTTTGCAGTCAGTGAAGGATGAAGTCTTCATTAATGTTTTTGATGAAGTACTTCATGATGCTATAGAGGTGAGTTCATAATTGCAGGACAGTGTACATTAGAGAATATTATGAGCCTTTGTAGTTGACAGAATAAGTCTTTTCGGTGTAATAAATTTCATCCTCTTGTGCCTCTTTTATCTATTTTGTCATTCCTTATGATTTTATTTCTAGTCAGTAATGCAAGATTATTGGAGCAATCTGTATAGTGTTAACCTTTGTCTGTACAAATTAAGCTTGTACTGCATAATCTGCTGCTAGAATTGAACATATGTATGTAATGTGTTTTACTGATATTTAATGAAATGGGAGTAACTAAAATTGAGAGGCAGCATGCAAACTGTAGTCTGAATTCTGTTCTAGCACTTAATCAGAATTTTTTACTAAATTCCAAATGAATGATCCCAATTCCTGTATTTTTATGAACTATCTTTTTATGCTCTCATCCTGGCTTAATTTTTTGGTATGAGATAAATTAAGCTGTCAGTGTTGACATAACTCCTTCCCCTGTTGAAACCAATGCAAGCCCTCCCAGTCAGTTCAGCAGAATAGCAGTACTCAACACTCTTGGAGATGCAGCTGCAAAATGAAAAAATGTGCACATTTCACTGAGGACACAGTTCTGTCCCCAGAACTGAAGTGGTATTTGGTGGAGCAGAGGGAAGAATGATAGTCTTGAAACTCAGGTGTCACTCGAGCCTTTACAGATTTTTATTCATTCGTTTTTAACAATGTACAGGCTGATTATACTGGTTTCAGAAATCCCTGATAAGCAATACACATGAAAACAATGCTTCTGTTCCACAGTGTTTAGTTAGATTTTCATACAATTTTACCTTCAAAAAGCTTTCTTAAATGCTAGCAAAATACTTCATTAGAACACCATAGCTTAATTTACCTTGCCTAAGAAGGCTCTTTTGGATGACTTCTCACATTTTTGAGTTCATTATCACAGGTTATACAGGACTTGAACCCTGAAGTGCAAGCACGTTTTATCATGGGCCATGATGTCCTTGTAATTGTTCAGTATCTGGCATGCTTGAAAGGCATGCAGCATAATTATTGCTGTACTAGTAATGAGCTTGTATCTGTAGTAAATTATTAAAGCAATACATATTTTTTGTTAATGCCTGGATTAAATTGTTGATTGGATTAAAGGAAATTAAGGTGTCTTACAAAGTGTTATGTTGGTTACCTTTTTAACAGGATGATCGTGAAAGAGGCAGTGGAATCCACACTCATGTTGAGAGACGCTGGCTGGGATGTGTTAAAATTCCATTTACTACCATATATTTTCAAGCAAGGGTAAGTAACTTGGAGTACATGTCTTAAAATACAAAACTGGAGAATGGAAAAAGGCTGGTAACGAAATGTAAGATTTAATCATGTTCTCTGTACTTGTTAGCTAATTTTTATGGAATTGTTTGAAAATGCCTTTGAAACAGCTGAGTTTCGTCAGATTTGGTGCGTATTTGTCCGTAAGTTCAACATTGTGAAGGGAGAAGACATAAGCAAACATGCTTCTACACTGACAGTGTGGTCCGGCTTCCTCCAGTAATGAGATTAAAAGTGCAAATACTTTAGATAGTTTTGTCAGTGGCTTTTCAGATCTTTGGTATTGCACAGCCTTGATACATGAACTAGGAATAGGAATATCACCTAGATAGGTGGTGGGAAACTTGACCAGACTTCTTTTTTCATGTTTTTCATGAAATCACCAGATTTTCATTTTTGCCTCTTCCTGTCCCTCTTTCCCCCATTCTTAGAACTTTTCAAGAGAAGCTTTCTTCAAGAGATATCAATAGTTAGTCATGGGAATAATAGTAAAACATGCAGTTTTTCATAGGGTAGTTCTTCTGTCCTTCCACCCATCCTGGACTTAGGTTAAGGAAACTCAATTTTTCACATGAATAGTGTTATCACATTGTAACCTTGCTGTAGGACTTTTGTGTAGGGCAGTTGCTTTCATCTGTAGATCAAGTCATCATACCACAGAAGTCTCTGTTTCTTACTTCATGAAGACTCTGATGCCAGTTGCATACCTAATGGCACATTAATTTGGTTTCTTTGGCTATATGGGACACTTCTCAGAACCTTAAGTACTATCTTCAACTTGGGAGTTTCATCAGTGAATTCAGGTGTTTGAGGGTTGTGGTGCCCTATAGAACGAAGCTTTCATTGACTTCAAAGAAGATGTAAGTAATAGAATCTTGCCCTCTTTTCATGAGTCTTTGGCCATCCTGTGCAGACAGTGACACATTATGTCACCACTGTTGTTATAGGTCAACAAACAAAAAGGAACAAGAACCTCTTTTTAAGGAAATGGTCCATGCTGGGTTTAGGGAAACTTTCTAATGTATGAAATTCGCCTGCGAAGTGTATCTGCTCACAGTCCTGAGAGACTGAATGGACAGACTTAGACATTTTAACAGACTACTTACCAATATATAGTGAAGGACACAGTCTGTAATCCATCTTTGAGGATTAACAGTGCTGACGTGAACCTCTGTCCTTCATACTTCTTGTTGGTGTATAAGTCTTTCTGTTGCAGAACCAGAGTACCTCCAGGATTCCTATTAATGCACTTCTAACTGTATTTGAGGAGGTCTTGCAGTTTGTGATTCCCTAAGCATAGTGTGCATGCCTGCACAGATCTCCCCAGCATTAGACATTCTTTTAATTGAACAGGATTTCTTACTGAATTTGAAAGAGCCTGATTAGTCCAGCAGTTATATCAAACAGTTATATATATTTAGCAATTAGATTTTAGTAGCAAATGAAGCATTTCTTCATCCTGTTCTACTGCACTGCAGCAGAAATTCTGAATGATTTATTTAGAGTTTTCTTCTCATCAAACTTAATTTTGTTCTTTAATGTTTGATGAACCGGCCCAGTGAGTCATCTATTCATCTTCCATATCCACTGAAGATATCCTTCCTAATGGCAGTTATCTGAACTCTGCCCAAAACAGGAGGTTAATCTTCTTGCTTTTCGCTTAATGCTACTTACATCCACTGTTGAGACTTGCCCAAGCAAGTGTGAGGCATGCCATCCATCATCTCACACAGCGTTTTCTGAAAGACCTAATTTTCTGTTGTGGTGGCAGAGGCAAGTACAAAGGGCTGTTGAGTCTATCAGAGCACTCTTCTCTGGGGAGGCTGGCTGAATGGGCCCAGTTCCAGTTGCACCCAAGAACCACAAGCAGCTTCTGCGTGGAAAGTGTATATGTGAGATGCTGGAGCATCATGCAAACAAACAGATAAAGGCCTGTCGGTATGATGCTGCCTTCAGAAGTGCAGTCCTACCAACTGTATTTTGACATTTTGGCAATTTTCCAGGTAAATAGTACCATGCAGAGATTGCTGTTTGAAAGAAAAACAGTGAAGTGCTGGCACTCTTTAAGAACTAGTGGGTATGATTTCCATTTCATTAAATATTAGTGTCCATAATATGGAAGACAGGCAGAAATCCAGCTGTAATTAATACATTTAACAATGAGATGTCTCATATTTTCCCCACAGTTAATCAGTATATATGTCATATTCTTTCTTTTCATTGTTTTGTAATTCAGAGTAATAAAGACATCAAAGGAATGAAATATTTGAATACAAGCAGCAAATGTATTTAAGAAGGAAGTTTCACTTTTTTGCTTCTAATGAGAAGTATTTATCTGTATATGTTGTAGATTGATGGTACATTTAAGGTGGATATTCCTCCAGTCCTCCTTGGCTACAGCAAAGACAAGACCCTGGGAATCGAGAGAGGTTATGATTCTGTGCAAAATCTGAGTGAGGGCTCATACATAACACTGTTTATTACCATTGAACCACAGCTCATTCCTGGAGAGTCAGTCAGAGAGAAGGTAACTAATCAGCAGTTCATCATGTTCTTGCTTTTGGTTCCAGGGGTGCAGTTCCTGAGATGGATATAAATAGGTATGCTTAGTGCACTGAAGGACACGAATGCAAGTATCAAAAGACCTTAATACAAATTCTGAGTGTGCTGGGAATTTTTTTCACTCAGTTCAATTTAATTGGTTGCACCAGTAAGTTAGATGGACACTTAATGCGTAAGTTACTTCTCACTTTCACCAGGTGTCTAGTTCTAGTGTTAATAGAAATCAGATTCATGTTCATTATCTATGAGCATATCATTTTCCCATTTACTTCTGTAGACAATGAAGTGTTCATGTGAGTATTTGTGACCAGTGGACAAGAGGAGGTAGCAGGTACAAACATGGTATTTTCCTGTTTCTGTGTTTATACTATTCAGATAAAGCATTTATTATTTATGGCTCCATGATGCCAGATCTTGAAGACAATTATTTCTAAACAGCAGCTGTTACTGTTTTCAGTTATTTTACTTAAACCAGAAGTACCTTACACTTACAGCAACAATATGTTGTTACAATGCATACACCACTTGCTATTTTATGTAACATTATACAATGATTTTGAGATCCATTCAGTAAGGATGTATGTTCTCCATGCGAAACAGCAGCAGTTCATTCTTTTCCAGTGCTGCACTTGTCATTTATTAGAGACAAACAGATCTGGAGAGAAAGGTCTATCATTATGTAATTTCTTTTTCAGAATTGTTGTGGTTTAAGCCCAGTTGGCAACTCAGACACGCAGCTCTTGCTCACTCCTCCCCTTTCTCCACCCTGCTCCCGGAGGGGTGGGGAGGAGAATCAAAAGAGTGTAACTCCCACGGGTTGAGATAAGAACAGTCCAGTAACTAAGGTATAACACAAATCACTGCTGCTACCACCAATAATAATAATGACAAGGGAAATAACAAGGGAAGAGAATACAACCACTCACCACCCGCCGACCAATACCCAGCCCGACAGAGCAGTGACCTAACCCTTCCGGGTAACTGCCCCCGTTTATATAGTGGGCATGACGTGCTGTGGTATGGAATACCTCTTTGGTCAGTTTGGGTCAGGTATTCTGTCTCTGCTGCCTCCCGGCTTCACCTCCCTGGCAGAGCATGAGACTCAGAAAGTCCTTGGTCAGAGTAAACATTACTGGGCAGTAACTGAAAACATCGGTCTTATCAGCACTGTTCCCAGGCTGAAAGTCAAAAACACAGCACTGTACCAGCTACTAAGAAGGAGAAAAATGTCTGCTACTGCTGAACCCAGGACAAGAATAAATATGTAAAATTGTATGATGCATTTTAAAAAACCTTTTTCCTTTTAAATTGCAGTCTTGTAAACTATCCAGTTCTGCGTTTTCCTGCTCTCCTGCAATACTGTGGGAATTGTTACAATTTAGTCTTGTTGAAAATAAAATCAGTAAAGTGCATTCATGGGTGGTTTTTATTGTTAATTGGTTTGAATGATGAGATTATTACATGGCTTGGAACCAGAAATGCAGTCTTAACAGCCTTGAAACACTTTTAATGGATAAGACCTTATTCAAGAGTTCTGAAGTCTGAATCTTTACACACAATACTTACTTGCTAGGAAGAAAATGCACTGAATTTGTATGGACACAGATATCCATTTGTAGAAAGACCTGTCTCCAGCACTGTTTCAAAAGAGAGCTCATTGAAATTCAACTAAGGGATCAGAGTATTGTAAAATGCTTTTGACTGTATGTTACGCATCTTGACCTGTTCAGATAATGAGCACATGTTCAGAACTGCTTGCATAGATGCAATTTGATGCTTAGTTACCAAAAGGTTATGTATTGTATTAGTGCTCAGTGAAATGCAGTTTGGTAGCTATATTTAGAATGGATTTGAACACTTCAGAGGGAAAAAATCAGTGTATTTTATTCAAGTCGAAGATCTTTCTGACATTTCTGACAAGTTCTTTTCATTTCAAATACGACAGTAGGACTTAACTGTCCCCTGCCAAAACTCAGACATAAAGAACTGGAAAGAGACTGAAGTATGTTCCATTCTGAAGATTCATCAAAGAATTGTAGCACAGTAAATCAAAACACAGGAGATGAGTCCTATTCTAAATGGCAAGAAATACATGTGAAAGCTTCTCCTCACAAGGAGCCACACTGAGAAGACGAGGGGCAATGGGTACAAGTTGCACCGGGAAAGGTTATATCTCCATATAAGAAAGGAGTTTTTTACAGTAAGAACAGTTGTCCACTCGAAGAGTCTCCCCAGGGATGTGGTAGAGTCCCCATCGCTGGAGGATTTCCAGATGTGATTGGACAGGGTGCTAGATAGTCTTATCTAGGTTCCCTTTCCCACAAAAGATTGGACCAGATGGAATTCTGAGGTTCCTTTCCAACCTGGGCTCTTCCATCATTCCGTGAAAGCCAAACTACCAGAAATTATGCACAGTCACTGAAGGGCACTGAAAGTAAAACCAGGGATAAGGACACTTGCTGAGGAGGGAGGAGGCCAGAGGGGGGGCATGAGGATGATCAGGGAGCTGAAGCAGGCTGAGAAGGTTGGGGCTGTTCAGCCTGGAGAAGAGAAGGCTGCATGAAGACCTCAGAGCAGCCTCCCAGTATCTGAAGGGGGCCTATAAGGATGCCAGAGAGGGACTCTTCATGAGGGACTGTAGTGATAGGACAAGGGGATAGGACAAGGGGTAACGGGTTCAAACTTAAACAGAGGAAGTTTAGATTGGCTATAAGGAAGAAATTCTTTACTGTAAGGGTGGTGAGGCACTGGAATGGGTTGCTCAGGGAAGTTGTGAATGCTCCATCCCTGGTGGTGTTCAAGGCCGGATTGGAGATAGCCTTGGATGACATGGTTTAGTGGGAGGTGCCCCTGCCCACGGCAGGGTGGTTGGAACTAGATGATCTTAAGGTCCCTTCCAACCCAAACCATTCTATGTTTCTAGATAAGGAAACTGTTGATACAGAAGATCTGTTTTCTAAAATCTGAAGAACAGTGGAAAAAACAGTTGTGATTAATAAATTCGTGTGATTTTTGCCAGATTTTTGTTCACTCTTTGCATTAGAGATTTTTTTAAATCTTGTAAAACTTTACAAGATTTACTTTACAGTTGATTTGTTGGCCTAAGCCAAACCAGATCAGTTCTTTAGCAAACATTGTACGGGATTTTCAGGTAATCCATATTTTTCAAAGCAATATAAGTAGAAAACAGTAAAATGTAATTTCATGTCAGAGAAAACTAGGTAAAGCAAGACAGAATTCATTAAGAGACTGTTCTGCTTTAGGTGGCATGTGTCTAATGTAACCTGTACATTTCTATAGAAACTCTACTACATGTGTGTATATTCTAACCATGACAGAAGTTGTAATTCTGTGCTGCGACTCCCCAAATAGATATCCCCACATATAGTTACTATCAAGAGTGTTTGACATAAAATGACAAAACCTAAATATTTTGCCATCCTTTGTTCTATTGCTTGCCATTCCTGCTGAAGTTAAATCATTTGAAATACTTGTGTGCTGCTTTAGGATGCTAAGCTCATAGAATCATAGAACAGTTAGGGTTGGAAAGGACCTTAAGATCATCTAGTTCTAACCCCCCTGCCATGGGCACGGACACCTCACACTAAACCATGCCACCCAAGCTCAGTTTTACTTTGATTTTAAAATGCCTTTTTTCATTTCTTTACCTGTTTTTCCTCCCTCTCCTGCTGTCCTTCCTGAATCTCTGTCTAGATGAATGAAATGCTTAAGAAGGTACAATATTAATTAAATCAGCTGCAAGATTCCTGTTGCTCCCTGTGTAAGATTTAGCTTAGTTTTGTGCTGTTCAGCAATCTGCTTGCACTTTGCACTGCTTGATGCTGACATGGTAGTTATCAGTGATATTTGCAGTGAATGCCTACATGGGAATTTCCAAAGTGCCAGAGGCTGCACATTTCTAAGTGGGTGAAACAAACTATTTTGACTGATCCTGATACCTTTAAAAGATGACATCTTAAGGGACGTTTTGAGTAAATAATTGTCATTGTTACATAATTAATATGTGCTAGATTTGCTTCTGGAAAATCTCAGCTAAAAGCACTGAGGTTTTAGACATATCTGAATAATAATAATATAAGAATTTCAGGGTTCATGTAAAAATCACTTGGACCTTCTCTGCAAATATTTTGGGTTGTCGCAGTATTATTTATATAAAAATGATGGGATTTTATGCATAACCTCAGTTGAGGTTTTAATGGAATGCTGTGTGAATACTATGGGGGATAGTGCCTAACCATAGTTGTTTAACTTTGAATTAATAGGTGGTGTTACATACTCATTCCTGCAGGTTTACTTGGCCATAACCTGTCAGTGTTTTAATTGAGCCTGCTTATAGTTACCAGTCATTATGTGCATTCATAAGTAAATGCAAATTGCCTGATTTTGCATTACTTTGACCTTTCTTATCTGACTTAGAGCCAAAGTATATACTGCAGGGAAAGTTCAGAATGCTGTTAGGAAAGAATTTCTCAGTGCATTTATATTCCCATAAATGGTGAAATGAGGCCAAATATAGTAAAGGCTTAAGCCCAAACTATAAATAAAACTATTTTTGTATAAATTCTACTGTCTTTTCAAGTTTGATACCCAAGAAGATGAGAAATTGCTCCAGGCAGCAGAGAAGTATGAAGCGGAATGTACATCAGCATTTCCAAGCCGTCAGTGCCTAACAACTGTGATCGACCTCAGTGGGAAAACAGTTTTTATTACCAAATACATCAAACCTCTGAATCCACCAGAGGAGCTTCTTGATGCTGTCCCAGATAGTTCTCAATCAGCAGCAGTAAGTACTCGAGAAAGACAGTGGTTTCTGGGATATGGATTTCCAAGTGTGTGCATTCACATGTGGGTGCACATGCACATAGGTTCATACCAGTTCTGTACATCAGTTGTACAGCTACACTTTTGGTAAAGGAAGGACCACAGGTAGGGAATAAAGTAGTAATGACTATGTGGGATACACAGGGAGTCTATCCATAATGATGCTGGAAAAGGATATTTGTATTCTGTGAAAAAAATAGATACATTAATGAGTGTTGTGCTTTAAAAGACAAAGCATTATGCCGTATCTCAATGGGAGGTATGAATTCTAAAATGAGCTAGTTGCTGCTGCATTAAGGTTAGTATTTTGTCATTGATACCTGTGGCAATAGCACTGTGCTTCACACCTGATATAATACTGCTGTAGTGGTGTGAACTGAAGGAGTGACATGCTTTGTTATGTTTCCTTGCAGGAACTGGTGGCTCGATATGTTTCTTTGATTCCTTTTTTGCCGGATAGTGTGTCATTTGCTGGAATTTGTGATTTATGGAGTACATCGGATGTAAGAAATGCATTAAACAGTTCTTTATCCCCTTGAATGTGAGGTAACATCCTAGTAGGCCCTGTTTCAGGGGGAGATTGTACTAGATGAGCTCGTGAGGTCCCTTCAGACTGAAATTATTCTGTGATTCTATTACTGCGAGGACTTTATTTCAAAGAATAAGGACCAAAGCTTAAAAGAAGTTGCTCATCCTGATATGAACCAGAATTTTTATATTAGATAGGTTGCAACTGATTGACCCTACACAGGGTTAGGGCTTTAAGCTTTTCCCGGGTGTTTTTCTGTTATAAACCTATCCAAAGTAGCTCGTCACATGCAAGTGAAGGGATACTGATTGAGCAAGACTTTAAAATGAGGCTTAAAATTGATCACTGTATTCCAAGGAACTACAGAAAAAAACCACTGCAAGTAATGCCAGCAGAAATGGGGTATTTAAGCCTTCTCTGTCACATAAAGATAAATCCTGTCATCTACAGAATAGCAGACATTGTTAATCATAGGTGATGGTTTTACCATCTCAGACTCTTCTGCAAAACTCAGAATAACTCAAAGACCCTGTTTCGTGAGGCACAATCTCCATTCTGCACCATGGATTTTCACAGCATTCATGCTTCATCCTGCGCATTGAAGCAGTGCCCAGTAAACAGTACAGGTCAGATCTCAGAGGAGTCTTCTGCTTCAGAAGTGTTAAGAAACACTATTAAGTGTTGAAAACCCAGTTGGTAACTGCATAGAAAGACGTTCTTTGTCCTTATATCTCAATTAGCAATTTCTGTACCTTCTGGCGGGAGATGAGGAAGAACACGCCGTGCTCTTGTGTAATTATTTCCTTGGAATGGGGAAAAAAGCCTGGCTTATCATTGGAAATGCTGTTCCTGAGGTAAGAGGACTTTTTCACTTGGTCTCAGTATTGTGTTCTGTGCAGTCTTTGGTTCCTGCCAGTGGGCAGAATTGTTTCTTGCTGGCACGTTTATTCAGGAAGTTATCCAAACGTTGGTGCTGATGGAACTGAATCTTTCCAGAGAGAATTAACCAAAAAAGGAAAGCTGAAAGTGTATCTTAGTATAAATGTAATCTGTTTTTTGTCCTGGACTGTTTCCACACTTAATCTGGTAGTAGCTGTTGTCCTCATAGTACACTACCAAGCATTTGCAAACCCTGATTGGACTTTAGCTTGTATAAATGGTATGTCCAGGACAAACGTAATGGAGATAGCCCATTCACAGCGCTTCAGTTGCAAATACACAGACTGTGACAGTTTGGGTGGGATTGGGTGAAAGTTGAGAGGTGTCGGGAGGTTTAGGGGCTTGCCAGGAATTCTTACTGGTACATGCACATCCCTTGATTGTCTTCATGGCTGATGGCAAAGCTGCAGCAAGAGTGATGATCGATTTGTTCATGCTCCACAAGTCCAGCTGCATCTGCCTCCTATGATACAGGCTGGTTAGGCAGTCTGCTCCACCTTGGGCTGCTGTGTCCCCTGTCACTGCCCTGAGCACACTCTGGCTGCGGGCTGGCTTAGCCTGGCCAACATCTAACACATGTAGATTCTTTTGCCCCTTAGGAGATGCATTTCTTCACATGGAAGCACTCAATTTCCAAGTAACCAATATTGCTCTTTTCAGAGAGATGGTAACATGGTCTGTAATACAAATTTCCACCATTTGTATCTCAAATTGCCAAGCACATGTGAAAGTTTTGCTGAATAGAATTTTGGTAAAAATCCCTGTCCAAAAGTCTGTTCATGCTGAGGTACTGCAGCAGCAGGAACAGGTACTCGGGCGCATTCCTTCCACTCAGAATATGGTGGAGATGGGAGTTCTTAATAAAGCCGTCAGCTGATGCATGCTGTACGGAGGGGGTTATTCCAGGTATTTCATAGTACCTGGAAAATGTGGGAAATAACAAGGAAACAGAGAGCAGTTCAGGCATTCCTGATATAGAATACAAAAAGGGAGCTGGGAAATTCCTTATATGCCTGTACAAGGGAAGGCTGTTGGATGAGACACACAGTGTCCTGTCCTGGTGGGGCACCTTCCCCTTGGAGGTAGCCCAATGGGTGAGGGTTGTGGCAGTAGTCAAGCAGGACATGTTGGTACTGAAGCAGCATTAAACATTCCTGGATGTGGAATTTCGCATCGGTTCGTGGCTGAACCACGAGGACTTTCAGACTCTGTATTTTAAGAACAGCTTGGGGCTGTGTGTGTCTAACAATTTCTGTGCCATGTAAGAGACTAAGACCACATTATGCGTTAGTTGTTTGAATTGTAAAGAACCTGCACATTCTTCCAACCAGTGTGCCCCCCAAAAGTGCTGTTAATAATAAAAAGTTAATATTCCAAACAATACAAAACATGCTGTCTTTGTAGCCAGTTTTCAAACATCTTTCTTGTACTTTTCCTTTCCTTCTAGGGACCAACTGCATATGTATTAACTATGGAACGAAGTCAGTATGTGATTTGGAACCCCAGTACTGGATGTTTTTATGGGCAGTACGATACTTTCTGTCCTTTACAAAATGCGTACTGTCTGATCAGCTGTGATAATGTAAGTGTCTTGTCACATTTCTGTACACATAAGAGTTGATGACTTGGTATTTTCCTTGACCTTATGCATCGTTGGTTCATCAATGTAACTATATTTAGGCTGTCACTTTATTAGTGATTTTACTGAATATTAAGAAGCTTTTTCAGGTACTTTAAACAGGAAAGTTTTTTTTAATCAGCAGTTAGGTGGATCATGACATCTGTTCATATAATTTTACAAATGAAGTGTACTGGAAGGAGTCACTTGAGTTGCATACGCAATGACTGGCATAGCCCTGTTGGCTTCAGTGTGCAAAACACAGCTGGCACTACAAGGCACAGAGCCTGTATTGATTTTCTGCCTGGTGTCAAGTGCTCCTGTTTATTTGCTATAAGATACAAGGAATACTAGTGCATGTTCACTGTGACATTACTCACTGTGCAGCTGGAAACCCTCTGAGAGAGCAGTGAGGGAGAGACAACAGGGTAAGGGCAGGTGAGCCAGAGGAGGGGGAATGGGGCTAAGCTGGGCCTGTGCCAGGAGGGACGGAAACCCTGGGCAGGTTCCTGGGCATGGCTGGAAGCTCCTGAGGACACAAACCAGGACATGATGGTGAGGTGGAAAGATGTGTGAGAGCCTGACACTGAGGAAACAGAAGGTCAGGTTGAAAAAAGACCCTGGGTTTTCTTTGAATAAAAACTGAAGTTCAGCGTAAAGGTTTGCTCCTCCGCATTATGGGAACACTGTAAGGAAGCAGTGAGTCAGGCTTCCACTGTGCACCAAATCATACCAAACAGCTTTTATATCCCATATTGAAAACATACCTGGAGAAGTCATCTGAAGTGTCACATGCATTGTCAGTTTTGTTTTGTAATCATCGGTGGTTTTATTCTACACACAAATCATGACTTTGGCTGAGAATTTAATATTCTAAAGTGTATTTATTTTAAAGTGTCAGTTCTCTTTCACTGATGGTGTTCTGGGGAGGGTTGAGTTGGTTTGGGGTTTTTGTTTAACTGAAGTAGTACTAACCCTGCAGTTTTGGCTCACAGACCAAACTGATCATCTATAGAAAAGTGGGGTGCAAGATATGGGTTCCCCTCAGTGACAGAGTATACACAGACACTGCATGCACCCGCAGATCCTTTCCAGTCTAAACGATGCCGTGATTCTCAGACTAGCCAGCTGCAGCCAGTAATTCTGTTCATACACTACTCTCAGTCCACATTCAGAACCACAAGACATAGTAGAGCCGCACCATCCCTTCTGATGCAGGATCCCAGAGTGCCTTATTTCATATGAACTCATACTGGCAATTGCTCTGGGAGGCCAATATGGTACTGACAAAATGCTCTGGGAGGTCAACTTATTGGCATGTAGGTGAAATGGGTTCCATAGGTGTGGTTATATACCAAAAGTTAAAAAAAAACTTGCTTTCTCCTAGATTTGGTTTAATGTGCAAGAACATGATTCTCCAGCAAGGATAAGTTTTGATGTCAGCAAACCAAAACATTGGAAGCCTTTCTTTTCCAGAAGCTTTCCCTACCCTGGCCTCAGCAGCGTTCAGGTATCACTGGATCTAATAACAGCTCGGTTTGAAGGGTTTAGAGGCCACAGACTAAATTCTTCGGCCTTCTGTGGTTAAGTGTATTTATGTAGCACTGGGTTTTAAACAGATTTTCCCAGACACTGCTTAAAAAATAAAAGAGGCAAAGCAGAATCATAAAATAGAGTTGGAACGGGCCTTAAGATCATCTAGTTCCAACCCCCCTGCCATGGGCAGGGACACCTCACACTAAACCGTGACACCCCACACTAAACCGTGACACCCAAGGCTCTGTCCAACCTGGCCTTGAACACTGCCAGGAATGGAGCATTCACAACTTCCCTGGGCAACACATTCCAGTGCCTCACCACCCTTACAGTAAAGAACTTCCTCCTGATATCCAATCTAAACTTCCCCTGTTTAAGTTTGAACCTATTACCCCTTGTCCTCTCACCACAGTCCCTAATGAAGAGTCCCTCCCCAGCATCCCTATAGGCCCCCTTCAGATACTGGAAGGCTGCTATGAGGTCTCCACGCAGCCTTCTCTTCTCCAGGCTGAACAGCCCCAACTTTCTCAGCCCATCTTCATATGGGAGGTGCTCCAGTCCCCTGATCATCCTCATGGCCCTCCTCTGCACTTGTTCCAACAATTCCATGTCCTTTTGATGTTGAGGACACATATCATGTGAAGTATTTGGTTTTATAGAGAATGGATGCATGGCTGTTGTCCTCTAACTACCCATGTAAGATTACAGCACAACAGTGAAGTAAAAAGGAACAAATCTTTAACACAGACATATCTAAAGTACTAGCTTGGTATTATAAAGAAAACATCCATGCTTGTCTTATGGCTAGGACATCCCTAGTAAACAACCTGGGATTTCTCCACAGTTTATCAAAGGTAGTTGAAGTTTCCTTTGGGAGGGGGAACAAACAAAAATACTCAAACACTGTTACACACAAGCATCTAGTTAATGTTTGTATCATGTCTCTACTAACTAAGAGATTATTTTAGCACAACTGAACTCATTGGAGTACCAGCAGGGCAGTAACTCCTGATGTTACGTTGTTGTATAGCCAGAAGAGATTGCACATGTTCATGTTTCACTGTCTTATTTCCCTCTAGCCTGAAGAGTTAGTTTACCGATGTTCAGACAAGGCTGCTGCAGTGGAACTCCAGGGCAGGTAATTGTACCTCCAGAACAAATGCTGTCAGTCCTGATCAGCAGTGCCTGCTCCCACCCGGATCCCAAAACCTGCTGTGAATGCTGGGAGCTGAGACTGGCCTAAGAAAGCCAGCAGGAGTTCACAGGGCTGCTTTTCATGCTTCCTCATTAACAGAGAAAGAGCTGATCAGCCATGGCTGCACAGCTTCCTAATAAGCAAGATGCTATAGAGGGATGAGAGGAGAGGCTGTAAACTAGAAAGGGCTGCAAGCTCCTGGCGTCCACTTCTGTCAGTGAACACCCAGACACAACGTAGCTATATTGGCATTGCTTTTCTGTGCTTTTAGGTAGCAGTAAATTTAACTGAGGTAATTTGTGTTCCCCGTAAATAAACTAAGTGTGTCAAAGAGGACCAGTTCAGGTGTCCACTCAGGACTACAATGGTAACAGTCTGGTTTACTGCAGGATTGAGAAAATACTAAAAGAGAAGATTATGGAATGGAGACCAAGGCACCTCACGCGCTGGAACAGATACTGTACCTCTACCCTACGGAGCTTTTTGCCACTGCTGGAACAAAACCAAGGCAGAGATGTAGAAGATGATCACCAGGCCGAGCTGCAGAAACGGCTAGGGGATTACAGGGTACTGCTGTGAACATGTCTGGCTTGTGCATAGGAGGAGTCTAAATCCCTAGGATTTTGTAGTGCTGGATTGTGGTATAAAAGTGTTCTAGGATATATATTTCTTCTGTTACCAAGAGTCACAAGGGCTTTTATACTGAAGATAATCAGATGTAGTACTTACAGAATGAAGGAGTGATTACCTGTTTCAGTTATAGATGTTGAAGATAAAATTTTCCTGTTGAATGTAAAGATCAGAATGTACAGGTAAACTAGCTGCACTGTTCTTGCATTATTGCTCTACCGCAGCACAGGCTGACTAGTGCATTAGCTCTCAAGTCTGGTTGGTAAGAAACTGGCACTGGTGCCAAGTAGTGTTAAACAGTCTACTTACAGCAGCAGGAGCGCACACAACACCATGCTTTGCTCATTTTTTAGTCCTTGCTCCACTCTTTATAGGAAGAAATTGTACTTCAGCAGTCACTGTAGCCACCAGTGTGCCTGGGCCTTCTTCCTCCAGGCTGTTGTTAACGCTTAGGTCCTCCTGCTCTTCATGTTCATACACGTGCTGACAACACCAGACACAGCATGGCCATTGTCAAAGTGAGCTGCGGTTTCAGTTCCTGTTGGACCTGAAATGTATCATGGGCAGGAGATGCCTGCCACATCAACTCCCCAGCAGAGCAAGCAGACAGAACACAATGAATTAACACCACTTGGAAGGCAGAAAAGCTGCAGCTACACTGTATGTGCTCATTAATGTAACTTTATTGTACTGCATTTCTAAACATCTTCAAACTTAACCCAAAGAGGAGAAATGGCAGCAGCTTGCCTAGAGTACAGGAAATAGGAAGGTGGTATTAAAATAGAAAGTAAGCCTTTTTTATTGCATCTCCTCAGGCCAGCATAAATTTGCATGCAAAGTAGAACAGGTTTTTAAACCTATGTATTTATTCAGGTGCCTTTACCTTTCCTCATTACCTGATGTGGTTTTTCCTCATTCTCTCTCACAGGTCTCTGGTTTTCCTATTCACAGGCCATTTTCTGAAGTCAGACCTTTAATAGAAGCTGTACACAGCACCGGTGTTCACACCATTGATATTTCCAACGTTGAATTTGCTCTAGCTGTGTATGTTCATGCTTATCCCCAAAACGTTCTCTCTGTATGGATTTATGTGGCTTCACTTGTTCGAAATAAGTAGTACAGACCAGTCAGAATACCTCCAGAAACTTGGTTATGTAGGGGACAAATATAAGAGATTTCTCACACTGCTGATTTGAGCTATCTCAAGTATTTTAAACATCAAATGAGGGGTTTATAGTATCTGCAAACACACAAGTGTTAGTCATCCTGCAGCCACTGATGAGACTACTTACCACCGCCAAGGAAGAGACTGATAGCTTGCAACTCTAGTACTACTAATAGGCGATTTTTATGCCATGTTTATTGCTCCCAGTGGGACACCACTCTCTCAGGAGTGTTACAGATGCCCACATATGGTGGGTGACACTGCAGAGTAACACAGCAGTTCAAGCCACTTCATTTCTAGGTATCAGGTGGTTCCTAGAATCATGCCTTGAAGATAATGGGTTTTGCTAGTCAGTTTATTTTATCTACAGCTTTTCTTCCTCTTCAAAGACAGTGGCAAATACAGTTACAGTTCTCCAGTACTCCAGCTCCTGAATGAAGATCAGGAGTATTTACCCACAAGTACATTTCACACACTAAAGAGCCATCAGTGAAGACCATACTTCAATTTTTAAGAGGCAGTTTCATCTGCTGCTCCATACTTGGTGGCTGCATAATGCCAGCACCATTTAAAGGTGTAAGATGACATTTTCTTTACAAGTTAAACACTTTAATAAATATTTATGACAAGACCTAAGTGGAAGCTCATTCATTTTCTACAAGAATTTGATTAAATTACTTTGGAGTATGAAATCCTTGAGCTGCAAGATACCCAAATGAAAGATTATCAAAAGAATAGTTTACTAAAAACCACATTTGCATATTAATATCGTACAATCATATAATGGTTTAGGTTGGAAAGGACCTTAGTCCTTAGGAATCACCTAGTTCCAACCCCTCTGCTGTGGGCAGGTACAACTTCCAGTAGATCAGGTTGCTCAAGGCCTTGTCCAAGCTGGCTTTGAACACTGCCAGGATATGCAAGTAGTTAATACTTAACTTGGTGTTAATACTGCCAATACTGATACCTATACTTCTGCGCTTCCCTTGCTAATCACACTCTTCCGAGGGATAATGGCAGCCTTCAAAAACTGAGTCAGGATGGGCAGGAGAGACTAGTCTACCTTCTACAAAGGTGGCCACTGATGTGGTTTTAACCCATGCAGCCGCTCCCTCACTTGCCCCCACCCAGTAGGGTGGTGAAACCCATAGGTTGAGATAAGAACAATTTAGTAATTAAAGTACACTACTAATACTAGTAGCAATAATAATAATGAAAATAACAAAAAGATACTAAACACACCCCCCCAACCAAAAAAAAAAAAACAACCAACCTAACCTAACAAAAAAACACCCAACAAACACAAGTGATGCACAATACAACTGCTCACACCCGCTGATGGATACCCAGCCCAACCCCAAGCAGTGACTGACCTCCCTCAGCCAATTCCCCCCAATTTCTACACCAAGCATGATGTGCTGTGGTATGAAATACCCCTTTGGCTAGCTCACGTCAGGTGTCCTGTCTCTGCTTCCTCCTGCTCCTTGTGCCCCTCCTCACTAGCAGAGCATGAGACTGAAAAGTCCTCAGGGTAAGCCTACTTAGCAACAGCCAAAGCATCTGTGTGTTACCAGCACTGTTCTCAGACTGAAGCCAAAACACAGCCCTGCACCAGCTACTAGGAAGGAAATTAACTACCCCAGCCAAAACTAGGACACCACCCACCCCTCCCCTGCCTGACAAAAACCACTTGTGAGCTGGTGGCCACTGAAGTCTGCACCCTAGCGTGGGCCACAACACTCCCTCTTGCCATGGGCTCTTCCCCATACTGCCACACACACACTCACACGCTACTCAAACATTACTCATCCTTTCCTAGCTCAGGTTTCACTTGGCCCAACAGTGGATCTTTTGCCTCCCTGCTAGTCTTTGCTGTTCAGCAAGGAGCCTTTTTACAAATCAAAGCAATGGGGAAAAGCCTAACTTTGTCTTCCCCAGATTTCATGTTAATGAAAACAGGATTCCTTGGAAGCTGTGTCAAAAATACATCTTAACAGAGCTGGCGGAACAAAAAAAACCAAAACAAAACACAACCCCACACACAGCGGGTTCACAGCTCTGCAACACCCACCCCATCTCTGCAGCCTGCTGGCACAGTACGCCTGCACATCACGCCTCAAAAGCATGCATAACTCAAGTGCTACGCCAGGGTTGTACTGGTAGGAATGTTTTATTTGAGTATGCCTTTCAAGCCCAAATACAAAACCAAATGCAAAAGGAAGGTGAGAATTTCCCTAATTTTGCAATATAAAGAACGACTTCAGGATGAGAGGAAAGGGGAAGAAACAAGGCTCCTAAAGACGTAGAGTTGTTACCCAAATGCAAACAATACATTTCAAATTCTCGGCAGAGCTTTATATTGTACTTACTGTTTCAAAACAGAAAAAGAAGCCCATTCACTTAACACAAAATAATCCAGTAAAGTCTATTTAAGTGCCAAACTTGGAAGAAAGTGGCATAAAAAAAAAAATCTGAATGTTTTCCCATCTTCCCCAAATTAAGTAAACCAAAACCCAACACCCTTCAAACCAAATGAGACTGTGAGATTGTTACAACACTGTACAGTACACTCATAATTAAGATTCTGAAGTTGTGGGCAGGGTCAGGCTAGTAGAACAAATCTCACTCCAAGGATTGTTAACACAAGATGCGAACTGTAAGTAAAGTGCATGAAAGGAAGCCTGCTCAGCTAAATGAAGTAGACTGAAAGGTCAGGAGTCAGCGGTCATTCGCCAGAGCGGCAGCAGGCCCGAAAACCACACTGCAAATTCTGGCATCCACTGGCGGTTTCAGCATGAGGACCTGCACAAAAACAGAGCACATGTGAGAAGGAGAAAAGGCCATTTGCTCAGCCCCAGAATCCTCAGAACCTGGTGATTCAGGAAGTGTCTCCTTATTTCTGTTCTTGCACTAAACCTCATTCAGCACTGTGAAGTCTGAAACACTGCCAGCATTAGAACAGTATAAGAACCTCAATTTGTGCTCTAGTAACTTAGTCCCTTGAAGGTAACACATTGAGAGTGACACAGATGTATGATGAGCAGCACTACATGAGCAAGTTTCAGCAAGCTCTCACAGCCTGCTTTCAGAATTGAGGTGTATTTTCACAACGCATATTTAATGCCCATTTATCAAACTCAACAGCCTCATGGCACTACCGAAGCAACCATAATCTCCAAAACAATTTCTACCATAATGGACACAGGTTTTTAGTAGAAGTTTTTTCTGCCATGAACACTTCCTGGTTGGCCAGACCTCACACAGTCTGACTGGACATTCAAAAACTAAAGAGAAGAATCAGCCTTTTGTATCGCTGCAGTTCCCAGAAGCTGTAGGGCTAAAAACTAGCCATTGAGAAAGGAAGGGTTGTGAGCACAGACAGTACAAACCAACATGGTGATTCTACCCACCTCCACTTACCTTTGCTTACTGTTTAGCCCCTTAACATGAAATGTTAAAGTGATCATAAGATAAGAAACTATTACATTTATTAGTACAGGATTTTATTTCCTGCAGCCTGCTTTAGAAACACAAAACATTTACAATCAGGTTGTCTGAACTCTGGCACCCCACATAAACTGGAAGTGGGTTGCAGAATTAACTAAAGCTGGGAAAGACCTAAGCAGAACAACCCAAATTCCCCTCCTTTGTATTCGAGACAAATCAAAGAATATTTAAGGCGGTTTTAATGCATTTAGAAAAGACTAGCAAAATAATGTAATGAACTAGGGCACCATGCTATGCCTGGCTTGGTTTTTTTCCTCTTGAACTGTGATTCGAAGTCATAATTCAATTAATTTCCAAGAACCTGGTGTCTGCAAATCAGCTTTTTGCTTCACACGACACACCGATGAGCAATATTCTACAAGGTAATTAAGTTAACATGCATGAGACTGAATAAAACAAACCTGAAGCTATAAGGAGGGACAATGATTACAGTATGCAAAACAGTAAACTTCCATTTGTCAGTAAACTCATTTTCCTTTTCAAATCTTTATTCATCTGAACTAGACTTTGATCCTCCAAGTCACTTACGAGCTAGAGTCTGGAAGCCTCTTCGTAAGTCCTTTAAAAAGGAGACTCGGTGCTTCTGAATAGCTGGTTTAGCAGAGCATGTCCTGTGCAGCAGCATTTCGAAGTCGTAGCTGACCTTCCTCATCATTGCCACAGCTAAGCAGCACATCAGTAATTCTGAAGCAACTGTCACATTTCTAGTAAAATGCTTGTTACAGAAGCACAGTTCTACAGTTCACAGTAATGTACAGAACCATGACATCCCAAGGAAGGGAATATTCTATATATTTCAATATTGTTTTCCATCCTTCTCTTGCTCATTTTAAGAATTATCTTCCTCATGCTCATAACTGGAACATAAAACCTGCACTTCTAGGTCTGACCAAAGTCCATCTAACACTACCTTCATCACTGGAAACAGCAAGTGTTATCTACGGAGACAACATACACTTATCGTGCGCACCTTTTATGTCTTCCCAGCATACCCGACTGTTGTAGCAGGGACATTGAAGTCCATTCCCTGTAGTATTTGTTTATGGCTTAGTCCTGCATGCATTTGTTTAACCTCTTCCTGATTCCACAACTCTGACAGGACCGAGTTCCAGAAGTCCACTACACTGTTACATCTGTTTTAAATCAATCACCTGCCCGCTGCATCTACTGTCACTGGGCTCTGATACTGCAGAATTTGGACTTACTGTTGCACATTTGCCTCACCTACTGCTTTCCAGTTCTGTAAACAGCCGTCCCCCTTTCAGCCTTCCCATTCCCAGATTGAAGCATTCCAGCTTTTTGAGCATCTCCTTGCAAGACACCTGCTCAGCTCCCCAACTCTTTTTAGTAGACCTGTATCTTCTGTAACTCTGTTACATACACTCCTCAAGACCAGAAGACCACATGCAGTACTCCAAATGTGAGTGCCCCAAGGTTTCCAGGACCACGCAGCAACACTATCTTGCTCTCGACACCCTGATGACTCATAACACTGGTGACTTTTTTGGTTGCTGCTGCAAACAAGAAAGATCTCAGAATTAGCACCGACAGCTCTCTGAAACCATTGCCTGCACACTGCAACTGCCAGCTCTGAATTCAGCTTCATGCAATCACAGTTTGATTATTCCCAACCACATACATATAGCATCCATACAGCTGTACTGAAGCTCGTAAGAGGCCCTTCTGGAAATCTTCAGCAGCCCAGTACCACTCAAAACCATGGAATTTACTGTGTGTCTCTCTTACACCACAACAGCAATGGAAATGCTGGGTGAGACTGATCACAGCACAGAACTGCAGGGAGGGACTAGGGGGACAGGACACGACACAGGGGAAGACAGGAAGAGATGTCACCTTCTAGATTCCTATCCATCCTGAACAGTGACCATCAAGCCCTGCCCTTTCCTCCTATCATTTAATTACCTTGCAGTTTTTAAACAGTCCCATAGCAACTTAAAATCTCAAAAATTTAGAAATGTCAAAGTAAACTGCACCATCTGAAAAGTTTATAGATTAATTTCCTAATTTATTAGTCACTGAACTGCAAATGACATTAACCACACCATAGTGAAATTTTTTCTTAGCATATACAGGCAATTCCCATAATTTGGAGGGTATTTTACACTCTTACTACAAGGTAGTGTCATTACTGCCAAATGTAATTACTGAAAAGTAAGGCTATTTGATTATGACTCATTTCATCTATGTTTCGACATGTCAATTATTTCCACCATCACAAGACATTTATCTCTTCTATAAATGGCCTAGCCCTCCTCATTCTTTTTACATTAGATATAGATAGCAAAATCCAAATGCCTTTGCTTCTGATAGCCAGTGAGAGCGTGGTTTTGTTTCCCTAGCTCTAATTACTACAACTGACTCTGGCTACATCTCTTTGGCTTCCTAATCTCTGATTTCCCCCGTCTTTACTACTGACCTTATTTAGACTGGACTTTGTTTTTAAACAATCTGTTTAAGCTGAAATGACCTCTTTAATCTTGTCAAAAACCATTATTTCATATTTCCTTTGGACTCTATATACAAGGTCTCCATTTCAACTCGCTTCACTGATGCACTAAGTTAAGCTATATGGTAACTGTATACAGTTCTTCTTATATAGAGAATAGATTCTCTTATATTAGAGAAGAGATTCAGAGCAGTCCTGCAGAGAAGGGCTTGGGGGTGCTGGTCAATGAGAAAATTAACATGAGCCGGCAGTGTGCACTTGCAGCTCAGAAAGCCAACCATATCCTGGGCTGCATCAAAAGGAGAGTGACCAGCAGGTCGAGGGAGGTGATCCTGCCCCTCTACCTGCTCTCGTGAGACCTCACTTGGAGTATTGTGTGCACTTCTGGTGTCCTCAACGTAAAAAGGACATGGAATTGTTGGAACAAGTGCAGAGGAGGGCCACGAGGATGATCAGGGGACTGGAGCACCTCCCATATGAAGATAGGCTGAGAAAGTTTGGTCTGTTCAGCCTGGAGAAGAGAAGGCTGCACGAAGACCTCATAGCAGCCTTCCAATACCTGAAGGGGGACTATAGGGATGCTGGGGAGGGACTCTTCATTAGGGACTGTGGTGATAGGACAAGGGGTAATGGGTTCAAACTTAAACAGGGGAAGTTTAGATTGGATATGAGGAAGAAATTCTTTACTGTAAGGGTGGTGAGGCACTGGAATGGATTGCCCAGAGAAGTTGTGAATGCTCCATCCCTGGCAGTGTTCAAGGCCAGGCTGTACAGAGCCTAAGGTGGCATGGTTTAGTGTGAGGTGTCCCTGGACATGGCAGGGGGGTTGGAACTCGATGATCTTAAGGTCCTTTCCAACCCTAACTATTCTATAATTTTATATTGCCCAGTGAATGAGATGGTCATTTCAGATCTGCTTAGAATGGAGCTGAATGACTTTCAGAAGGGTCCCTTCTCTTTCTACTGACTGTGATGACCTAACGAGTGCTAGCAGTGCAGTGTGCTTTGGGCTGGTTCACCTGGGAAAGCGAAGTTAATCCATTCTCATCTAACCTGCTACAGTCTATGTTACTAGTTTAGTCACCTCTAAACTAGATTACTGTAATGCTCTTTATGTGTACATCCCATTACTCCGATGCTTCAGGTGACCCAGAATAAAGGCCTGTTTACTCATGATGAACAGCTGTGTTTTCAAACAAAGTACATATAAACACGTCTTGCAATATAAGTGGAGCACAGCTATTGCATTACTCCACTCTGATACATGTACTAGTGAAACAAGTATTAGCTGAAGTTTTCTAGAAAGAAGTTAGGCATTTCACCAAGAATACATGAGAGCCCAGAACATGACCATGGTGACAGAACCCCTCCAGCCAGGACAACTGCATGCCACCATAACATCCCTTCAGCCACTTGTTCTAGCTCTCGCCTGTGGTGGCAGAAACACTGATCTGGTCTACAGCAAGATGGATCCCAGATAAGTCTAGGAAGAGAGAAGGGGGCTGGGGGGGGGGGGCAGTTCTTGACTGAATTTACAAAGTAGCTACAGAAAGGCTAATGCTGGGCACAGGAAAGCAGGAAGAATGAGCTGCGAGGAACACGAGGGAAGGAAAGACAATTCTTTTTTACACCCACCACCAGTGAGAGGCGCCATCATTAATACTGCACACTGTATGTGACAGTAATGTAGCAACAGTAATACATTACAAGAGAATTACTAAAAAAGAGCCATCAAATTGAGCTTTACCTTTGAAAAATACATAAATGCAATCCTAAAGTCAAATCTGAGTTTAGTGAGTGTTACCTTCTATCAGCCTTTGGTAAAGTTACTCTTGTGCACCTTTTGCGAGCGCACCTTGGTAATCTGCATAACTCAGGAGCTGGTTTCTCTAAGTCTAACAACAATGCACTCCCATGTAAATCTGCACACAGGAGTCCATAAATCTTAAGAGAAATTGCAAAGTCTTGGCTCCGCTGCTGGAAGACAGATCAAACTGTGAGCAGTGAATTTCAAAATGCCAGGAGACTGAACCATCAGAATTACAACTTCATTTCATTAACGCCCTATTTCTTTAATTAAGCACCTGAGTACTCCATCACTAAAAAACTCTAGAAACTGAATCATATGCAGAAGCTTCAAAGGGCAACTGCTGCAGAAATTAGGGAGCCCCATTTTTCTAATCCTGAAGCTGAGAGCACTCCTTCAAAACTGAGTATCCAGCAAGTAGATTGAACACAGCTGGATAAAACAGCCACGGGGAAATACAAACTTTATGCAGCAAGAGACAACTCAAACATTTAATTTTTCTTACTGACCAAATGTGTTTGAGACACAAAACAAAATCAGCCATTAGGAAGGGTATACACTGACAGATTTGTTTTCAGCTGCAGTTGAGGATTATCTAACTCCAAGTCTCCAATGTTGAGCAGAACAGAAGTAGAGATCCTAAACATTAGTATGCACACCAAGACACCAAGTCATACTATCAGCAAACAAACAAAACAGATTTGGAAATGTGTGTAAATTCATGGCCTCTGCTCTTAAAACCTGCATCATATTACTGCTGTGCAGCAGCAGGGTGTGACTCAGACCCAAGTCGATCTAACCACAGCTGCCCTACCTTCTTAGAGCAACTATGGTTAGCCCAGCACTTGAAATGCTGAAAACTGCAAACATGCCTAGTATGCAAGTTCAGCAAGCCCTCCACAAAGAAAATCCAATGAAGCTGAAAGGCCCCCAGGCTCAGTGTTCATAGACAAAAACATTTGAAAATAGGCTCAGGTGAAAGTAAAGCCCTGATTTATCAGCAGATAACAAAATGATATCTTTCTTATCTTATCTCATGGCTAAATTCCATGCTATTAGCTCCATTTTTTGCTCTGCAAGACTGACGGGTTTTCCAAAATGATCCCAGAACTCATCTCCTTCCCCAAAAATAATCCCTGATAAACAGGTAGGTGAAGAAAATTATGAAATTACTCTCTACAAGCTTACAGAGCAGGAATCTTTGTGCAGCAGTTAATAATACAATCTATGTATGTGCAAAGAAACAAAACAGATAGGAATTGATTTAAATGACACAGCTATTGCTTTCCCTACAGTTACTTTAGAAACACCAAGTGATACAGAAATAGCTCAAGCTGTTGCAGAAATCCTGCTGCCCACAGAGCAGAATAAGGCATTAGTTTTGCACTTAATAGCCTCGTCAAAATGAATTTGAATGAAAATACAAAGAACAGTACCCAGATAAAACTGCAGGGGATTCAGTTACAAAAGGTTATTTCCCACTTTAGAATTTTGTTTAGGATACCACTTTAAGTTTTTATTGACTTCCTTCTTATAGAAAACAGCCACAAACTTCCGAGATGCTACTATTTCTCAATAGATGTGAGAAGTCAGAGCATTATAGCCTCACTCTCCTCTTGATTTCTCTCTACAGCAGTAACTGTTCATCCAAAGGCATGCATGATGCTTTACAGAACCAAGCAGAGCTTATAAGGCGCACAGCTTCCAGCAGGTAGTAAATAAAAGTAAGGAAATAAACAGGAAGAGGATCAGGTCAACTTTAAAGGGTAATTCCAAACAGTATTCTGTTCAAATATAAATAATTCCTTGAGGATATTAGGGAACAGCCGAGCTTTAAAGTGGTGGACTCACACAAGGGATTCTGGCTTTGTAAACTAAATACTAAAATGACATAGTGTATTTTAGGGATGAAAAAGAAACACCTGAAAACAAACCAGAACATCAAGTCTGGTATTACTGACAGAAGCGAAAACAGAAGAAAAACAGCAAGGAACTTGATGTAAAAAGAAAAGGCTTTCAACTGGTATTTGAAGACACCTTTAAACTCAGCACAATGCAGAAAGGAGAATCAGTGAAGAACCTTAAAAAAGGAACCTTAGCATTTTCCAGTTGAAATGGCAAAAGATTTTTAAAAGCAGTAGTCTAGATGGAAGGGAAAGAAGTAACAAAAAGCAAGTGTCTCAAAAGGAAAACAAACAGGGGGTGTCAAAAAACGGCATGAAGAAGTTATGGAAGTAGAATATTATTTAATCCTTTCACTTCTAACATAAGGATCCAATTCAAGTGCATCATCTTACATCAATTTCAACAGACTGAATACCAAAATGTCAGTACAGATTTAGTTGTAGTACCAAGGCTCTGGCATCCTGCTGTGGCTGCAGCTCAATAGAGATGCAAATTCTTAAACTGAACATCATGAACTACCAGTGAATGTAATTTTGTTTTATGCACAATTACCTCTTACAATCCTGTGAACTCAGTTGTTATCCTCCTTTTCCCTTCCATTCTGTTGCACTTACCTGTTTTAAATTCACACACGGAATACAAGTCACACCATGGTTCCCATCTCTCATACTATGAATGCTTACTGGACCTAACACAACAGACTGAATTCCAGTGTGGTAAAGTGGTGAAAACACTTGCACCATAAACATTATATGCATCTATCCAAATCCTGCTCCAGCTTAGATCCATCTCTGAGTTGCTGAGTCAAGCAAAGACAGAAAACTTAACTACATTTTCCATAAGGGCATGTAATGGTAGGATCAGAAGTATCCTACACCAAAACTACTGGAATATGGGAGGTTTGCACAGCAAAATACAAGTACTTCCTTGCCTAAAAAATCACCACTTGATACCAATCTAGTGAAGCCTCTGTCTGAATTTATGACCTTAAAGAAAACATGCAACTACACAGTTTACAGGGAAGATACAGAGGGGACAAGTGTGTGCTACCTATATGGAGACTTACTTTCTAGCCCCTATTACTTATGCTAAACTAAAGTATGTAGACTAAAAATACCTTTCTAGGTAATACAGAACTGTACTAGTGTCAAGGGAAAAAAGAAACCCTCAAAAGAACAAATGAGGAAAATCTGACTTAACAGTTGCCATTTCATAATTAATGTCTGAAACTCTGTGCTACACAGTCAAGCAAGAAAAGTGGTGTTCTCGTCGTTCTTTTTGGTTTTAAGTGTCCTTAAACCAAGCAAACATTGCTCCCCAGAAAAGCATCACACCTTCATAAAAAGACATTACCGTTAATGTTGTCACAGTAGTAAAAGTGTTCATCTTTTAGAGAAGGGCATGCAGAAACTAAATCCTGCAGGCCTGCACCAGTTACAGAGAGACAACCGGAGAGGTTAAGGTGTTCCAAATGCGGCAGTCCTCCTCCCAGCATCAACGCCCTGGTAACAGAACACAAGAGAGATGTTAAGAGCCCACACAGCCTAGAATGACAAGTACTCCACCAGCCACCACGTCATGTACTTAATGGTATCTCCTAACAAAAACCAAACAAACCCAAACCAGACCAGTTTTAAACCTGACAGTTTCATACCTTACAAAGGAGATCACCCCTGAAGCTGCATAACAGACCCGAAAAATGAACTGATTTCTAGAGAAACTAACAATTTCTCCTGACAAACTTCAATGGTAAATCACTTTGTTCATGAATGACTCCAGAGGTGACAAAGTACTCAGAGGAACTACCGAATGTTCTTCTCTAAGTCATCACTGATTTTGGCAACCCTTCCAAACTGATGAATATTCTTCAATTCACCCTGAAAACGTGACACTTGTTTGGTACACTACACTTCCAAAAGTCTGACTATGTTTTTTTGGTTAAAATTATTTCGGAATCCAAATTTGTAGTTCTCTAGGACTGACAGCAGAGTCAGTCAACAGACCACCTTATTATTCATAGAATCATAGAATCATAGAATAGTTAGGGTTGGAAAGGACCTGAAGATCATCGAGTTCCAACCCCCCTGCCATGGGCAGGGACACCTCCCACTAAACCATGCCATCCAAGGCTATGTCTAACCCCACCTTGAACGCCGCCAGGGATGAAGCATTCATAACTTCCCTGGGCAACCCATTCCAGGGCCTCACCACCCTCACAGTAAAGAATTTCTTCCTCAGATCCAATCTAAACTTCCCCTGTTTAAGTTTAAACCCATTACCCCTTGTCCTATCACTACAGTCCCTAATGAAGAGTCCCTCCCCAGCATTCCTAGAGGCCCCCTTCAGGTATTGGAAGGCTGCTATGAGGTCTCCACGCAGCCTTCTCTTCTCCAGGCTGAACAGCCCCGATTTTCTCAGCCTATCTTCATACGGGAGGTGCTCCAGTCCCCTGATCATCCTCGTGGCCCTCCTCTGCACTTGTTCCAACAGTTCCATGTCCTTTTGATGTTGAGGACACCAGAACTGCACACAATACTCCAAGTGAGGTCTCACAAGAGCAGAGTAGAGGGGCAGGATCACCTCCCTCCACCTGCTGGTCACGCTCCTTTTGATGCGGCCCAGGATACAGTTGGCTTTCTGGGCTGCAAACGCACACTGCCGGCTCATGTTCATTTTCTCATCGACCAACACCCCCAAGTCCTTCTCCGCAGGGCTGCTCTGAATCTCTTCCCTGCCCAACCTGTAGCTGTGCCTGGGATTGCTCCGACCCAGGTGTAGGACCTTGCACTTAGCATGGCTAAACTTCATCAGGTTGGCATCAGCCCACCTCACAAGCGTGTCAAGGTCCCTCTGGAAATGCGGAACTCTTTCTTTTTCCTCTGAGTGCAAGACAGTTTGGCTGCTTATGCAACAGCCTCATGGAGGTGTCACACCTGAGCAGTCACACAGTGTGTCTACAAACTCACAGGGCGAGTTCAACCACAAACAAGCTCACACACCTGCAAAAGACACCAGGCTTGAATCACCAAGCTACAGATCCAAGACATTCTCTCTTCTCAAGGATGCAAAATTACTCCGGTAAGTGCAAGAAGCACTTGTTGCAGCACACTCTCAGGTCTTAAAACCAGTCTTCTTTCTTAAAAAGCATCAAAAGGAAACCAGTACCACAACTAAACTCTTCACATGACTCAATGGACAAATCTCCCTTTGGTCCCGGATTACCGAGTCATGAAACAGAGCAGTAACATGCAAACTAAACACAGCATGACCTAATCAGCACCTAATGAAACACTGGAACAGCAACAAGCTCAAACAGGAAGTAGAATTATCTGAAGCTTTCTCTGAGCAAGACTAACTGGTGGTGAAAGTGTCAGAACCACTACTATGGGGAGACATTAAAACAGCTGCGACTTCTGAACTTCCAATGGGGAGGAAGCCTCGCGTAGAAACAAATTAACTCACACTGTTTCCTGGTTGACTATAGCATGCAGTACAGGCAGGCATACAGAAGTCTTCCCACTCCAAGAAGCTTTACTTAGTCCTAAATGCTGCAGTACCCCTGAGCAGGTGGCTGCAAGGACTTCAGCCTCACCCCATTTCCACTATAAAGCAATATTACATTTTCCTGATGCAATACAAATTATCAATAGCAAGCATCACGCAGAGGAACTTTTTTAACTCTTGAAGCCATCTCAATGTTCAAGTCAACTTTTTTCCTCCTTTGTTACATGAAGTCATATTTAATATGCTGCACACTGAAAATTATCATAGAATCATTTAAGTTGGAAAAGACCTTTAAGATCAAGTCCAGCCATTAACCCAGCACTGATAGTGCAAATCCACCACTAAGCCATGTCACTAAGTGCCACATGTACATATCCACCTTGCTACAACCTCCTTTCAGGTAGTTGTAGAGAGCAATAAGGTCCCCCTGAGCCTTTTCTCCAGACCAAACCACCCCACTTCCCTCAGCCATTACTCATCACACTTGTGCTCCAGATCCTTCACCAGCTTTGCTGCCCTTCTCTGGACCTGCTCCAGCACCTCAATGTCTCCCCTGTAGTGAGGGACTCAGAACTGAACACAGGGTTCCAGGTGCAGCCTCACCAGTGCCCAGTACAGGGGGAAGGTCACTGCCCTGGTCCTGCTGGCTACGCTATTGCTGATACAGGCCAGGATGTTGTTGGCCTTCTTAACTGCCTGAGCACAAGCTGGATCATGTTCGGCTCCCTCAATCAGCACCCCCAAGTCCTCTTCCATGAGCAGCTTTCCAGCCACTCTTCCCCAAGCTTGTAGCATTGCATGGGGTTCTTGTGGTCTAAGTTCTGGACCCGGTACTTGGCCTTGTTGAACCTCATGCAACTGGCCTCAGCCCATTGATCCAGCCTGTCCATAAATCATGCCATTTTCCAGACAGGTTGACCAAGATGTTACTGCAGTTTTAGACATTTTCAAGTGTATTGACAAGCATAGTGAAAAAATCTAGTGAATCAATACAACTTCCTAACAAGATATCACTAAAATTCAGATCTAAAAAGCATTAATACAGCCTAGAACAACAAATTCACAAAAATACTTGACTGCAGAGGATACGTCTGAAATATTTTTATTTCTTTTTATTCCACAAAGGAAAAGTTTTCAAGTTGGGTACTATAAATCTTTAAAGATGCAAAGACTGCTTAAAACTTAGAAGCTGTTCTTCAGTAAAAATCTTCCTGCTGAAACTAGGCAGATTCCCCCCAGAATGACTCACCAAATAAAAGCACAATGTCTCCTCACCTGAGAGCACGGTCTGTGATCTGGTAACATCCAGACAGACTGAGAAATTGAAGAACTCGTGCAGTCTCTTCATCTGCAGTGTCACTCCCAGAGTATGCTAAGTCTTTTTTCTCTGACTGCTTAGTCCTTGTTTTTTTACACAGTGCAGAGGACTCTGGGAGTGCTTGAATAGTTCTTAGTGCTGTCCCAGCACAACAAAATGAGTGACCGCAGTAAATAAAGTCAGTAGAAGCACAGTGCTGCTGCCACCCTCTAGTCCTTAATCCATAAATGTCTCTATTGTAGCACGATGCAGAACAAGCAAAATGCGATGTCGGCTCCGAAAGACAAAATCTGTCAATGTTTCTGCGTCTCCACTCTGCAGCATCTTCGATGTCAGCTAAATCATCTGCATCTAGCATCCACACATAAGCAGAACTGAAGCTTTCTGAGCTCTCAGGTTTAGTCCAATACTGCTCACTGTCTCCTCCCTCAATAAGGTTTTCATTGTTGATTTCATGCAAACAATTATACTTTTTGGCGGACTGCAGAGTAATCTCTCTGTTCTTCCACAAAGTCTTAGCATTCCTGTTTCTGCAGCTTTTCAGAATACCTCTGGTGTGGTGAGTTGATATGATACCCAGGGCTCTGGAAATCCTCTCTACAGCCACATCTGTGATATTTTCACATCCAGACAGATCAAGGTGGCGTAGATTTTGACAATAACCAACTGAAGACCAACTGAAATTGGGGAAAAAAGTGGTGTGCTTAGCTTGTTTTCAGTTTCTGTTCAGAAAAAGGCGTTAAGGCTAAACATACAGAAGAATATTTCCACAAGTAAAATACCTCTACTACTTCACAGAATATTTAAAGAAAAGACCCTAGACAAGGTAGATTTGATACTCCAAGTGTTATATATATGCTTGTATATACAAAAGCTCACAGACTGATTTCTGAGCCACAGAAATTCTATAAAGCTTTTATTTCAACTAAAACTTCTTGCATAAACTGCAGAGTGTTGTTGCCAGCATCCATTCTGGTAAAATAATCTGTGTTGTTAATGCATACATTTGAGAGCCTATATGATCCAGGTGTTGAACACCGAAATACCCACCGAGCTTCAGTATCACAGTAAGACCCATTAGTGCAAGGTCTGCATCCATGCACCATCCCACTCACACTAATGACATTTCTGCAGGCTTCAGTAAAACTCAGGAATTCACAGTTACTGTATCTAAGCCTTAGAGTTTTGCCTACCATTTGTTCAGCATCTTGAACAGCAGTATTCCAAACCCTACCAACATCAGACTAAGGGAAACACTATAACTGCATGACTCCAGAAAAACCTGTGGACAATCTCAAGTTGTTAGTACTAAAACAAAACTCAAGTATTGCTATGGTAGCTACACATTGGTAGATAATACATACCCAACAGTGAAGAAAGAGCATTCTGAATGGCCACTACAAAGTTACATGCTTCACTTGCTAGTTTAGTGATTTGCTACTGTGGTTTAGTTCTTAATTATGTGTGAATCTTGAATGTGATTTCTCTTACTTCTCTCTTTATTGGCAAAGGACTAAGTTTGAAAGTTCCCTTGCCCCCCTCAGAAAGCTGATCTTTGATATTATTTTTTTGAGGAAACAATAATTATCTAACCTTTCAAATGCAGAGTCTGAAATATCAGTTTGAGTGAGATCCAAATATTCCAAGTTGGGACAAAGCTCCAAGATCTGTCTAACCTGTAAAGGGAAAGGAAAACAATCAGTAAAGACACAAGCCAGTAAGGCTCACATAGTGCCAAGAGACAATACACAAATTAACGTTCTCTTGAACTGAAACTGAGTTTCACTACCCAAGTGTTTTAAACTGAAGCACATCAGTTAATAATTAGAGGCTGAACAGCCATAATGATTAATTGCCAGTTTCAAAGGACATACCATTTTGCTAGACACTGCAGAGCTGTAGGCCAATACAAATGTCTTCACTGAGGAGCCCACATGCGGGAGGACATTATGAATTAAGCCATGAAGTAAACGTTTTTCCATCTGTGCTATATTGATGGCAAGTGAACCTTCAGCTGCTTCTTCTGCAAAATAAAAGCAAATAGAGACCTAAAATATTCTTTGCGTCATCTGGAATTCACACTGTCATATCAAACAAGTCAGCAGAAAGCTAAAATAAAGCTTAACAAAGCAGAAGTTTCAGAAAGTACCTTAGAAAAACTTTTGCTGAATCCAATGTACTGCTTAAGCCTCATCTTTAAAAAAAATACCCGCTTATCTTTCTGACAGTCCTGAAGAGTTCAGCTCCAACAGCAAGTAAAACACTATGAGTCTTCACAGAAAATTATGATTAAAGGACTTGGAGAAATATTTACTACAGATTATATACTGCTCAGGGCTGTCTGGGGCAGCTGTTTCCACTGACTTGCTTCACACACTGAAATACTGTCTCACAGGGCATTCACATCCTGCGATGTAACAGCTTACAAGTTTTAAATTCAACCTAGAATGTATTGGGCTGCAAGATGATTCATTCAAACTTCCTGAAAAGAGGAAGCCTAGCTTTTATCTCCTTCCTAACTCCAGACACATCCCTATAACTCTTCTACCTGTACTCATGTTTCCTCTCTCTTAAATGAATTCATTCAGCTCACTAAAACCCACTGCTTGCTTGCCCCTGCCCTTACCCCCCAACTCCCTTTGTTTCTTCACCCAGCCAGGAATCAGGATGAGAAGATGAGGAAAAAAAGAGTACTCCTTTCAGGAACCCTAAGTAGTTGCTAGACAAAACTTCACAAGGTCATTCTTACAATATAAGTCTACTTTGCTTAGTAAGCACTTAATCTAGACAGAACGTAAGTTTGCATTTGTCATTAATGTACTGGTATTAACTATAATAGAATCTGTGTTTTAAGTGATTTTACAGAAAAGACTCTATTTTACACATTTATTTCTTACAACTATACAATCTTCAGGAAAAAAAAAAATAATCAGAATTTACCTACCAGATTCATCTATGTCAGCGTCTTCATCCCATTCCTGGAAAGCACGACATTCATCTTTTCTATTTTTCACCCATTCCTCATCAGGTTCCATCTCAAGATCTGCTGCAGGACCACTATACCAATCACCTGCTAGCCCCCAAGTCCCCCAGAAAAGAAGGGGGGAGAAAAAAGGACAAAGTTCTCGTCAGTGCAGAAAACAGCAATGCCACATTCTATTGCTTAATACTCACATAAATATGGGATAACAGAAATATTTAAAGCTACAAATATACTCTGATGACTTGTAACTGGCCTCACTGGAATACACATTATTTTGTCTATCTGAACAGGTATTTCTGCAAAGATTACACTTCTCAACAGGATATTTTAATTAACAGGAGAGTTTGAGGAACAAAAGCAATAAAATACCACTTAGTCCTTACTGCAGCAGTAGTTACTGAAGCAGTATATCTGAAGAAACAATACTAATACTAATGTTCAGGCAGTTTTCATTGAAGTTTGAATATGCAAATTAAGAATTGATGGTAGGGAAGTGTTAGCTCCATTTGTTTTAAACTTCTATTCTGCAGCTATGTATCTTAGTTCTACCTACTAACTTAATGAAATAAAAATTTTACTGATATATGTGTAACAGCAACATTTATAATTTAAAACCCCTCAGATTCTTAAACCATAATTAAGATGTTGAGTTAGTGAATATACTTGTTAGCATTCATACAAGCAAACAAACCTCAGCAAAACTAACCAACGGTTACTATACAAAAGTTACTCATGAGTTACAACCAGGATCACTTTTTAACTGATTAATTAGTTAGTTTAATTAATTAGTTTAATTAGTTTCTTAATTCTACAAGATGGAAGTATGTTTTGTATATTTGTTACATTTAACCAAGTTTCTGGGCACTATCATCCTTGACAGAAGGGTGCACATCCTTCGAGCATGCTCACTGTACACGATGGCCTATACTAAAACATTCTTTCATAGACTCAGAAATCCTGAGTTAAACTAAATTTAACTTACCTCTGGCCCAGCGAACAGGGTAAAGATGCTTCCAGAGAGATCCAGTTTTAGCCAGCTGTGACCATTCAGTGCTTACTTGACTACACTGACATAACTCTTGGGGGTTAAGGTAACTGAAAATGGTCAGCATTACTTCAGGAGGAAGATTAGTAATA
The DNA here is from genome assembly GCA_039720435.1 of Amazona ochrocephala. NCBI lineage: Eukaryota > Metazoa > Chordata > Aves > Psittaciformes > Psittacidae > Amazona > Amazona ochrocephala. The sequence continues at coordinate 16,616,754 of CM077879.1, forward strand.
TTTGTGGTATGCCCTGTTCCTTCGGTTTCTGAAATATAGAAAGTATGTGTTAAGTGAAGCATAGCCTCGCAGCTTTAAACAATAGTAGTGGGACTCACATTTTGACAAGGGCAATGAAAAAAAGTGTCTGAAAAAATGTCAAACTATTGCTTGGCAAAAGGGTTGAAAAAAATAGGTATGGCCTTGGCTTTAAAAAGCTTTCACTGTAGTAACACCTTAAACAAACAAAAAGATCAGCTCAGTTTTCTGTGTGCCATTTTCTCAACTGGATAGTTTCTTCCAACCCTGACCCCCCAGAGGTCCAAAAATGCCCCTGGAAAAACATCAACTGCTGCTACCCAATCACAGTGAGATAAAAGCAGTATCTGCTAAAAATTAAATGCTTAAAAAAAGCAACTGCTTTCTGTCACTGATGAAAACTATACCTGCTTTGCCACATTCCCAGGAAACAGTGCTAACATGCAGAATCTACAAGCTGGGACCACTCTCACTGAAAGCACTCAAGCTCTTGACTGGGACACAGCACAAAGTCTGCGCTTCACTCTTTGCAGCTGCCCCACATTTTATTTCTAACTAACTACTGGCACAGACAATTAATTTTTACTTTTGAATGGTGATGAGCCATTCAGGTGGTAAAGTAATACTAAATATTAGGTTAGAGACTAAAATGGGACCACTGCAATTAATACTTCAACAGACAGCAGTAGGAGCTATCTCCAATAGCTCTCCCTTTTGCAATAGTACAAAGAGAGCTGCAAACTATATAAAATTACAAATTCAGTGCTCTGGTTAATGTGGGTTTTGCTGTTTGAAGATGATTTTTAGTGTTTTAAGGACAACTGACTTGAGGAAAAATAAACATCCCTAAAATAGTTTTCAGGAGCTCTTAGAGCAGGTTTCACAGATTAGTAGGGATCTGCTTTTCAGCTTAGGACACAAAGTACATAGACTTGACAGTGAGACACGCATTGGGTCTTTTTGCACAGAAGCTTCAAAAGTGAGCGTAAGGTAAACTTTACCCTGAGAAAGTCTACTGCTATTTCAAAAAATACAATTAAGAGTTTCACCTGATGAATCAATATATTTATTCGTACACCTGGCAAGTTGCTGCAGAGAATTTCACACTAGAATGCAGGTAAAACTGCACTGGACTGCAAGCCATGTTATTTTTCTTCTATTTTTAAAAAAATGAATGCAGGACACATACTTCCCTCTCCCTAAAGACTAGAACACAACCATTGCAGAATTACTACTGTCCCAAACTGCTATTCCAGCTCGACTTAACAGCAAGTTATGCCATAAGGCTACTTCTGTCACTTCATCTGCTCAGACTCAATAGTATTTCACACCATGGACCATGATCTTTTCTGAAGGCTTCACCTGGAGGGCAGAAAATGACCAGTTCAGTAGTTCAGAGAAGTCAAGTTTCATTTAAAGAAAAAAAAAAAAAAAATCTCATTACAGAGTAGTTTTTCAAGTTTTTCTAACGAGAGCACCATATATCTTAAAGACACCACAAAGTCAGTTTACGAGGGCTTGCTCTAGTTATCAGTTTCACACCCCTGTATTCCACTTTCAGTACATTAATTCCCGTTCTTTGGGGCATCGTCTCTTCTTTGTTAGTTAAGTGAAAACTGTAAATACAGACAACTTTGGCTGCTTCAACAGTCATAAAACAAGCCTGACAGCGCACTTCAGTAGTTATCCGTTTATTCTAAGTTTCATCAGGAAAGGCAGTTACAGATGAACGCAAACTAAATACCCACTCTAAGAGCACACGTTTCATCTGACCTACTAACATACTGCAGATTTATTCCCTTGCATTACTCCCCACACAGTGTTTCTTCCCTTCCGATTCCTGAAAGGCCCAGAGAAGTTAGGCAGTGGAGTCAGGGAAGGTGAGCTGCTTTTCATTTGAAATACTGTCAGTTGATTAACTATTCTGTGTTATTAAGCCATCAAAAGAAAAGCTTACAAAGCAGTCCTGAAAACCAAGACTTAAATGCAGAGTCTGCAAATAAAAAATAACATCTCAATGGAAGCACAAAATTAGAATTATCATTTTTTGCCTGTTATATCAAATATTACCATGGAAGGGAAGGAAGAATGTGTAAAAACAGGTAAACAGTGAAGTATTACCTACATTACGACCTGCAAAGAAGCCTGTATAAAAGAGTAAAGTTTCTGAAGTTTCAAAATTGGTTTGAAGAAATTCATATTTTATGAAAACTCTTTTATCTGCCTGTACGTAACTTTAGGAAAGATACTGGTGTGGCTTTTGAGATAAAAACTGCAGTCTGAAAACTACTTTAATCAGATGCTTCACCTTGATCTGCTTTCTCGTCCACAGAATACTTAAAGACCTTCTGAAGCTCTTCTGCTTGATTCCACTTATTAAGACCTCTGAATTCTGCAGCCTCTTTCTGTGAGCAGTGCTGTGCAATTACTTTCTTCTTAATATCTTTCAATTCTTCATAAGTAAAGTATTCCATCAACATTGGCTGAAAAACCTAGAGCAAAGAAAAAAAAAGTCTGATGCTTATGGAGAAAGTCGATAATGCTACACAGACCTAACAACAGAGAATTTCCTGTCTCAGATACTCTCCAAGTAAAACATGTCGTACACCAAGTGAACCCAAGGACAAGATCATGGAAGTTTTGAGTTCCAGCCCTCTGCTTGCCAGTGGATCACTGCATAGTCTCAGACAAGTTAACTGTTCTCCCCAACAGAAAAGGGAAGTGATTAAAGTTGCATAAACAATATAACTTATCAAGGTACTCACATGGAAGGCAAAGAGGCAAGGAATAAAAACATAAGAAAAGGTTTCTCTTGGACAGACTTCGGAAGATTTACTCTCACCAGAAGATGCTTCCCAGTTTTTGGATACCCATAAATCATCAGACTGGCAGTACTAGTCTATGTTTCAAATATAGGTCAGAGGCTGTCTGGGAGTGTCAGTTTGAGTCATGAAGCACTGGTTTACAGGACTTCTCCTTCCTTTACATTTTACTAGACATCCCCTTAAATAATTACCTGCTCAAACAAATCCCAGCCCCAGTGGACTTTTATTATCAATTTTTTAAAGGACTAGAATTTAATCATAAATTGTCAATTTATTCACTGTTTGAGAACATGTCACTTTGCAGTCAGAGAACAGTAACATCATAGTTCTGAATGCAAACTGGCATAAATAAAAACAATACTGAACCTTTAAGTCCTTTTGTCTCTATTCAGTCATTGCAGACCCTAAAGGAGATAAACATAATATTTGAGGAAAACTTTAACCTACCTCTTCTTCCTCTTTCATATGAGGAAGGAAATCCCTGGTAAAGGCTTCCAATCTCTCCTTCAGCTGTTTTGCATAGTTCAGCTGCTCATACTCATTCTGAGAAGAAAGCAAAGATTTAACTGTTACCTGATCTTGTTCTTTCATTCAAAGATTGAACTGTTACATCAACCAGAGTTTCAAAGTAAGGCCCATTATGTCTTCCCCATGCACGCAGCATGTTTGCTTTATTTCATGGTAAGAATGCGTACACTTACAAAGTTTCGTGACAAGCTGACAGTCCGTACCAGTCTGCTACTGCACAGAACAAAGTATTCCCTTCCTCCCTGGTTCCAATTTATTTTGTTAGCAGATATGAATTAACTTGTCTAATCGCACTTTTACTTTGGAGCAAAGACTGAAGTCTGCCAGTCTACAGTCTCATCTGAAGTTCAAAGTAATAACAGACTAATCTAAGTATTTGTATGTTTTGCAGAAGAATTACTTGATGATGCAGCAATTCCACTACAGTTTTAGCTGCATACATTTACACTAGTTATTCTATACTTCTAGCTTCCAAATTACAATCAGAATTCACAGTCAGACATGCTCTACAGACATTTACTTTGGAAACTGAAAGAACTCTTAAATAAAGATATAACTGACTTTTAAATGTTGAAATTAGATCAACCTCTATATTAATTTGTTAAGCCTGTTCTCTGTGCCAGCAATAAGAAGCTGGTTCTTAAGTCTGCCCAGTAATTGCAACACACTGAAGTTCCTCACAGCTCTTACAGTAAATGTTGTAAGTTTTTTCTTGTCAAACTTCTACAACATCAAGAAACTCTGACTGTTACAGGAAACAAAAAGCTTAAGTCATCAGGTTAAATGAACCACACTCTCAAAAAAGTTAAAGTTAGCATATCTAAACAGAGTTAGAGAAGTCTTGTTTTCCACACTTAAGTAACAGAATAATACTAGCATCCTATAAAAGGTGTAACACAAAGCCAAGTGTTAGATTTCCCCTCTCCTTTACTTCCTTTCATTTTCCAGTTCACTAATGAAAACAACTTCAGACAAATTTAAGGCTTGCTAATGCACAGTGAGAAAAGTAAAAAAAAAAAAAAAACAACACAACCAAAAAAACCTATCTGCAGGATGCCCAGGTCAAAAGCAACCTTAGACAGTAAAATGGCATCAATTGACTGCACAGTTAATATTTTTCTTACTGAAAATATGGACTACATGTACTAGAAATATAATATGGGATGTTAAATTATTACTGGAGACCATAGTTCTTAGAGTGCAGGAAAGAGAATTTGAATTGGGTTCCCCGAAGGAAAGATACAGCAGAATTCAAACAGGATTCTACTGGAGAAGAATTTAACAACTTCAAGTTGTTAAAAAGCCATCTGGAGAAATAACATTTAGAGTTTCTTGAGGACTGGAACAATAACAACATTACTGAGCAACAGATTACTGGAAGGAATACATCACTCACTAACAGAATATAACAATGTGCTGCTTTTGCCCTTTTCATGTTTTCAACTGTGGTAATCATCCCTGTTTGTGACATTATAATGCTTCGTGCCACAAAAACAGATTCTCAGGGTTTCCTAGCAAATGAATTAAAAACATTATTTCTATAGTCAGAAACTGTTCTGACCAATTAGCAGTCTTTGTATTTGAGACTTCCATGCTGTCTCTCCAAACCACCTCCAACTATGCAGCAATGGATGCTGTCACAAAATACACCTCTGCAAAGAATTTTTACTAGAAATTTAGCACTGAGATGAATGGCAAAAGAATTCGTGTTTCTGACTGGAAAGTTTTCACTTCTATATGAAGAAACCACAAATGCTGCTTCTTCCTCTTCACCTTCAGAGGGTAATCAGGAAAGCTGAGAAGTAAGAAATAATCACAGCATGTTCTCCTTAGGACACAAATCCTTCTTATAGTCTACTTACCTTTACATTCTTTAACCCTTTCTCAAAGAGGCTAAGCATCTCTGAGAGTTTGTTGTCCGAGTGTACATTGTACACTGTCCGGCTACGTTGCTGAAGTAAACCAATGATACACTCATTTTCAATCTGCTCATGCATTTTAAATTCCTTGAATGTGGCATAAAGAGATTGCAGAAGAGCCCGAAAATCATTGTTGTTGGCGAAGTTGGTCTTGGAAAACTAGAAGAAAGAAAAGCTCATAAAAACATCAATGCAAATCATGTCAAGGTCAGGCTAAATCCTTATAACAGGTATTAGCTCCAGTTATTCACTGCTCCCATTACTTATAAAAGCTGAGAACCTTCAGTTTCACACAGAAAAGTGGCAAAAAAAAAAAAAAAAAACTGCAATTTGAGCAACTCGTTTCAAAGACATCAAAAATTACAAGTAATAAATGCTTTTCATTTCAATCTTCAAGTAAAAGAGATAAAAATCAGAGAGTCAAGGGTATAAATAGGAACACACAAACTAGTCTTCCATTGGAATAATGACCTTCCTGTAATTTATGTAGTTGGTGCATTAAAATATAATTTCATACAACTTCTTCCAGAAGTGGGCTCAATTAATACCACCATTTGAATGCTACAGTTTAACATTTATAAAATATCTCTACTAATATGACTTCTGAAATTATTCACAGAATTCGCAATTATTTTAACCTTTATGACTGCCATTGATTTTTTTTTTTTATTATCAGGAGCTGACAAATTCTATATCAACCTCTCAAACTTAGTTTAAAACTTTTAAAAAGTCATTATGCATGGTCATTTCATAAATATATTTCCTCTTGCAGGTCAGTAAAACAGTAAGCCAGCACACTCCAATTCTGTTAACTCCCAAAAATAAGTTAACAGAACAGTTTTCTATAACTTTGTGCTTTATGAATGAGGTTTAAATAAACCAAGGGATTTAATTTCACAATTCTCTCATTTCCAGTGCCAACTATGTAACTGCATTTCCAATCATAGTCTGAAGAAAAAAGATGAAGCTACAATTATAGAAATATTACAAAGAACTAATGTAACTACAGAAGTTTAACAAAGTACAATATACACAATAATGCACATTGCAATGAAAAGCGTGTAACATTTAATCACACAAATTCTGAAGGCAACGGTCTCAATTCCACAAGAATGAACAGAGCTTAAGGAAACAGGAAAGCAATACGACGACTTCTTAAAGGAAGATCATCCTGGAGAGAACAATGCAGTCATGGCATTAGCTTTAAGAAGCCATTAAAATCAAGGTCATATTTAAGCAACATAAACCCATCTTGAAATAAACAAATGGAGAAAGATTTCCTGGCAGAAATCAGTGTCATCTCCCCAGCCCTGTGGGTAACTGAAAGGCTTAGTTTTGCCACTTTCCCAGAGCTACACTGCAGTCTGTACTAGGAAGCTGTTACGCTAGGCCCCTGTGCCTGTCTTTTAGGATCTACTATCCACAAGGAATGCGAAGTCCTACCAAGTGAATACAAACTATACTAACTGCTGGAACAGGCTTCCAATGGACTGAGAACCTACAAATTAAGACAGCACAAAGTTCTAGGTAACACAGTAGTGTCATTTTGACGTACATACAAACAGTCACCATTAGCAACAACGCATTTTCAAACTGCATTTTCCTCTGGTGAGTGTAGAAAGCCAGTATTTTTTCCATTCCAGTATTTTACCCCACATACAGCTTCAAGAATAATAGCTTATGGCAGGATACAAGAGCCAGCATTCTAAAAATACAAATAGTTTCATTTAATTCAAAAGACGAGCCACTGGAATATTCAGAAGTGGTCTAGTTTACAAAGACTCTGGAATCAAAAGAATTTACTAGAAAGGGGAATCTGAGACATATATGTTCACCCATATTACTTGTATACATAAAAAAAAAAAAACCATAAATCGAGATATCTAAAACTTCTATAATTTAAAAACAAACAACCCAACAAATGTACTTATTCATCCTTGCATTGCATTGCCACTTCCTGGCAGCCACTAGCAATGCAGCCAAAACACTCTGGACATCCGCCAAGTCCTTACGCAACCCCATGTCAGCTGTGCATACTGTACATTACATGCTGTACATAGAAGCAAAATGACTGTTATAATGGGAAAACAAATTTACTCAGCCTCAGCAGAGGTAGAAAACAGGACAACGTTAAGTGCTGGGTTCTTTGGTTTTTCCCCCTTTAGACCAACTACTGCCAGGCCAGGAAAAATTTCTACATTTGCGATGCACTGTGTTAGGACTGGAGGCATGCACTCTTAATGTAGTTATCACAAATGGGAAAAGAACTTGGCTCTGAAGACCATTTCTATCCTATGCTAAACTCCAAGACTGCAATACACAGAGCAGTTCTAGATGAAACTAAAGGCTAGATATCCCACACTGAAAAGCAGAAGTCTGAACACGCCCAGAAGATGACTGTAGAAACACCTCTTCTATATAGCTCCTCACCTCCAGCTGCTTGCAGTTCAGACCACAGTAATGGTGAAGTCTGGTTTCTAATGTAGCATTTCTCTTGATCAAGGATCATCTTAAAATTGCTCATTCTACCCATAAGGATCCACAATACCTCAAGTCAGTCCCCAAAGACCCTTTTCCCCAGGAATCCCATTTGCTCCCCAAATTGACATTCTGATTGACATAAAAACATAAACAAAGTTGCTGAAGTCTGCAACAGGAAGATTAGACAAAACCATTGTGTTTTGCTGTTGGCCTTAAAAATAAATATGTAAAAATATAGACTGGTTCTGATACAAAATAGCACCTTCTCATCCTCCTGACTTGAACTCCTCCAAGACTCAGAAACTTCCATTAAACCTACCTATTACCATCCACAAATCTAGAATAAAGAAAGAATGCATTTGTGCATGCAATTTAAGAATTCCTGTTATAAATGTATTGCTCTAGAAGCCACTATGACATGCAATGCTTGCATATTCACCTCTGCTACTGGGTCTTCCAGCAGATATGCAAGAGGTTAGGAACTAAGGAGAAGATATTAAAGTTTAATGACTCTACTTGAATCAGAAATCGGTGCATTAAAAATGTCAGCCAAAGCTGAGAAAAAGTGTTTTTTTCAGAGGACAGGTAGCCTAGCAACAAAGCTACTTGGTCACATCTGTAATTTCATTACCAGGACTGATGAAGTCTTATGACAGGAGACCAAGACTATTAACAGACAGCAGCTGCTCCACTCTGAGGTCCACTGTCACCAGCTCTTCACAATAAAAACTAGTGTAGGAGTTTAGTAGTGCAAAAAGAAAACCACCATCCCCCAAACTCAGGCAGAGAATCCCAGGAGAGCAGCAAGGCACAGAAAATGGATTGTATCAAGGATATTGGCTGACTGGTAAAAAATATAAAGCACAGTGGACGTGTGCTCCCTGAGTAGGCTTAAAACACACTGCAATAAACCAATTATCTAAGGGGTGTTAAAAGATACCTGGAATCTTTCCGGACTTTTGAAGGCATCATATTTAAAAAATTGTAAGTTACAGTGCAACTGGTTTTGTGTTTGGAATGCAAAGTCCAGTTGGCAAGTGGTCCCACAAGCAGAACAGCCCTGGTGTCTCCAGAAGCCTCATGAAATTTAAGATTATACATAATCCAAACTACCTGAGCAATAGGCCAAACAACAGTCAAATTCTATGAGAAACACTTCAGAGATCTTTGGCTGATGCAGGCATATTCTGGAAGAAGCCAGGAGCTAATAAATAATCCCTAATTTAACAAATTATTAACAAACAAACAAAAAAACAAACAAAAAACCACACACATCAACTTCATTTCAAGTAAAACTGGAAGAGGCACATCAATAATACCAGGGTCACTGTGGTGCCAGCAGTGAAGTAAAGCACAAGGTCACAAAATGTACCAAATCTATTCCAATTAACACCATGACAAGCAGATAGGCTAACTTAAGGGCACTGTTCTGAAGTTCCTCATACTTAACTGGTCAATGAAGGGGGGCTGCAGCATACACTAATTACAACTCAAGACTGCAATAAAAATCAGAAATATGGGGATGGCTTTTTTTTGTCCCATCAGAACTTAAAGCAATGTAAACTAGTATGAAGATTATTAGGAAGTAAATCTTAAAAGTTTTCTACCATTGATTCAAGATCAGGTAATTCCATTCTTCCTTTGCAGGAAAAAACAGTTAACTCTGAAGAGATCACTTGATGTACATATTTTTAAATCTAAAATTATGCAAGTAAAGAATAGCTATGCTTGAAAAATCTGTGTAGCTCTGGCAGTCAAAAAGCAGCTTGAGGTGAGTGTCTAGCTCCACTGGACTACAACAGAGCCATTAACACGGTCAAGAAGAATGTACAGAGATGTGGCAAACAAACATCTTGCCTTACTGTAAGCTATTATTTCAGTTTTTGCTTCGAGAGCAAAATGACAAGACTGGCAAGATTCACAAAAATTGCTATTCATTACTTCATGTTCACAACACTCAAGATACATCTACATTCAATTCTCATCTCCTTTGTGGCTTTAGGACTTCCATTAAAAGTGAAACTTTCTGTCAGATGAAGACATATTTCTCTCCACAATGTTGTGAATAAATACTAAAGCTCAAGACTGATAATTAAATCACTGAGCAAAACACAGTATTTACTTGGTTTCTAGAAGTGTTTTAAGTATTTGCCAATATAAGATGTCGTCTTAGAAGAAAACAATTTTCCCCGAAGTGTTAGCTTACAGTGAGTAAATTGAAACAGTTATTTCCTAATATCTACGCCAAAAATACATTTAATGAGTAGAAGAGGTTTGCTTCTTCCTTAAAAAATACCCAAGCATAGTATTAGCTGGCAAGGAGAAAGTAGCAAACAGGAATAAAGAAAAAGTTCTCTGCTCTTATCAGACTAGCCCAGCAGTAAGCAAACTCTATGCTGTGTACTAACTTTCCCAGCTACAAGTTATCGCTGTATTCCCAACTGCAAGCTGGAAAACAACAAAAATGCAAGGAAAGAGAACAGGAAAAGGAAAACTTATTTTTCCACTCTGCCCAAAGATTTCACAAATTTAAAATGGAATACTTAAAGAATTTTAAAGAGCATACTAATCCCCAAACTGCTTTATTTCAATTGAAGGTTTCCCCCATAAGCACCTGTAACTTCGGAGCAACAGCTAATCTTAAAAAAATGTGAAGGCAACTTTTCTTTTTCATATATCACAAGTATAGGTCATTTCTAGATATTCTGCTTTCCATGGTTAACCACTGTGCTCATTAAGACCTATACGAGAAGCCAACTGCCACTGGAGGTGCAATACAGGATTCCTAATGATCAATACGGACTAGACTTCCACCACTAGTTAACTCAGCAGACATTAAACTCATCAGTAAAATAGTAAAATATTTTCCATTATAGAGCTGGCAGACCACTTTCATCAAAAAAACTCAAACCTAACATTTTAAGACTATAACAGCACCAGGAAGAGCTAAGAAAAAAGGCAGCATGGATTACTAGTCAGCTACAACTTCTCCCTCTTACATTTTTAGGTATTATCACTTCACATATGCAATAGCACTATAATTCAAATGACAGGAACTTGGACTCTGCAGAACTATTATCACAATTTTATGGAGCAAGAAAACTGAGGGACAAAGACCATAAGGTGTGCTTGTGTCAACACCAAGGGCATGCAGTTTCACATTAATCTGCTGTAAATTAGGGGGTGGAGGAGGAAACAGACAGAAGCAGCTGTCCTGCCCCTGCTTCCAGCTGTATATCCCTACTGCTTCCCTGGAATACCCTCTCAAAATCATGCAGCTACACAGCGAACCTGTTTAGTGCACTGATCCTGTAAAAAGTTGTGCCTTTTCAGTGGGTTCATTTCTCACTTGGTCAGCGCACGAGTCTGACACCCCTCAGTGACACCCAGTTACATGCAGTGCCCTATTTAGTAATGCACAAGAATTTCAATTTATATGGTCCATATGAATAACCATGGTGCAGAGACAGCCTGCAAAAAAAAAAAAAAAAAAAAAAAAAAAAAGTGTTTTTGGTGCCACATGTTCCTTTGCTTACTCCTTATGGAGAGGTACATGAGGTGAACAGTAAGAGAATTAGCTAAATTACTTTGCACTCCAGCTGTTCAGATGTATGAAGCCTTAAATCAGAGGAGTAATACAGGTTTCCTACCCTGGGTGCTTTTCTTGGCTGTGGGTCAATCCACAATAATAGTAATTAGTAAGGCAGGCTGGACAAGATCTGGCAGAACTCAACAAGAAACCCAAAACTTCCAAATGCCCATGTGTAATCTTGTCAGCTGGTTGCAACTTAACTAAAATCTTGACATAGCCTTAAAAAGCACACACAAAAAGACCCAAACAAACAACACTATTAACTCAAAGATTAAGGCAAACAAAACCATTCTGTTTTTCAAAGAGCAACAGGCCAGGTAAAATCTTGTACTCTATATTTTGAAAGGTTAAGGTCAAGCTGGTAACTGCCAAGCATAAGAGCACAGTGGAGGTGGAAACAAACTGTTGTACTTCTATCAGGCTCTTTCATATCACTCTCTTGCAGTATATACACAGTCAATTTGCCTAATGAGCACCTGTAGATCAGGTTTTGAATCATGAAAGGCTTTTGACAAAGAGATAAAATCACAGAACTGCACCAAGATTTTCAGTGATGCAACTGTTACAGCGTTGGACCTCCCTGGGGACTGCGGCAGAAAGTACAGCTTGGGAAGCACTGGTGAAATCAGCTAAGCCTCCTCCACCATGAGGTTTCTACAAGTGGAAGTCTGCCAGGGATGAAGGGACACAGGCTGCCACCAGGTCTGCACAGATGAACCCAGAAAAAAATCATTAAAGAAAAATCTAGTAAGGATATGAAATAAAAGGACCTCGAAAGCACAATGAACACCTGCAATTATGCTGTTAATTAGTTATCTGTATAACAGCGTTTCTCATATGCATTCTAGATGCCATAGAAGACTTCTTTCCTGTCTTGTATCCTCACAGAGATAGATTCGTGCTAAGACCTGGCATTTTGGCCTTCCATCAGGACGTACCTAAAGTACCAAGAGCAAAATAACAGTAGTCTCCAGGCTCCTCTCCATTTTCCCAGTGAAGTACCTCATAAACTACAAACATAGCAAAATTCTTTGCCCCTCTGCACCAGTCACTGCAATTTTCTAAAGCAATAAAAGGTAGGCACTTGAAAAAAAACACTCCAGATTAATCCATCTTGGGCACTAACTGCAAAAACAAAAAGCTAAGTATCTCAAGAATTACAACTTACACTCTGTTTAATCAGCTAAAGCATATCTAGGATAGCCGCATAAAACCTGTGCAAACTGATACACACCAACTACAGTCTCTGGCTTTTTTAGATGGCATCAGTTTCTCCCCGTTTTCTTTTGTGCCACAGAGTAGGAAAGAACACACTGCTGTTGCTCAAAGCAGAGAACAGGCAAAGGCACATTATCACTGCCTTCCAGAGCAGGCTGGAAGAGAGGACAAAATATAGAGCAACATGTGAACAGTGAACAGGAAACCTTTTTTTCCTACAATCTGAGGGCAAAAAAAGGTGCTAAGGAATTACCTGAAAAACAAACAAACAAACAAACAAACAAACAAAAAACCTTGCAACTGTATCAGGCAGAAGAAAATACCCTCAGATTTTTCTTACGAAGGTAAAAAAGAGACACAAAAGGGCAAAGCATCTGAGAGGTAAGAAAAAAATAGGTGTTTTATTAGAAAACAAACAAATAAATGGTTAGACAATTTGAGGTGGCAACAAGAACTAGATGTGTCCTGAAAATTATTCAAACTGCTATGCAGGTCTGAAGAGCTTCACTTAAACTCCAAACATGTTTTATCACTGCTCTCCCACACTTCAGATTTCCTTTGGCACTTTACTTCAAACGCATTTGCTTTAAAAAGTAGATATGTGAAGCACACTGTCACTTCCAGATTCACCTTCAACATATTCTTCTGCACGAAAAAAATCAATTCATAGCTGTCATTTCCCAATAGGTACAGCAAGAAGTTACTGAGCTATTCAGCATTCAGAAGCTAAGATGGAAAGTTTAGTGGTAGAGCCTCTGCTGAAATAGTCAGAGGAACAGACAGCAGATCGCTCACCTATATCTGGATGCTAATGAGGAGGAAGGAATTCTCTTCCATCTTCTGCCTGCAGTGACAGTGTAGCCCATCATTCGCAAACTTACTAACAGCAGTGTTTCTTCATTCTAAATGTAGGTGAAGGCAAGTGCTCAATGCTACAGAATGCTAATTGGTAATAACCAAGTACTATGCATTTCTAAGTCAATACACATATACTGGAAGCAGCAGTGGAATATGAACAGCAGTGTACCGAAATACTGAGAAGGGATTCCACAGAAGTAAAACAAAAGCTTTACTAAGATTTATTGACCAGAAACAGAAAGAGACTCGTCTTCATGGAACAGATTCTGTTCTCAAGGACACCAAGCGAAAAATACTTGACTTGGAAATATGAATTCAGAATGTTGATAACTTGTCTAATTTCTCAGATTTCAGTCGCTCTTGCTGCCACAAAAAAGTATAATCATAACGTCGCCATAGAATTCTCTGCTCAGTTCAACTTAATACAGGAGGGGTTTTCAATCCTAAAATAGTTCATCTGCAACATCCTTACTCTAAGAACTTCACAAATTTAACACATGAAAACAATTCATTCTCTTCAGCAGAGGCCAAAGCTTGCAAGGAAAAGAAACAACTGAATGACAATACTGAAATAGACATAAAGGTTAAAGAGAAATGCAAGTTATCAAAAGAAACCTTTGAGAGGCACTTTTTAGCTACACAGAAGTTTTGAAAATCCTACAAAATTAACTTTTCATTGCAGTCAAGTAGAACACAGTAACATTTAGGTTTCAAAGGAAAACACAGAAGAAACAGCAAAAAAGCTGATATATGCATGTGTAAAAGAACAAAAGGAATACTTTAAGTCAACTACTTAACAGGAAAGGCAGAGATGACAACAGCAAAATTAAATGTCTTTGCTCAAGTCTTCATGAGGAAATTAATTAGAAAAATATTTATGTCAACTTTTAACAAGGAGTCAGAAGTACAGGCTAGAAAAGAAAAATACTTGTTACATATTTACACAAGTTCAATGCATTCGAGTCAGCAGAACATGACAAAATTGATCTGAATTTCCTGGAATCACTAGCCAAAGTGATTACTGAACCATGAAAAATAACTTCAGAGATCTTCTGCAGAAAAGCAAGATCACAGAAGACTGAAGTCAGGCAAACAGGAGGAGGACCTTAAGATGTTTTTGATCAAACACCCAAAGCTTTCACAATAAAGCTGAGCTATTCAAGCTGCTGCTTATTTGGGCAATAGCTAGTCCTTTTCCCTCCTACAATACTGTCAACCTGGTTGTGGAGCTTGTTTGACCTCTCAGTGAGCCGGTTTTACAGAATCACCTTTCGGTTCAGTGCACCCGATGAAGTAGCAGCTCATCAAGGGGCCAGACAAGCACAGAGGATATCATCAACAATTTAACCCTTCCAGCAGCAGCCAGTTGATAGATCCACCCAGTCACAGTATGAAGTCTCTCACTACTTTTGAGAAGCAGACAAAAAAATATGAGATCACCAATAACTTGAACTACAGCATTCAAAGCATAATTATTTCTCCTATTCATTTTCCTAAAGCAGTGTAAATTTGCTGGGCAATCCCAGATTGAAAACATATTCTTCAACTGCAGTAACTCTACAAAACAGCAGGAAGTTTGAAATCCCATACAGCAATACCATCTTGTCTCTGGCGAAGGCCCAGCCAAAATTCAATCGCAGTGCGTGTCTAGGCCAGTGTCTGCTCCTTCAGCCCTGATCTTGTAGCTAACGAAGTAACTATCAGCCGGTTTGTTTAGAAGAAACTGATTTCCTTTTGATAACTGTACTACTTAAGAGGAAGATTATTTATGTCAGAGATCACGCTTTCTCCGAGGTTTTTGATACTGTTTTGCCTTAGAGCAAACTAACACAGTCCACAGGAAATCACAAGGTGGCTCAAGCACTCACAAATGCTGCTCGCAAGCCACAGCTACCACTGTTTCCAGACAAACCACAATGGCATTTTCAACACATCATCAGTTGAAATCTGTGCTGCCTCATGACAGAGATGATACTTTCAGCCACAGCTGGGAAAGCAGGAAAGCTGGTAATATACAAGTGCTACACAAGACCATAATGTGACAACAAAACAGTTTCTACTGGACATGGACAGGCTGACTCAGAGAAGTGCATGCTTCTACACACAAGATAGACAAACTAATGACAACTATGAAAGGAAATTTGAGAATCAGCCCTCGGAGAAGCAAGGGATTATAAAGAAGCACAAGGAGAGCATTCTGCTGTTAAAAAAAGACTGCAGAATAACACAAATAACACATCCAAAACACACCTGCTCTACTCAACACCAGCAGTTTCCCATTTTGCACAACAGATTTCAGGAAAACACAGACATAACTAGACTGAGGTTTCACAGTAGCTTAAGCCAATCTATTTGCTGGCTGCCACAGTCCCACCCTCTGCCTCACACTGGCTCCAGTGCACAACTGACCGGCTCTTTCTGGCAGCACTACATCAGCAGAAAAACCACCACGCTTGGGGGAAGGAGTGGGAAGGGTGAGGGAGTGGAAATGGGTTTTGCCAGCTTTTGTGAGCCTTTGTGAGTCACTTCAAGTGCTGATGGGAGCAAGAAAGCCATGCAGTCACAACAGCGGCGATCAGATAGCTTAAATTGCTACAGAACAGTAGCTTTGCCCTGACAAAAGCAACAAGTACACTGAGATAAAACAAGCCTGACCTATGTGATGAAGCAGAATGAATCAGTTTGCTCAAGCCAAAAGACAGGTAACTAAGACTGAGGATACAGCTACAATCTGCCAATAGGCACAAGATCTGTCTGAAAATGAAGAGCAGTTCACTGGAGATAGGAAAACAGAATCTGCTCTGTTTGTAGCAAAGATGACATCAGGCATTAGGAAAAGCAGTTCAACTATAAAGGCTGTCTGCTGTAGCACCCCACTACCTACAGGGGGGTACAATCTCTGAGGACTTAAAGAATCTACTCAGAGTAGGCAACAGATTTGATAACATTGTGGTTTCCTTACTAAACAGAATTTTAGTTATTATCCAAGTCCAGGGAACCATGTACAACACAGGAAAAATAGTCATTTACAAATGCAGCAACCACACAGTGAGATCTCTGCTAGCAACAGTTAAAAAAGTAGGCAACTTTCCTAATGCACCAAACATCTTAAACCTCTGATTCACTGTTCTATCTCACAATGACTCCTGGAAGAACAAAATAAACGGTGTCACTTGCTGTCCTAAAGGATTATTTGAGTACCTACATACTTAACCCATCAATAACATTACAGCCGTTCCCCTGAAAAGCAAAGCATGAATGCACCCCTGTCACTAACATTTGGTGAAATCTACTAAATTCAGCCACTAACAGACAGCTATTGCAGTGTACAGGGATCATGAGAAACCACAGCTAATATGTAACTCACAAAATTAAAGATCCCTCAAGGACAAACTAAATTTATAAAGAGAATGACTTTAGAGATTATAATTGCTAGGTAAGCAGAACTACAGTCTTATCTAATTACACCTCAATCACACAAGAAAGAAAGGCAAACAGTTCAGAGGTTTTTCTGATGCAAAGCTAGCATTACTCTAATACAAAGGTCACAAGCCAGGCACAGTCTCCAAGTTCTGAAACAGGGTTACAGGGTGCAAGATTGGCACTTTCCAAGTATTCATTCATTCATGTTTGCACTTCTTCAAAAGAAAAAAGAAGCAAGCAAACCCCTGTATGAAAATTTTTAGAAAATGAAATATAACACCTATTGCAAACCTCACAGCTTTAATCAAATTTGCCAACATTTAGGTAAAAGAATCATTCCTGCCCAAGCAGTTTTACTTTTATCAAGTCATGGTAAATTTGGTCAGAACTTCATGGGAGGCTCAAAAGCGACAGAAATGCCTCCCTAGGAACAAAACCTAAATGACTACTGTATCTGGAAGTTCAAACAAAACGTGTTCAGCTGCTGTCAGCAACATGCTAATACTGCTGCTGGGGGTCAGGAGGCAGAGTGTCCCAGGTGTTTTCCTTCATGTAAAATCGACTCTGTTAAGATATCATAAGTTTTCATGCCACCATAGATTAAAAATAAACTGCAAACACATTCAGATAGAAGGCACAGTGAAATTACACAAGTTCTCACCTTCTCCCCTCCCAGCCGCTCTGCCCAGCCTGTTCACCTAGCTAACCCAGCAAAAAACAACTCATATTTTCTTAACAGTAAAATGAACAGGCTTATAAGGAGGGAGCTGATGAGAGACAGTGCAGTACAAGGTGGCATGTGGAAAAGAGGGGAAGGAAGAGTGACCTCCCCATCCTGCTGGCAGCAGTAAGCTATTATACTATCTCTCATGTAACTTCACCCTCCTTTTAAATGTCTGCTAGCCAATCTGGTTGTTCGAACAGCCATTTATGCCGAGAGATGGGAGGCACTACTACTTTCAGTACTAGTACTGGCTCTGAAGTGTTTTCCTGAAACCCTTCCATTACACTCAAAGCTGCTGCAGCAAAGTTTGCCTTTCAGGTGACACATCAGCCTTCACTACTAAATACCCTGATGCAAGAATAAAAATTAATTTTCGTCAACGAGTAAAGTTATATATATTTAAAATGAAAAACTCTACCTAAGGTATCTTTAAGCTACTCGCTAATTAATCGCTGAGCATATTAAAAGCGAGCACAGCGGCTTGCACACCGCTAGCGAGCAGTACGCACAGCACCGGCGCCTGGCACTGGTTAACTATCGAGAACGGGCGGGCACGCCGCCTGCCCCCACGCCGTCCCCCTTAGCACAGCGGCGGCGGCTGCGCCGCGGCCGCCCCGGGGCTGCAAGTCCGGGGGGTGATGCCGGCCCCCCTGCCAAGCGGCCCGCCGAGAAGGCGTGGTCCCCGCCAAACAGAACGGGACACCCCGCCGGGGCCGGCGCGCTGCCGCTGGGGCACGAGAAGCGACAGGAGCGCGGATGCGAAGGGGCAGAGCGGGGAAGGCGGCACCAGCAGCCCCATTGCCCGCGGCGGGGAGGGCCGGGACGCTCGGAGCCCCGCCGCAGCGCTGAAGAGAAGTTGCCGGCGGGGCCGGGGCGGCGGTGACAGCTGCGCACTACCGAAATCCTCCCTCCCGCCTCAGGGGCGCGGGACAGAAGCCGCTGCCATCGCTACCTTGTCGCAGTAGAGCCCCACGAGCTGCTTCATCCGCCAGTGCGGCGCCGAGAACACATCCACCTCCTCAGGGAAGGGAGCCATGTTCTCCCCATAGAGCCGCGACGCTAACGGCGGCGCTAACATCCGCACCGCGCATGCGCCACCGAGAGCGCCCCCGCCACACTGCGCATGCGCGGGCAGCCCCACCCCTTCCCGCGGGGTGAAGGCGGTGGCCGGCGGGAGTTGGTCTGTTAAGTGGTGGGGCTGGGGTGGGTTGGGGGCGCGCGGCTTGTGGGAGGCTGTGCGCGACGGGCAGCGTACGGCCCGGCAAATGCTGGGGGAGGCTCCCCAGAGCCGCGGGAATTGCTCCCGGGACACTGCCTCTTGGTAACGGGTCTTGAGGCCCCCGGGGGGCCCGGCACCTCCGAGACACGGGTTTTCTGCCTTGGGAAGGAGTTAAAAATTGTATTGGGCGTCACAGGAAGTAAAGACAGCTCGTTTCGTCTGAGCGAGCTAGGAGATGAGAGTGCGTGAGGGGTAAAAAGGGTGCGTACGTAGGAAGTGGTGTTTGTGGGGAAATACCTAAAGGGGGGGAACAGAAAACTGGAGAGGGGCTTCTTGTAAGGGCCTGTAGAGACAGGACAAGGGGTAACGGCTTTAAGATGAAATAGGGAAGAAGTTCTGCACTGTGAGGGTGGTGAGGAACTGGAACAGGTTGCACAGAAATGTTGTGGATCATAGAATCAGCTAGGCTGGAAAAGACCTTTAAGATCATCAGGTACAACTGTTACCCCAGCACTGCCAAGGTTACCACTAAACCACATCACTAGGGGCCTCATCATCACCTTTTGGAACGCTTCCATGGACTGATTCCACCACTTCTTTGGGTAGCCTGTTACAGTGCCTGGTCACCCTCTCGGTGAAGAAATTCTTCCTAACATCCAACCTGGCACAGCTTGATGTCGCATCCCTGGCAGTGTTCAGGGCCAGGCTGGGTGGGGCTCTGAGCAACCTGGCCTCGTGGAAGGTGTCCATGCCCATGGAACTGTGTGATCTTTAAGGTCCCTTCCAACCCAAGCCATTCTGCAGACACGCATGGCCCAAACTGAGCTGCAGTAGGGAATCTGCACCCAACTTCTTGCTGCATTGGTGCTGAATAAGCAAAGTTTAATGCGTTTAACAGCTTAAGCAGGAACACCAGCTTTTGATACTCATCTGCCCATGCAACAATTCTGAAACAGCAAGAACACTTAGCAGAATTGAGATTACACCCAGTTTGAGAAAAAAGTGTAGCTGTTGGGCAACAAGGCAATGTGTAGGAAAACTGCTGACCAGCATGGCAATGTATAGTAAGTGTCCTCAAAACATACTGTCAAACATATAATAAATGCAGCAGACTTTCTGACCGAAAGCTATTACTGTACAAAATCTACATTGCAGATATTAAATACACAAAAAACTCACCAATTTATAGATGTAAGCAATTAACTGTAAACAGATTGAAGTATTTCGAGCAAGGGCACACATATGTTGTTATTCCAGTATTCTTCGATGAACTAATGCCTGGGTATAAAATGTGAAATTGTTGCTGGTAAAAGTAGTAGATAGGGAATTGAGAAAGAGAGACCATGCAATGAGTGTTATCTAGATCACACTGTGCGCAATAATCTTTTTCTAAGGAAATGAGGCTTAAGCAATTACAGTATTGGGTGTTTCCTTTTCCATTCATCCTTTCCACCTCAAAGGATTTTTTAACATGCTGGCCTACTTAAATCATATTTGCAAATATGTGTGAATCTTGGAAGGTTAAATTTATACAACTTTGGGGAAAAAAAAAGGTTACACATGTGTAAGAGACTGATCTGTAATCAGATTCCACTGTCCGTTGTCTCAAAGATTGGTCTGAGAAGCTGAGGTGGAAATCCACATATCTTCTCTCAGAGATGGGTGGGAGGAGTTGAGATAGGACTCCAGTATCCATTGCCTGGGAGAAGGGTGTGAGGAGCTGAACTGGGACTCCACCATCCATTGCCTGAAGAATGAGTGGGAAAGCGCGAAGACTCTTCCTTCCATTAACTCTACCATTGGTGTGTGGAATTGCTACCCATTATCCCAAGAATTGCTGCAGACACCTGTGTGAGTGCAGACACATGCAGCTGAAGAGCTGGCTGCAAGACCAGGGAAACTGGTCCACCAGGAATGAGTAATACGTGCCATGAAGAACAGAGGTACTCCCCCCAACTCATTATAGAGGAGAGAAAAGGTAATCAGTGAGAGGCACATTGCCAGGGAGCCATTGCCATGAGGATGGCTCCAGAAGGACGCCCCTGTGAGGACACTCCACTGATGACTACTACGGACCCTGAGGGACGCCCTCCATGAGACATCGCCATGAGGCCAACTCCAAAAGAGACGCTCCACGGGGTACCTTCAAGGGGACTCCAGAAGAACGCCTCCACGACGACACTCACCTGCCACAGACTCTTAGGGGACCCTCTGCTCTGATACTGACTATGAACCCTAAAGAACTCCCACCACCACCAATGATGACAGTGGATCCCCGGGACACCGCTGGATCCATGGTAGTGACTGTCTCTCTCACTCTGCACCCCAAGTCCTTGCTTCATTTTCTACCTTTTTTCCAATCTGTCCTATTGCTATCCCCTTTATTACAATAATTTCCCTTTTTTATAATAACTGTCTCTTTGCAATAAACCAACTAATTGATTATGGTACTTGACCTCATTTGCGTCTTAATTTCACTCTTGGGATCACGAACTGAAACAGGGTCCAGCACTGGGGTTTCCCCCAGTCAGACCCTGACAACATGAGAGAAGAAAAAGGCAAAGCAGAGGTCTTGTACAGCTGGCCAGGTTGTTGTATTTTACGGCTTGGCTAATAAGCACAGCTCTGGCATTGGGCTTGTCCATTTATTGCACAGAGAGTGTATCATAGCATACTAGGGAGCGGCTGGGGCCTTGGGTTACTGCTGTAAGTAGAATTACACACAAAAGACACAAGCCCGCCAGAAATAATGTTTGATGAGGTTTGTTGCTTACAGAGGAGCTTGTCAGTATGAGCAGTTCCAAGGCCTTATTTCCAGGCCAAAAGCATGAAGTCATGCAGAATTATGGTTATTCTGCCAGCAGTTCATGCCTGAGTAGTAATAGAGGATTAACATTCCCTCATGTTGCACCTTCCTCTGCTGGAAGTTACCACTCCCGTCTGGTAGAAATAACAAGAGAGAATGTGTCCGTTCCTCGAGTTCCAGGGGTGCAGAAGATAAACATATGCTGAATTTCATGATCGTTTGAGTTAATATTCAGTTTATGAACTTGAATATTTCCAGAGCAGATATGCTGCCAATTTTTCTGACTGTCCTTCATGGGCAATAACTTCTTCTAGGAGAGTGAGGGACAGCAATTTGCATCCAGCATGAACTGCCAGAGCCTGGGAGGCAGGATGGGACAACCAGTCTGTGGCTGTGAAGTACAGTACTGTAAGGCAAATTGGCTGATAATGGGATTAAAATACTGACATTTTCATGGACAAGTTTAAAGGGGGGCTTGATCCTTTCTACAAGACTTTACATGGACAGAAGATTTCTGAGGGTAGATCATTAATCAAAGACATCACGAGATCCAATGACTGGAAGCTAAAGGTAGGCAAGTTCACGCCAGACCAAAGGTTTGACACTCAAGGCTATCAAACCATTGCACAATTTCCCTGGAGGTGTGTTAGTTTAGCCATCATATGAAGAATTTTAATCAAAACTAAGAACATATGTTAAAAATGGCTGGGCTGAGTCAAATCAGAGGCTCTTCTGGACTGATGCTCTCTTTCTAGAAGTGGCCACTGAGGAAAGGGAGCTCAATAGGATGAGATGGGGATCCCAGCAGTCGTTGGACTCATTTCCGTTCCCTCTGGGATGTTATGTCAGGTCGTCTCTGTTTTGGAGAGCACCACTGAACAGCACCCACACCTTCCTGAAGCTGAAGAGTCCTAACCCAGTGTGTCCTTAGAGAAAAGCTAATACAAAACTTTATATCCATCTTCATGTCTTTTGAATTTATACCATATAATTTAAGCAGAAGTTTTAGTCTTGATGCAAAACTCTGTGACAATTTCTGCCCTGTTCTAAATGGAAGATCCCATCAGTGATCACTCTGGTTTCTGTTAGCCCAGAAGTAACCGAGCAAAATTTGTTTACAGCAAAGTTGATAATAAAAACATTGACTTCCATCGATTATTATCCTCTCTAATCCTGAATCCAAAGCAATAACTTGAAACTGTTTGATTAACGTGCTGGTGCCCTATCATCATGGCTATGTTTCAGAGAGGTTAGGAAGAGAAATGGGGAGAAAAAACATCAGAGAAGTAACCGAAGTACAGCGTTTACCATGTCTCCACCATATCAAGCACAATGTCGCACATCCTTTTCTGGGTAAATCTACCTTTCCTGAAGACTCTGTTGCAGGCAATAGACCTACTGGTTATCTTTCATAGAATCATAGAATCATAGAATAGTTAGGGTTGGAAAGGACCTTAAGATCATCTAGTTCCAACCCCTCTGCTATGGACAGGGACACCTCACACTAAACCATGTTACCTGAGGCTCTGCCCAACCCAGCCTTGAACACTGCCAGTGATGAAGCATTCACAACTTCCCTGGGCAACACATTCCAGGGCCTCACCACCCTTACAATAAAGAGCTTCCTCCTCATATCCAATCTAAACTTCCCCTGTTTAAGTCTGAACCCATTACTCCTTGTCCTATCACTACAGTCCCTCATGAAGAGTCCTTCCCCAGCATCCCTATAGGCCCCCTTCAGATACTGGAAGGCTGCTATGAGGTCTTCGTGCAGCCTTCTCTTCTCCAGGCTGAACAGCCCCAACTTTCTCAGCCTATCCTCATACGGGAGGTGCTCCAGTCCCCTCATCATCCTTGTGGCCCTCCTTTGGAGTTGTTCCAACAGTTCCATGTCCTTCTTACATTGAGGACACCAGAACTGCACACAGTACTCCAAGTGAGGTCTCAGGAGAGCAGAGTAGAGGGGCAGGATCACCTCCCTCGACCTGCTGGTCACTCTCCTTTTGATGCAGCCCAGGATATGATTGGCTTTCTTGGCTGTGAGCACAAACTGAAGACTGCTCATGTTAAGTTTCTCATCAGCCAACACCCCCAAATCATTCTCCGCAGGGCTGATCTGAATCTGTTTGCCCAACCTGTAGGTGTGCCTGGGATTGCTTCTACCCGGGTGATATCTTTATATCCCATTTATGGGAGAAATCTGTCATCAGCAATTTACTCAGTGATGAGCAAGATTTTGCCTTCAGCAAATCCATCAGCTGAGTACCAATGTTTCAATGTAAGCATGACACTATATAAATAAGTACATAAATAATAAAGATGTAGATATTTACAGAGGCGTGGAGGCCATCTAATAGAAAGAGAAAAGGAACCAGCATGCTCCTCAGAAATGTGAGTCCACGGACAAATTAAGGTTGAAAAAAAATTTTTTTATTTTTTTTTAAAGGGAGAAAAGTAGTGTGGCTGTATTTGCACAGAGTATTTACGCTGACGATTAGATTAACTGATGCCATTTGATGATTTAACAAGGCACTTAGGAAAAAGAAGCTGGAGGGAGGGTAACAGTAACCCTAGAAGTTGAAGAGATTTCTTCAGTGCACAGGAAGTATGGCAACCCTTTTGGTTCTCATTATGGTTGAAAAGCTGTCTGCAAGGTGGTTTTGTTCATGAAGACCTTAAAACTCATGTTATCACACCAAAATGTTGCTACCAGTGTCCAGGGGAGAGGTGGAAAATGAGCTGACAAATGTTACCCCTGCTGTGTAATAGACGATCACCTGAGAATTTGGGTATTTATGCAATCATTGCTTTATCTGTGTATTTCTTATTTGTTGTTGTTCTTGATGCTTATTTCAGCATTTTTTCAACCATTAGAAAAGTATATGCAAAAAGTATAGCCCCTCTGAAAGAAAAATAAACTGTTTTAAAACATGTTGCTTTCACGCACTTGTGATGTTTGAGGAAGGTGTAGCATGGCAATGAATATTGAGCAAACTTGCTGTAAGTACTGAAGTGGTAAGAGATTTCATCATCCTTTATTGAAATAAACTGTAGTTCTTCTCAGTTATCAGCAGGTGGCAATATCATGACCTTAAAAGTCTCGGGTTTTTAAGTGGGGAACAGTTAGATTTGAGGAAGTGATGTATCCCTGTGCTGTAATCGTTCCAGGAAATAGTTATATTACAGTCCCAGCAAGGTTCAGATTTCCGTCTAAGTTCATCTTGTGTGTAAAGAACTATAGCCAGTAGTGAAAATATTAAACTGCAAGCCTGCAGGTCTCCATGTAGATTGTATCATTTACCCCCCCCCCCCTTTTTTTTTTTAAAGAACTTGTTTGTCTCAGGAATTCATGATGAAGAACCTTTTTTTGTCTCTCTTACTTGTCTCTGTTCTGTTTATGAACAGCTTCTTAGAAGTGCAGGGAGGGAAATGGAAAGGCGAAGGTACAACACAAAACCTGGAAAGTATTGTCATTGGAAGATGCTATGACTATATTAGGATTGTGAATCCTGCTGTTGGGTAAGTTTTGCTTGTTTCTATATTATTTTTTATGTTCAGGTTGTTAATCAGAAACCTCATGCTTCACTCCTAGCCATGAAAGTGATACTATTGAAGCCAACATGAGTGTAGCTGTCTGGAAACAAAAAATGAACTTTGACAGATGTCATATTAATAAAAGTAGTGTAATTAAAGCAGGATTTTTAGTCCTTCAGTTTTTTATTTCACATTTCCCCTTAGTGCCACAGTGTTCTGTAAGGAGAACACACAGAAATGGTGGGGACTGTATTTGTTAAGTACCAAATCTCACAGTGCTCCTGGGAAGACCAGCTTTACTTTGCATGCCTTGTATGTTGGTGAGGTCATGTAAGAAGGAAAGCACTATGTTTTATAGCTATACTGCAGTACTGAAAGAGATTATTTAGCTCATCCACCTCAAAAATCAAGTAGTAATCAACTGTTGAAGTATGATTACCCACGAGCTTTCATTGTCTGTGTTAATTACACAGAACTGGAGATAAGTGACAGACGTTGCTAAAATGACCGCTTTTTCTGTCTTTCCTTAACATTGTGTGGGCTTTGGTAAAAAGGAAGGTATTAATAAGGACAGTCTCCTAGAGTTCAGTTCTTTCTTCTGCAGCTTAATTTTTTCCTGCTAGTTTGAAGAGGTGGCTTGGGTGGGTCTGCAGCCCTCAAGCGTGGTCTTAAACAGGATTAGATTATGTTACATAATATCAGCAAGTATCACCTCCTTCCGCCAACCTCCCATTTTCAGTTCCTGCTGCAAAAGAGGAAGATAAGGACTGAAAACAGGTTAAAGCTTTTTACAAAGGCAAACCGACGTTTCTTCCTAGTAACACTCTTATCAGAAGCATTTTGGTTCAGTTCCCGAGAAAGAAGAAATCATCCTGATGAAAATAAAACTGTACTAAAATTTCAGTTGAAGAATTCCAGTCTGGCAATTTTATAAACACATTACTGTGGAAGGTGCCAGTAAATTTTAACTGCAGTGTTCCACATACCGACAATATAATATATAATATCAACTCTGAAAACCTAAGTCAGTTAACGGTTGTGTAAGTATATGTAGTCTGGTCTGCAGCAGGCTTTAGATAGGTAGAGTTCTCATTGGAGTTAACAGATGTCACTTCATTTATATGTGAAGCAGGACATGACTAATAATACAAATACATTAAAAAAGCAACATAGGAATTGTTATTTTGGAAACGTTAACTTTATCAGTGACTGATTTTGGCTTTTAGAAATGTAAATAGAGTATTCTTTAAAAGTATTTCTGTATGTCTTGTGTGTATGACTGTTTTGTGGTTTAATTAATTCCTGTGACATTTTCACAATATAATTTTAAAATTGAGAAGTCTGAACACATTCATCAAAGTATTCTTTCTCAGAATAGCCTGAAGCCAGGCTGGACATTACCACTGCTTTCCTGAAATAAGGCCCGAATACCATTGTAAAAAGAAGAGCTGCACAATTAATTTCTTATGATGTGTACTTTTCTCTTTCCCTTAGGTCTATAAACAAGTAGAGTAATCTAAACAGAATGGAAGTTTCTTATTGCACAAGTGCAAAACAGATACTCTAATTATTTGCAACCCTCTTTATTCATTGTTTGTTTCTTAATTGCCCCCAGGCTAGCTTTTATAGAGGGATAGCCACCTGGGCAGGTTTTGCTTCTGAATTTATGGGCAAATAGAATAATTTTTTAGAGCTACTTTGCTAACAGAAGAGAAGCTAGCATGGCATGCCTCTACACTGCATCATAATTAAAACATAAAGATGTTTATAGAAGCCTTAGAAAAACTTTTCCTTATCTTAAAACAGAACACGAAAAATGGCAATTAAGAGAGGCAATTTACAAAATGTAGAATGCCATGTAGAAGTGAGGGATTTGAATGAAAATCTGATTTCTTATATGAGTGTGCTATGTAATACAAATGTTCCTGTAGTGCATTTCCCCATATTTCTTTATTTGCAGCGTATAATGGAAGTTCTGAAAACTCTTTTTTTTGACTGACTAGTATGAAATAAATCTAATGTGACTTATTAATGTCTATTAAGATTGGAAGATATTGTCCTGAACTACAGTCCTTCCCCACCCTGTAGTTTCAAAAAGTATTTTTGCCAGCTAAGAAATTTTGCGTAACAGAGCAGACTAATCCTTTTGGTGTACAAGCTGTTCAGACCTGGGTGAGAAGACATTAAGAAAAAAAATGCAATATGTGAATTAACCAGAAAATTACTGAGTGATTCAACTGTCAGGAAAGGTGTTAACAGTTCAGTTGATTGTAATTGACAAGTACTGGCATGAATAAGGAGTGCTTGCCATAGGCAGCTCTTTAACAGAATGAGACATACGCAATTATCAGAAGCTAAAGTTTAACACCTTGAAATCAGAAATAGGATGCAAATCCTTTTATCAAGTAAAGCTATTTAAACATTGGAACTACTGAACAAGGGTCATGTTGCGTCACTGAAGATCAGATCAAGATCCCATATTTGCTTATGATATTTTGGAGTTTTTTATATAGTTGTTGGAAGCATGACTAGGGGTGACTGTAAGAGTCTGTGGTCTGTTTTCTGCATGGGAGCTGCTTAGCTCATCACAAGGGGTCCTTTAAAGTATCTCTGACATTCAGCATCACAAAGCAGCTCCTTAAAGGATGTCACGAGGTGTAGCTAGCGCCAGCAGAACCCTGCTGTCTATGGATGACATTAAACAAGCAAAACACTGAATGGTAACATTTGGTTTACTTACCAGGACTACTGTTGTTCAAGCTAGAGCTTTGCAATTACAGCTGTTCACATTAGGATGCTGTATGCTCTTAATAAACATTATTCTGTTCTGGAGAGTATTCCAAGCGCAGACATTGTCGTAGCATATGTGGGGAAAGTACTATGGGAAAGTGGTGAAAGTAGCAATTCTCTTTTTAATTACTCCAGGCAGGCTCAGACTTGTGACAGATGAGGTCCAGCAAATCCAGAGAGATACACTTCCTGGATGGCCTGGCCTGTCCTTCCACAGATTATTGTCCCCAGGGCAGAGCTGGAAGAAGGGAAATATTGAAGTGCACAGCCTAGCATCTTATTTCAGGCCTCCCTTCACAATGCTGAATCCTAACAATATTCTTGTAGCTGCTGCGCAGTGACGGTACATGTCCCACATGGTCACTGTACTCCTACCAGCAAGGTAAAGCTGTATAATCCTAGGGTTTATATACACAGAAAGTATCTCTCTGTCAAAGCCGTTATTCTACTATCAAAACTTTCCAGAAACAACTCTTACATTTGAATCTGACATTTTAAGAGTAATTTTACATTCCAGTAGGTTTGCATGTTTGGCTGTGCTTTAATTGAAATGGCATTTTCAATCTGGAAAATTCCAACGAAAGCTGTTTTCTGTAGTATTTCTACAATGCTGGATAATAAGCTCATTGTGCAGAGTGTACCTTCTCAGATTTTTGTTGAATTACTATGTGTATCTAATTCAACACTGTCAGTCCTGATATTTTCATTGCTCTTTCTTCCTAATCTGCTGCTGTTAGGAGTCAGAATAAGACAAAATGTATATGTTCTTCCTGGATTGCAAGTTTTCTACCACTGTGACTTCAGTTTTCTATCTTAAAATTGTAGTGGTTTTCATTTGGGAATTTGAAGAATTTGAGAACAAATAACTTACTTGCTCTGCTTTGAGAAAACTCTGCTATTTATTTGTTTCAATGATTACAGGGAGAAGAATTG
Source organism: Amazona ochrocephala (assembly GCA_039720435.1). Lineage (NCBI taxonomy): Eukaryota > Metazoa > Chordata > Aves > Psittaciformes > Psittacidae > Amazona > Amazona ochrocephala. The sequence goes on from CM077879.1 coordinate 16,645,622, forward strand.
TTCAGAGATATGGGAAGCTTTTAAAAATGCATTTATTAACAAGGATCCTTGCAGCATTCTACCTAAGGACTATGAATTATATATCAACCTGTCATTTCACACAATTCCACCTAACAAGGTAATGATCATTAATGTTATGTTAACAGTCCTGTGACATCCAGCAAATTTTCCATGACACAGTTCAAAATTGACCAAGAGTCATTATGTGGCTGACTCACAATTCATTATTTTTGGCCTGTCTGTAGTTTACAAACGAGACTCTGGCGTGATGGCATTTTTCAGTGCATTTGGCTGCATTTATTTTATGCAGTAACTTCTCAGCAACTTCTCTATTTTTTTCGCAAAGATCCCCCATTTTTCCTGCGGTACTGGGTGCTTTGTCGTAGTTCCTGAACCTCGACTTCTACTTTTCCTCAAGTTGGGTGCTCTGCCTGTGCCTGCTGTTCCTGCTATTGCATTTTGCTTCCACTCGTCACAGCCAAGTCTTAGGGCAACAGCATGTTAAACATTGACACGTAAAAGAAATGTAAGCAGAAATGGGATAAGAGTCATTATGTGCTAGGAAACAGTAAGGGTTTGATGTACTGGCAGTTGCAGAGAATTGTGAAAGTGCAAAAACCACAGCTCTTCACACCATCAGAATGCATGCTTTGGCCTTCTCTAAAAGGTGGTACTTTAAAGCAGTTTTTCATTTAGCGCAGTTATTCCTTATCTCTAAATGATACAAGCAAAACCAACAAATACTGCTGTCAACATAGCTTCATTCATGAAAGAGTTCTGCAAACACCAAAAGAACAGCTAGGTGCATGATTTTGTTCACACCATAAGCCGACATAGCGGTGTGAGAGAATTCTGGTAAAATATATCTGCCTTATAAATGTCTTCTGTTTTTTCTCCCTTTTCCCAAATCTGTCTGCTGAAGAAGGCAAAGCTAGGCCTAACTATTCTTAATATAAGTCTATATCCATTCTTATCATGGTATAAGTACTCCTCAAGCCTCTAGTGATCAGAATTTACATCACTGCAAAAAAATCCAAACTAAACCAAAAAAACCCCAAACAACTTCATTCCACTAAGGATGTAGGTAACATTTCAGGCTTTTAGCTTGATTTTGAACGAAGTGCCAAAGCATATTTAAAACTGTTTTCAGCACCCCATAATCTCAGTGTGTCCATGCCCAAGTGATGTTTCATTTGTTCATTCCTTCTCTTCTCCCCTCCCCCCTTTTTTTTTATATAGTCTCTCTTCTGGGAAAATAATCATCTGCTAGTCAACAGCTTTGCTGGCAGGGGCCGGCGCTACATGTCTCTGTCTGATACTCTATTTGGCTTCTTTGGAGATCTTCTAAACTGGTGTGGACAGGCAAACAGCATTGGTAAGACAATGTGTACTATATTAAACATCTGTGTTTAAAACCATAATGGAGAACAGCTGCTGTGTTCTGGAGGACCTAGTTTTGCTCTTACTCCATGAAAAATCAGAGCGAGCTTCACTATCTCATTCTCTTCTGTTTTGTGTGAATATGTAACATTGTGGTCTGGGGAGCACACAGTGAAATCTAAACAGTGCGGCACAGGAGATAAACCTCCTTCTTAATCCTCTGAATGAAGAGCTCTCTGCATCCCAGATACAGAGTTATAGCTATTTTAGCCAAATTATTGAATCCACAGAATGTCACTGTTTATGTGAAGTGCACAGGATGGAAAATGACAGAAAAAAATACAACTGTCAGCTTTCAGTGTTGTGTCAGACCATCTTGTATGTTCAATAAGTAATGCACAAATATATTTAATTGCTTTCTAATATCGCTTTTTACAGTCCTAATCATCTCTAATAGCATAAATCACATGCCTTCCTACAGAACTGGACTATGAATCCTGCCCTACCACGGAGGAATGTGAAAACAACGCAGTGGAATCTTTCTGGAGGATGGCCTCAATCACTGTAAATAATTCATTAGTGCTGACTTCATACATTACTGAGTGTGTCCTGAGTGATTCAGGGAAACATGAAGGGGTCAGACCAGGTTTAAGTTTGTAACTGTGTTAGATTAGTTCCTCTGATATAAATACACTGATTTACACTGTGTTCTAGCAAGAGGAGCGTAACTTTCACCTTAGCTAGATAGTGTGTTAAAATTCTGTTAGCTTCATTAGTACATATTAAGCATAATTCACAGATCAAACCCAACACAGAGTGACAAAAAGCTTTCTTCCTATGCTGAAGAAACTATTTATAGGTGTGAGAAAATAGTTTCAGAAGATGTATTGATTTAATGCTCTGGCTATGTAGTTCTTATCCTCTCTACTGCAGTGACCTGCTAGGGCGCTAGTTGAGTATTATTTTCACAATTCTGGTATGTCTTCTTGGTAAAACTCTTTCTTTGGTCGTTGATGCTTGCAGTACAATACCAAGTCATGCAACAAATCTGTAAGTTCTAAAAAAACCCTGTTATCTATTGCAGTATGCACAGCACAGTTCTGGGGTGATACATGTCTTGTTGAATGGTTCTGCAGTTGGAGGAGCTTATCCAGAACCAGGGTAAGAAAACTGACTTATTTATGTGCAAATGGCAAAAAAAGGGGCAGTCAGTTGTTTGGGTTTTCTCGTGCATGTGAAGGTGGTTAAAAGAACCTGTTGCATCAAAGTCTGCTGTGTTGTGGGGACAACTGTTAATTGTCCCCAGATGTAGGAATTAATATGAAATGGATGGAAACAAGCCTTTGGACTCCTACATTTTACAAACCGCTGTGGCAAGCAGGATAAATGTTAGTTGAAAGCACCCTTTAAGTAAGCCCACATACTGTGGCAAAATGTGTATGTTTTCAAAAAGATGAGCATTACAAAATTTCTGCTCAGGAACATCTCCAAGGAGAGGACATCATTACAAGGAGTGTAGCCTCTGTCAGGCCTAGGAACTATAAGCTCCTAAGTAAGTTCTATAGGGAGACTACATTTTCCTGCTATTTCTTCAAGAACAAAAGAGGAGGTAAAAGAAAGATTTGGTTTAAGAAAGCAGAAAAGCTTATTGAGAAGAATAATAGCAAGGATTAGCTTCCTAGTCTCCTTATTCCCTTGTATATTAAGGACAGATGTTTTTTCCTGATTTACAAATGTAGCACTATGCACAAGTTCATCTAAGCTTATATATAAAACTTACTGTAAAAGTACACCCTTGAGAACTTTTACTCAATATGTGGCTATAATGATTTTCCAGCTTTGATGAAAAATACATCTCTCCTTACCTCAGGTAACTACATCTTTCCTTACCTTGAGTCCTGTCCAAGGCAGACCAAAAAAACGTGTTTTAAAGACCTATAGAACAGATCCTCCTCCTGTGTGTTCACTGTGGACTAAAAGTGATCATTGAAAAGTTGATTTTATCTCCATATAGGAGAGAAGCAAGAACCATCTGTTCCAAAACACCTACTACCTACTTAACCTCCATCCCCTAAAGGTCTGTCTCTGTACACAGCTTTGAACTAATCAAGAAGACATATGATCCTCTTGGGTTGGGCAGGTTGTCAGCTGGGATCAAGTTTTCTGCAGATGATAATAGCTGGCAGCAGATCAGGGCCAATAATCCAGTATAGATGCCTTATTTCAGAAACAGATTCACTTTTTTCTGTTAATTTACAGATTCCTTATTTCACAATACACGTAAATTAATTCCACCAGTTCCCTGGGTTGCCTGTTTGGAGGTATTGTAACCAGTGAAATCTCCGCCACTGGAACACAACCTGCCAAGAAAAAAACAGGCCAGTTACTCCATCTGTTTTCTTTGCTGTGTATCTTCTGGTCTGTTTATGACTAAACTTCTTTGAGAGATAGTGTTTGAAAGAGGCTTGGAGTTGAATAATTAGTGTCAGAAGGTAATCTGAAAGATCTGCCTGTCTTCCTAAACATCTCTCTGATATATTTTCAAGCATTTCAAAGCCACTCCCAAAGTTTATCCTGTATTACATTTTGTGCAGTTAAAACATTATTAAGTCACCTCTTACCAACTCAGTTCAGATTTATTTCTTACTTCACTGCGAAATAACTTTGCTCATGTAGTTGGCAGACTTCTTTAACTGTATTAGCCAGTTAAAAAAAAGGTGTTCTGAAGTCAGTGGTACATTGTTCCTCCACAGTTTCTGACTCTAGTTAAGGGTTCATTTGTACTTTGGAGGAAGCTGCATTTTTGCTGGCAATAACATATGTGTGAATGAGCAAGTGAGTTAAAAATAATTGAAATCTTTGTCTTTGGTTACATTTTCACTATGTGTTTAAGACAGGCTTGGGCACCCTGAACAGACAGGCAAATCTGCTGTTGTTGCTACTGGTCTCTAGTTAGCCATACTTGTCCAGATTGGGCAACTGCTGGTAGCTGCGTCCTCACGTTCCAATTCTCCAGAAGGTTAAACTTTCTAACTCCATGAGCAGGTCTCTTCTGGCTGTCAACAGATACTGACAACCACTGCACGTTTTGCTTCCCTGCCAGAGCACCAGTAGTTTGCCTGCAGGCACCAGGAGAGTAAAGCTGTGATCACGTTGCCACCGCTGGTCTCATCCAGGAGGTGACAGCTAACAGTCCCTTCTAGTCTGGAGGGTATTAGAGCATTGAAAGTGACTACGAGACACTGCATCCCAGAGGTAGACACGTAAGAAGATCCATAATGAGCGAATTAGAGCACACACCTGGGCTCAGAGTTGGACCAAGCATTCAGTGCAGACACAGACATTATAAGCTTTCTGATGAATAATAAAAAATAAAAAATGAGAACAATTAAAAGGTTGGAAATCATTACAGTACATTGTGCTGGAATGGTTTGAAATCTGTGGCTTCAAAATGCCCGCCTCTCACAAAAAAACAATCAGTTTACAGATACTAAAATAATCCTTTAGATTTGGCATCTTTAGTTACCAGGAAGAAGTTCTTTACTGTGAAAGTGGTGAGACACTGAAACAGGTTGCCCCAAGAAGTCATGGCTGCCCCATCTCTGGCAGCATTCAAGGTCAGGTAGGGCAGGGCTTGGAGCAACCTCCTCTAATGGAAGGTGCCCCTGCCTGTGGCAGGGGGGTTGGAACTAAGTGAGGTTAAAGGTCCTTTCCAACCCAGACCGTTCTGTGATTCTGTGATTTAGTTGCCACTTTATTATGTTGTTTTAATTGTTATTTAAATACCTACACAAAGCAATAAAGTGGAAGATTTCCTAAGCTAGGGATAGACATGTCTAGAGCTTTCTCCTTTATGGTCTTACATATCCTAGACATATATACTTCATATTAGTGTTGGTGTGATTTTGTACATTGAAATCTATTTCACTTGTAGAAAAAATTGTGGTTTGTGTTTACCTTAGTTACTGGACTGTTCTTATCTCAACCCCTAGGAGTTACATTCTTTCAATTCTCCTCCCTATTTCTCCAGGAGTGGGAAGGAAGAAGGAGAGGGGGAGTGAGCAAGCGGCTGCATGGTTCTGAGTTACCAGTTTGCTTAAACCACGACAGGGGGAATCCTACGGGTTGAGATAAGAGCAGTCCAGTAACTAAGGTATAACACAAAACTGTTACTGCTACCACCAATAATAATAATGTTAAGGGGAAATGACAAGGGAAGAGAACATGAAACTAGAAGGGGAAAAGGAAAAGAAAACAATAAACACAAGTGATGCACAATACAACTGCTCACCACCTGCCAACCGGTACCCAGCCTGACCCAAGCAGCGATCTGGGCCTTTCAGGTCACTCCCTCTGGTTTATACACTGGGCATGACGTGCTGTAGTATGGAATATCACTTTGGCTAGCTTGGGTCAGGTGTCCTGTCTCTGCTTCCTCCCAGCTTCCCATGCCCCTCCTCACTGTCAGAGTGTGAGACTGAGAAGTCCTTGATCTGAGTAAACATTACCTTGCAACAGCTATGAACATCAGTGCATTATCAGCGCTGTTCTCAGACTAAAGTCGAAAACACAGCATCGTGCCTGCTACTAAGAAGGAGAAAAATGACTGCTACTGCTGAACCTAGGACATGTCTAAAAGCAATAACTACAGGAGTGACCTTTTTATTTTTTTACTAATTATCAAATGGTTTTGGTTTTGTGTTTGCATTTTTAAAAGTTCCCTTCATTCTGGTTCAGCTCTCAAGTTGTAACTTTTTTTCAGCTGAGCCCTTCTAAGATGAAGAATGTAAAAAAAATCTTCTGATTAAATGCCTTTGACCTTTGAGGGCATTCAGAATGTGAATGAGAGTTTTTCTACTCTGTGTTGAGTCTAATTGTAATCATTAGATATAAATGTGAAATTGAGCAAGCCCATATCCTACAGCAGGATCAAAGCCTTCATTAATGCAAAGGGGAAAAGGTGATGTATTTTTCTTGATCTTTATGGTTCTAAAAGTTTGTTTCTTGAATTAGTTTTTTTGCAGATTATGAAATACCTAATCTTCAGAAAGACAAAATCTCACAAATTGCCATCTGGGTTGTGGATGATGTTGAAGGACCAGATATGTAAGTTACATCTTCCATAAAGATCAATTTCTCCTATTTGGACCTGTATATAAAAATTCACCTTATCTTTCTGTTTAGTTATATTTGCATAGCAATTGCAATAGGATGAGGGGCAATGGTTTTAAACTAAAAGAGGAGAGACGGAGGCTGGATGTGAGGAAAAAACCCTTTACAACAGCAGTGGTAGAACCCTGGCACAGGTTGCCCGGGGAGGTGGTGGATGCGCCATCCCTGGAGACATTCAAGGCCAGGCTGGATGTGCTTCTCGGCAGCCTGATCTAGTTGAAGATATCCCTGCTCATTGCACGGGTTGGACTACATGACCTTTGAAGGTCCCTTGTAGCCCAAACTGTTCTACGATTCTATGATTCTGTGGTTATTTTGTTGGTCTCTATATGATTACTTTAGTCATGAGTATTTACAGACCAGTGTGTAAGTAGCCTTAATACTTCATGATGGTGCAAGTTTTAGAAACCTCGGTAGGTTCTGTACTATGCTAAACTTTCTTTTGGTAATTGGGCCATAAATTAAAAAATCATTGCTAGACACAGAAGCTGCATTTAGGATTGCTTCTGGGTTGTTTTTTTTTCTTCTTTCTCCATGTGTTTTTCTGTTCTGTATTCAAGAAAGAGAGCAATTGCCTAACAGCAAGAATAATCCTAATTTATCATAATCATCTTATTCTGTAAAGACAGCTGGCATCAACTTTAGCGCCACCTAAATATCTGCCAAAGAATATTGCAAATGAAATATTCGTTATTATTTTACAGAAGTAACTAGCTCTTTTTCTGTTTGTCTAGTGAAATATTAGATGTGGGAATATTGATTAATAGAATCTGCAAGTGCTACACTGACTGAAGCCAACCTTCCAGCATCTGCAAGCTGAGTTTAAAATATTAAGTGACTGTAAGCAAATGAAGCATTATAAATAGCATTGTACACCAGTTTTCTGTAGGTGTTAAGGAATACAGAAGAGCCAAAATAATGGGGATTTACTTCACTAATTCCAGCAGGTTCAGTGAAAGGAAATGCAATAATACTAAAATCCTTTCTCACAGAGATTCCTGTGGAACTCATACTGTAGAGAAACTAGAAAACAGATTGAAAACCCTTGGTTATGATGTCACCTGCACTGACAATTACAAGTAAGTGAAATTCCTTGGTTACTGGAGTGTGTTTGCAGAAACATCTCATCTATTCTAAATGGTTGCTTTCCTTTTTAAATGCAATTAATCTTGTGTCTTCAGTAAGAGACTGATATATTGGAGAGGTGATATCACATTTTTCGGACTTGGCATTTTTCAGCCATTAATTGAGCAGAACACTACAGCATATTGTAAAATTGTATAATTAATTACCCAATATCAGACACAGAAGATGACCTCATATATTCCACTTCATTATAAAATATGTATTTGGATTGAAAATCTAAACAATAGTTAAAAACACTATTGAATGTTGGCAGGATTACTAGTTATTCACAGTAGTATTCACAGCTCTAGTTATTCCCACTAGATTGCAAGATAAATATAATTGAAGGGAAGCTTTAGACATGATAACATTATTGATTTTGGTTTGGATTTTTTCATCTGTTTTCTTCTTTTTTCCACCTGAAAGATGCTAAATAAATGATATCTTTGCAGGTCTGTAATGCTCTTACTTTGTGTGGATTATCCTGATGATTCTAAGTGTACCCTTTCATCGTAAGTAGAAGAAGTTCAGTCCATCCTCAGTGTCATTACAACCAAATAATGCAGAAGTCAACAGTTCAATATATTCCACCTCTACCATCTATTATTTATCACCCATACGCAATATGCAATATTGTTGAATTTATTACTTACTGCGTATTGAGCAAGCAGTTTCTATCTACAAATTGTGCACAATTGTCTGTGAGCACCTGCTGTTCAAAACTGGGTGTTAATCAGTTCTCATCAATCGCACAATCACACTGTATATCAGTGGTGGTATGAACGAAGTTTGTATGTATCAGTGTTTTGATGCAAAATCTATTATGAATTTGAAATTGCTTTCATCGATATTCTTCTGTCAATAATGAAATTGCAGGTCAAATGGCAACAGACCTAAAGGACATTTCTCCAGCTACTAGAACTTTCAGTTCCAAATTTTGAGGAATTTTTTTTAATCTTTCATTTTTTGTGCAAACCCAATTTCTATATTTTAGTGTCTTTACCTTGGGCCAGTAGGTAATCTGCAGAGAATGCATATTACATCCACCATATAACTTTCTCAGTTAGCAAGCATCACTCCCAAATTATGTTTTGTAGTCTCCTTTTCTGTCTGTATTTTGCTTTATTATAAAAAATGGATTAAATGGATTTATTATGTATTTCAGTAAATTTACAGTAAAGATGACTGCTTTCAATTGTAACTAAATTTCTTAGTCTATATGCTGCTGCATGTGTAGCTACACATAAGGTACTTGAACATACGAATATGAAAACTTCCTCACAGTTTGGAAAGTAGCAGGATATATGGATGCATGAAAGTTGTTCTTGAGTTGCATTATTTTTATGCATAATCCATACATTTGGCCATATCCTATCTCCTACTGTCCTTTCTGCCCCAATTCAAGCACCTGCAAATCTTTTGTGTGTTAATACCTATGTAATACTGCAGTGATAACTTCTGCTATGAAAAACCTGTTTTGCTGTCTCTGGTTATGGCAGCAGAGAGGTGCAACTCCTGCTAGCCTGGCTTTGGTTGTGTGGCAGTAGTGCTTCATGCAGTACAGAAGAGGAGTTGTACATCACTGTCTGTAGCATATATTCCATTTTGAATGCACCCTTACAAAACGTACACATTACACCCCCTGTTCCTGCTGGTCACTGAAAGCTTTTACTTACCTTGTCACGCAACATTTATTCATACCTCCAAATTATGTCCCAGCACCAGCCTATAAATGTGTGATGAAATTGGTTGCATTTTATATATCAGATAGCTCTGGACTCCTGGATCATAGAACAGGCTTCCAGTCCTGTTTAGCATTTGTTTGCTACTAGATAACTGCTTGCATGGTGGATTAAAATAGGGTTTCCTTGTTCTACCAGTGAATGGTAAGGCTTTTGTTCATGTGTCAAAGGAAAATACAGCTGTCCCATGCAAAACTGCAGTTGTGAACATGGTGACATTGTTAACAAATTGGAGGAAAAACACTTTACAGGACTTTAAAAAATTTAAACTTGTGAACTCTTAACAGAATTTTTTCTCTTCTCCCAGGTTTTAAACCATTTCCCTCAAAGTTTTGTGAGGAAACCTGAATGAGAAGGCTTTTGGAAGCCATTAATATCTTTTTCCTTTCACCTAAGGGATGAGAATACCAGTTCTCCAGTATTATCACATAACACTTGCAGTATATAAGCTGGGAAGCAGCCACCCCTTTCTTTCCATCCGCATTGGTTCTTGCATTAACGTAATCAGTAGTGTATTCTAAGCACCAGTCTCAAACTGTCCTGGGGTAGCTACTAAGCAGCTCAGCTGTTATAATCCTCCTTAGGAAGTTTCTTTGCTTCTTGCTTTCCTGAGCCTTCTATCTCCTCCTGTATAGATGGCAGTGTAAGAGGCTTGATTCACTTCTTATCTATGCTATCCCTAATCAGGTCAGAGTCTGAATGCTCTCATTGCCTTTACCTGAAGTTTACATAGCTAAAATACTTCAAGCCAATGAATACTTGCACTCTTCCCCAAATCACTTACTTCTCTGCAATAAATAACATCTCAATTGAAATTAACTGCCCTTAAGCAGATGTATATAAATTATTTTATGATTATCTTCTAGATCTGTTTTCTCTGTGGATGGATCTCTGCTCTCTGACAGTCCATTAACTGACATGGGAGCAGTTTGGTCAGTAGGGATGTCACTATTAAGACCATGTTATCTGTCAGGAAAGGTTTCCCTTGCAGAGTGTGCGTACTCAGTATACACACTTCTATATTAAATAGTGAGACTAGGCATGCAGGCTCTGTTACATCCCCTTTGACAATGGCCATTTGCTGTTACAGTACTAATAGCTGCCTTCTCAGCCTCTGGAGAATAATGTCCCGAGTCACAAAACAAAGTTGTCCAAGTGACTTTTTCTGTTTCCACAATTCCTGTTACATTGGGATACCAAAGGAGAAGGCTGGGTCAGGGTAGCAGAGAGATGGCCTAGAAGGTGCAGTAATATACCTGGGGCTTCTTGGGTAGCAGTAGTGGCTCTTAACTCCTCTGCAAACTTGGTCTATAGTCCTGTTGAGTCAAAATTTGGATTTGGGCTTGTCACCCTGATATTTGAAGAAAATTGTAAATAAAAAACTACCCACTAGATGGCATAGGTGGCTTACAAACATAAGTAGAAAGGAAGCCAGATGCAACCTATTAGTAGAGGTATTTATTGCTTGCATTATTGCAATGTCAGGGGGGCTTAGAAATGGATCTGGATACTGTTGCATCAACTGCTGTAAAAACAGGCCTCTAGGACCACTGCTGTCAAGAATTGCTCTATACAAACTCAAGCATAAGCCAGAGACAGTAAATGGATGTGGAAAAACAAGGAGGCTTGGGTATTCAGGTAGAAAGAAGTGTTCCCAGGGTTTTTTGCACAAGTTTCTTGTTTATAACGTCATGACAGCCAAAGGGAATCTGGTGGCAAGCTCTTACAGAGAAACTTCTAGCTTAGCAGTTGGACTGCAAACTTCATCCTTGGCTGCAATCGCCTGATATTTCAAAGAATCCTAACTCAGCTCTGTGCTGTGAACATCCTGTTTGTTTTCTTTTCTTCAGATCTGCACCAGCAGCACAAAGAGGACCTATATCTTCAGACAGAGGAGGCAGCTGGAACAAGCTCATGTTTGTTTCTTTTGCAGGCTTTTTTTTCAGATTCGCTTTAGTGTACTAAGTTAATCAACTGCATCCATATCCTCTGTTTGCCTTAGCTGGCTATAAGTTTGGCTTCAACTAATTTCTAAATGCAGTTTCACCCTACTTCTTGGACTACCACACCTACATATTTAAGTACATGTGTACTTCTATTTAGGTACCAACTACTTTTAGTATCAAAAATTATTCTACTGCTGCTAGAAAGCCTCACCCTTTATTTCCTTTTCTTGAATCCATTGCCCTTTCCTTTTATTCGACAGCCTGGAGGCTCTTATTTTTTTAGGCAGTAAGAGTAAAGATAGTTGATAGATGCTATTTAGATTAGTCAGCTTTGATGCTCTCTATCTAATGCTTAAGGCTGTAAGTGAATCTTTTTTTACTTTGAGAAGGGGTTGTTCAGCCTGGAAAGGAGAAAGCTCCGAGTAGACTTCATAGCACACCTAAAGGGGGCCTAGAAATCCAGACAAGGACTTTTACAAGGGCATGTGGGGATAGGACAAGGGGTAAATGGCTTTAAACTGAAAAAGTATAGATTTAGATTAGATGTTAGGAATAAATTCTTCACTATGGAAGTGGTGAGGCACCACTTTATAGTGAAAAATGTTCCTATCTCTGGCAGGGGGTTTGGAACTATATCATCTTGAAGGTCCCTTCCAACCCAAACCAGTCAATGATTCTATGATTCTATGACTTATTCTCCAGAATTAAACTGAGAATAATACTTCCTGTTAACATATTTCAGAAAGATAAGTGAAACTGTGCCTGTCATACATCTCCCACACAGCTTACTTGTTTGTGAAATCAATCCTAGCATTTGGCCTTGGAAAGTAAGTGTCTGATTATTGTGTTTAGGGAAGGGGAAATATGAATTCAGATGTAAGAGAGCTTAGATCGCTCAATAAGTGGTCCAGAACTTGGGCCGAACTTATCTGAAACTGTTGTACAGCAAGATTCTGGCTTGCATATTTGCACATAGTATTTTCCCACTTAATACTGATTACTTCATCATCCACACAGCTGTTCCTCAGCTGGCTGTTTTCTGGCCACAGTATAGCCAACAGTCAGGAAAAACAGCTCTAGAAAGTTCTGCAGTTTTTCCATGATGATGCGATGGTTGATCGTCATGTATGTGATTTATGGCATATCAAATTCAGACAAGAACCTGCCAAGTCAGGCATCTGCCTGCTTGCAGTGAACTCAGTTAGCATGCTTCAGAATATATTGAGGAGAGAGCAGATACCATCTTGAAGGTCCCTTAAATTACTTTTGTGAATTATCTAAGAGTTTCAACTAGTTATTCCTGTAAACCACCAAGAGATGCAGCTACCAAGATGACACAAACATCTTTGGGAAAAATTACTGTTCTTCTATAAAATAATTTTAAGTAGAATTTTGTTGCACGTTCTCTGTTAGGTTCTGTATTATTTATATGTGTTGTCAGAAAATGGGATAGGATGTTCCTGTTATCTCAGTGCATCTGATTTGGGGCTCTATAATAGATCTGCATCCTTTCAATCCATGGTACAACAATATCACATTGTATGTTTGAAAGATAAGCTACCTACTCTATGTTGTTGTTGCTTATTTGTCTGCCTTCCATTCCTGTAATAACCTTTAACTTGGTTTTAATGAAAATCCCTTTGTATTATACACATAGTTGCATTTGCCTGTGTCACAGCTGGGTTTAGGCTCCAGCTTGAAGGATTTTTGTGTCCGCTTCAGACACTTGCAGAAGTACTGAAATCAGAAGTTACAGACTTTTCAAAATCTGGGCTGTATTACACCTTAAAATTTTTCCCTACCTATGCTGAAACATTAACCCTTTGATTAGTCCCTTCAACATCTCCCTCATTTTTATTGCTTGCTTGATTCTGTCCTTAACCGCAGCTGCCAGAATAATAAGAGGTATCAGACACATCTCAGTTATCTGAACCCAAGCAGTTTTGATAAGTCTTTGATTTGTCCACACAAGATCATATCATGGCAAATTTTGGACCATAGGCTGTAGAGACAGTTCTCAGAGATAGGTGTCCAAGCCATCATTTGCTCTAGTGTTATCCTACCCACTGACCTGTACATTATAGTGTGTGCAGGATTCAGAGAATAGCTTAATATCACTAACAAGCCATGTGCCTCTTAGGCAACTTCCACCCACAAGCCAAGCATCCCAGCTGTCCAGCTTTTGCTTTGCATCCTCTAGATGCAATCCACTCCAGCAGCACAGTCAGTGCTGTCCAATACATATGATACCAAGCACATTGTAGGAAGTGCTAAATAATTCTGTTTGGAAAAAAAAAGTAAAATACAAAATAGGATAGATACAATTCAAATTTGAAGTCATTTACTGCATAACCTTGCATCAAGAGCAACACAATCAGAAACTTATTGCAGTGTTTTCCTATTTCTAATGTTCTTGCCTTTTTTCCTGTTACTTCACCTTGCTGGAAAAGCTTGGGAAGATCTGTAAAGATTTTGAGCTGACTAACTAATATAGCTGGGGGAAAAAAGGTGGCAAAGTTTTAGATACATAGGCTTCCTGATATCTAAAAGACAGCAAATTTTAAGCTGAGTGAGGATCGTTTGTTCTGAGTTTAATATAATGCGTTTAGTCTGTATGAAAAAACAGTGTGACTGGCATCTGAGAAACAGAGGGGCAGATGTGTCAGCAAAGTGAGAAACAATAAGGTCAGTTGTTACTCTTAGAGGGAACAAGAGACATGAACAAAAAGTTGTGAGCAAGAGAATCCCTTATCTCTATTTCTGTGTTTACAAAGTATATGAATAGTGCTATTTACACATATATTTTACACAGGTATGCCTGTGCTCTGGCTTGAGCACTCAGTAACTGTTCTGATTAGCAATGAATGTCTCATGTAACAGCTGTGCCAAATTTGGAGAAATCATAATGTCCAAGAGGCATCTGCCCCTCTCCGTAATATTCAGCAGGGTGCTTTAAATATGTATTCAAAATGTTCCAATCATTCCTACTTGTACAAGCAACACTGCAAAACCAGCCATCTCCAGGCCTGAATTCAAGAGGGCAAGTGTTTCATTGAAACCATTATGAATATCACTTCATTTTGAATCCAGTTGGATGCCACAATCCTGTATAGGTCTGTTAATATCCAACTGCTTAAGGCAAATGAAAGCAGCACGTACAGGAGCATTACAAGGTGTTCTGCATTTCTGCAGACAGACTTGTAGAAGCTCCTGCTACTAAGGTAGTATTTGTTGTCTTTTCCCATTTTGTGGGCCACTTAAGAACTCAGTTATATCATGCTTTTCATTCCTATATAGAAATAAATATAATCTCCCCTTCTGCTAACCTACTTATTTTTTTCTGCTGCACGTGTTCCAGTCATTGTATCTGACAGAAACCGACTCTAATTCAGAGTAGTTCCTTGTGTATGCGTGCGCACATATTCAACTGCTCATAGCTGCTGTGATCATCTACTTTTAAATGCAAACTCTCAAGTGCTCTGTAGTAAGAAGTTATGAGAATAAAGCAAGGACAACTTGTTCACCTCTCTGCCCTTTTTATACTGCTGGTGTTTATTTTTGTCATATAGCCTGATGTGATACTCAGCTGTTGTGACTGTTTCCGACCACCAATCTTGAATGTAGTGAAACTTGACCTGAAACCTCAAGAAGTTGCATAACACTGGTTGTTCAAAGAAAGATAACTCTTTTGAGAGCTCTCTTTTCAATTGGATTAACTAGAAATAATTCTGCTGTATTCTACTGCAGCAGTAGAGTGTAAGGTGGAAGAGGGTAGGGTGCTTTAAGCAGGGCCAAGGAGTTTGTTTTAAAATAGCTCAGTTGGGGAGGCACAGTATCTTAATTTAGCCAAATGTTAGGGTGGCTCAACACTTTACAAGTGTTTTTCTGATTTTCAGGTTTTTCCTGAAATTCCATCTTCTGCCAAGTCTAAATTTACCTGCCATTTTACTGAAGAGGTTGAGAATATAATCTGTCAGACGTTGTTTATGCTCTGCAAGCATCTGATTTCCTAGTTTCCTGCAAATTACTAAGGCAAGGTTGGAGGAGACCCTTATTTCCTTACTGCAGCAGTGCAGTTCAAGTGCAGGCTGGCAGGGAGAGGGGCACAGGAAACTGGAGCCTGGGAGCATGGCACGAATGTACCCTCACACCATGCCAGAGTATCCACCCTGCCAAGGCAGCCCCTCTTTGCCTACCTTCTCCTCACTTTCCTGCAGCCGCAGCAGAGGTGAACATGATCTCAGTTCAGATGAGTTACTTCATATTTGTAGCAGAATATGTGAGCAGAAAATTATGATGTTTAAAGTTTTATAGAAAGAAAATGAAGGAGGAAATTATAATACACATTTCCTTTCAGTAGCAGGCAGTCAAGTATAGTAACTAGTGTTTTACTTGTGATTATCTGACTAGCAATACATCTGTGCTATTTAAGCCATAAATGTGGTAAGCCCCTGAAGTGCAGACAGAGGGGATCCTCCAGAACTGTGTGTCTGCAGTAATTTAAGTTATACCATTAGTTACCATAATTAACAAAGAAAGGGTATTTTTTAATCCAGTAAATGTGTTTGCCTGAGCATCAATTGGTGATTACACCTGAGATGGTCTGGTATTGGGTGCTAATGCGTGCTTCAATAAGTAATTAACAAGGAATGGGGAGTATTGTAGGCAGAAACCAGAACTATAGGTCAAGAATTTGGCAATTGTTGGACCACTAAACTGCAGGAAGGCTTTTTTTCCATTTGCAACAGGTAAAGTTAAGAGAGCAGTGCTAAGAAAATGATAGGTATTCCTTATGCTACACTGAATCAGGGTACAAAGCTGGTATTCCCACAAAGCAGAATGAGTACTCTGGGCTTTCATCTTGAACATCCTGTCACTGCTGCCCATTAGCATGGGGTGAAATAAAAAAACAGAAGAGCTGTTGAAATGATATGAAAAAGGAGTGATGACAAGCAATGTATATGGCATAAATCACGCGAAAAGAAGTTAAGGACAGTAAGCACAAACAATAAACTTGCAAGTCACAGCATTGTGATAAATGTAAACAGTTAATTTGCTGATAAATTGCAATAATGGTAAATTGTAATAAACTTGAATTATTAATTTGGTAATTAAGCAAGGCGTGTGTAAGTTAAGTTTGATTAGCATTATGCTATAACAAGACTATGACTCATGTTAAGAGCAATAGTTCGTTATAAACATGGTGAGAAAAATTATGGAGTAAGAAACCGTTGACAATTAACTATAAGAAACCCTGAGTTACTGTGTTCATATTGTTAGGGCAACGTTGATGGAAGTAACTATTTGTAACTCCTTTGAGTATAAGCAAGTATTTAACGCAGAGAACAAAGTAAGTCTTTGAAATAGAAATAGCTCTTTTACAATGTTGCAAGTCTGTGAAGTGATAATGGCCCTCTTTACAAACTTTGTGTACTCCTCATCCCGCGTCTGGTTTGTTAATCGCTTTCTTGACGTGCTAATGAGATTTAGTAGTTCCTCTAAAAAGCATCTCTTGTAAATCTGATAACCCTGTGTACTCCTCATCCGCACATCTGGTTTACTTATCAATTGTTTGACAACCACACTGTTCTAAATTTTAAATAATTGTCAGAAACTTGTAGACATGGCTAGTATTTATGTTAAGCCCAATGTAAAGGTTAAACGCAAACTAAAACAGCCAGAAAAACACCGTTTGTGCAAGATAAGATAACCGCCAGATGTTCCAGGAACCAACCGACAGAAACATGACAAACGACCCCCTAGGAGCAACTGATGCATATGCAGAGTACCTCCATTACTTCAAGAACACGGAAGAAAAGATGTATAAAAGGGGACTGTTTGAACTGCTTAGTGCGGTAGTTGGCGGAGCGCAGACTCCCCTGCCGTCCAGCGCTGTTTTTGCTCATATTCTACTTGCTATAATTAATAAATTCTAATTGGGTTCTAGTCCGTTGTGGTCTCAATTTATAACAGCATCAAATCCTGGACAAGTATTTACACACATGTATACAAAAGCATATTTTACATAGGTGGTAACGAGGGAATATCTTGGATTTCAAGTTTCTTGGGTTTTGATCTTTGAACCATCACATGGATCCTTTCCAAGTGGCCTATCTACCCCATGTAGTTCCTTTAGAAGAAATTGTGCTATTTACACACTCCTGGATTTACAGAGCATACTTCAACTTTGTTTCCTGGGCTGCCTCAGTGGGATGAGAGCCTGCTGGTTATTTCCCTTCAGAATGTGTGAGCAGCATAGTAATGAGCACTGGCCAGAAAACAAGCACGCAGTTCCATGGAAGTCAGTGAGGTTACTGCGTTTGCTTTTTGTCTGCGTTGAAACTAAACCTTGAAAAGTGTTTTGCACAAAAAAAGTATAGAAATCAAGGTAAGATCTGTCACTGCTAGGTCACAGCCTTGGTATAGCTCTCAGTTACTTGCAAACTCTTCTATTGCAGCTATTCCATTTTGTATAAGTGAAACTTGAAACAAGTAAAAATATTTTCTTCACAGCCTGGTTCATGTTGAATGCATGATTCATTAAACATGGGTCTCCCATGCTCCAAATCAGTGGTTTAATCACTATACCCTTGAATGTGTTCTTTGTAAATTTGTCTAGGACATCATTGTCTCACATGTCTAAATAGAAAGGCAACAAAACAAAAAATGAAGGTGATACAGAAGAATGAAGCAATTTGTTTCCTCAGCCTATTCTGGAGCTATTCCACACCTCATGTCCCCACTCCACCTCCTTCCCCACCCAGCAGTGTGTTTTTATGTAGGGAACTCTCCCTATGATGCCTTGTTCCTTGAGAAAAAACAATGCACAAACCCCAGCTATGACTTTGTTTTGTTATAAACCCACGACTTCCATTGAGAAAGAAACTGGGAACTGCAAAATGCAAAGAGCAGCACTGATGGCATAGAATCATAGAATAGTTAGGGTTGGAAAGGACCCCAAGATCATCGAGTTCCAACCCGCCTGCCATGGGCAGGGACACCTCCCACTAAACCATGCCATCCAAGGCTATGTCCAACCCCACCTTGAACACCGCCAGGGATGAAGCATTCACAACTTCCCTGGGCAGCCCATTCCAGTGCCTCACCACCCTTACAATAAAGAACTTCCTCCTTATATCCAATCTAAACTTCCCCTGTTGAAGTTTAAACCCATTACCCCTTGTCCTATCACTACAGTTCCTAATGAAGAGTCCCTCCCCAGCATCCCTAGAGGCCCCCTTCAGGTATTGGAAGGCTGCTATGAGGTCTCCACGCAGCCTTCTCTTCTCCAGGCCGAACAGCCCCAACCTTCTCAGCCTATCTTCATACGGGAGGTGCTCCAGTCCCCTGATCGTCCTCGTGGCCCTCCTCTGCACTTGTTCTAACAGTTCCATGTCCTTTTTATGTTGAGGACACCAGAACTGCACACAATACTCCAAGTGAGGTCTCACGAGAGCAGAGTAGATGGGCAGGATCACCTCCCTCGACCTGCTGGTCACACTCCTTTTGATGCAGCCCAGGATACAGTTGGCTTTCTGGGCTGCAAGCGCACACTGCCGGCTCATGTTCATTTTCTCATCGACCAACACCCCCAAGTCCTTCTCCGCGGGGCTGCTCTGAATCTCTTCTCTGCCCAATCTGTAGCTGTGCCTGGGATTGCTCAGGAAATTAATTCTTCAGGCAGCAGCAGCAAGGCTTAGGAAGCACCTCTATGAGTGCCAGGCTCTCCAAACAAGAGGAAGGAGCAGATGGCCTGACACTCAAGAGACAGCAAGGAAAACAAGCACAGAAATGGGAGAAGGAAGCTTGGTCCAAAGCGGGAGGACATTTGGGACCCTTGGGATCTCTGTTTGCAATAAACAAAGGAAATCAGTCACTGGTGTCTGTTACCCTGTCTCACACTGAACAGCACAGGCAGTGCTGTCACGGCTCCAGCTGGCTACAAGCAAGCTCGCACAGCACCAAGCAGAGAAGCAAGTGCTGATCAGACAGACAAGGCGAAAGGAACTAGATTGTGCATGTCTGTGTGGAGAATGATGAAGGAATCCCAATTACCCCTTCCCTGGACATGAGCTTTAAATGCACATCCTATCATAATGTTATTAATTTGTAAGGCAGTCAGAACTGCAGTACAGTTTGAAACACCTGAGCTGAAGGACAGATGTCATGACTTCTAAAGTCACGACTTAAGGGTATCTTGTCAGAGTTTCTCACCAGATACTTGATCCTACTGAAATAACCGGGCTGTTCATAAATCACATCTTAGAAACAAGCAGATTAAAATACAATTGTTCCAGTGCCATTTCAGCAGAGCACACCACCAGTGGAATAAGCAGGCCACTAATTTAGGGATCTTAACTCTGCTGTGGGCCCTGAAAAGCTCTCATCCCTTACGCTATGTCCGTGGCCTGCTGTGAAGCAATAACATGCAAGATTAGATTAATTTTTTAGGCAGTGTTTGATAGGAGTTTCCTGGTCAGAGAGGTTTTTAGAAAAATTAACTCAAAAAAGCTTTTCAAAACATCCCTGAATCATTACTGAGGCAAACAAGAATTACCCATACAAAGACAAACCTTGCCTATCCAGGCAATCACAAAGGTTTGGAAAACTGATTTACTTCTCAGAAAAATTAGCACCTACTGATAAGATTTCTTCTCCATACTAAAGCACGATATTTGATGAGAGAAAAAGACACTTTGCTTCCTTTATTTGTCTAGTTGTGATTCCCATTTGAAAGGAAGGATATTTGGAAGGATAGAATAGGGTGAGACAGAGATTTCATTCTAGGATTCAAAGGAACTGAAGAGTCCACAACTGTTTCTGCTTTACCAAATCCCTAAAGGAAACCATGGCGGGGGGGTGGTGGAAATCCTGACCCAGCCATGCTGTAACTCTTTACCACAGCTTCCCTTAATCTCATCTATTTCTCAAAAAAAATATTAATCCAAGAGGAAGCGTTTTTCAAAATCTTTTGAAATAACTGGTGGAAGGTATCAGAAACTTGTTGTAAAAGCCTGAACATCACAACCCTTCCTTAACACACTTCAGTATGCATCCAATCTTCCAAAAGAAGATCCAGAAATTTAGCCAGAAAGGATAGTTTCTTCTGCTATCTAGAGGGCATTGTAGAGAAGATGGAGCCATACTCTTTTTCAGGGATGCACAGTGAAAAGACATGAGGCAATGGTCAATAAGTGCAGCAAGTGAATTTCTGACTAAGCATTAAAGAACATTACCGTAGAGTGGCTGGCCAGAGAGGTTCTGGATTCTCCATCCATGGAGGTTTTCAAAACTCCACTGGAGAACAATACCCTGAGCATCCTAGTGCAACCTCGAAGTTAGCCATTATTAGTGCAAGTGATGGGACCAGATAGCCTGCAGAGGTCCCTTCCAACCTACGCTGTTTGATGATGCTGTGAGTTTTCAAAAATGGCAATTACTACATGTTTTCTTTCTGGAAGGGCCTGTCGTACATAGCACTGTCCCCTTTCTTATTTCATAATGCTAATGCACAACTGGAAAGACAGGTCTGGTTTTATAACATCTTTAGCTGTCCATAGAATTCTAGCAGTCAGTCATACTGGGCATGTTTATTTTAAAACCTAATGGCTAACATGTTTTAGCAGGGGCATTTAAAATTCTAACCTAGGTAGGCAGCAGAAATTACATTCCACAGCATATTGCATACACAGTCAACCTTAGGCTGCCTGGAGATTTGCTCTTATACGTAATTGATTTCAGCTATTGTCTTCATGGAAAGATTAACTAGATTTCCATCTGTCTTCAATTCCCTAAATCCCAGTATCTTCGGAGACCTGTCTGATAAAGTTCCTTAGTTCCACTAGTTATTCATTAGAAAGCATGTGAGATCTGTCTGCATTCTGCAAATCTTTATCACAAAATTGTAGCTTCAGAGAATCATGCAGGTTGGAGGGGACCTTTCAAAGACAGGAGTAGCTTTGCAATGATGTAAGACAGTTTGTCCTTACTACCCTCAGATGCATCTCATCTGGACACAGGAACTTGTATTCAACAAGAGTGCTTACGTGGTCCATAACTCAATCTTTACTATGGGTAATAATTTTCTCCCCAAACCTCCTACCTGTGCACTGTAGAAGGACTGAGGGCAGAATTTGCCAGTGAAGAGCAAGTCAAGGCTTTGAGTCATCTCTGCCTTTTCAGTATGCTTTGAGACTAGGTCACCTATGCCATTGAGCTGCAGCTCCATCTCTTGGTGCTCATCCTGCCGCAGATGTGCCTGTAGAAGCCATTCTTGGTGCCCTTCCACACCTCACCAGTTTTAATTTTAGTGCAGGGTTGGCTTTCTTAATTCCTTCCCTGTATGTCTGTTACACACACAGAGCTGGCCAGGACTTTCCTGGTCCCATAGTTGGTCCCCACCCCGTGCTCTTGACTTTAGAGACACCCAGGTGCTCTCAAGACAGAGCTGGCCCTTAAAGACCAAGTCATGTCACCTGCTCACCAGCTCATCCAGCTTCATCTCCACTAGTGCTCACAGTCACTCTCACACCTTCACACTCCAGCCGCTGGCACCAGGGACACACGGACCCTCCAACCCATGGTCTGACCTGTTGCTGCACTCACAACCCTGTGCACACAGAATGGAAAGCCATCACCCAGGGAAGTGCTGGAAAGCTGTTGAAGAAGACAGGACAGACTGTTGAGCCAAGCAAACTGACCACCAAGTGTTTATGTGCAGTTGCCCTTTTTGTTCCCTTACCCCTCTATTTTGCCACTCTTTTTTCTCCCAAATTACCTAAAACCCTCTCCTGTCCCACTTTTGCTTTCCCTCCTAAATGTCCTATAATAAATTCTGTGTGACCATGAACTGCTTTTCCCCAGCATCCCACAATATACCCCGCCCCTAGGCAGCAAGTCTCTTAGTCCAGAAGACGATCCAGAGAGCTGCTCCCAGTGCTCATGGTGATGGGTATCACATCTGGATGTTGGGGCTAGCGCACCTCTGGGACAGTCCTGGAGGGACACGGACAAGGTGGTTGTACCTCAGGAGTCCTTTATTTGGTTTTTTGCCTACCTTTGTGCCCCTGGGCTCCTCTGGACTTGTGCAGATGAGTCTTTTATGGGGAGATGGCCCCTGTGGTGGGCCTGGGAGGATCCAGGCAGGGTATCATTTGGTTTCCTTATCCTGCCATTGTCTCTCTGAGCCCCTCCTTTGTGGATGTGCAGATGAGCTTTATCACATAAACTGACAGCCTGGGCAAGGTTTCTACATTCCTTCCAGATAGTCCATCCCTGCTTCCTCTCTCCCCCTACACTTCCTTCCAACACCTAAACTCAGTCAGTAATCCCTGATTTGGCCAAGTTGGCCTCCTGCTACAGCTTTGACTTCCTGACAATCAGGATAAACCACTCTTCTGCTTTGAGACTGTCCTTGAATCAGCTTGGTTTCTTGGGCTCCATTGATGTTCAGTGTCCCCTGGGGTCACACCTACCAGATCTCTGGAAAGGCCACAGTCATTCAGTCACAAGTGTTTCTGTCACATTGAACTGAGTACATACACAGTTTTGTATCTGTTTTCCTTCAGAAAGCCATTTTTCAACATCTCCTAAGCAGGAGTTTCTGACTAGTTTTCTGTCTTGATGGTAAAATTCCCCATCCTGCTGATTAATGTCTAGAAGTGGGTCACTGACTCCATGGTTTTGAGAAAACTACTACTAGATCAATTCATCCCCAGCAAAACACAGCGAAGCAGCACACCTCTATTGTACCAGGTCACTGAAAGACAACACAGTGGGTGCTGGTGCCCAGCACCAGAGCATTGGACTGATCTACCCAGAACATCATTTTTGCATGCACAAACTGTAGAGCAGCTGGGCATGTGGAGAGGGGCTCTACCCAAGCAGGTCTGCTGCTCATTGTCCCATGCCTGTCTAAGCTTATTCCCAGTTACAGATCTGGCAGGTGATAAACAGATAGACCAGAGAATCTAATGACTCACACAGGAATGAAATAGCTTTGTGCTGGTGGCCTTAAGGCATACTCCACCCAGGCATACTTCAGCAGTGCACAAGTACTGTGTTTGAGAAACAGGAGGCAATAAGGAAGGAGGAGAGAGAATGGTGTGAGCCTGTGCAAGTATGGGAAGGTTTTGTCTTTAATGAAGACTTCTCTTTTTAGATGTTGCTTTGTCATGTGCTGCTGTGCTGGCTCTTTCTCCCTCAACAGTTAAAAACTGTTTGTGTCAGCCTTAGGATTCAATCCAGCATTAAGCCCTTCATACACGCGCTTCTTCACATTATTTACACAAAAAGCAGAAACATTATCATATTTGTTAGATTTTATCTATATTTTTTTTCTTTCTTTCCTTATACCCTTGAATTCCTGTACAAATCTTGAGACAAGAAGCAGCCACACAACATCCAGCCAGGAGTGTGTGCAGGGTAATAAAAAGGTCATCAACAAAGCTACAAGGCACAGTGGTGACATTTGGTCCTCCCACACTCCCCTCTTATGTGAGAATGCATAGGAAAAAAATAGTACATTCTGATTGAGAGAGCAGACTGCATTATTGAGAGGAAACAGGCATCGTGCTTGTCAGCATGGGCTGATCCAGCACTCTTGTTTCCCACCACAAGCCCTCAGCAGCACATGAAACAAAATGAATTAATTTCCACATGGAAAAACAGGTTGCATACAAGTGATAGAGATGAGAGAGATGGAAATCCCCAGCAGCCTGTAATGGGCAAACTGCAAATAATGGCTGTCAGGTGCCATTTGGGAGGATAAATTCCTGTGCTCCCTGTCCGGCAGTTTAAGCCTGTTGCCCTGTGGTCAGGTGGGCTTGCCCTGGCCTGCAGCAGAGGAGGACCTGTGCTTGAAGCAGTCCAGATGGCTGCAGTTTCAAACCTACATGCTGTAAGTGGGGTTAACCCCAAAACACACCATCAGATCAGCACTTAGATGCAGTGATAACAGTGGTGAGACATGGTATGTCACCTACCCACTGATGTTCTTGCTGTCTCTGTGAATGGAAGCCATGCTTTACTGTTCTGAGGACATTAACCTTCCCTAATATCTGATACTCAGACTTTAACATATAATGAAGCATTTTATCATTCAAAATAATCTTGGAGATGCTACAGGAGGAAAAAAAGATGGCCACCAGTGCAGGCTCAGAGTTGAGGCACTGTTGTCTGTCTGCCAGTCTCTTTGCCTATTGCCCTAGGATAGGTGCAGTGAGGACTGCCACCAGGAAAACACAGTACAACTTACAGGTTAAAAAACCATCCTATACCCTGCAAGTGTTCATGCACACAGCCCTCCAGGAAGGCACCTGTTGTTGCGAACAGAGGAGTTGAAAGCAAAGAGAGCTGCACAGGATGCTCAGATGCTGAGTTACAAATGCGTTTTTGCAGGAGCTGGTGTGTGCAGCTGGATGATGCACAGCTCTTCACAGCTGTCACTTTGCACTAGCTGGTTTCCTTACCCCAGCCCATTTATCATTATATCTTCAGCGTTCATCTCAAACCTCTAAATGTTACGACAGCATTGACCCTGTGAAACTGGGAAGTCATAAGAAGACGAGGGTCATTGCTCTTCCAACAAAAGGCAGGAAATACACAATTCCTTTAATTATTTATTACAAGAGCTTCTGCTCTTTTCAGTTCAAATTTTCTCATTCTTAAATTCTTCTGAGAAGTGACAGCCAGTAACTACAGGCGTCCACAGGACTGGGAGTGATTAGTGGCACTCTAAGTACTGTGGTATCATTGAAATCTAGACATGACCTTAAATGAGTCTTCATGACTCCTAAACTGTAGTGTTTGAAGCAGCCTTCTTATCTATCATATGGACAAATGCACTGCTAACATAACTGATCAACAGGATCTTGTACTTGGCCTTGTTGACCTTCAAGAGGTTTGTGCTGGTCCACTTCTCAAGTGTGTCCAGGTCCCTCTGAATGACATCCCTTCCTTCCAGTGTGTTGACCACACCACACAGCTTGGTGTCATCGGCTGAAGACACACTCAATCCCACTCTCCATGTCACCAACAAAGAGGTTGAACATGATCAGTCCAGATACTGACTCCTGAGGGACACCCTTCATCACTGGTCTCTGCTTGGACATCAAGCCATTGACTGAAACTCTTTGAGTGTCGCCATCCAGCCAACTCCTTATCCACTGAGTGGTCCATCCATCAAATCCATGCCTCTAGTTCAGAGACAAGGATGTTGTGTAGGACAATGTCAAATTCTTTGTAGTCCAGGAAGACTTGTGCAAAGGTCAGTTGTTCTTCCCTTATCCACCAAAGCTGAAACCCTATCGTAGAAGGCCACCAAATTCCTAGAAGCACTGAAAAGATTCACAATGTATGTTTTCTTCCTTACCTATGTTTGCAGGTCACTATTGTTTTGGACAGGTTCAGTCCCACCTGCTGCATACCGTGTTTTACCAGGACTTTCTGATATGAAGGATTCTTTGTGTCATCGGCCATGCTTTGGGTGCCAGAACCATCTATGTTTGACAGATAATAAAAAAGAAAAAGATAAGCCAAACTTTTGAGCCATCAGGCCTTGGGAATGGCTGGGGGTGGTCTGCTATCTTCTGCTGCCTCAAAAATACCGTTTGTAGAAGTTGCAGGCAGCAGTGGGAGCTGGCTGCTTGCCTCTTACAATAAGCCTAGCAGTAGTCTGCAGGCTGATAAATTATACATAATAGATGTCCTTTCTTATAGAAGTCCCCTGCTGAATATGTGGTATCATCAAAGCAGAGGCTGGCAATTACGTGCTTAAAGTATTTCTGTCTTCCAATCTTTTACACCCACTTTCCAATCACCCCACCCAGTGAGTTAGTGTGAAGGCTGGCAGAAGAGTGAACACACCTTGACAAGACCAGGATTAGTTAGGTTTACTGCCTTGGAAATGCACGTAGCTCAGAGGGCTCCAGAAGCTAGCTATCAGATTATGAGGCACAGTGCTTTTAAAACTGTAACTTTCCTTACAGAAGGCAAACATAACCACTGGCAAACCAGTTCAAGAAGGATACAGATCCTTGAGCACTTCACTGCAATCTCAGGGGAAATCCTTAGTTTGTATTTCCTTTTGAGGGTGCTGAATTCTTGTGGAATAGTTGGTCAGCTTAATTAAGGTCACCTACTTGGGAAAACTGCTTAGGAAAAAGGTGAAATCCAGGTCACTCCACAGACCTAAGAGGATGCAAAACCCTTGTGAAATACACTGGTTTTCACCTCCCTTTGTCCTTCCCCATTTCACTTCTGTGCTCCCTTCTCTTCAGGGCATGCTGTTTCATCCCTTCCTTGCTGAGGCACCGTTATCATCTTACTTACACCTCTTGTGGAAATACTCTTGGGCCAGAACATTTGCAAGGCGTGAGTTCATGCTTACGTTCATACTGAGGCAGAAACTACCACATTCTGAACCACTGGGAGTGTGTGTTTTCTACTGGGATTTCTGCTGCCCCTTCAACTCTGCTTTTCCTATTTATTCATCCTGATGAAGCTGCCAAGGCTTGCTGAAAGGAGGTGTGGCATTTACTTGTCTTCGACATTCGTTATGTAGTTCGAGGTGCTACAAAGTCAGCAGCAAGGACACCTTCCAGAGCTGCTGAGTCTGCATTCATTTATTTATTCTTGATGAATCAATGTCATATCTGAACAGAAGAAAATTTTTTTCATTCATTATGTTACTGAAAAACAGTGGGGTTTGAACATGAAAACAAACATTGAGGGGAAAACGAGCCAAATTCAATAATCTCTCATGTCTAATAAAAGATCACAAAGTTCTGCTGCAAATACCTCACATTCATGATGAAAAACAAGGAACAAATAAAGAACAATCATTCGAGCCTGCCAAGGCAAAACCCAGATGCTTACTGAAAGGATTATGGGGAAAAACTTCCTTTATGAGTGAATTCTTATGAATTGTCTCCTACAGAGCTTCCTGAGCTTCCTGCATAACCTGCAGTGGAGACCACGGAGGGAACAGCAGCAGTGTCATAAACAGAAAACAGTGTTCTCCCTCTTATGAAGACATGACACTGTTAGGGAGAGATACAGAATAGAGTAATTCAGTTGCAAGGGACCTACAACGATCACTGAGTCTGCCTGTTTGACCACTTCAGGGCTGACAGCCAGATATGCTTCTGCAAGACTGAGGCTTCATTTCTGAGTGAAGACCTCCCAACATTTGCATCATTTCTCAGAAAACAGGATCAGAAAAATTCAGATTATGTGCTTAAATCATTGCTCGCCAGTGCAGGCTTTGGTTGGAGCACAGCGTTTCAGAACTGCCTGGCCTAACTGAGATGTGCCGCAGGTACCCTTTCTCATGGTCAGCCTGTTAGAGACAGATCACTAAGCAATTGTTAACAATTTATTAATAACTTATTCTGACGTGGCAGGGGGGCTGGAACTTGACGATCTTAAAATCCTTTCCAACCTGATCTATTCTATGATTCTATGACATTGCATAGCTTCTTTAGTTTAGATTTTGAGATGTGAGTCTTATTTTGTGTTGGTTTTTGACTAAGGAAGAAAATTGCCCTATTTAGAGAGAAGGAAAAGGGTCTAACTTCCCCCTTGCACAGAACTCCGAATCTTTCCTGAGGTGATTTCACACAGCCTCAAAAACCCACAAGTCACACACTAGTCTTAGGAATTCATGTGACAACCAACCAAGACTGCAAGGGACAGAGAAATGAAACACCTCTTTGTGTGTAGATGAACTATATTTTTATGATTGCTGCAAGGTTGACAATTGCCTTCGGTAAAGCTGGATTCAACACCTGTCATTTAAAACCAGATTAATTTAGAGGAAACAGGCTGGGTTGCGTGAATTCATCCTTTAAACACACATTAGCTGGAACATGTGATGGGGTCTTTATTTGAGCAAAGGCTTTGGGAGTTTTACGGGTAATTTCCTGAGATTCTCTTTCGTGAGTGCCCGCTGATACTTTGCAAAGTTTAACTCGGGGCTGTGCCAGCAAGATGAGGAGCAGGAGGCAAGCAACAGCGAGACTCTCGTGTCGAGCCCCGAAAAGCCATTGTTCGGCTTTATAAACGACTGAACTGTCCTCAGCCCGCTGGGGACAGTGCGGTGCAAGCGGGCTCCTGTTCGGGGCCAGCAGCACCCTCAATCTGACCCTCGCGGCTCTGCCGGAGGCGGCTCGGGGTGGCCGGTGGAGGCGGGGGTCAGCCCGGCCTCCTGCTAGCCGCCGGCACTGAGCCCGGCGCGGGGCGGGGGGGACGGCGGCGACACGCTAGAAAGCTGTGTTCCCTCTGCGCTGGGGGAGCAGTTGCTGCTGCTCCTCAGGCAGCCCTCGCAGGATGCCGTTCCAGCAGGGCTCTGCCAGGACGCGGCAGCGCACCGTCCTGCTGGTGGGGATCGTGGTGCTGCTGGCCGGCCTAGTCCTCGCCGTCGTGCTGGCCTCCATCCTGACACACGGGAGGCCGGAGGGCAGTCCTGAAATGCTGAAGTGGAAGGACAGGGGGACCACTAAGAACCTGCAAGAAGTCATCCTGGGAAGATGCTACAACTACATCATGGCGCGGCGCTCCG
Source organism: Amazona ochrocephala (assembly GCA_039720435.1). Classification (NCBI taxonomy): domain Eukaryota; kingdom Metazoa; phylum Chordata; class Aves; order Psittaciformes; family Psittacidae; genus Amazona; species Amazona ochrocephala. The sequence continues at coordinate 16,674,547 of CM077879.1, forward strand.
AGCTGGGGTGAGTAGTGGTCTCAGTTGTGCATCGGGTGTGTAAAGTGAAGATAGCTGTTCCCACCTCCACCTGTCCGTGTCCACTAGGTTTGCAGTAGCAGAGGGAAATCAGGGGAGTAAGACCCCTGTTTTGCAGTAAACTGGACAAACTCAGACAGCAACCGTCAGTGCCCGAGTGGAGGCTTTTTTAGGAAACTACCTGCAGAGCCAATGTAATACTAACCCTAGGTCAAAACATAATCAGAAATGCATTTTGCAACTTCCTGACAGTCTTAAAATAAATAAAAATGAATAAAATAAAATTTAAAAAAGCTGTATCCTGACAGATCTGAGTATGTGAAAGTGAATCAATTTGCTGTAAAGCTGATCTGCCAAAAATCCTGTAACGTGTGACCCCACATTCACACAACCAAAACTACACAGGAGGGAGGAAAAGAAGATTCAGCACAGATTTATAGGAAGGACAAAGACATTAAAAGACATTGGGAAATATCTTGGGGTTATCCAAAACAGATGGTTTTGGTATGCGGGCAAGACCTCACAATGCGCACAGACAGCTTGCACAGGGAATGCAGACTGATCACAGCACCAGCACGGCAGTCCCAGGCAAAACCTTCAGCTGGGGTGGTCCCTGCTCAGCCCATTACAGCAGGCAGGGTAACACTCCTCTGCGGCAGAAGAGGATTGCCTGAGCCCAGATCTGCAGTAGAATGTGAGGGCTACGAACTGATTTATTGATCCTCTTCACCACGGGGAAAGGCAGACTATGAAATACGGTGTGCCCCAGGCCTCCTGCAGGTAGTGGGGACACCCAGACTCTCCAGACGGGATCCAGGGAAGCCAGGGTCTCTCAGCAGGGACCCATCCATCACTTCTGTGGCACCGGCCACCCTATTTTGTGCCTGCAGTAAACCTCCAGCAGACATTTCCACCACTCTGGGTTGAGCACCACAGGGCTGCCCCACACCTTGGCCAGGTGAGAGAACCCTCCTGATCTTTGTCTTAATAAAGACAATTGTCCCTCTCTTGTTTTCATGACATTAAAATGATGGGAACAAAGCTGTATGTAGTTTGCTTGCATTTGGACTTCCCTTGGCCTTGGATGTCTGGTGCTGTATGGAAAAGCAGCAGCATCTGAAAAGAAATGGACGCATGGAAAATAATGGCCCGAGAGTGCAGAAACTTAGGTTCACACTTTACATTAAACACCTGAGTGGGTTTAGTGAAGGGGGATTCTTTTACAAGTGAAGTAAAAAAGTTCCTGAAGCTTTTGCAAAATCATGTACGTTTCTAAAATCACACATTAATTTACTAGAGAAGTGCTCACTAGGTATCTAAATCTGAAACTAGTTTGAAGCCTAATAGCCTTTATTACTTATCCTGTTTCATTCATATTGGGGTGCTGAAGAGGTAAAGACACTTTTGTGTAAATACGTTTTCAGTCAATGCCATGTACGTATTTACTTGCACCGTAGTCTGAATCTGGAGCACAAATATTGCCGGGAATAGTTCATTAAAGCCATTATTTCAAGGACACTGTTTAAAAAATTGCAAACCCATGATCACGAGTTTTCTAAACAGGCTGTTTTTACAAGGCATGACATTTTGTGCTGCTCATAATCCAACACTCTTTAGCAGCTTCATGGCTGTGAGCTCACTTTCTTTCAAATTAAATGACTTCTGTATAGCAGCACCCTTTTATTTTATTTAAGAGAAAAATATGCTTGTTTACATACACTCAAATGTTCAGGAGGTTCCTGAACAGAGAATTAAGTGTACGTGCTTTTCTGGGAATCCAGCTTGAGATTCCCCGTTTCTGCTCCTGCTGAGCTCTGTGCAGTTTGCCATGTAACCAACTGCTTCTGTTGCTGGCACTTCCTGATAATGAAGTGGGTGCCTTTAGGAAACATCAGAGAGCCCCGTATCTTTCATCCCGCCCTCTTTCATCGTTAATGTAGGCCTTGGATCTTGCATTGTGTGAGATCTTTGATGCACTTAATCAAAGATAAGGAGGAGCAACAGGGAACTACAGAAACTCAGGCAGGCTTATGAGCTGCTGAAGCTGTGTCCTGTACATGGCTAGGGCTTCTGCTGCCACTGCTTCCAGCATGGGAACCTCACTGCCTTGGTTAGAAATCTTCTGATTTCCTCATAACTTTGCACGGTGTCTTCTTGCCCTTTTAATCTTACATAAACATGTGCAGTTGTTTAAAAAGCCCTGGGGTTAATGAACTCATGGCCATTTCCTTATGTTTTTATATCACAGCTGCTAAGTTCCATCTTTGACAATACTTTCTTTAATAGCAATTTAAGCACTGCAGTAGTTAGTGAGTGTGACTACTACTATTTTGGAGTGCCATATTTCAAATTGGAATAGATAGCAGGTTTTGGAAAAAATAGGGAGTGTTGACATATGAATATGGACTTTTTAATCTTTCTAGACATCACAGCTGGAGTTGACAGAGGCCACAAGTCTACAGCCCCCATTTTAGCTGTACTTTTGCAACTGCATACTATAACTCATGTGAGAAAGCCATGGATGTGCTAGTGTACACCTTCACCATCACGGCTGCTTCAGTCCTAGAGGATACTTCCTTGTGCTCTCCCTCATCTTGCTGGAGCCTCAGATACTATACACAGTGGGCATGCTCTGGTCATGTTCTTCTCTTTTGCTGTATGATCCTTGGGCTGAACCCAAGCGCAGTGAGATCACTGGAATGAGTTTTGTGAGCACCTCATGCAGTCAGATTTTAACCTGTTGATTTGCTTGTTCTCCATAGTTACCAAAACGTTTGGGTGCTGTATCGATCTAAAGAGCAGTTCTCAGGTGCTGTTTACAGCCCCCGAGGGTGATAATTCTGTTCAACTGCCTGTGTGCAATTCAATCCTTCATTTTGTTTCTGCTGCTGGCTGGATGACTCTTGTCACTTGTACACATACAGTTTCCTCAGCCTTCCTGCTTAGATCTGTCGTTGTGCCAAAGCTCAGGAGAAAGAGGCAGAGAATACCGAATGTGTATATAATGCATTCTCAGTGTTAGCCCCATTGTTTAGGAGAAAATGTGGATGGTATAGCAGCAGGCTTTGGGTGTTTTGCTCCCTGCACGCATTGTTGCACATGAGAATATTGCTGTTAAAAGAGCAGCATTTCTTTTTGGCTTCCCTGGAAGACACTGGCTGCTGCCAGAAGACTGAGCTAAAGCAATAGTTTCTCACAGCTCAGTAGCATTATCTTTTTTCAATATTAACAAAATCTGCAAGTTCCGCTTTCACTAGTCTTGCAAAAAAACCCTATTCATCAGCCATGGCCATTGGTATGTACTGCAGTTTCGTCTGAGTAAAAGCCGAAGGCAGTTCGGTCTGAAGGAAGGATTTGACCTCAGATTACCTGTCTCCCCCCTTCCAGCAGTACGGACTCCCTCTTGTGGCCATCACAATTCTCATACTCCGGGTCTCGTGCAATGCAAATCCAAGTTTACAAGAATTTATCCCCAGCATAATCAAAGGAGGGAAGGGCAACGCTGTGTACAGAGCTGCACGCTCACCAGCACCGGGCTTGTGCAGAGCCAGCTCAGCACCAGTCATCTGGCACATCAGTGCTGGTCCAGACCAGTTGTGGCCACCCAATAACTTACCTGCTGCCCTGAGGATGCTGTTAAAATAGTTTTGCACCTTGATGCCCACTGGGGAAGAGCAGGTAGTAACAGACATAGCGTGAAACTTGTTGATACGAAGTTAACTGGTTTAGTTTTTCTATTCGGCGAGATTTAATTGGCAGGCTGAGGTCAGATATGATCAGCACTCAGTGACCTGGGGAAGGAAGAGAGAAAACATGTTATCTAAAGGGTCATAGTCAGCAATTTGCAAAACACAAACAATGCTTTTTCTATTTTTTTAACCTAGAAATAAACTAATCTAACATTTGCAGCTCAAGTGATTTTTCATTCCCAGATAATGATGACTCCACCTCAGATCTGTAGCCACTTCTCCATCTCTGATCCACCCCAGCTAAGCCAAGCTTGCAAGGACCTATTTAAAACTGGCTGAAGTCTAACCTCTAGCACTGAGAGAGCACAAAAGAAGCAGAGAGGGAGCCACTTCAGTAACGTGTGGGACTGTCCAGGCCCAGCAGTCCTACTGTGCCTGAGTAAGCAGTGCAAACACCCAGTGATAAGGATGCAAAGCATAGAACTTCAGTACATATTTCATGCAGTGCTGTGCAGGCACACAAGATGTACTTCCCCCTTAGATACAATTGGATCAACTAATGTTGTTTTCATGGTTTGTGGCAAATTCTTTCTATAACTAATTGTAACAGTCTGTAATTCCATTAAATTTAGTAAAAGTTGGTACATGTCCAGGAGAGATTTGCTTTCTGACTGCATGACCATGAATGCATTTTGCGTTTCCATTCCTTTGCAGCCTGTGGAGGTGGAGATATATTTTGTCAAAAAGAACATATGGAACATGACTGTGTGAGATACTATTGCACTTGCAGCATAATCTCTTCCAGACAGAAATCTGGGTTTTGTTCTATGCTTACTTCTGCATTTTGCCTTCATGCTTTGCTAGGCATTTTTACTCTGATTTCTTTGTATTTGTTCACTGGTTGTTAGCACTTTCACATCAAACATGGCGCTGAACAACAGCCATGATTTGATTCAGTGTCACAAAAATCTTAGCTTTATTTTATATAACCGTGACATATGAAACTTACCTGAGATGCATCTTTTCATTATGAAAATATGCCTTATATAAGAGAGACCTTTACTGAATCTTCTGAAAAGTAGTGTTACAACCTAATAGTAATGCATTAGCACCCTATTAGAGTGCACTGCAGACTTGTAAAGCTTCTCCATTTAATATACATCAAAGTGCAAAGGATTTAGCTTTACTCAAAAAAACACACTATCTTAAAAAAATTGAATTGTTACTGTTACGCCGTCTCTTTTGGTTCCAGAGCAAATAAATGGCTTTAGTTGCACTATCTGTGGAAAAAGACATGGGTTTCTGGTGGCGAAGCTGAACATTAGCCACCAATGTGCCCTTGTGCAAAGGTGAGTGGTGTCTTGGGCTGCAGAAGGAGGAGTGCTGACAGAGCGTGGAGGGAGCTGATCCTTCACCTCTGCTCAGTACTGGCAAGACACATCTGGAGTGCTGGGTTCAGTTCTGGGCTCCCTGGTACAAATGGGTCAGGGACATACTTGGAGCATGTCTAGTGAAGGACTATGAAGACGACTGAAGCATCTGACATACAGGAAGAGGCTGTGAGAGCCGAGACTGTTCATCCTGGAGAAGGCTCAGGGGGATCTTATCAGTGTGTGTAAATACCTGATGGGGGAATTAAAGAAGAGAGAGAAAGCTTCAATGGTATCCGGTTGCGGAACAGGAGGCAATGGAATTAAAATTAGGAATGGAATCAAAATACAGGAATTTCCATTTAAACATAAGATTTTTTTATTTTATTTTACTGTGAGGGTGATCAAAGGGTGGAACAGGATGTCTGGAGAGGTGGTGGAGGCTCCATCCTTGGAAATATTCAAAACCAGACTGGACACAGTGCTGGCCAACCTTCTCTGAGCCACGACTTGGACTAAGTGATCTCCAAAGATGCCTTCCTATTATTCTATGTCTTAGAAAATGTTTTCAGACTTGCAAGAGGTCCACTGGATGACTTGGACAACCAGCGGTGCAAAAGCATTTTGTCTCATCTATAGTGGCAATGGTGTTGATACCTGTTGCTACTCTCCGTATTAAGATGAACACTTTATCATCATATAACATACTGCTTATTAAATGCCCAAGTCAGAGCATATGTTACAATGCTTCAATGTGCTCTCTTAATAGTACATTCCATGCTTAATGTGCCAATGTATTGACTTTAATACCTTTTTTTACTATATGAAACAGGCATAGCTCTGTTTTCTGTCCTTCAGTATAACAAGATCTTCATCTACAATTGTTTTCCCGTGATTTGTGTATGAGTGACTTTGACTGTTCTTGTAATTTCTTGATAGTTACGATATAATCATTATCCTGCCCATGGCAGGGGGTCAGAACCAGATGATCTTTAAGGTCCCTTCCAACCCAAACCACTCTATGATTGTAAATATTAACAACTGTTTGAATCTTTCTTAAAGATACGCTCCCTAGACTGTGAAAAGTCATCCGATTCTATGCAAAGCTCATACTCAGTTCTGCACAAAACACCCTCCCAGGCTGTAACTCCACTGATGACAGCAACCCAAAGTCAGAAAGTCCTGCAAATTTAACAGGGAGATGTCAAAAGATGTTTTGTCTTTCCTCCATTGCCAGCACTGATGCACTTCTGAGGAACAGAAATGCTGCTGAAATAAGAATTTGTTTCTTGCTTTGGCAGCCATATGTCAACTCATCTGTCTGTTGTCCATATTAAGTTATAATCATATGTAAATTGTTATTAAATGACTATGTATTTCTCATATACTCAAACTTCTTACATTTATTTAGCAGTGGTTACACATTTAATGGTTCTTGCTGCAAGACTGTGTAGGATTTCAAATAATATTTCACATTTGGGTTAGCCTACACATGCTGCATCACAATTACCCCACTGTCATACATTAAAATCTCCTTGCAGTGAATATCTCCTGTGGTTTTAATCCCAGATATCAAGGAGAGTATCATTCTGTCTGTACTTTACTTTGTCACATTCATTAGAAGTATTTGTTGATGCAATACTGTTCAACTTAGTTTTCTACTGTAACTTTGTGCCGTTATTCAGTTGTGCACTTTCAGTTAGCTACCTGTTCTTTGCCTTCTCTCTCGTTCATTGATTTTACAGGATTGGCAGTACTGAGCAATGGCTGGTGGCATCTAAATTATTGAAATTATTAGATGTTTGGATGAGCTTGTTTGTAATGAGATGTTTGTAAGAGCTTGTTGTTGCTGAAAGGGGGAATCCTGTTCATCCCACCCCTCCTCGCTTCAGTTCTCCTGTAGCATCTGTAAAGATGCCAGTGAAAACAGCCATGTTCAGAGGTGATACTTTTCAGCTGTCATTGCTAAGTTATGGCCAGAACTCAAGAGCTGTTTAACCCCTCAGAGCACTGTGAGGAAATACAGCTTTGCCTATGCATAGGGATAGGAGAAATAGACCCATTTTTCCTCTGAGATCAAATGAAAATCTACCTCAGGTGTCCAGGGGTAGAAATCTTGCTACAGATGCAGTTTATCTTCCCAGGAGATGACACCAAAACAAGGGATTAGCAAGGAACTCACTCACACTCGTACTAAATCTCTGATCTACTCCCTTGTCTTTGTCCCACTGACATGTGCCACCCTTGAAGCAGGGACTTCTCTTTACTTACTGCACTTCTGCCGCATTCCAGCAGGTTTAGTTCTGTAAAAGCCCCCAATGTACTGCAAATTCATGTTAAGGGAAAAAACCCTAAAAAAACATGTGCAGCTGCATTAAGCCATTGAACGTTTCCTTACTTTAACATACCTTTATTTAGCTCATTCTTATAGAAGTGTTTTTCTAAGTTCAATATTAAAAATAAAACAATACTAATAATACACTTTCTAATCAAGAGGTAAGATGCCAGTTTAAATTTTTTTCCCTTTATTATCTGTTGATGACATGACCCTTATTTGGAAGCTTAAACAGTAGAGCAGTTTTGGCTCTCTGTCAAAATGCAGTCCAGGTGAGGCTTCTGCCCTGGAGGCTATGTCCCACTTACAGAGCACTGCTGAAACCACCATCTGCTCAAGCAGCTTGTTTTTTTCACCCAGGAAAGCTGAAATCAAGCCAAAAAAAAAAAAGAATCTGCATATGTAGATGAACTCTTCCCTGGTTTATAGCTACCACCTCTTGGCTCAACCCTTCCCGGAAGGGTGATAAGGCTTAGTGCTGTCCTGGAACACTGATTCCCAACTCACATAAAATACTCTAGGAGCTATAAATCAAAGCCACAAGTACACCTGCCCTTAAAACCTTCTCATTCCTGCCAAAGGTCAAGGACCGGTGTGAGGAGGAGCTATAGTTTGTTCCAGGTCATTCCTTGGACACAAACATACACAGCCTTGAGGTGCACCCAGTGGAAATCTCACCTTGTACTCATTTTCTCAGGCCTCCAGACTCCCCATGTCTGCCATGCTCTGCCTACAGGTAACCTTCCCAGAAGTCATCTTTCTCTGAGGCAGAGTTTTAGATCTCTGTCTCTATTCCCAGTCAGTTCCTCTGATACTTTATTGGCTTGCAAACTATTTAATTAGCAGAGAGCAATACTTACAACATCAAGCTGCCAAAAAAAAATCAAGTATGTCATTCTCATATTGGAAAAAAGTCAGTTACCATTAATGTTACGGTGGCAGACACTTCGCAACAATTAGACTAAGTGGGTAGCAAGAGGCTGGTACTCATTGAAGACTCTGGGATTGACAGCTCTTCCATGAGCTTCCTTCATCTTTTTCCTTGGTAATTTTTCCCCTGTCCATTATACCAATGCTGAAACCAGCAGACAGTAATCTGTCTTCCCAAATCCTCAGCAATGACAGCATGTTGGCTGACCTCTCTTAATGCACATCTGCCTGATGTTTAGCACAAAGGTACCTGATGGGAGATTTTAGGTGCCAGAATATGAAGGAAGCTGATCCGTTGCATGCATGTACCCATTTTCTGACTCAGTGGCCTGGAGATGGGTCACCCCCACGAAGAACTGCGAACCTCTGGTGCTGACCTCAGCTGCTGCTCCTGAGAATTCCCTTCTCCCGCGTGATGGCAGTGTTCGCCTTGCGTGTAGCTCCGCGCACCCGCTGCTCCGGATGACTGCAGGGGAGTCTGGGCTGGGCTTGGCAGCAGCTCCACGACAGCTACTCCGGAGCAGCAGGGAGGCATGGCGAGGCTGGGAGAAGGGAAGGGACAGCAGAAGCGAAAGCAGAAATGTTTAGTGTGCAAAAGGCAGCAAAAGGATTTTAGGTTACAGGGGGCTTCTCAACACAGGCAGAGGGGTTACTGTTCATTGCATGGTTTTTGACAACATAAAGATAGCTACTTGTAAGGTCACATGAAAAAAACAAATTGAATATGGATGTATAAATTGCACTGCTGTCTACAGCCATCACAGTTTACCTAGAAGAGGCAGATAAACTGGCACACAGGCAAAGATGTGTCTGTCAGATGCAGTAATATTGCTACAGCGTTTAGATGCTTTGACATGCATTCTCCTTCTGAAGCGTCTGGGCTTTTACAAGTGAAGACGATGGCTTAGGCTCCCAGCAGGCTGTGAATTGGTCTAATGCCTTTGAGGAGCTTGGTTATAACCGAGAACTTCTCACTGACTCTTTAAAGAGCCATATTTCTGAGTGCTTAGGTGCATATCTGCATTACTGTTTTGGCTGACGGTGGTAGCAAATGAGACGGATTTTCGCATACAAACTGCAACTGGTGGGGAGGTTTGATCTCTGCAAAGGGAAGCTGCTCAAAGGGCTCAGGGCACTGTGGCCAGCTCAAACTTCAGAGCCACAATTAAAACCTCAATGTGGCCTGAAGACATTGCCATGTCTTAGATGGAAAACTCAGGACATTGGGAAAGCTCCTATTGATGGCAGGGGAGACCATATCTCATGGGAAAAGTGTCTCTGCCTGGTAAAGTGATTCAAACAATATGGGCAGAGTTTATTGAGTTCTCCAGAAAAAAGCCTGGAAGTCATTTTTCATTTGTACATTTAAAATAGGTTCCATACTTGAAGAATCTCTTGCAAATTCTGAGTAAAAAACTGGAGACAACATAGCCCAAGGAAACACCGCCCTTCTTAAGAGGTTCTTAACATGTCCAGTGCTAACTGAAAGCAAGACATTGTTCATGGTGTAACCGAGATCAGCAGGGATGAAACTTATCCTTGGTATTATACCAGTTAGATCCATTTCAACTGGGGATGAATTTGCTCCATCATATACAGTGAAAAGAAGAAAATAATTACAAACTAAAGAAAAAAAATAGCTACATATTAATAGTGATTTCGCAGGTACCTCAGTACCATCCCATTCCTTTAAGTGAAAGGACACTCTTCCAAGGTTAGCCAGACCAGCGTACTGCTATGCAAGAAATAATGATGCAGAAGCTGTCTATTTTTCTGACATGCACATTAAAGTTTGGCTCTGAGGGTAGCTGCTAATGGGAATATTCTTGGCCCCAGCTTCCACTGAATAGATTAATGCGATATTCCTATAAAAGGTCGATGTATAGAAATACTCAAATCCACTGGAAAAAGCAACTTCTGCCCAAATATAAGGGCAAATACAGGATATACTTTGCAGCATATATAATGTTTGGATTTCATAAGGAAATGTTAGTTTTCATGGTTATTTGTATCCCAGCCCTTATTTGATGCTGTACTGAGTGCAGGATGTGATCTCTGTCTCTAAAAGGTCATAAGGCAAGTTCTGCACACCTCACTTCCTAGAGAAAGGGTTGCAGGTTCTGTTCTCGAGTTTACAACAGGTTTCAGTGCTTCTTCTAGGGTCTGTTGGTTATTATTTCACATTTATCAGCATTTCCCAAACTCTATTCATAAAAAAAAAAAGTTTGAAAAAATGAATTATAAAATTGTATTTCTATAATTATATATATCGTATATTTATTTTGCATATTTTTGAATTGGGATTGAACATTTCAGATTGTGTAGAAGAATAAAACGTGTTAAATATTTCAGCATCCACAAAGTTAGCCTCAAAGGAAGAAATCCATTATGCATAAAAATGTGGTATTTGCAGATACAATGCAGAATTTATTTGCAACCCAGAACATGCAAAAAACAGGGAAGGAGAGCACACAAACCCTGCGGCAGAATGGTATGTAAGAGCAGTACGTAAGCATATTCACCATGGACTCCCATATCCGAACTGGATCAATTTAATTAACTGATAGGCTGGTGAGCTCTTTTGGACCCTTCCTTTCTTTTATTAACCAGGAAAGAAAATGAAATGAGCACATTCTGTGACTGAGAACTTCCCAATAAGGAGTTGGGAGCAGCCTTAAGGAGACAGTTTGTTTCTCAGGCATTTTTAGGCAAGGCAGATGTGCTTGTTCCAACCTGAAATTGTTCTCTCTGGAATTCTTAGCATTCCATGTGCCAGCAAACTTCTCATATTGTGTTCAGGAGGCTCAGAGATACAGCACATCTCTGCCCTTAGCTCTGCTCAGTGTCAGTTAAATGCTGCACATCGAACAAATACTTTCTTGCTGTGCTGGAAAAAGGGACAGGCGAAACCTTGTTAATAGTGTCTACCTTAAGGGTGAGGTTGGACAGAGTGACACATTCCTGGATCAGGGATTAACAAGTCCTAAAGTCTCCTCACTGCTTATTTTTTTCATAGAGCAACCAAAATTTCCCTTCTATGTGACTGGTAATCTCTTTGAGATGTGAGGCAAAACCTGTGTTTCATATCAGAGAAATAGCTTTCCAATGGCAAATCAATGAATTACTGTACTCAATTGTAAAATTATACATGTTGAGAGGTGAGGACAGTGAAAATTAAATATGGATTAGCTTTCATATGTGGTTTTTTACAGTAAAGATCTGTATTTTGATTTTTAAAACAATGATGAAGTTGCCTAGTTTCGATATCATTAGAATATACCTAATCAGTCTTCTTCATAGAATCATAGAATAGTAAGGGTTGGAAAGGACCTCAAGATCATCGAGTTCCACCCCTCCTGCCATGGGCAAATGCCTTATCATTCTTCTGTATGGTACAACTAAAAGCACCACACCAATTACCAGCTGTAGAAGAGCTTCCCCATTTGAAGGCTAAGCACTTCTATGGCATTAAACATGCAGTTTTGCTCAGCTTTGCCAGGATTGTGGATAAAGCCTCTTCTTTCCTATCTGAGTGACATCCATGCACATCATCAAGTGCTGAGCTTAGTGTCTCAAAATCATACGTTGGAGGGAAGGAATGCCATCCAGAGGGACCTTGACACGCTTGTGAGGTGGGCTGATGCCAACTTGATGAAGTTTAACCATGCCAAGTACAAGGTCCTACAACTGGGTCGGAGCAATCTCAGGCACAGCTACAGGTTGGGAAGAGAAGAGATTCAGAGCAGCCCTGTGGAGAAGGACTTGGGGATGTTGGTCGATGGAAAATGAACATGAGCCGGCAGTGTGCGCTTGCAGCCCAGAAAGCCAGCCGTATCCTGGGCTGCATCAAAAGGAGCGTGACCAGCAGGTCGAGGGAGGTGATCCTGCCCCTCTACTCTGCTCTCGTGAGACCTCACTTGGAGTATTGTGTGCAGTTCTGGTGTCCTCAACATAAAAAGGACATGGAACTGTTGGAACAAGTGCAGAGGAGGGCCACGAGGATGATCAGGGGACTGGAGCACCTCCTGTATGAAGATAGGCTGAGAAAGTTGGGGCTGTTCAGCCTGGAGAAGAGAAGGCTGCGTGGAGACCTCATAGCAGCCTTCCAATACCTGAAGGGGGCCTATAGGGATGCTGGGGAGGGACTCTTCATGAGGGACTGTAGTGGTAGGACAAGGGGTAACGGGTTCAGACTTAAACAGGGGAGGTTTAGATTGGATATGAGGAAGAAATTCTTTACTGTAAGGGTGGTGAGGCACTGGAATGGGCTGCCCAGGGAAGTTGTGAATGCTCCATTGCTGGTGGTGTTCAAGGCCAGGTTGGAGAGGGCCTTGGATGGCATGGTTTAGTGTGAGGTGTCTCTGCCCACAGCAGGGGGGTTGGAACTCGATGATCTTAAGGTCCTTTCCAACCCTAACTATTCCATGAAACCTGGTATTTTGTTTCTCTGATTCAGCAAGTTGTCTCGACAGGGTTGTGAATCAGCTCAATCACTGCTGCCTTGCGTGTCTTATGGCCATGACTTGAGTCCAGCAGCAGAAATGCTTTGTATGGTGTCTATCACTCACCTCTCTGCTTTGGAAATTAAAACCCCAGGTTTTTCTTAGGATTCCTTGAAAACATTTTGTTTTCTGAGACCAAGCTTAAGACTTTGTAATATGAAAGCATAAATGACTGGGTAACCAGCTCTCACCTGCGGCTCTTGCACTGTTACATATAATGCATTTCTGGAGTAGCTTAAAAAGAAAAGTCCTGCCAGGAGGACAAATCATTTGACAGAAAGTGTGCACCGTATAAATGTCTGTGAGATGCACCAGTGCTTACTGCCAAGCCCTACAAATTCTCTTTACGATATCCTTGACCGCGCAAAGCAAAGGGGACAGCTGCATATTCAGTAATGTCACCATTTAATCAGCAGGATCCTTCTCTTTTGACTGATTCAGTGTGGCCATGTTGTAATCCTATGTGGCAGGCAGAGGTATTTAAAACTTCCCAATGCCTAAATGAAGTACCACAGTTGGGAGAATGGCCTCTGTGGGCTGCTTACAGGGTTTGCAGCCAGCTACAGGCTCCTCCAGGAGAAAAGTTAATACACTCAAGTTAAATTCTGCTAAGTAAAACCTGTGAATACTCCTTGACATGACTGTGCAACAGCAAAGCAATGACTGTGCTCCCTACAGCATCTGCAGTTTGGCTTCTTATTTCTACAGTGACTGTAACTGGAAGTGTATTTAGGCTCCTGGATATAACAAAAATGCCTGTTAAAAAAGCATCATTGTTATTAGTCACTGCTCACCTGTAGGTAAATGTGGTTTGTGTAAACAGGAGGCATGGTCCCTCACTCTGCAGGGGCTGCCCCTGTAACAGGCTGTCATGGTAAGAAATGAAATTCAGCATGTGGCCAGAGCTGCCCTGGTTTGTCATACAGCCACAGAGCTGCCTTGTCCCTGTCCCCAGGCTCTGCCCGCATTTCAGACAGCGCTGTACAGTGGCAAAATCCAAGTTTGTTTCAAATCAGCAAGGTCAGGCTGCGGGAAGTCTGCCGCCCAGGTAGAGCTCTGTAGCATAATGTGCTTGGCTGCCCCAAGAGGGAGAGATAAGGACACATCCACCACAGACTCTTCACAGAGGAGGACTGGAAGAAACTGGGGCATGGAAACCTGCAGTAGTAACTACCTTACTGGTATGACCTCCCAATAGCCGATATCATATATAATGCTAAGTTAGATTTGTTACTGCATAAATAAAGGCAGAAGGGAAGGCAGGCCAAGGACATCTTGGTGTGGATTGCCTGGTCCTTCCCAGTGTGATAGTGACCTAAGCTCCAAGAGAGAGGCATTCCCTCTGGTATGTAGTGCTGTCGCTTTCTTCTGAACGCAGACACAGTCTGGCCTCCACTTTGCGTGATGTTTCTTTTCCATAAGGCTTAGGAATGGAAGCAAGACCATTCATGTCCAGACAGCAAGGGAACGGCCAGGAGCTGATAAGTGGCTCTGGGTCCTGCAGTTTGGAAGTGGCCCGCGTAATACAGCTCAACTGCCCATGTTTCAGTTTGCAATTCTGATGCTCGGACGGGCACTCAGTAGAAATCGTGACCAAGTTCAGCAATAGGAATGAGATCACAGGCCTGTAGGGAGGATTAACTTGAAAATGTTTGGAAATCTTGAATGAGTTACTGCTATATTTGGTAATCCCTTTAGGACTATTTTCAAAACTAATCAAATTCCACATCCTACATGTTACCCGCCTACCAAATGGCAACAAAGCCTGCAGCTGCACATCTGTCACGCAGTAATTGATCAGTGCTACTTTTATAGTGCTCTGAAGGCATTAGTTTCTTTACATAAGACAGTCCATTCTTCAAATGGCTTGTAGCAGGAACACACTGACAGAAGATTGCAAACAGCAAAGAAAGAGTGGATGAGTCAACGACAGTCAGAAGAGTTCCATTCAGACAAGCAGACAGCAGGATAATGCAGTCAGCTTTTTAAGTTTGCATAAAAATTGGGAAGAGAAGGGTGCAGAATCACTGCAATACTGTCACTGCTGTAGTGAGAGGGGCGGGCTTTCCACAGGACCTGAAACTATGGGAGCATAAAGACGAAGGGAAGTGCGCCCAGGAGGATGCAGCCTGGCAAGCAAATACTATAGACAACAATTATGAATTACCTTATATTTTCTTTCATTACCTCAAGTACAAGAAAGCAGATGTTCTGAGCTGTCCCAGGCATTGTATGTGGCAGCCTCAGCAAGGGACCATGGCACTACTTCAGTACAGGGATATAATTGCTTGTCTGCACTGCAGCTGGTTTCCTCTTGGTAGTACAAAAGGACTCCTGCTTCTGTCAGCAGAGTGCTTTGTTTCCTAGGCTGATGAAGTAGCGTCTTCAGAAACAAAAGTAGGCTGAGGTGATAGGGTGTGTCGTGGCATGGAGCAGTTCCCCCCATGCAAATTTAGTGGAGTTCTTCTGATTCATGCCAGTGAGAGCAATAGTGATGGAACCTGTAACACAAAGCAGGATCAGCATGAGACTGGAGAAACCTATTGGAGACCAAGCACCTGGTCTGGATCTTGGTTATGCATGTGTGTGGAAGTGTTTCTTGTTGAGAATGGACATGTGAGCAATCCAGCCTTTGATTACCACAAAGCAAACCTGCTTGTTCAGCTGCAACCAATAATTAAGCTATTGCTAACAGTTGGCTAAGAGGTGTTATCCAATCAGATGTTGTCGAATGTGTCAGTACTTTGAAACTTTGCTATAAAAGGTGGTGCTTGTGTTTAATAAATTGGCAATGGTTAGTCACATTGATTGTTGTGGTGGTGTTCCATATCCCCCACGTGGTGCCCGAGCAGGGACCCTCGGATCTATACCTCATAAGAGCTGCTTTGGTGGTGAAGATCAGCGCAGACCTGACGGGTGGGAAGCCGACCGAAAAGCAGCCGGCAGGAGCCCTGCCGACGTAGAGGAAGCATGCGCGTGCTGCAGAAGAGAAGTGTCTCTGCGAAAAGGGTCCACTCCGATAAAGGCAAGTGGTGGTTGGGGAGGAATGGGGGCGGCTCAACCTAAGGAAGAGGCAGCTGTCCTTAATCTCCTCCAACACATCCTCTCAAGGAGAGGGATTAAATAGGAAGAAGAGGTAGTGGTTAAGCTCCTCCTATCCTCTCCAAGAGAGGGACTAAGTATGAAGAGGACACCCTGAGGGGGTTGTTACAATGGAGTAAAGATAAAGGGTTATTAGATGGTGTAGGCACTGCTCTTGAACTCTCTACTTGGGAGGCCAAAGGGGTGCAGCTATGGGACACTGTTAGCGATGGCGGCAAGGCTGGAAAGGAGGCACAGAGGTCTTCCACATTATGGAGGCTTATTCATGAGACTTTACAGACAATGAAATCAGAGCGAGCTGGAGTAGTGTCTGCAGCAAGTGCTCTTTCCCCTTCTATACCTCAGCGAGGAAATGAGCCTTTAGCGCTGCCTGCCGTTGCTGCTGCTAATCCGTTTGGAAATCCCCTTGAGCACCGTCTTGCTGCCCCGAGGCCTCGGAAACTAGTTAAAACTGCAAAGAGTGCCTTTCACAACCCACCGCAAGGCAAAGGAAAGGATGAGAAGAGGAATAAAGATGTTATCGGAGCTATCAGTAGTAACACTGAAAGAGAACAGGCTAGCCAACAGGGCGTAGATTGCTGCCAATCAAGGGAACCTGTTTATTCTTCCCTTTCATCGTTTGAATCCTGCCTTAAAACTTCTGTCGCAACCACCCCGGGGGGAGAAACCCCCAGAGAGCCCGGCTGGGTGCGTGTGGGAGCTGCCGCGGGCCTGCGGAACCCGGGGGTAGCGACTGAGGCGGCGGCTGGATCATGTACCATGGGTGAACCTACATTCGGGTCTGAGTCTGCAGGCCTGGCTTTTTGTGCTGATCGTAAATCTTGCTGTGAATTGGGTCATGCAGTGCTTGTACAGTGATCACCACAGAAGCCTAAAACAGATGTTGATCCCTGTGAAGTGTGGTGCAGTCAGCCAGCTGACGTATTAACAGAATGCTGCAATGTTATTAAAATACTCATCTTTTGGCCTCTTCTCTTCAGAAATGAAAGTAGTTCTTTGGCAGCTGATTTGAACTTGCAGATTTTGGACTGGAATTGGAGGAGACTCTGATTTGGAGGTTTTGGAGGACCTTTTTGTTTTGATGAAGGGAGTTGTTGGCATTCTAACTTTTGTTTATTGTGTACTGAGTATTGGCAGCAGAGTAGAACATGGTGTCTTTGATTTTGGGCATGGACTTAATTGGGTCAGATACACAGGTGATCTCAGTATTCTGCAGAGGTTACTGAAACTCGGTGATTTTGGTTCAGTGTGTCTTGGAATTTTCTTTGGTCAATGCAAAGGTTGTATTACTAAAGTTGCTTTGAAAGATTGTAATTTAGTTGAAGAATTTAAAGTTGTGACCTGTAAAAATTGTAGGAAGAACAGTGAATCTATGAAACAGAAGGGAAATGAGGAGTTTTCTCAAGGAAACTTTGATTGTGCTATAATGTTGTATACTAAAACCATAGAGTTTTGTCCTGCAAACCATCTTCTGTATGGAAACCGAGCTCTTTGTTTAATTCTCACACAGCAGTACAAGAGAGCCCTTGCTGATGGAAAAAGCGCCATAGTTTTGAAGCCTAATTGGCCAAAGGGTCACTACCACTTCTGTAAGGCGCTGTTATCGCTGGGGGAACGATTTGCAAGTGAATTTCACTAATGAAGTGTTGCGTTTGTCGTGTGATTTAGCTTTGTAAGCTTTGTATTGTAAGCTTTGTATTCTGTTCCAGATGAGTCTAAGTTTGTTGGATTAATCTTGTTAAATTTTGTTAATGTTATAACAAGTTTTGCGCATGGAATAAATCCGTGAGTAAATCTGTGGGTCACTTGGGCAAACAAAAGTCATAGCTGTGAGTTGGAAAATAACAAAGGAAACTAATTTTGGGAAAAGCTGGAATATTCAGTCAAGGTTAGTGCCAGGCGAAGGAGGCAAAACAAAGGAGTATAAGCAAGTTTTAGTATTTGAATATGCTGTGAGAAATCATTAGAACTAGTATTTTGTAGAAGTCTTTGAGTTTGCATTTGGTTTCGAGTTGGTCACAATAACTGGTGCAAAAAGCTGTGTATGTTATGTACTTAACTATTTTTACCAGGAGGTGTGTACCTGCTAGAAAGACTGTTTAGGAACAGTGAGATAAAATGGTTGCAAATTTTTGGTTATTGTGATTGTCATGTTGATCATGTGTGGAATTATTTTTAGTTGCGTTAAGAAATCATTGTCTAAAGCT
Source organism: Amazona ochrocephala (assembly GCA_039720435.1). Classification (NCBI taxonomy): domain Eukaryota; kingdom Metazoa; phylum Chordata; class Aves; order Psittaciformes; family Psittacidae; genus Amazona; species Amazona ochrocephala. Next base: position 16,692,700 of record CM077879.1, read on the forward strand.
ATGCAATGTGTTTGGATTGCTCAAAAACAAAAAGAGGGAATTGTGGAAGTGTTTCTTGAGAATGGACATGTGAGCAATCCGGCCTTTGATTACCACAAAGCAAACCTGCTTGTTCAGCTGCAACCAATAATTAAGCTATTGCTAACAGTTGGCTAAGAGGTGTTATCCAATCAGATGTTGTTGAATGTTCCAGTACTTTGAAACTTTGCTATAAAAGGTGGTGCTTGTGTTTAATAAATTGGCAATGTTTGATCACACGGATTGTTGTGGTGTTGTTCCATATCCCCTGCACATGTACAAATCAATTGTGGCTCTGGTAAGGTCAATACCTGCAAATTAGTGCATAAATGAAAATAGCATCGGGTCCAAAACAGCCAGAGCCCTGCTTTTGTTTTAGATAAGATTGTAGATACTATTTCTGTAGGGTTGAATGCTCCACAAGGAGACACATGGGTGTATTTTTGGCTCACTCTACCTGAGGAGGAAGTATTCTTCAGCAGTACTTTTGAAATGTAGAAGCTGTAGTCTGCCACACGTGCTGCTCATGATTTGTCATGAAGAATCAAGAAATGTGATCTTCTGGTTATGTGATATCAGCATTGCTGGTTTTAGGGGACAAAATCATAGAGGACATTCAGATGCTGCAATAATCAGTAATTTAAAATGCAGGAGAGAGAGAAAGATGTTTTAGAAGTGCTCATTCCTAATTTTATACTTAATTTGCTGAAGATATGCTGCTTTCGTGATGGATAATGTATTTTTGTGCCTGAGCATAATTAGAACTCCTTTAAAATCTGATCCATAGTATTTAACCATAGCAGAAAGAGATCCTTTCATATACATAAATACTCATAAATTCTAATTAACTATGTTTTAATCTTTTGGCAGAGATATGGATTGCCTAAAAATATGGGAATCATTAAAACAGGCATTCATTTACAAGAATCCCTGTAACATTACACCAGAAGATTACCAGCCTTTAATGGAGTTAGCGAGTCACCCTATACCCTGTAACAAGGTAACATTACAATGCACGGTGGGCTTCTTAAGCAGGGTTGTTGAGGGATGGCATGTCTGAGCAGCACTCTGAGTGATGGGATCTTGTCCGTAATGACTGTGGGGGTCTGTAGGTCCACGAGGATGGTATTTTGCTCTTGTGCTTACTGCAATAGTCCTGCAGTTATCACCTTTGGACCCAAATGAACTTGTTAATTCTCTGTCACTGGAAATTGTCACTACGCAAGGTTTGACTCAAACCTCAGTACTGGAGTGATCCTGGTGAAGTAATGGAGACGTTCCTGTTCCATAAGCATGCAGCTCTCCCTAAGGAACATGCGGTCATGCTATTAGAGGGACACTGCTTCTGAAATGCTGCTCCTCCATGTGCAGTTCAAAGCACACTACAAATTACGTGTTTATCCTATGAGAACTGGTCAAAACCTTTCCTTAAAAATGCTTTACAGGCTGAGCACTTCCATTTCCACAAAAAATAACCACCCAAATAGATTTTGGAAATGGGAATGTGGGATGGAGAAACTAACCCACTAAGGGGAACTTGCAGCATTTCAATAAAAACTGAAAGTTCGTTATTGTGAAAATGTTCTCATTTTCTCCAGGAAAATTTCCTGACCAGCTCTAGTGTAAGCATCACTTCTTAAACATTGTACCTTATTTCACAGTCACTGTTTTGGAGCAAGACAAATGACCTCGCTCATCGTTACACAAAATCCAATCAAAATTTCTTTACCTTGGAGGACACCTTGTTGGGTTATATGGCTGATAGGGTTTCATGGTGTGGAGACCCCTCTGCCCCAGGTAATAAGTCCTATTTGTTTGCAAAACAAATATGAACATTTGAATTCCAGATTATTCTTTTCTTTTGTGTAGCCAAAACCAATCCTTTCCATGTATTCTTTTCTTGCAATTCAGTTTAAAATCTTTATTGTATTTCTGTCCATGTTATGGAAGACTGAAAATAATACTTAGCTGTTGAGTTAATTTAGAAAATACAACTTTGGCTGTTATTAAAACACCAAGTTGCTGCTTAGGCCAATAGTCACATCTAACCCTCTTTATCTAGTTTACTTGCTTTCTTCCTGTGGCTTCTATGGGGCAGATTGCAAAACAAGATTGCCATACAAAAAGGTCCCAGCTGTAGGCCAGTCGTAGTGGAGGGGTAACATGCAGTACCCTGGGGTTACTGCTGCCTGCATGACTCCTGTGTTGGTGTTTAAAGCTGACAATCTCTAAACTGGGCTGGAATTACTGAAGATGTTGAGCAAAGTTTAATTTTTCAATGCAATGCAGTCAGAGAATATTTGTCAAGAGCCAACCTATTTCTCACATTTAGGACTGTGTATCTTCCTGTATCACTTTTCTGGGAATTATTGGCACACAGCACCTGTAGCTGCCTCCATGAAATGTGTGTGAGCGTACAGGAAGACCTTCGAATGCATGCAAATTCCTTTTCCTCTTAGAGCCCTTGCCCTATGTAGTCTTCTTGCTTTTGTAGGAACAAATCTTTCTGCCATCCTTAGTCAGCTCTGAAAGCCATATAAACATTGCAACAATATTTGTTCTAACCTTAACTATTTTACAATTGTATTTCTTCTCAGGAATCAACTATGAATCTTGTCCAAAACGAAGTGAATGTGAAAGCAACCCTGTCTCTGTGTTTTGGAAATTGGCATCCAAGATGGTAAGATGTAGAATAAATCTCCCCAAATCCAAGAATGTTGAAATGTACTAAATTCCTGACACTGCCAAAAATGTGAGTTTGCAGATTGGACTTAGAACATGGAATAGTAAAAGTTCACATAAACTTTGGCTCCAGGTGCTAAAAATCTTCGCGTTGGAAATTTGTATTTCAAAGGTCCCATATTTTATGTGTGATATTTACTGTCACTGTAGTTGGGGCATTCTTATTTGTGGACTGTGTGCCACTGTCTAGAATAACACTCGGAAGACAGCTGGATCTTTGCAAATAATGCTTGCAATGTAAATAATCACCACCTTAACTGAATCACAGGGTGGAAAGTGCTTAAACAAAATACATTTCAGCACGTTGATGCTGAGAGCAGTGCCCAAAATGGCACAGGAACATTCAAAGCAGCAGGCAGTCCGCTTGCACCCTCCTGCGTAAGCCTGAAGAGCATGTCTTCCCACAGCGGTATCTGGCAAGGTTCCTATGATGTACCCACCCATATGCACATGCCAACTCCCATCACGCAAATGAGACCCTGCTACCCCAAGTTAAGCAGTTAGTCTGGCATTGCTCAATCAGCACTTTACACAGGAAAAGTGCCAGGAAAGAACCTGCTCTCCTGTATCAGTTTAATTTTACATGTCTCTCAAGACTTCACACTTGATATGACTGTTAGTAGCTGACTGCCCAGGTGGAAAGCAAACATTCTTGTATGCTTCAGATTCTCATGTACATATGAAAGTGTACTCATTGTAATACTACAGTGGTTTGTGGGTAAGCTAGTGTACTTAATTTTTCCAAGGTCAAACCAGTTTCTATGTTCTCATTAATCACCTCAGCTCCAGAGTCCAGGAGGGACAGACCACCACACACAGCCCAGCTTGCTCAACTGCGGGCTTTCTAGACAAAATAAATTTAAAATCTACTAAACCTCATGACTATTACATTAGAAAGTTAAAAACCTGAAACTTTCCTGCGGTTTCTCAGCTCCTGAGATCTGAGTTTGAGCCACACTTGTTTGGATGTAACACTTGGAAGATTTGATTAGTACAGTCCAGTGTTAAGCTTTTGAAAACTTCTTTGTCTTACCAATGGATTACCTGTCTAGTGAGTACTTTATGTTGTAAACTTGGGAGTCTTTAAATATTCAGACATAAGTTTTAAATAATAACAGAACAGTGATTACATGATCCAGTAATTTAAAAATCAAATCAAACAAAACTCAGTGACTTTGACTAAAACCACTGGGGAGAAAATTCCCAAGCCACAGAAGAACACAGCGCATGAGTCACAAGGTAATGAATACACAATGGTTTGTATGTCCATAAGCTAGTGGTACCTCTGTTCTGGCTCGACCTCACCACTGGAGTTAAAACAGGGTTATTCAACTTTACTACAGCCCCATCAGATAGCTGAAGTTGGGGAGCTCTGGAAAGCCCTATAAAATCTGAAACCAGCAGTGACAGCAAAGTTCCTATGTTGATCACTGCAGTCTCAGACTGACACTTCATGCCTGGCTAGTGCAGCTTTATCACAGTTTTGCCATAGCTTTTAGAGGCTTTTATTTTTATTGCACTGACATGTTCTGCAAAAATATTGGCCAGATCATGCACTTGTATAAGTCAGTTCTGACGACATCAAAGAAGTTACAGTGATTTCTCCTAGCTGCAAGACTGGCATGGCTCTGCTTGTAGTGCCAGAATATAATGTCCATTTGCTTTGTTCAGTTTGCAGAAACAGCATGTGGTGTGGTTCAAGTGATGCTCAATGGATCAATAGAAGCTGGAGCTTTCAAAAGCAGCAGGTATTTACTCAGCATGCTACCATCCATGTTTCTGTGGAGCCTGTGTGCTGGTGAACATGTCTTTGCTAGTTGAGTCCCAGTGAAGAATAGATTCTGGCAAACTCATATGGGGGTCTGAACCATTGGTTGCTGTAGAGCTGATTCACTTAACTCCTTCTACACAGCAACTGTAATTGAAATCTGCCAGAGTGTATGCAGGTGGGGCAACCAGTACGCTGTTACTGCACAAAGTAGCTTTATGATGATGGTGCATTTACTCATTTTGAATGATACATTTCTAACTGTTTATGAGTTGACTGGATTTTAGCCCTCCAGCCTGTGCAGTCTTGAATAATATTGAAAGATACTGAAGAATATGCTGGTTGGGGGGAACAGCCATGTTTATTTCCCTTGCTCCAAACCAAATCAATACCAAGTAAATCATACAGGAGAAAAGATAGAAAACCTTCATCTTATTTCAGTCTGCAGACAGTTTCAAAGGTTCTGCTGACAGTGAAATAAGAATGGGGAGAAAATATTTTACCATAAGGAAATGAAACAATCTATGAAAATCCACTAGCAAGATAATGTTCTTTCATGGAGAATAATAGCAGCGCTAGTATCTGGGTAACATACTCTGTACAACTTTCTCAGATAACTAAGAATGTTTTGCTTTTTCATGCCCCATTCTTACAGCATCTTTGGAAGTATTGAGATCTTTAATCTAAATCCAGATAAAGTCTCTGCAGTACACATTTGGCTTATGCATGACATCGGTGGTCCTCAAAGGTAATGAAACAACAAGCAGTGTGTGAGAGGCAGATGGCACAGCTCAGTTCTGATAAGTGACTAACAGTGACAATGTGTTAAAACCTGCTCTACATTCGCTCTCTTAGCTGCTTACTTTATTGGAAAGAATAACATTTGTACTGTTGTTTACTTCAGTATTTTCCATAGGTACTCCTGAGCTGTTACAGCTAAGACACAATGACATTTCCCTTGCTTTCAAGAGGTCCCATGACCTTTACATTCCTTCCAACCTCATTGAGCTTTACAGAACTTTAATGTGGGTACAGCACAGAAGTCACAGAGCAGGCTACATTTTCAGGGGTGAACAGTGGAAAAATACGTTTGTCCACAGAAACAGTACAGTTATGCTGAGCAGAACCATTTTTGATAAACTAATGTCAAAGTCTGAAACAGGTTTCCCAGATTGGTTCTAGAGTCTCCATCTGTGGACATTCCTGAAACCTGAGTGGGTCCTAAGCAGCTTACTCTAACTAATATTGGCTAGACATCTCCAGCAGTCACTCAGCTGCTTGTCAAAAACAGAGCAGAGGCAGACACAGACTGAGTCAAACAAGTAGGAGGGGCTCATATCCGGCTTCCATGTTTTCTATCTGCTTCATCCTAGCTTATGTCCTACCTGGGACTTAGCTGCTGGTTTTCATGACTTGCCCTTTCTCATCACGCAGAGGACTTGATCCCTTTGCCCTTCCAGAGACTGAATAAGTTTCATTTCATGCTCCTGTGGATGGAGATGAGCAGCAGCTCTGGAGCAGTTCTAGAGCACACTGAACTGTGACTGGAACTGAGTTATTTCCCACAGATACCTTCTTGCACAAAGTTCTTGTGCACGATGCACAGCTGAATATCACATAGGTTCTACCAGCAAAGGCCCAATGATAGCTGAATCTCCACACACCAAGGGACTTTACAGCACATTTGCAAATAAGCTTTTGAAGAATCTTACCTAAATAAAGCAAAGTGACGTAGTATGGAATGTATCTGAGCTGCTTGTACACACAAGGAAGACAAGTAATGAAAGACTTTTCTCTCCAGTGAATCTTGCTCAGGTTATTCCATAAAGAGGTTAAAAAGCATCTTAGAAGAACGAAACTTTCAGATCACCTGTGAAGACAATTACAGGTAACTACTTGCTCTCATTGGTGATAACTTCTTAACATAAAACTGATACTGCATTTCCTTCTTAACTCAATATAGGATTACAGCAAGCTAGAGCGGAGTCCCCTCCTACTGCCATCTCATCCCTTGAATGCAGCTGTATGGTTCTCAGGAGCTACCGCTCTGGCTGCAGACCTGCTGTTCACTGGGTCTGGGGCTTGTCCTCTTCCCTGTGCTTGCCATTGAGCAAGTTCAGATGGCAACCCAGCCTCCTTCAACAGACTTTCATCTGACCAGGCTTTTACCCACAGTAATCAGAGCCAAATAGGCAGCTCTTCCTTTGCCCCAGTTTAAGCTTATTTTCTATCCAGCTGTTTGTCAGAGTGAGGCATGAAACATGATAAGAATTAGTAATTACTATAATTCACCATTGTCAGGAGAGAAAAACAGGAGTCCAGGAAACAGCAGCCCAAGTTCAGACTTGCCTGCTGAAGAGATGGAGAAGCCTGAGATCCTTCTGCCTGAGAAGCCTTTATCCCTCTGTGTGGTTTCAGAGACCTTCATCAGTGCTCTTTAGTGATGTTAGAAAAGCAGCAGAGGTTCAATATTACTCATATCTGTCAGGAACAACTTCTCAGAGTGAAGAGTTCTTACTTGGTAAGAGCATTTCCAAAGGAAACAAACATTTCTATAAACCATTGAGCTCATTCCATTAGTTTTAAATAAGGAAAAGTTGGTCTGCAAAGGAGACAAATTCCTTATCTGGTGATAGAACTTTAATCCTGATGGCAGAGAAATGTATTCCTGTTCAGGTATTTCTGAACCTGACTAATAGATGCTTTGCACATTGTGAAAATATTAACACTGGTGTGGTGTGTAAATCTGCCAAACTATGTACTTGCTTTCTCTTTGGTACGTGCAGCCTTTAACCAGTACTCCCAGGACCTGTAAGTAGGCACAGATTATTTCAGCCTATGACGAAATGAAGTAGTGGACCAGGGAGGAAGGGGAAATATGAAGTACCTTAGATCTGTTGTGGCTTAGTTCAAGGCGAAACCTATAACACATCGTAAAAGGTTGTTGACACAATTATTGCTGTGGATCACAACTCGCTTCTTAAGATAGAATAACAAGTAGAGCTTTTTGCCAGAGCTCAAGTTAACACACACATAGACAACTGTGTAGAGTGACATGGACAATTAATTGTACCATTCTTTAGAGAGAGCAATAATAGACTAAGCAATTTGCATGTGCAGTAAAGCTCTTCAGAGTAAAACTCTTCTCTCCCTTAAGTCATTCCGAACAGAACCATGTAGGTCCATATTAGCTGAGCGTCTGTTTTTTCATGCTATGTAGCAATTGATGCTGATCATGTTCTCTTGCTTTTGTCCATGACAGCAGCACCTTCCAGAAGTAACTTAAAAAATAGATTCACTAGATGTATTTCTAGCAAAAACCCTAATCGTGTTTGACATTGTTAGCAGCAGCTCTGTGTTGTAGCAATAGAGGTTACCACCGAGTAAGCAGGATGGTGAAATTCCAGCATGGCAGCAGATCCACAGCCTGTGCAAGAGATCTTACTTCTTTGTAATTACTTTCTTATCGCATCATAGCTGACATGGTGTGAGTTCATATCCTACTTTATTTTGTACTCACCTGCTCTTCTCCTTAGCCCCTCTAAACACCAAAATTATCTTTTTGCAGCAAGATCTAAAAAGCTATATCCTAAGACATCCACTTGATAAGCACAGATATAACATGCACGTTGCAAGTACAACAGAATGGCTCCACAGTTACTACATGCAATGTGAAAGTCAAAGTGGTTACTTAAGTTTTATTTGCCTTTGTCTCTTGTCACAGGCCAGTTCAGCTCCTTCAGTGTGTGCATACCCCTGACCACACAGATTGCAGACTTTGCACCAGCTCCAAGACAGCTCCATGAAACGGAATCCTCTGTGCAACTGAAGTTAACCCTGTGTAAAGCTGGAAAAGATGTGGCTAAATAGCTTAGGGTGATAAGTAGCAGCATGGTGTGTAGAGAGTCCATAACCAGAAATCCTGTAGTGGGAGGTGTCCCTGCCCATGGCAGGGTGGTTGGAACTAGATGATCTTACGGTCCTTTCCAACCCTAACTATTCTATGATTCTACACTAACAGCCACATAACAGCAGATGACTGTACACACACACACCCCACACTATTTCAGAGGGGCTGGAGGATGTTCTGTGGTTGAGGGCAGATGCTTTGCCCTGGTTTGCTCCCTCCTGTACAACTCCACTTGTGCCCAGGGGCTCAGAGTGGGGATTCCCTGGGGTGTGGATGGAGAAGAAAAAGAATTTCCAGAGGCAGAACTTGCTGACATCAGCACTCAGCTTCCCCCCTGCTGGAATGCTGGATGGAAAATTATCAAAGCATTCTACGTTCTCCCTGCATCCCAGTGCAACATCCCCCGGAGAGGAACATTGCCCTGTGGCACATGGTATAGATCATGTTGCTCCCAGAGACTGTGGCACCTCTGAGCAGATAAAGCAAGCAATGGGAGAAGCAGAGCAGTTCTTACCTTTTAATGGGTATCATAGTAAGTGGCTGGTGGAGAAACAGCTGAGCTGAGCCAAGGAAAGACCAGAAACCACTCAGAAGGTTGCCAGGAGCTGTAAGGACATGTCAAGCATGCAGCTGGGGAGAGAAAATAGCAAGACTGACTCAGACAGCCCCATTAAAATTGTACTGGAAACACCGCTGCAGTTCACATTACATTTCGTTCTTAATATAGCAGCGATGTAAGCCTTCCAGCTTTCATCAAAGGTCCCTCAGGCCACAGGTTGGCCAGCCACTGGAAGAGACAAACATCAAACAGTTGCCACAATAAGGAGTCTCCCTTGACCTCAGTTTCTGAGGTGAAAGGCGAAGCCTTGCAGTGTGTAACTCATATGCACAAACATGCCGTAGCACACTGAACCAGCAGGTTTCATTGATTTCCTTTGATTTCTATTCTACTGCTCTCACATGTATAGTCAAGCGCAGGTTTGTAACAAAACAAAGATCTGAGGCCAGCTTGTGGTAGTGGCTGCAGTGCCTCTGTGCAGTGCCGTTGATACTAAGAGAACTGAGCAGATTTTGCTACAGATATACTCCCAGGTGTTGCAGCACCATGTAACTAGCCATTGTCAATTCAGTAGGCAGACTGAGGCTTCCATGATCCCACAGCAGAAGGTTATAATAACCCTATGTTTTAGTGACTGCCCAGAGTGTGAAGCATCCTTATGGAACTATACATGCCAGTGTAATTTTGAGCACCTCTAGAGGAACCCTTTCTTTGTAATACAAAGGCCTGCGCTGAGCATAGCTGGATCAGACCCAAGGCCTCACATATGATGTTTACATTAAGTGAAGAGTATTTTTATTTGAACTCTGTTATGTAACTACTGGGATGTACCAACACGGACACATACCAATGCTTTCAGATAGGTTATTTCTGACTGTAGGTCAAGAGTTTGTCTGCACACTCACTTTTGTACCTTGCCTGTTGTAATATAAAATGTTGACTGTAAAATCGAGATCTGTAATAAAATTGCTGATGGCAAACATTGTTAATTTGTGTCATATTCTGCTTAACCTCAGACTGGACATGGAAGTAACTCACTTCTTTAACTGAGAAATTCATTCCACATATGAAAGTCTATATATACCCACCCAGGAAAGCAGAGAAAGGGCACAGCGCATGTCTTCCCCAGGCTGCTTTCACTACCTCACTATCCATGTTATACAAAGAAGTCATCATCTTTGTAGGTGGCTGGAAGTGAAACACCCTGTGTCCTTACCTTGAAAACAGACATTTGGGTATGTATGTTATTCTCAGACATATTAATTAAGAAAGACGACTGTTTTTATCAATGGTTACGTAATAAAATGCTAAGGAGCAAATCTGTGTTACTGAAAGCTGAGATGAACACTTCATGCAGGCAACTGTGCTGGAGTAAATGACAACACAGGTCCCAGCAAAAAGCTTTTCTTTTATGGGTATATAAAAAGACACACCTTAACAGGGAAACTAGGCAATAAACACACTTGACACCTGCGTAATAACTGAACTTGCAACTGCCTGGCTTCACTTTGACTCATTATTCTGCTGCAAAGAGGGGCTGCAGGCTTTGTGGATCTGCAGTGGGTGTACTGGGAAGAGAGTGAAGGACCCTAATGGTTTGTTTGCTTTTCCCCTCTTCCACCTGCAAGGGGAGAATTGTCAGCCCAAGCACAGTGGCTACCACACACTCTGGATATGCCTCAGCCCCTTTCCCCAGTACCACTTCCAAGTCCCATAGAGCTTGGTGTCGTCTACCATGTCCTGCTGCTTGCGCTTAAGGAGGGAGCATGAATGTTGTTCGCCTTTATTTATTAGTACAGGTGCACCATAGCTGTACATCTGTTCCACTAACACGTACGCAAGCCCATGTGTGTTATGGGTTTGAGCATCTTGTTAAACTGCTCAGATTACATACACAGCAGAACATGAGTGAGCTCATTTCCAACAAGCATTTTTGTTATTTATGATCACACATGTGAAATGCCATGCTGAGGTGTCCTACCAGACAGGTAAAATTCAAATCCTATTGCTCTGCTGAAAATTTATAGACCAAAGCATCTTTCAAACCAATTCAAAGTGTCCCAAATTCTCAGAAAACTAAATACAAGGAAAATAATCTATGTGGTTTTCCTACTATGTGAAATAAATGTTTCTTGATGTAGTTTGAAATGCTGAGTTTTGAAAATATCTTTTCAGACTGATGAAGGTAATCTCTGTCTCAATTTGTTCAAGATAAAATGGGCTAGCTTGTGCCCCAATAGCAAACACTGCCACAGAAAGAGCACTGCCCAGAAACCCGAGATGAGGGCTGCCCAGAAACCCACGAGAAATCCAAGTTATTGTGCGATACGGTGATATCAGCGTTATGTACTCACAGAAAGGCACAGCCCTAGGAAAGCTACTTCTATGACTGTATTAGCACAGCATTGCAGCTCCCCCAGTCTTTGAAGTACTTACCTTGACAAGAGCCTGCAATTATTAACTTATTTTTGAGATTAGGAAACAAATGAAATACAGAAATACGTGTTCTACTTGCTTGGTCTTGTGCTTGATTTGAAACATGTCAGCCCCTCCTAGGGTCAGGCCATATGCAAACAGCCCCATATGCCTTGTGTTTCCTTTTGCCTGACCCCAGGGAGCTGCCCCAGCATATGGCTTCAGTCTCCTGAATCTCTCTGTGGTCACCTGTCAGGAGCGCCAGCTCTTTCCACTGTTTATGTGTATGGATGTGGGTGAAATTAATGATTCTGTCTATAGGATTTAATTTAAAATAACAAACCTAATGAATCTAAAGTAAAAATGAAAACTGGAAATAAAGGTTTAAACACATGAAGTGCAATAAATCTTACCCTCAGGACCTTTTTTTTTCCTTAACCTTTTTTTGTGCTGTTTTTTTTTTGGAGTCCAAAATTCTTAGTGGAGTGCCATAACATAATCTATGGGGGAACGTCTTTGAAGTAGGGGGGCTGATTTTGTTTATATGTGTATTGACAATGTGTAGTGTGGTGGATCTGGGTTCCCCTGAACACTGGCAGTAGGGGAGTGGTTTTGGATGGAACCTAACATAGCTAAAGCACTGTAGATTACATCAGTCACAGGCAGAAGTTTCCCTTTGCTTAATTTGGGCTACCTTCATGCATGTATCTGGGAAGACTCCCTGATAGCCAAAACAGTGACCCTCAGACACTGTCTTACACAAAAGAGCTCAGTAAAAAGAGTAGAAAAAGGAGATCAGCAAGCCTTCAGGTAGGATACCTGGCGAACAGGTTGCATCTCAGAGACTCTCCCTTAATAGCAGTGCCATTTATAGGCTTAAGACAACAATTAAATGTGCTAAAAACCTGATCCTTCCTATTAAATAGTTTGAAAGGAGTAATGCACTGGCTAATCCAAAGAAAACATTTTGCACGTAAAACATGAAGGCTGGTGAAAAGACAAAAACCAAATAGTAAGGCTGAATGCATGACAGAAGCAAACCCACAGTAAATCCACCACAAACCTCAGCAGTGGAAGAAAAAGATACAGAAAAGGTCTAGCTATGTCGTTGGATCCTAACAACCATATTGTCTGCCTATAACCTTGGGGTGTACAGCTATCTGTCCTCAAAGCTGAAGGGCTGGATTCAGTACTTGACTAAGCCACAGAGAGGTATGCAGGCTTAAGCAGTCCTATGCAGTCTTTCCAGTTCACTCCTTATCTTGCAGCCCCATCCCCCTGTTCTGCCAACACAAATGCTTCACTAAACACCCAATAAACCAGGTCAGCCACATGGTCTGGGTAACATTTTTTCCTTGGCAAAAAAGAAGTGTTTCTATCTAGCTGAAAAAAATGGGAATGAGTGGGACTTTTTTGTTTCAAAGTGTATGCTTATTTTCATCAGTGCATTGTGGAACAGGAGAGGGCAGCTGCCTGCTCACCATTCCTCCTTTCTTGAGTGACACTGTTCACCCAGATCAGAAAAGCCTAGGAAGCACATACAGGATCATCTGCTCCACACCAGCACATTTCACAGCAGTATAAACTTAACCCTGATTCATTTCACTACTGGGATTTGGGTGTACGTTGAGGTAGAGTAGAGTGGAGGGGGTTAAAATCCATGCTAAATGCATTAGATAGGATTAATGTTATTCAAGATTAATCACCTCATTGTACAGACTTACTCTTTAGTCAAAGGAACAGACCAGGCACCTCCTGAAAGCAGTTATCCTGCTCTGCACTAGTGGGGTAAGAGACTAGGTATGAGGTGTGCTCCAACAGAAGCTTTTTATCTATCTCCAGTGGCCATGAAATTGTCTAGATAAGTAGCTCGAATTTATAAAATTAGCTTCCAGATGGCTAAAGCTGCATAAAACAAATCCCAAACATAAAACATTTCCCTGTGAGAAATATTCCTGAACAGAAATGGCCATCGCAACATCTTCTCACACGGAGAGATTAAAGGGCTTGCAAAATGTTTAAGAATTGCAAGTTCACAATCCATTTTCTGAGTATGTAAAGCCACAGTTCTAACATCTGCTGATGTTGCAAGAACTGGCCATGTGATAATGAAGTCTTTCAAGCATGCCAAATGCAGTCAGTTAGAAAATATGGTATTGTACTAGAGAAGGAAATTCCATGCTGCTATTAATCCGCTGTCTATATTTCATACGTTGTTTTCTGTTGACTATCTCCATTTTCAAGACTGAGATCACAGTTGCTTGCTTTAGGGGTTTTTTCTTGTGCACACGCCGTGCTTCCATGGATTTATTTTTGCTAATGTAGGCACAGAAGAAATTGCCTGATGCCCCCATGGCAAAAAACTTAGTTTCTTTCGTATTGCTCAAAGGAGTAAAAATGCATCAGGTGTTATTTATGAATTATATCAACAGCATAAATAGCTTAAAGGGTAGCTTAAATGTTTTTTTTCTCTTGCTGAAATTGAAAATCCAGTAATCAGTCAATACTGGAGGGTTACACTAATGGCTTGCACAGGGCTAGGACTAACTCCAGAAAGAATATTTTTCCATTCCTACTCTTCTTGAAATATTAATCAAATCAATAGCACTGCACTGCAATTAGACCTGGGACTTCTGCAGCTGAGGTCTGAACCTTAGGAGCTTGAGCAAAAGGTCTCCTATCTTTGAGCATTAGCAAATTACATTCCCTGTGGGTCAGAGACAGAGGGGATGTATAATTTGATAACCAGTCAGTTGGAGCTGCATTGCAATAGATAATAAAACTTCCTGATGACAAGGCCCTGTGCAGAAACATACTTTTGTGTTACATATGCTACATACAATGGTAGGCAACCAGAAGGAGCCTATTTTGCTTCTTCAGAAGTCAGACTTTCAACAACATTTGTACTTTTGGTTTATAGCAGAAAAACATGAAAAAAGACTAAGAAGTGGTCTAGACATAAGTAAATAATAAAAGTAAACAAAACAGTAATATGGTTGATAGCCCATTCCTTACTTCTACAGATTTTGTTTCAGAGATTTTTATCAGAGGCTCACAGCTGCTATGAGTAATATCAGACACATCTGATATGTGATCTGCAGGACTATTTCACTAAGTGGTAAAATAGTAATCGATGGCTTGCTAAATTTAAACAAGTCCTGGGATGCTTGAATCTTTCTTTCATCAATTAATTACATTTTTCTTTGCACTGTAGCTGCATTGAATGCACTTTATTATGGATAGGGATTAATTTCTAGGATTATCAGGGACTTGCTATGCAACAGTGGGAAAACAATCTAATCTCCAGAGTTCAGATTTCTTGCCTGGATGGCAGGAGCAATGAGCTGATATTTTAACATTTTAAGATCACCAGGGTTATCATAATATCCAAAATGATCTAACAAACACTGCAGCTTTTTAGTTTAATCCTATATCATGCCTCTACTCTGTCCTCAAATTGTGCTTTAGGCTAATGCATCCTTTGCGGAGCGGCCTCATGCTCTTTGATAACATGAGGTGATGAAGCATCCACTCTTCCCATCATAGGTTATGTCAGTAATTACTCAGTACCATTATTGGAAATTAATTTATATTTTGCCTACGTTCAGGTTTTAGCAACAGCTTCTTCTGTCCTGTGCTGAAGATCTTTACTTTTGTGGGGAAGGGTAGCTTCTCATGAAAGTAATTCTTAATACAGACACTTCTTACTCTCTTTTTTTTGGTGAATTAAAGAGATCTACCTTTGTAAACATTTGAGGATTATCCATTTGGTAGAGTCTGTGAGTTTTCACTTCACCCTCTCCTATTCTTTGTTATCCTTGTAGTGCAAATACACATCTTATATCCCCTGCAGCAGGCTTTTGGATTAGACTGACATAGCCAGAGCAAAATTGAATCCCTGCTTTTATTGTGCTTATCGATTATGAGTCATAATGAAATGATTACAGAAAGTAGTCACAGGTTTGTTGGAGCAAAGTTGAGAGGCAGATTCTCTGCTATTGAAAACCAGCTCAGGTGTTACTCTAACCAGCAGAAGCTCAGTGGATATTGTGGTCAAAGTGCTCAGCTGCAGGGGAGTTTCAGGGAACCTCTCTTTCAAATACAGATGATGTGTATCAAGCTTTACTTACTAGCTTTCCTGAAAGCCAAAAAGCTCTCACCAGCATCCACATATCACAGCCTCAATTCACCAAGAGAAAATCAGCAGTCCTGGCAGGTGAAAGAACTCTTTACAAATGTCTGAGTTCTTTCCTTATCTAAATCATAGAATCATAGAATCATAGAATAGTAAGGGTTGGAAAGGACCTAAATACTAAATTGAAGCACAAAACCTCATGGAAACATAGCTGTAGACCTGCTGATCCTCTATAGTCCTCTCTAACTCCCCAACCCTGCTAAAGTGCCACACATGTTCCGTCTGACTGTAATTCTAATATCTTTTTCTGTTTATGGCTAGTTTCTACTCCAGGAAAACAGAGGTGCCCGTAAGTAAAATAGATGGAAGGCACAAGCACATGAGCTGTGGAACATAACTGAACACTGAAGCCAGAAAGAGATGATCGATATTTCAAAGAAGAGGAACAAAATCACTGAATATTCTATGTCCTTTTGGTTTGGATTGTGTGCGTTCACGGTGTCACAATATTACCTTAAAGTAAGTGGCACAGAGATAATTTATTGGGATAGGACTGGTTTCGATCTGAGGATGTACAGCATGACAAATTGCATCAGTGCAAAAGTAATTGCTTTTTAATTACAATGTCAAAAATGATACAGTCCCACAGCAGAAATATACCAGTGTGCATTTCTAAAATTGCCACTCTTTTCGTCAGCATTATGTTCAATTAGCTCAGCAAAGGTTATTTTGGCTAAGATTTAGCATGATAAAACTTGATGTAGTAAATTAAAAATGGATAGGAAATTATTCATATATCTCCTCCTGCACTATTTTCAGCAGTGGGTGAGTTGTACTAAATATTAATGACAGCAAAATTAGAAAGTTGAAACTTAAACAGGGGAAGTTTAGTTTGGATATAAGGAAGAAGTTCTTTACTGTGAGGGTAGTGAGGCACTGGAATGGGCTGCCCAGGGAAGATGTGAATCATAGAATCATAGAATAGTTAGGGTTGGAAAGGACCTCAAGATCATCCAGTTCCAACCCCCCTGCCATGGGCAGGGACACCTCCCACTAAACCATGCCATTCAAGGCTATGTCCAACCCCACCTTGAACGCCGCCAGGGATGAAGCATTCACAACCTCCCTGGGCAACCCATTCCAGGGCCCCACCACCCTCACAGTAAAGAATTTCTTCCTCATATCCAATCTAAACCTCCCCTGTTTAAGTTTAAACCCATTACCCCTTGTCCTCTCACCACAGTCCCTAATGAAGAGTCCCTCCCCAGCATCCCTATAGGCCCCCTTCAGGTATTGGAAGGCTGCTATGAGGTCTCCACGCAGCCTTCTCTTCTCCAGGCTGAACAGCCCCAATTTTCTCAGCCTATCTTCATACGAGAGGTGCTCCATCCCTGGTGGTGTTCAAAGCCAGGTTGGACAGAGCCTTGGGTGGCATGGTTTAGTGTGAGGTGTTCCTGCCCATGGCAGGGGGGTTGGAGCTGGATGATTGTAAGGTCCTTTCCAACCCTAACTATTCTATGATTCTATAAAGTGCCTGGGCTGCCCAAGAGCTGAGAGGCACCTACTGGTCAATAAATCCATGGGATGTTGGAAAATGTCGCTAGCCAGTGATAAAAATATCATTATTATCCAAATTTGTTTAAAACTCTGCTTAGTATTGCCAGGGATATTCCAGGTAATAATTACAGAGAGAGAACCCAGCCTTTTGTGTTGCTTTGTTCCCAGTTCTGAGTCCACCTAGGAAAGAGTCCAGCCCCACGTGCATGAATGGAGCAGCACCCCTAATATAGTGGCTGTGCTCCAGCAGCCTGGTTCATGGGGTACCAGGGTCCGTGATGGGCAACATTTAGAAGAGCAGAGCAGGCAGCGGAAGGCTCCCCAGAGAAGAGCATCAGCCATTCCCTGGGCCTGTTCGAGCATCTCAGACCTGAGGAAGGGAAAACAGGAGATACTGCAGGAAAAATCTCCCCAGGGGCTGGGTCAGATCTCTGTCGCTGGAGACCAAATTTTTCCCAGAAAGAAAAAGCTGGAGGAGGAGTGAAGAAATATGATGCATCCTTGACAGGGTGAGTTTTTCTTCCTGGAGTGATTGTCAGGATTTTTGGTTACCCCAAAGGATATGTGAGCATTAAAAAAGGTCAGTGCTTGGAAAACAGTGTGTAAACTCCAGAAGGTTTCACCCTGCGTGCGGCATCTGAAACTGCAGAGAAGAGGAGGATTAGCCAGCTTCTCTGACTGCATCCCCATTTAGCACCCAGTAATGCCCTCCAAACACCCACATTTTTGTGATGCTCAGCAGATGCAGGGAATTTAAATCCAAACTCTGTGCTTGAACTAAATAATACAGATTTATTGGTAGTACGCATGTATTGCTATTGATGACAGACTAGCATAATAAAGATATAAAGGGCTTGCGTTATGGTATTTATTACTTTCCCTGTCACAGATAAAGTATCTCAACACAGACCTCAACAAAACTACAGGTCTTGTTACCAACTGAAACAGAACAAACTGTTCCCTTTAGAGAACATTGTTTCTTGGGATGTTCCTGCCTGTAAAATTCACATGATAGCCTCAGGTAAAGGCTCTTTCCTGGCAGGTTTCTGGCAATAGTACTACGGAAATGAAGGCTGAGTAATGTTGGATTTCGACCCATCAGCTTCAGCTTTAGCTTTTTAATTTTCTGCAGACAGGATCAACTGCAGCAGGTTCTATGGACAAAATGCTGTTTGTAAGCCAGGGGTTATGTCTTTGGTAAGTCGTTGTAGAAATAGCACAGGAATAACAGGAATCCAATCTGTGACCTGTAGGACCTTGGAGAATAGCACATATCGAAAGCATGTGCTTAAATTCCAAGAAGCATTGATAACATCAGCATTGGTATCACAGACTCCTAAAGCTGCTTCAGGCTTTTTACTGCTCTCTCTGTCTAATAAAACTACCATACTTGAGTCTGGTTGCAGAGAGAATGTGAAATGACAGCAGTATGTCCAGAATTCATTAACTTACTATGCATGTACTGTTTTACTTCAGTTCTGTTTAAACTGCTGGATGTGCTGAATCCTAGGTAAATGCCTGAAATCCTGGACGACATTTCTTGATGATAAAAGAGACGAGGTTCAAGCAAGACCACACACATCGCTCTTACACTTTATATACCTAAATGAAAATCAAGCTGCAACACATTCTTCTTTTCCCCTGTCTTCATAGTATTTATTAGAACAGGTTTCTGCTCTATTACTAGCAAACAAGGTATTCACCATCATCATATAGCCCTTGTGATTGAGAATGACCGCGCACAGTTGCTGGTGAGCTAAACCCATGCCGTCAGCAACGCTGCCCAGCATGACCATTACTGTTGCTCTGGTGCTGATCATGATTTCCCACCTTATTCCTGCCACGGGTCTGACCACTGCAGATCCAAAATGCCAACAGCTTTCCTCATCAGGGAACTCTGTACTGCTGCCTGTAACTAAGCACCGCAAGATTTGGTTAGTAATTACATGCAAACACATGTCTTATAGATCCTGAGGCACTTCATCTTTCTTCATTATGAGATAATATATAATGAATGAGTAATGAATCATTGTAGGCTTTTGACTAAACTGAAGTCTTAGCCACGACTGTTTGAATATTTCAATCCACGTTTGATCCACGTCTTCTTATGATTTGCCGTTAAACAATATGCCTAGCAGCAGGTACCATTACTTGAAATTACTGTTTCATTATTATTGTTCATGATTCTTCCAAAATTTTCAGCAAGGCTGATTTTTTACATGTACAACTTTATGATAACTGTGGGGTATTCTGACAGCATTTAACCTTGGTTCGTGTCTCCCCCACAGTGGCAAGCACAAGTGAAGTTCAGCTACAAGACATCTGAAAGGGGCTCACCTCCATCTATGGGAGCTTCCTTGGAGCATGGTGCTTTGCCTCTAAGGCAGGATGGGTGCTGCAGACCTGCTCAGCTGTCAGTACAGTCTAGAAATCTAAAGCAACAGTGGGGTGAAGGAATTTATTTCTTTAGTGCAATGTACAGATTTGAGTGCTTTAAATGTGGATGTAGAAGACACAAAACTTTGTGAATTGTACAAAAAATTGAAGTCACTACATGTATATTTTAAAAGCTTGAGCACAATGGTGGCCAGGATTGACAGCTTATTTCATTTGCTGTACCCATCACTCATAGATTTTGAGATGCTGACCACAAAAGAGGCACATGAATTTCCTTGTGGGTGGAAAAGAGTATTTTTCAAGCTCTTTTTCAAAGCTGAATCTCACATGGGAGCTCAGCAGCAATGATGCCTTCATCAGACACACTTCACTGCGTACTAGCATCTCAGTGCAGGGTTTTTTCAAATCTCAGTGAAGCAAGCTAGTTTCTGGATAGAACAAAGAAAGCATTGTTTATATGTGCTGCTTATTGCCAGGCAGATGCACATCCAGTGTGCAATAAATCAGCTTGGCACAAGAGGTGCGTTGTGGTTTAAGCTCAGTCACATGGCCTCTCTCTCACTCTCCCTGCATCCTGCCCCTGCTCCCAGAGGGATGGGGAGGAGAATCGAAAGAATGTAACTCCCATGGGTTGAGATAAGAACAGTCCAGTAACTAAGGTATAACACAAACCACTGCTGCTACCACCAATAATAATAATGATAAGGGAAATAACAAGGGAAGAGAACACAACCGCTCACCACCCGCCAACCGATACCCAGCCCGACCCAAGCAGTGATCTAACCCTTCTGGGTAACTGCCCCCAGTTTATATACTGGGCATGACTTGCTGTGGTATGGAATACCTCTTTGGTCAGTTTGGGTCAGGTGTTCTGTCTCTGCTTCCTCCCGGCTTCCCCTCCTCCCTTGCAGAGCATGAGGCTCAGAAAGTCCTTGGTCAGACTAAACATTACTGAGCAACAACTATAAACATCGGTGTTATCAGCACTGTTCCCAGGCCAGAAGTCAAAACCACAGCACTGCACCAGCTACTAAGAAGGAGAAAAAATGACTGCTACTGCTGAACCCAGGACAAGGTGCGAGGGTGACTCTTTTTCTACAATGATGTTCAAAGGAGGTTTCCTTTATACCTCCAGGCTGAAGCCCCTGAGGCCACTGAATGGTCTGCACTGCCATGCACTGCTCAGACCATGCCCATTATTTGTTGCTTCCTGTGACCAGCAGCATGTGTTTTATGATCTAGTACTGTATCATGAAATGGCACAAAGTAAAAAGAGCACTACATATCCTCCATGAAAGCTCTGAAGCATAATTCAGCTCCCTCTAACTCATCAGCTGAAGGATCAAATCCAAAGACTCCCAGATTTCATGAAAATATATTTCCTTATGCCACTCCAAGTTCAGAGTTCAAGTTTTAGTCCCTATTTATTGACTTATGAGGACCATAGAACAACTAGAAGGAAGTTTAGCAGGAGGGCCAGGAGACCTCCTTGGATGGATAAGGAGCTGCTGAGGAAAATTCAAAGGAAAAAAGAGGCTTATAAAAGGTGGAAGCAAGGTCAGGCGACCTGGGAAGAATACAGGGATGTTGTCTGGGAAGCTAGGGACCAGGTTAGGAAAGCTAAGGCCCACTTAGAATTAAACTTGGCTAGGGATGTTAAGGATAACAGGAAGGGATTCTATAGGTACATTGCAAATAAAAGACAGGTTAGGGACAACGTGGGCCCTCTCCAGAAGCTATCGGGAGAACTGGCTACCCTGGACTTAGAGAAGGCTGAGGTTCTTAATGACTTCTTTGCCTCAGTCTTCACCGGCAAATGCTCTGACCACACCACCCAAGTCTTGGAAGGCAGACGCAGGGACAGTGAGAATGAAGACCCTAGGGTCACTGTAGGAGAGGATCTGGTTCAAGACCACCTTAGGAACCTGAATGTATACAAGCCCATGGGACCGGATGAAATCCTTCCGCGGGTCCTGGAGGAGCTGGCAAATGAAGTTGCTAAGCCACTGTCCATCATATTTGAAAAATCATGGCAGTCAGGTGAAGTTCCCGATGACTGGAAAAAGGGAAATATAACCCCCATTTTTAAGAAGGGGAAAATGGATGAGCCAGGGAATTACAGACGAGTCAGTCTCACCTCTGTGCCTGGCAAATCTTGGAGCGGATTCTCCTGGAAGGCATGCTGAGGCACATGAAAACCAACAAAGTGGTTGGTGACAGCCAGCATGGCTTCACTAAGGGGAAATCCTGCCTCACCAATCTGGGTCAGAGCAATCCCAGGCACAGCTACAGGTTGGGCGGGGAGGAGATTCAGAGCAGCCCTGCAGAGAAGGACTTGGGGGTGTGGGTTGATGAGAAAATGAACATGAGCCGGCAGTGTGCGCTTGCAGCCCAGAAAGCCAAATGTATCCTGAGCTGCATCAAAAGGAGTGTGACCAGCAGGTCGAGGGAGGTGATCCTGCCCCTTTACTCTGCTCTCGTGAGACCTCACTTGGAGTATTGTGTGCAGTTCTGGTGTCCTCAACATAAAAACACATGGTACTGTTGGAACAAGTGCAGAGGAGGGCCATGAGGATGATCAGGGGACTGGAGCACCTCCTATATGAAGATAGCCTGAGAAAATTGAGGCTGTTGAGCCTGGAGAAGAGAAGGCTGCTTGGAGACCTCATAGCAGCCTTCCAGTATCTGAAGGGGGCCTCTAGGGATGCTGGGGAGGGACTCTTCATGAGGGACTGTGGTGAGAGGACAAGGGGTAACAGGTTCAAACTTAAACAGGGGAAGTTTAGATTGGATATGAGGAAGAAATTCTTTACTGTAAGGGTGGTGGGGCCCTGGAGCAGGCTGCCCAGAAAAGTTGTGAATGCTTCATCTGTGGCGGCGTTCAAGGTGGGGTTGGACATAGCCTTGGATGGCATGGTTTAGTGGGATGTGTCCCTGCCCATGGCAGGGGGGTTGGAACTAGATGATCTTAAGGTCCTTTCCAACCCTAACTATTGATTCTATGATTCTATGATTCTATGACCAGAGGCATTTGGAAACACTTATCACCCCAAATGAGGGAGAGGAAATAGGACCATAAGATTGCCTAGTCTCAGAAATGTTTCTAACAAACAACAGATATGTTGTTGTCTCTTGCTCACCTGCAATTGGTAGATGAAATCTGAGGTGACCATGATGAGCAGTAATTCATCAGAGCTGGTTGCAGGAACAAGAACATTTAAACTAGTGGGAACATGCCTAAAGAAAGTATTTCAAGTGCTACTACAAACAATGAAATCTGTTTCTTTCTTTGCTTAAATTATGAATGATATTGTAACATGATAGCAGCCACTGGATGAGACTGTTGCTCGCTACCAATGATCAGTGTGAGCTCTGGGCTGCAAGTGAATGGCACGCCTAAGAACTTTCTACCATCAATAAAAATCAGGAGCCAGCCCAATATTGGAGTGACACTCTGTAGTGAGTGGATGTCCCAGTCACAAAATCAGGCAGAATGAAAACACTTCAATCCTTTTAGGCACACAGCCATTTTACGTAATGTATGTGATTTAGGTAAACATGTAATTTTAAGCTGCCTTTTTCCATATATTTCTGTTCATGTGTCTGGCTATATAATCTAACAAAAATGTTTTTAAGATGCCCAGAATCTCAAGTTGATTTGTTTTGCTTATCAATTAAACTGTTCAGTTGATTTAGTAACAGATTGTCCACTGGGCTGATAGTTTAAACAGGGGAGTTGGAGTAAGTTTATAGACTGGCTTTGCATTACATATCAGTTCTTCCAGAATCTAGAAAGTGGTTGGATTCCTACTTCATGATTGTTCATATTCCTTGTATTCAGCCATACACCCTCATAAACACTGAGAGAAGCAGATGGAAGTGTTGACATTTTGAGCTCTTGGAAAATGTAGGTGCAGGTGGAAGTCATCCAGGAGTTACATGTGCCATTGAGGCAGATTGATCAGAAGTTACAGTGAAATTGCCAGCTCCTGGCCTCTTGGCATCATGGTATTCCCAAGCATCATTCTGTGGTGACCTCAAGAAATGAACACTAAATCAGTAAATTCTGAAGCCAAATTAATACTTAATATAAGTCCTAGATCAGGTTGCTCATTCTGAAGGTCTTACGACTCACTGAGCTGTGCCTTTTCTTGTTTCCTTGCACAAAGCTGGATTTCTCTCCATATGAATGGAAGTATTTGGTATTCTGTTATTTCTTTTGCTCCTTGGTGACTTTGATTAATAGTAGTAATGCAGAAGAAAGATTTATTACAGCACCTGGCCAGCATTCTGCATACGTATGAAACGTGGCTAGGTTTTGTTTAGCGTGGTCTAAGAAAGTGAATCTTTGTCTGATATGTAACAGGACATATTCCAGCTGTACAGAAATCACAAGAGGCAATTATCTTTAGAACTGCCAAAGGCACGTACAGACAGATGATGGCTTCATCCTCTTTGCAGGGTTTTGATCTCTTTGTTGCTTAGGTCACACCCAGAAGAGCTTTCAACTTTTTCAAAAACTGTAGTTCAGTAATCAGAAAACATAAAAAAGAGAATATTGGTCAGTTCTATTGAGTCTGCATTCTGCTCCCCCATAGCCCCCAAACTGTTCACATTGTCCAAACTTGAGCAATAGAGAAGTTTCTATTGTTCCTGCACCAATGCCCATTTTGTTTTCCTCCTCTCATCTCACTATTTGAATTCTTAAAGACAGAGCCTCTACCTTTCTGTTAAATTTCCTCACATGTATATTGCCAGGGAAAGTAACAGTGTGCTATTTATCTGGGCAGAACAAAGCTGGTGACTCTACAGATGCCATTCTCAATTAATTCTACAGGCTGTCTGGATGAAGAACTGGTAGCAACTCCTTGTGTCACACAATCATCTAACAAGACAACATTAGGAAGTCAATATTACGTTCTACATGGACTAGCAGTTCTCTCAAACCAGGTATTTCAGGCAAATATAAGAGAGAAAGGTATGATCAAAACCAATCATCAATTGATACCCCATTATCAAAGTAGAAGATTTATTACTTAGAAACACTGTTCAGTATGCTGGCAGCCACCATGAAGAGGCTTGAGCTACATATTCCTGGAAACTGAAGAACTTCCATATCCATCAGGTCAGATACATATCCACTAGGTACTGCTGGGATTATATTGACTGGAGTGTTTGCAGCAGCTGTGTCGTGTATTCATGAAGAAGCCTAAAACACATGGCCTAAGAGACATGACCTAAAAGAATGTAGAAAGAAAGAGCTGTTGGTAGACGTTATTTGTGCTGCTTTCTCCTTTGGGACTGCTTTCAGTTGTTCAATTCATTCTATTTGCAAGCAGTTAATTACTTGGCCACCTCTGGCTTACTGGTCAATAGTAAATTACAGTAGCTATTTCAAAGAATAAAATTAATCCTAACTAGAGGCCAAATTTACTTCTTAGTAGTACTTAAGTAAGTCCAGAGGAGCTCCATTAGTATTGAATAGACATCGTTGAGAGCTGTGTTCTTGTATAAATAGGAGGGCCTCAGGAGGAAAACACAGGACCTCTCAGTGATCAAAAATACAGTTTTCAAATGCCAAATTCAACATTCATTTGGCAAGAGATCGAAGGGTGATATGAAGACTGGTGCTCGGTAGGAAGGTGAGTTAGTTTTCATCTCTAAGGAAATCTTGTCTTGCTTCCAGAGACTGAAGCCAACATAGTAACAGAAATATTAGTTATACTTTTGCCAGAAACATCTATGGGAGCAAGCAGAGGGCACACTGAGACAAGCCACTCAGGCATGACCCAGTATCAGCTCCAAACAGAGGTCTAAATTCAGGCATTAAGGTAACATTAGTGCTGCAATACCAGGTATAAAGTAATAAATAATAATTAAAATAAAAAAGAATAGCTACGGTTTTTAAGGAAAGGGCTTAAAAAGCAAACAGCATCTGCCAGTTCATCAGTTTGGAATGCTTCACCAAACACCACTAAACCTGCTTTAGTGCAGTTCTGGTTTAGGGGTTTTGTTTCATTTTGGTTTGGTTGGTATGGGTTTTTTTTTTTCATATGCCCCTGACTCATACTTCATCTGTTCTTCCAGAGGAAGAAGACATAAACCTGTGTGATGTGCTTCTGGAGTGATCCTGGTTTATACCCATCTTCTGCTCTTCCATTGCCAGTAAAGGCCGGTAAAAAAATTAGTACTTGAACATCCACCTGAAGATAAGAGGTAGGCTCACAATGTCACAAAATAAATACGTAAGATAGCAGAGGCACCCAGCTAAACACTGGCAGCTTTTGAAAAGGGAAACTCCACTCGCACTTTGCTTGGAAATGTACTCCATCTGGATGAGGAAAAACTGCATACTTGGGTTCTGAGAAGTCTTTTTAATACAATGACAGGTCATTGAAGGAAGAAGGCTGCCATAACATATACATCTGTAGAGATTTGGCTGCTGTGCAGTAGCCTGAAAGCAGTCCCAGCTATTCTGGGAATTACACCACTTCTAGAGTGACTCTAGAAACCATATCTCCTTCAGGCAACAGACATAAAGGTAACTCACATGATTTAAATAATATTCTATTATCCAAGCACACTCATTACATATAATTATTGCACGTATTATGGATGTATAGAATACATTCCTGCTACAGATAATATTGTAATTCCTGGATTTTAAGATTCATCTCAACATCAAATGTTCTGGCTGACTGGAACAATCCTCCTCGTTTTTGGCACACACAAAGCACCAGAGAGTGCTTGTATGTGCACACTCACAGACAGTTTTGAACATGTTGCAGGCTCTCGTTATACAACAAAGTCCCTTTGATGTGTCTGACTGTTGCTTGGAAATCAGTGTGAGACTTCCATGGTCCACTGGGAGCTTCAGGTTAATTAAGTGTATCATTTCTACACAGGGCTTGGTATGATCAGCATCAGCAACTGATGGGAAGCAGCAACTTGATGGCAAGTCTTCACAGTTTCCACTTAGTCATTATCACTTATTTGTCTTAAAACAGCTATGTTTTATGTGGGATCGATAAGCAACTTTGGAAGTTCTAGTGGCTGAATAAAACACATACTTTGCATTGATAGTGATGTGTGTCTGGAGAAGTCTGTTCCACGTATCCTTGTTAAAGAGATAAGGATCCTAACACATCCTTTTCTGCTGGTAGTAGCTTTACCAACAGATAAAAAGCCTTGTGGCATGGCCAGTCTTCATGTGTGAGCCTGCATTGTCTCACTGTGATAATGGCAATGGAAGGAGCAAGTGAGGCACTTGGATGTCACTTCAAAACCTCTAGGTATTCAGTGCCTGGTAGCTCTAACCTTACTAGGCTTCATGCACTTTGCCTTCTCCTTTCTGACTCTTGAGAGAGAGGTGATGACTGCAGCCAAGGTTCAAAGTTCTGCTGCTCTTTCAAGGGAGGGAGCAGAAAGAAGCTCAAAGATGTTAGAACATGGGTACCAACAGCAGTCTTGAGACCCACAGGATTAGTTATACCATTTGTGGTTGCTAACAGGCAGGAGCCATGCATGCTGCAGCCAGCGACTATATTGCAAGGAACCTCTGCAGGCTGGAACCTGCTGAATTTCCTACCCTTGAAGCTGCTTTTTTCCATTTGATCGATTCCCAGTGTGGTATCACTCTTGGAAATAGCCTACAGGAACAAACAATGTAATACACTGAAACAGAATGAAAACCAGGCAAAGGCAAGGGTGAGGTGCAGCAGCTACCAGCAAGTACTGAGCTGCCTTGCTCAGGGCAGCATCTGAAAAAACTAAAGCAAAGGTGGAAAGGGGAGTGGAATTTATTATCCGGGTTCAGCTATGTCTACTTCATTGAGCACAGCAGTGTAAAATGTGTTGTCTGAACACACAGTCTCAGCTACGGTTGGTCAAATTCAGGTGAGGTGATATCAGGCGGTAGGTACTCATTGGTCCCCTCAGGGGAGAAAAGAAAGGTGGAGCACTCATGGAGCTTCCTGAAGTTGAAAGGTTGAGTCACTCAGCTCTATCCTACTATGAGTAGTCATGCAATGAATGAGATTAGATATGTAGTCTGTACAGATGCCAAAGTGGTAGATGAAAAAAGGAGGTTGCAAAAGGAACAGAAATTTATTCAAAAGAAATTGTGTCTGAAAGTGAGTGGAAAATACACTGCATAAAATCATAAAATAATAAAAGCTTTGAAGTTAAGGGAGCTGAAATGTTACAGACTCAGTACTGCGTTGCCAGAGCTGTTTGCTGGGCATTTACAGCGTCTCCCCTTTTTCAAGTGAATAGGAAGATACATGTAAAATTTTCTGGAGAAGACTGCCATATATTAGGAGATAACTTTGGAAAATCTCTTAGCTTCCAAACTTTTGTCACCTCTTAAAAAAAAAATCCTATTTTTTTCGACTCTCCAAATTTTGGTGAAAGTTTGAGAATTTGTGGGAGTCTGTGGGAGTTGAGTCCACCTAAAAAGATCATCCATAGCCTGAAGCAGGTACCAAAAGTACAAATACTCCATACTACAAGAGCAAGGAAACTCCCCAAAACTTCCTTATCTCTGAAGCTAGACCAAGTTTCCTATCTTCAAAAGCCCTTTTCTTCTTTCCAAATAAATATTCAAATTACAATACCCATGGTATTGCCATGTCTGAAGAAACAAACTGTATTTCCTAGAAAGTCAGATACTTTTTTCCAGAGATATTCCTAATAATTTTAAAATACATGAAAGTTTGAGGATATTTTCAAGAAAAACTACCTGTAGTTCTTGTGCAGAATGATCTAATCGAGAGGCATGAGAAGGGGCCTGCTGGAAATAATAAGACTTCTATCTGGTTCCTGATTCAGCCACTGATTTTCTCATTTCCCCAGGTGTAAAATGGGGCTGATTTTTCCCCAGCTTAGGTTGACACTAGGAAAGCTGAGATCCTTGCATTTTCTGCATGGTAGGACAGGGGACTTGGGCTGCACAGACATAATTTAAACCCATTCACTGCTGTCATTCACTGTGCTCCTGCTTGTTCTGCTATAGAAGGTGTTAGAAAAGTCACTACCACCTTTATTCCAAGTTATTCAAACATGAAGTTCTGACACTGTGACAACTGGTGCATTGGGGGAAAACAGACACAGAAGGGAGCTCAGCTTTTTCGTAATGACCACAGCTCCTAAAAGGAAGAATGCCAGGAAATGTTTTATTTATCCTACCCAGCTTGACTCCAGAACTACCAAAGTTGTACTGATCTAATTGACTCTGTAACTGCTCTGAAGAAAGCAGTTCATATGTAACTTCTGTCCAGTGATTGCTCTGCAGATATAGGACTGAAATAGGAGGCTTAGTAAGTGCAATGAGAACTTGGATGCACTTCACCATAGAGCTGTGGTTTCTGCCATTATGGAAAAGGCTGTTCATGAAATTAGACTCCAGACACCTTTGCCTCAGACCCTGCTATTCTGAAATGTGCCTTTCTGAAGAATAATCAAAACAACACACCCATGGAAATTAAAAATCCCACCCTTTGGCTGAGACAGTTTTGAGATCTGCGCTCTCACATTAGCCCACCTTCCAATGAGAAAGGCTGCACAGAGACATCCTTTTTCTCCTGATGCTCCACACTGTCCTGTAGGATACCGGCACAATTGCATGCGTCGCAGGCAAAAGGCACTCAGGAAAGGTTGAGATGAAGCATGTTTTCTTGCTGCAAAGAGCCACACATGAAGATAAAAGTCAGTCCTGAAAGAAAACATGACAACGATGCAGCAGAAATCTAATGCAACCCCGGAGAGGAGCATGCAGCTCCAACACGAGTCCAAGCGCTGACAGTCCTGCACTCAGAGATGTAACCCACAGCTCTGGAATCCCAGGCTGCAATTTGCTCTGGGGTATGTCACTGGCTCTCTGTGCCTGGCTGGACTGCAGCCACAGGAGGAGAAATGTCTCCTGGCAACTCAGAGCGGCCAGATCAGCTTCAGGAAACAAAGTACTTAGGACTGGACATTTTCCAAAACATCTGGAGCAACTGGGCCTCTTGTGTCAGTCCAGTGATCTGGGACTGTTATACTGGTGTCCATACATTCATAACTAATTGCTGTAGTACATGACTGCTTGCGACAAATGTGTGCTCCTGATTCCTCCTTTGCATCTTTTGACTTTCTTATCATGATGAGCTCCTAATGGGAAGTGGTGTAGGCCAACACACAAGGGGTCCAGCAGCTGGAACTCACCTGCGCTTGTAGCATGCATGTATCTATCTTATTATTAAGGAGCTGGTAGGTGGTTTTCCACCCTGCTTTGCACCAGAATGGCTGTACCTTCCAGCCTCCACAGGAGTTAGTATTAATGCCCCTTTTTACTGGAATGAATTTATTCTGCACAGCCCAGTTTTTCCACAGGACGTGCAGAGGCTGGATCTTCAGTATGAAGAACCTACTTCATTTTTGCCATTCAGACTCAGTAAATAAGGGTGAACCCTTCTCAGACACAGTTTGCCTGACTAATAGCAGCATCCCACACTCAGGATATTACATAGAGATCACAATATTGTAAGTAGCAAAATAATGTAAATGAATATGCTATGAAGTACTTAGGAGAGCCTTCTGAATATTGCCCGCTTTAAAGTACTGTGGTTAGTGCCTGAGCTGATGCCATGCCTTCTTCCTGACTCTGCCAAAATAATTTCAACCCTGTGTAAAAAGACTTGACCACTACTAACAAACAAAAAATAAAAGAGAAAAGCTGTGTGTTAGGTAGCACTTACCTCTCTTATTGAGGACTTCCATCTGCATTTAAGCATTTTTGGTAAGTTAATTCTTCATTGCAAAGAAAATACTACATGATATTAAATAACGGCAAAGGCCTTTATTGCTGTAACAACACGACAGAGTAACACTAAAATGCCCTCCCCAAACATGCTCATTTAAACAAAGAGTACATGTGATAGTGATGGAAAAGTGAGAAGAGGCAGGAGGGGAGTTACTCATAACTACCCATCTGAAAAATACTCTCTCAAATATTCTAGCAATGAGGTAATAACAAAGGCAACAGGCTGTATTTTCTCCAGAAACAGAACTATAGGTTTAATTTGCTAGAAATGCCTAGGGAAATTATAGTACATGAAAGTTCAAGTTTCTCCAAGTGCAACACTGTGGTAGAAAACCATCCTTCCTAGCCCAGAGCCACTGGAAAATTGCATCTTGTGTATTACATTTCCTCGAGTTCCAAAACTAGCAAAGGTCAGTAGTCATTAGTTAGCTTTACATTTTCTAAAATCTCTATTCTTGTAGAGTTTGGATTTCTCCTTTTTAAAAATGAAGATGAAGTTTAATGAGTAGAAAAGTATTTATTAGTGCTGTCTGTGCATATAAATGTGTACAAGTTCTACATTTCCAAAGAACATAGGGGCAATGTTGAGAGCAAGTGCTTTAGCTGCTTGAGTAAGGGTTCCAGTCCTGGGCCTGTGTACAAACTTAGAAGTGATTCTATCTCTGCAGCTCTGTTTACCTGCCAGAAAATGAGTAACATGAGCTTCATACTATAGGAGAAAAGAGAGAACCAAAGTTTGCAAAGTTTTCTGACATCCTTTGATGATGTTGGAAAGCTGAAGCTCTGTAAAATTATGGAAAAAATCTGGAACTCTTGTTGCCCTTTGTTATCACGATGACAAAAACCTAATGATAATGTAGTTCCCTAGCAAAATGCTGTTTGCACTGCCTGAGGAAGCTGAAGTCCACAAAGCTGCAGAAGTCTTTTTAAAACTGCTTTATAAGCAACACTTTGCCTACATCCTGTGAGAGATCAATCTTTGACAAAAGCTTTCTTGGCACTTACAGAGAAACCAAGTTAGAGAGAGAGAGAATATTTTGAATATATTTTAAGGTTTATTTTTCTTAACAATTTTTAGGTCAAAAATATGGTACATAACCAAGAAGTGCATAGCACTGAATTCATCACTTTGGCTAGCACAGCTCAAAGAGGGGCAAGGAGATTACTTGTATGCTTGTGAGTAGCGTGTGTAACATCTATTGGTAACACTTGTGTAGCAATCTATGCGCAAATAATATCTATAACATGTTCAACTATGTGTATATACAAAATCAGAAAAATATAGTCATTTTTTTTTCTTATGTACACTATATAACATGAGAATAAAATCTGTAGTTTGCAGTAACTTATGTAAGACGAGGCTTCCATGACTCAGAGATTTATAAACACTTCCTCAGCACTTTTTGTCTTGGACCATTGTGATAAAAAAGTTGCAGAAAGAAAGCAAACCTTCTGGACAGTATTCCTCAGCCACCTTTTTCTGATCAATATAATCTATGTCTTCTACACAGTCTTCAGGGCTGTGTTCTAGCTTTCTTTCAGTCAGAGAGACAACTGGTGGAGTCTGAACAACTTCTTTTGCGTGATGCATGGTGTTCCCATTTGCAGGACCCACTGATGTTAGTAGGCTTGAGCGGATCAGCTTGAGATGAGCACTTTGTGGGCCTTTCCTACATACTTTAGATTTTAGGACAGTTTTGGGGTCTTGGCAGATCTGCTTCTGCTTCCTTAGTGATCGGGAGACTTGCTTCCAATAGGATTTCTGGTTTGCTGCATACTGTGTACAGGTGGAAGGGTCTCCAGAGAATTCGCACCAGAACTCACTGTCACCATGCTTGCATTCTACACGCACAGTAGAAGCATTCACGTCGATCACTGCCCAGGTGCATTCAGCATTTTCGTTGGTTTTAAACTTGCCCTTAGGAGATGATTTCCCTCCTCTTGATTTCCTCCCTTTTTCATTCTCTTGGTTAGATTTGGTTCGTTTTTTTCCACCATCTTCTATGCCTTGTCTTCTCTTTTTTCTTTCCTTCTCTCTTTCACAGTTGGTCAGTAGCATCTGGGAGACCAGAATCAGCACACAAAGAAGTCCAAAGCTTTTGATCCTCATGGTCTCTATGTTGCTTGTTATCTGCCTTCAAAACAACCAAAGAAACTCACTTAATACTGGACTCCATTTGATGGTTACAGTATTTCAGACATGGTATTACACTGCTCTTTACGCCATTAAAAAGATGTTACCAACAAAATCCTCTCTCCTTTGTGTAGATAATACCGGGTTTCTACAACCATTATGTATTATCCCTGAGAACTGTAGATAACTGTGGAGTAAGTCCTTCTGTCCCAGTTACGTAATTATCTATGCAATGAGGAACAGAAGAGAGTCACTCCCAGGACATGCTACTGCCGGTGACTAAGGTACCTTGATTAAAATCTCTTCTGCAGTCAGAGAAGGAATTTAAACCTGGGCTTTGTCTGTCATCTCAGATGGGTATCTTAAATTACAGCATACAAAGCAGTTGTGGTTCCCATGATCTCCCATTTTATAAATGGCACATAAGCGGTTTTGACTTCAACCTCTGGCTATTTTTCAAAAATATGCCAGACAGAACGGAAATCGTTTGGTTCAAGTTAAGCAAAATTATATCTTAGGCATCGTGAAAATTGTTTTAATTCCCTGGTTATGCCGGTATTTCAGTTTAGTGGTAGAAAAAACAAGACGGTAGTCTTTCCAAACACCAAAAAGTAACTATTGCTGCATTCTTTGCTGCCTTGACTGTCAAACAAACAGAATTACCTTTTGCTTTTGAAGCACCTGCAGTGTCTAAGTCTCCCAAATTCAAGGGATAAATATGCAACATCAGTTTTGAAATGTAGCTGGTTAGCAAACCATTATCAAGCTGATCCCTGTGTCTGCACAGAGCACATTTGTTTCTGTAGGTGCTTCTGTTTAAGAAGCAGCTTTCAGGATCAGAGCATAGCATAATGGGGGAGGGGGGGGGGAAGTGGAGTAGGGGTGGGTTAAATTTGGCATTTAGTTGGTTAAATCTGTAACTGTATGTTTCAGATGTTCCCATCGTAGCCACTTCTGTGGCCAAGTTTCCCTGTTAGAAAGCAGAAAATCATGCGGAGGCATGCTAATAAGGAACCTATTTCAGCATTCAACTATCTGCAAGCATCTTTAGTTACAGAAAATTAGAATCTAAGATACATAGGTAGCAGCAGATGCGAGCAGGTCCTACTCTTGCATTGTTCTTCCTTGATTTGCTTCATACCTTACACTGCACAGAGATTTTCTCTCCATAGAATCCTCTTTAGAGAACATCATGTAGAATTTACAGTTCTGTTGCAATTACAGCAATTAATATCATTAAAATAAACGATGTAACAGTAGCCTTCTGTTGCAAGCAGAACAGTGCAGAAGTAAGATAACTAAAAGACATACCTTGCACAGGGCTTGGATATATCCAAACACAACTCCTGATGCAACTAGTCTTCTTCAAAAGACTCAAGGGCTAGTGGTAAAAGCAGCGTGGTATTTATAAGAGCAGAGGCACACCTCCAGGTCTCCAGCAAGTCTATTACAACACAGTAGGACACTCCAGTGCCAGGTTCCTTTACCTCTGACACACCTTCTTGGGAAAGTGCCAGTTCTTATTCTTAGCACAAAAAAGGCAGCAAAACCAGAAGGGCTCTGGTGGAGTACAACGTATGCTTGTGTAATTCAGATGTTGCTTTGGCCAAGTCCTTCCCTCTTCATGGGCAATGATAAGCACTTTATTAGATTATAAGCTTCTCTACAGGAGCTTTTCCCAGCCATTGAGAGATGCATCCTGCAACGCCCTCAACAGGTTGCACCACATTGTGTTTAGCAGAATTTGGGTAGTAGAGTTCAGTGATTCTTTGTGAAATTAAAACTGCTCCACAATGCATTTCAAAACTACCTTTTGAACAGTTTGTTACCTCCTGTCACAGAAACATATTGGAGAACATTTAAAAATCAATATAGCTATTAAGTATTCTGCATTAAGGGCAACATTTATTATGGTGAGATGGTTATGAGTGCAAAGCTCAGAAACAAATTCAAGCTACCTGAAAATTAGTGACTCTGTGGGGTCTAAGAGCTGGGATCAACTGCACAGCACTGATTGATCTATGCTCCTCCCTCTCTCTGCCAGCTTTTGCATATGGAAACATGCATATGGGTTACCTCATGAGATTTCATTATGGGACCATGTCTAATGCATATTAACCTGAAAAAGGTGGTGACAGTGAAAGAACAAGCATTAGACAAGTTGGGAATAGGTGTCCCTTAAAGAATGGATGGAGCAGCTAGTGCCTTTGTAGCTCAGTTACTTAAGGTGGTTTTACTGGAGAAAAGTCAGCGGGACATTTGTTACATATGCTTGGGAAATACAAGAATAGAAGGCAGGATGCCAGAGTCAATGAAAGTAGAAATTGGTGTAAGATTCAGGCAGGTCTTCTTCTTTGACTCTTTCTCATCAGATAGAAATGGAACAAGATAAAGGGACAAAGTTATAGGCAAGGCATTGTCTGGACCAGTTTGGTGATGTGGAGGCTGTTAACTTTCTGTAAAAAAAAAAAAAAAAGCAAGAATCCAAAAAAGGAAGAAAAAGTGTAATTCTGAAGTGAGTGCAGGATTGCTTGTGTTGCTCAGGAATCCTAAACTAACAAGACATAGTATGCAGAGTATCATCTGAAATATTAGCATTTGGCAGGGATCCTCAAAACTGTGCAGCTGCACTAATGTGGCTATGTGCCCTAGCTAATCAGGGCTAATTACTCTGGGGACAGTATTAAGCCAAAGTGGTGGCTACACTACCTCAGGTTCTGGCTCTAGTTTAGGTGTAGCTTTATTACGCCCTATTTCCTTGTGTAGGCACATAAAAATTGATTTTTTTTTTGGGACAGATTAGGAGGGTAGTTCAGGCGTATCATAAAAGAGCCCCAAACAACCAACACCAAACCACCAGCACACACCTACTTCTCTACTGTGGCTGAACAATGTCTACAAGTAAGGGAGGACGGTTGAAATGTAGGGTAACAGGTCTACAGTGAGGAATTATGCATTCCTGTCCCAGCTCTGCCACAGACTTTTTTGGACACTCACTAGGAGATGCCAGGTGTTCTTTACCAAGAAAGGCAATATTTTTGTAGATAATGTTACAATGATTTTTTTATTATGGTTTATAAAGTACCGTTTACTGGTGAAACTAATCACAATGTATGGAAAATATTCAAGCCCTCCACCATTCATCACTTCTAAAATTACCTGTTTTGGCAGCCTTGTGAAGCAAAATCGGTTTCAATGTCAGACTCGGTTCATCTGCTAACGCTCAGTTCGGCATTACTGATGGGACGTATCAGCCTAGCCTTCCTACTTCATAAAAACGGGGGAGGACAGGGACAGAAAAGGCTGAACGAGAGAAGATTTGCCTTTCTGCTGCTTTGATATTCCCTCCCTGAGGCCATGGCAGACTGGACAAACATCAACTCTTCCTGTCTTCAGCATGCAGAAACTTCTATAGAGAATTCTGCAGTTATTGATAAGGGTGACTACATCTTTGAAATGATCTATCTTGGCCCAGCTGGAATTCTTGCCTATTCTACTCAGATTATTCCAGAATCACAGTAAACCAGGATTTACTTATTTAGGTAAGTAAAGTATAGTCTCAGAAGAGGGAGGCTGGCCTGGATACCCTGCAGGGTTTTTGCTATGTCCACAGAATGTCTTTTTGGTTTAATTAAACATGAAATGATGTTTTATGGATGTCCTTTACCTACCTAGGGGTAGAGTGTATATTCATACTGTACCCCAATAATCAATGCTGGGAGTTTCCTCATCAGATGATCAGAACATTTGTTTTCTTCAACTTTCATCTTGAAAAGAAAGTACACACAGTTAAAGTAGGACTTCCATTTCATAGGTGCTTAATTAGCATGTAATCATCACGAAATCATAGAATCATAGAACCATAGAATAGTTAGGGTTGGAAAGGACCTCAAGATCATCCAGTTCCAACCCCCCTGCCATGGGCAGGGACACCTCCCACTAAACCATGCCATCCAAGGCTATGTCCAACCCCACCTTGAACGCCGCCAGGGATAAAGCATTCACGACTTCCTTGGGCAACCCATTCCAGGGCCTCACCACCCTCACAGTAAAGAATTTCTTCCTCATATCCAATCTAAACTTCCCCTGTTTAAGTTTAAACCCATTACCCCTTGTCCTCTCACCACAGTCCCTCATGAAGAGTTCCTCCCCAGCATCCCTATAGGCCCCCTTCAGGTATTGGAAGGCTGCTATGAGGTCTCCACGCAGCCTTCTCTTCTCCAGGCTGAACAGCCCCAATTTTCTCAGCCTATCTTCATACGGGAGGTGCTCCAGTCCCCTGATCATCCTCGTGGCCCTCCTCTGCACTTGTTCTAACACTTCCATGTCCTTTTTATGTGGAGGACACCAGAACTGCACACAATACTGCAAGTGAGGTCTCACGAGAGCAGAGTAAAGGGGCAGGATCACCTCCTTCGACCTGCTGGTCACGCTCCTTTTGATGCAGCCCAGGATACGCTTGGCTTTCTGGGCTGCAAGCGCACACTGCCGGCTCATGTTCCTTCTTTCATTGACCAACATCCCCAAGTCCTTCTGCACAGGGCTGCTCTGAATCTCCTCCCCGCCCAACCTGTAGCTGTGCCTGGCATTGCTCCGACCCAGGTTTAGGACCTTGCACTTGGCATGGTTAAACTTCATCAGGTTGGCATCAACCCACCTCACGAGCGTGTCAAGGTCCCTCTGGATGGCATTCCTTCCCTCCAATGTATCAACCGAACCACACAGCTTGGTGTCATCAGCAAACTTGCTGAGGGCGCACTCAATCCCACTGTCCATGTCACTCACAAAGATGTTGAACAAGAGCAGTCCCAACACCGATCCCTGGGGGACACCACTCGTTACTGGTCTCCAGCTGGACACTGAGCCACTGAGCACTACTCTTTGCGTGCGGCCATCCAGCCAGTTCTTTATCCACCGAGTGGTCCACCTATCAAATTGATGTCTCTCCAACTTAGAGAGAAGGATGTCATGTGAGACAGTGTCAAACGCTTTACACAAGTCCAGGTAGATGACATCAACTGCTCTGCCCCTGTCCATCAGTTCCGTAGCCCCTTCGTAGAAGCCCACCAGATTGGTCAGGCAGGATTTCCCCTTAGTGAAGCCATGCTGGCTGTCACCAACCACTTTGTTGGTTTTCATGTGCCTCAGCATGCCTTCCAGGAGAATCCGCTCCAAGATTTTGCCAGGCACAGAGGTGAGACTGACTGGTCTGTAATTCCCTGGGTCATCCATTTTCCCCTTCTTAAAAATGGGGGTTATATTTCCCTTTTTCCAGTCATCGGGAACTTCACCTGACTGCCATGATTTTTCAAATATGATGGACAGTGGCTTAGCAACTTCATTTGCCAGCTCCTTCAGGACCCGTGGATGGATTTCATCCGGTCCCATGGACTTGTATACATTCAGGTTCCTAAGGTGGTCCCGAACAAGATCCTCCCCCACAGTGGGCCCAGGGTCCCCACCCTCACAGTCCCTGCATCTGCCTTCCAAGACTTGGGTGGTGTGGTCAGAGCATTTGCCGGTAAAGACTGAGGCAAAGAAGTCATTAAGAGCCTCAGCCTTCTCCAAATCCAGGGTAGCCAGTTCTCCCGATAGCTTCTGGAGAGGGCCCACGTTGTCCCTAACCTGTCTTTTATTTGCAATGTACCTATAAAATCCCTTCCTGTTATCCTTAACATCCCTAGCCAAGTTTAATTCTAAGTGGGCCTTAGCTTTCCTAACCTGGTCCCTAGCTTCCCAGACAACATCCCTGTATTCTTCCCAGGTCGCCTGACCTTGCTTCCACCTTTTATAAGCCTCTTTTTTCCTTTGAATTTTCCTCAGCAGCTCCTTATCCATCCAAGGAGGTCTCCTGGCCCTCCTGCTAAACTTCCTTCCAGTTGGGATTCATCGCTCCTGAGGTTGCAGCAGGTGATCCTTGAATATCAACCAACAGTCTTGGGCCCCCCTGCCCTCTAGGGCTGTATCCCATGGAACCTTACTGAGCAGTTTCCTGAAGAGGCCAAAGTCTGCTCTCTTGAAGTCCAGGGCAGTGAGCTTGCTGCACGCTCTTCTCACTGTC
Source organism: Amazona ochrocephala (assembly GCA_039720435.1). Taxonomy (NCBI): domain Eukaryota; kingdom Metazoa; phylum Chordata; class Aves; order Psittaciformes; family Psittacidae; genus Amazona; species Amazona ochrocephala. Next base: position 16,731,197 of record CM077879.1, read on the forward strand.
CTGAGGATCTCAAACTCGACCATCTCATGATCGCTACAATCAAGGCTGCCCTGGAGCGTCACATTCCCAACCAGCCCTTCCCTGTTGGTGAGGACGAGGTCAAGCATGGCCTCTCTCTTTGTTGGCTCCTCTATTACTTGCAGAAGGAATTTGTCTTCCACACAATTGAGGAACCTTCTGGATTGCTTGTGCTGGGCCGTACCATCCCTCCAACAGATATCAGGGTGGTTGAAGTCTCCCATGAGAACAAGGGCCTGCAAGCGTGAGGCTGCTCCTATCTGCCTATGGAGCGCTTCGTCCACCGAGTCCCCTTGGTCAGGCGGTCTGTAACAGATCCCCACAATAATGTCTCCCATCGCTGTTCTCCCTTTAACCCTGACCCACAAACTCTCTGTCGACTGCTCACCCATCCCCAGACAGAGTTCCATACTCTCCAGCCTATCCCTAACATAAATAGCAACTCCCCCTCAAAACCAAAATGAACACTACTCCTTCATACAGTGGTTATGTATGAGTGAAACTAACATCTTAATAATTTTACCCATCATTTGTAGCCACAGTTTGACTGGTTACTGCCTTCATCTACAAATTCAGTAGGTTTTACTTGCAGTGTTATTCTTAATTTATTTGTTGCATTACGTTGGCAACATTTTGATTAAAATAACTTGAAATTCATTACTGCCAATGTGTAGTTTATCTTCACCAGAGATCTAACCCTCTTGACTCCCAGCTCATACCTGGCAGTCAGCAGTTGTTAATCTATTACCCAGTTACTTATTGAACGCACTTTCAGTCACACAGTCAGAAAAGGGAGAGTTTGTTTTCAGGCCTGCAGAGTATTGTTTTATCTTGATAGGCAAGGACAGGAGTATTTTCAATAAGTGTCTTCAATTAATCCAAGGAGATCCAAGCCAGTGGTGGAACACAACCATTAGGAATGTATTCCTGAAACGATGAGGAAATCCCTCTTGTTTATTAGATAATACAGAGGAAAATTCTGTGGAGCACATGTATAGAGGAGACAGAAATCTTTGACACCAAATGGAGTTTACAGAACGCTTTGCCTTGGCTGGAGGAGGCCTCCTGATTTCAAACAGCGATAGGAGAATTTGAGATGCCTTCTCTCTCTTAATTTTATTGTGAAACTTGGTGGGACCAACCTTAAAGAAGGTTTGCTTTGATTTTGGAGCAATTCAAAGACACGATCAGCCTCTTCTATGCAGGATGTTAAATGCTGATTCCAGGATAAAGGTAGTTGTTACTATACAAGAGTTGGTGGAAAACATACACCAATCTAAGCAGAAGCTTAGATTTTGGTCCCTGCACATTTGCATCTGATAATGCCACAGAGTCACCAAAGAAGAGATGGGATTTGATAAATACAAAAAAAGAGCCCCAAAACCCAAACCCTACCCAAAATCAAAAAAACAACTGTTTTTTCTTCTTTAGGACTTAGCTTTCACAGAAGACAAAGGCTATGTTCCATGACAAAAAAAGTTTTGGAAGAAAAAACATGTAAAACAGAGGGATGCTATACTGAAGTGTGTGTTTCATACTGATTTTTCCAATATCAGGAAGTACTTAACCTCAAAATCAGAGTTTTATGTATTTTCATTTAATTTTGGCTCTAATGTAAGTTATCACTTGTCTGCCTCAGTAGCAGCTACAGACTGTACAAGCACAATCATTTCTTTGTCCTGTGGTTTTATTTGAGCAGGCTGCCTGCTTGATTTATTAGCATAGATATTCCCTGTATTCAGGACATATCAAGTGGTTTTGGCAGCCAGGGGAAGCAACTATTGACTAATTGCCATCTTAGTCTGCTAAAAATTCTATAGTTTAGAGCAATGCAAGATCCTGTCTGTCTGACCAGAAAAGCTTCAGAAACACAACCAGACAAAAGCTTCCTCTCTTACAGAGAGATAAAATGAGCAAGATAATAAACAGATGTTATTGTACATTACTGCCTGCCATTAGACTAGAGTCTACTCAGGTTAATGGTGAGTCATACATATCTATGAGAAAGAAGAATCTGACACATGACATGAAATCATCAGACACATATCGCTGAAACATAAAGGACTCTCTTATGGGCAGTGCTGTTTACCAAAAAATTCTTTCAGCTGTCATGAATGCCTGATCTCTCATGAAAGCATTGCAGTAAAAAATTCCCCATATGCTTATTCAGAGGAGTAGCTGAAAAAAGTCTTTGCATTAAGGCAATACTGGTAGATTTACTACAGGCAAACAGAGGTGAAAAATGAGATTCCGCCCTCTTGTAGTTCTACTCCACCTTCTCACAAGGTAAGATATCTTTTACCAGTGGGAATTTTAAAAGACTGAGGCACTTGTTCTAGGGTTTCTTTCTAGTGTATACGCAGTGATCTCCACTGAATTACTTCTTTTACAGCAACAAAAGTACTAATTGATCCTGTACAGGTGAAGGGAACCAAGATCAGCTGAGGCTATAGTGTGGCTTGGAACATCTAAAGTATTGCCTACATCAGTGGTGCAATTCTACTGCACATTGGTGTGATTGCAGACTGATACAGGATGAACACGAATGGAGCTGAAGACAGAGTATGCACAGGCCAAGATGTGGTATATTAGAAAGTCAGTCTTTCCTAGCTGCTGGCCACATTTTTGAGGTTGTGTCTGGGCTTCTGTAAACCACATCTGATCTGAACCAATACAATCAACAGTATTTCTTCCAAGGAAGAGGCAGCAATTGTCTTTCCAAATTTACTTTATCAAATCAACTTAGATTTCTTTTCTAGCTTTTCTCCAGTGTAGCCCTGATCAGAACAGATGGACTTTCAAAAGTCTGGTTTTGATATCAGTGATAGTTCTGGTATTTGCCTGTTCTCAGAAAGTTTAAAGCTGATCAGTAAATAAATTAAGCTGTACCAGTAAATATACATGTGCATATATACACAGATGTATACAAAACAGAATAAGATTGAATAGCTGTCTCCCTTCCATTATAGTTGGATGGATCTGCCCTAAGTAAGTATACTGCATGAAGTCTTGCGAGTTTACCAGTGCCTGGTAATTTTGTGGGGTTCCAAGCACTGGGCACTGGTTCCAAACACAGCAAGGTGTTTCTAGAACTTGCTATGAAATAAACACTCATTTCATGTGCACTTTTTAAATATAGTGGGAAAATGGAAACATGAAACAAGAAATTGTTCCAGGAAAAGGAAACTGGGAACCAGGAATGGAAAACCACAGACTTATGGTGCAGCAGACTGCGCTGGCTCCAGCTGGGATGGAATTAATTTTTTATATCAGCCCATACGGTGCTATGTTTTACATTTGTGACTAAGTGCTAATAACACACTGATGTTTTAGCTATTGTTAAACAGCATCAAGGCCTTCTCTGATCCTCATTCTGCTCCCTCTCCAGAAAGTAGGCTGCAGGTGGGCAACAGACTGGAAGGGGGCAGAGTCAGGAGAGATGACCCCAGCTGACCAAAGGGACCTATGGGATATTCCTTACCACATGATGTTGCATGCAGCAACTAGGGGTAGACTTTCCAGAATAGCTGTTACTTGGAGACTGGCTGGGCATCAGCCTTCTTGTGAGAGGTATAGAGCGGATGTCTCTGCATCACTTAGTGGTTTTTTCCCCCCCTCTTCACTTATGAAGCTGTCTTTATCTTGACCCACATTTTGTTCTCTCTTTCGCTCTTCTGATTCTCTCCATCCCACTGAAGAGGGGGGTGAGTGGCTGTCTGGTGCTCCATTGCTGTCTTGGGTCAACCACCCCAGAGACTTCAAACCTGCAAATAACTAACAGAAATCTTTATTTTTGTGGATTCCAGTGGGGAAAAAAAACAACAGAGATTTCAGTCCATGCGTAGAACTTCCCGTTTGCTAGAAATACTGATGGCCAAGCTACAGGGATAGTGCCTTGCTCCGTGCCTCTAAACCACAACAGTTTTCACAGCAAGGACAACAAGAAGGTACAGTCACAGCCACAGTTGTGACACCTCCTTTATTGATTTAGATTACTATCTTTAGAAGAAACTATTTCAACTACATGGAAGAGCTAATCTTGGGCTAACACAAGCTATTCCTCTACAAGTCATGTCAGCCATCATAGGCTGACTTATGCACTGACATGATTAGCTGTAATGTCTATCCTCCATAATTTCATCGGTTATCCTTGAAACATAGTATGAGCATCATTTAAATGCACTTGAGCTGTAAAGCTCAAGAGCTCCCATCTGGAAGAGGCTCTGAAAAGTCCTGCTGAAAACTCAGCAAGTCAGAAGAATGATTATATAGCTGTGCATTTCAGAGCTACGCTGTGAACTGGTAGCTCTCAGCATTTTCACATCTGACCTAGATCTCTGAAGGCACAGAGAAAGGACAAAGAAAATGGACTAATCATATCTACCATTTTCATTTTACTGGGATCGGCATGTTTGGATATATAACGAATAGAAGACATTAACAAAGAAAAAAGGTTTCTTGACCTTTCCAGGTTCTAGTACAACGTGTTATGGTTACCAAAAGCCAAAAGGACACGCATCCTTCAGCATTTATGATAGACTTGGGGTTTGCTTAGTTAACCTTAGTCTCTGACTACATTGCCTCTTCAAAGCTGGTGTTTTTCTTGGATCATTTCTAACTCTACAGCTCCTCCATGTGGAGATCGGTGACAAATAAGAAATCAGTGATCCTGAACACCGGGTATTAATACTTTTTTTTAATAGGTTTGCAGAGGACTAGCAGTATTCTGATTATTTAGTATATTTTTTAGAGGCATTCAACCCTGTTTACCCAGAAACCCATTTTCTGTAACGAGGTGAAAAGCAGTGCAGTAGTTCTGTAGATTGTGGTGCTACTGCTAATGCTGCAGTGTTACAATTCCAATTCTAGTTTATAATTTTTCCTCTGTTACCACATAAATTACACAAACTAGCTTGTTACTCATGTTTAATTCCATTTGTTCCTGTGTTCCTGTATAAGAATCTCACATCTATGTCCTACTTCACACTACTGAGGAATTTGGGGATTTTCTCCAGTACTTTGGGAAGAGGACCTAAATCCTGGTTAATTAACCTGCTGGTTGAGAACAGGGCTGAAGGCTGTACTGAGTAAAGAACAGCCTTCCCATATCCCTTCCCACACTGTCTGTCCACAGCCTCTGGAAACTGAGTCCTAGATTATTGAATACGTTGTATTATTTGTGTATTGATGATCACCTAGTCCAAAGGACTTCATTAAACACTAATAAGCACTAGGCCTGGGGCAAACTGTTTTTGTTCAGTAGTGTTGCATTAACAGTATAGGCAGTCACCAGTCGCATCAATAAGAACTGTCATGATTCTGGATTCACGAACCATGCGGTTTATTGAAGCAACAGAAACACAGATTCAAATTGCTGTGGATGCATTCACTAACTGCATTAGCACTAAAATCCGAAGCTCACCAACGAAGGAGATCATCTGGATGAAGAAAACAATTGGTAATCCATTAAAGTTAGTTCCCACCTAGTCAGAGGCGCAAGTCTTGCCAAAGAGGCATCCCTGCTTTCTGGAGGAGAGAGGAAGGAGCCCATGGGCTCGTCTGCAAAGTGGAGCCATGTTCTCATCCTCCCCCATGGAGGAGTTCAAATGCCCAATATATACTTCTGAGAGAAATGGAGATGAGACTGCAGTCAAATTACCTATTGCTGCCATCACAAACCTAAGGGCAGGGTAAGGGGGGGGGGGGGGGGACGACAGGGAAAGGGGGCAGTCACTGCCTCGCTTGGTGTACTTATCTGTAAATGAGAGATAAGAGTTTCAATTACCTTAGGTCAGCCTGCTCCAGGGCTGTGGTCTTGGGAATAGAACCATGAAACATTCACATCACTCCTTCTTCTACCCCACTGAGCAGCCCATCTTCCCCACCGGGGGTTGCAACTAACACACCCCGTTAATCCCTTCACCACGTATCTCATGGCCTCAGATCTCATTCCTCCAAGCAGTGCTCCCCTTAACCAAGGACTTTTCTGTGTCTCAAGCTCTGCCGGTGAGGAGGGAAGGGCACAAGGAGCCAAGAGAGACCAGAAACAGGACGCCTGACCCGAACTAGCTGAAGGCATATTCAGCGCCACAGCGCATCATGCCCAGTGTATAAACAAGGGGGAGTTACCCAGAAGGGACTGATTGCTGCTCAGGGACAGGCTGGTCATCAGTCAGCAGGTGGTGAGGAATTGTACTATGCATCACTGCTGTTCATTGTTAGTTTTATTTCTTCTCCCCTTTTAGTTTTATATATATCTCCTTGTTATTTCCCTTTTTATTATGAGTAGTATTATACAAAAATCTAATTATTAAACTGTTCTTCTCTACCTGTGGGTTTTGCATTCTTCGGATTCTTCTCCCCATCCCACCCAGGGGAGCAAAAGCGGGTGATCAGCTGGCCAAGGAGCTGGCAAGAGGAGCCTGGAGCAGCTTGGTGTGAAGTACACTGTAGCCTTGGGCTTGTGGTTCAAGCTTTAATCCAAAAGAACCATTTTCTGGAATAGAGCTTCACTTCTGCCTGGCTTGTGAGGAACAGCAGCACAGGGCCCACAGGCTCCATCGCTGTCTTGGCTACATCATTGTACACCTTATGATGGAGATGACCTGAACTGCCAGGGCTGTGACTAGGAGATAGTTATCTCTTGGCAAAAGCCGCCGGGCTGCTGCAACAGAAGGGAAGAGAACCGAGCTGCGGAGAGGCCAGGCCGGAGTGGGAGCGGGAGGCACAGAGGCCTTGGCTGCACAGGCCCCTGCAGGGGCAGCCGGGGCTCCGGCCCGCACCGCGCGGCTCCTCGCCACCACCGCAGCAGCTGGGACTGGGGCCAGGCTGCCAAAAGGAGGCTGCCAAAAGGAGGAGGGCCGGGGGTGCTGCTCACCGACGGACCTCACACGGTGACCTGAGCGCCCTGCAGGTACGGCAGGCTCCGAGACAGGTGGTGTTCAGCTCTGCTCCTGTCCTGATGGAGAGAGCACAAGGGCAGGGGGGTGGCACAGACCCACCCCAGTCTCCCAGACTGGTCTCTTCTCCCAGCACCCCGCAGTCCCCTTGCTCCTTAGGCCATTTGCATCTCCCATCCAGGGGCTCTGTGGGGCTGAGGTTCAGAGACAGCCACAGGAAAGGGGGGGTCTGAATGTCCTGCAGGGGCTGTTTGAGAGCCCTCCGTGGATGCTCTAGGCATGTGAGGGATAGACTTTGTTCCCATGTGTGTACTCGTCTAGTAGAGCTATAAAACAGTGTTAAATTATTGGGTTTGCTAAATACACACCTAGCACTGTTTAACAGAGCAGCTTCTGTCAAAACACCTGTGGCAGGGGTCCCCTCACACACTTTCCTAGCCTTTTGAAGGTGGATCATGACGGTCTATGTCAGACAGATGCAAGAAAGTCACCTTTATATTTCTTTTTTTTGTAAACATCCTGAAATGTACCAATAGAAGGCAATATGGAAATAAAATGTATTCAAATATTAAACAACTTCTACAACTGAGAAACTAACTTCTATCTGAGTTTGGTGTTCCTGTTGTGTTCAGTTTTCCTTTCCAGCTTTACAGGCTGACAAGTGCGATGCACTCGCACAAAGCTGTTGTAGAAAGCACACTAGCAATTACATTGTTGTATGTCTTTTTAAATAGCAAGGATTATTTTGGATTACATTAACTTCCAGATTAACACAAGAGGAAAAGACATGATGATGATGTGCAAATTAATTACCTGAGGATTCCCTTTTCAGATGGATTGCTTCCTCTTTCTTATACATTTACAATGTCTCTTTCTTCTCACAGATGCTGAAAGCAGTTTTGTACACCACTTTCTAGCTCTTGGCAATGTATTTCCTCTGCTCACGTAAATGTTGCTGAGTCTGCAAAGGAGTCCTATACTGCTCTTTGCTACTGGAGTTCAACAAGCATGTAGATGTTTAAAAAGGAGCATCCAATAGAATAATTTGTCTGGTGGCAAGGATTTAAGGTACTATTTAATTTTGGATACTGGGTTCTTTCCAAGTAATAAACACTTCTAACACAATCCTCCCCCCAGAATAGAAAGATTAATAGTGGGGAAGGAAAAACAAGTTTGCTTGTTTGGTCAAATCCGTGTGATTTATCTATTGGATTTCATTTGAAGTATGTTCCTGCTGGAGGACACTGCTGCTGCTGACTTGAAATATTTAGCGTTCAATAAAAAGTTTTATAGTTCCCTAAGCTGAAGGAAAAGTGTTTCTGATTTCTTTCAGTTGTTAACTCACCCTGAGCCAAGAGGATGTCCGGACGCCATGCGATCAGTATGAAGCAAAACCAAAGGTTATTGAATTGATTCCAACTGCGCAAAGGACTTCAGGCCCAAAAGGCAAGGGGAAGCAGATGGCTACAGATGATGTTTCTTGTTGGTGCTACTCAATGGCTGTTACCTCTTCTGGTCCAGTGTACTGTGAAAAACATCTCCTGTCATCCCAGTGTAGCCTGCCTTCATGGCAGACAAAATACAGATTTCTATGGACAGATTTTAACAACAGATCTTGGAACATCTTCCTGATAAAATGAAGTGGAGCAGGACAGGTTATGGGGACAGCAGTATTTGGGGCAGGTGCTGGGGAAAGATGGAGATCTTGTCTGATGAACCATGTCTCCAGAGCCTGCTCCGGCATCTGCCCCTGGGCAAACCCACCACCCCATGGCCTGAGTTCACAAACGTGACTTGAAAGACATTGGTGTCCGTCCCACTCTGGCTGCAGCCCCTGGCAGGGTCCTGCCAGCTACACCTCGCTGAGCACTGCTGCTCCCAGACGGAGTGGGAGCCAGAATGCCTGCATTCTGCAGAGCAGCCAAAATGCTTGTACCTGCAAGCCACCCTCCTCAGCACTGTCCAGAGCCTCAGCCCAACCCCAGCACTGCTACATGGCCCCACCACACAGGAGCATGCACTGGGACCATGGCACCTCACTCAGGAGATGACCCTCACAGGGGCCATGAAACTTTTTCCCCGTGCAAAAAAAGGCACTGCTCAAATACTTGACCTCCAGCTTCAGTGATGCTCATCTGAGGCACCAAAGGGCCTTGATGGTCTCAAGCAATACTTTTGGCACACAGACATGGGAACTCTTCTCCATGCTTCCTCCTGTCACTTCCCTCACAGACCAGGTTCTCCCACATTATTGCAAGGGCACTAGATAACCTTCCCCACCTGCACACAGGAAGTTGTGGATTCCCATGTTAGAATCATAGAATAGTTAGGGTTGGACAGGACCTTAAGACCATCTAGTTCCAACCCCCCTGCCATGGGCAGGGATGCCTCACACTAGACCATGTCACCCAAGGCTCTGTCCAGCCTGGCCTTGAGCACTGCCAAGGATGGAGCATTTACTGCTTCTTTGGGAGACCTGTTCCAGTGCCTCACCACCCTTATGGGCTTCTTTACCTCTAACCTGAACTTCCCCTGGTTAAGTTTAAACCCGTCACCCCCTATCCTATGGCTACAATCCCTGATGAAGAGTCCCTCTCTGACACACTTGTAGGTCCCCTTCAGATAGTGGAAGGCTGCTATGAGGTCTTCACATAGCTTCTCTTCTCTAGGCTGAACAGCTCCAACTTTGTTACCCTGACATCATACGGGAGGTGCTCTAGCCTCCTTATCATCCTCCTGGCTTCCTCTGGACTTGCTCCAACAGCTATGTCCTTCAGTTAAAGTGTTAACTTTCCAGAGTACAGAAGACAGGATCATCTTAGTGCCTTGGTGACAGCACCCATACAGCCTGTGCCTGCCTTGAAAGGGGTTGAGATGGAAGAACGGTGGGTAGCACTCCTGCCTGTCTGCTGATAAGGATTTTGGCAGAGGAAGTGGTGAGGCCCCTCTGGCAGAGTCTGGAGCCAAGTTTCACTCACCATTTCCTTTGTGGGAAGCCTCTAACCCTCTTAAGTTCCTAGGCAAGTTCTTCATTTTATTTCAGCTGCATTTGTGGGGAGGGCCCCCTCACATACCGCATTACGCTGGTAAGACAAATACAGGGGCAACCTATTTCACCATTTGCACATTAATTTTTATGGATGGCAGCAGTAGCAACAGATTCATGCAGTTTTCTACATCTGCCGCCAGCAGACCTGAAAGCACACCTCTGTTTCCTCTCATGACTATGAGCACTGTAAGGCTGGAGGCAGCAGCATACCACGGGATGGATGCCTATAGTGAGCTGCTGGTTATGCAAACAGCTTTTGAGGGTGGTGAGGACGGGAGCATGGACTTCCGCTCTGCATCAGGCATCAGCTTTGTGTTTTTCTTGCTGTATTCATACTGTATTACAGCAACTCTGGAAATTCAGCACCTGGCCTCCTGCCTAATGTTTATGCAGTTAACTTTGTATACAAGATGTGAAAGTGAAATAAACAGATTCTCAGTACACCTAATATGAAGTGTCCATGAGATAACACCAATGTCTTGTCATCATACTAACTGCATCTCTTCCACTTTGCTTTCTTATTCCTGTTTTCGTGTATGTATCACATACCGTAATTCTAAAATGATCTGTGAAGTCTCATGAGAACAATTCTCTTGTTAGAGAGCCAAAAGAAATCTCCTGTGCTGCATCTGACTCCTTTCAACAACAGAAAGCAGAGATTGGGAAAAGTAACAGCAAGAGAAACAGAAAAAAGGTAACAGCAATCGTAAAGTTCCTGAAAAAGAAGGAATGGCAATGGGCAACTTTGGGAAATTTTAGCTTTTCCTTTGTCTTCTTATTTTTGTGGAAGATCTCTGTCCCTATAATCCAATCCATCTGTCAACTACAACACGTACTGAAATCAAGAATGCGAAATGTAAGACTGTAAACCATGCAAAAATAACCCAATAACACACCTAAACAATTCTCTCAGACAACACCAGAGTGCACTACTGCATAGTTGAGATGATTTACGGGCAGACTAAATGTTATTATTGACGTGCATTTGGTCAACTTTACACATTGCAAATGATGATTTTCTTAGTTTTGGGTACTTGATTTTAAGGCAAACAGACCTGATGCTCTGTGTTCCTTCACACCTGAAATTCTTGTTGTTTTTCTCTGCTGCCAAAACCAGGCTAAATGAAAATAGGTATCAAAAGAACATGAAGTTATCCAAGATGAGGCACTCAACTTAATGATGGGATATGCCATCAGAAGATTCTTAAGAAAATTGTCTCTCTTGTTTGATAGAAGATCATCCAAGAGCATTTTCCATACTCTAAGGAGACATGAAAGTGAACAGAAATGTTCATTATTAAATAACCAGAACTTTTGGTTATACAAAATTAATCATAGAATTATAAAATTAAACACAGAAGAAGCGTTCTTCTATGTTTCCATTGTAAATCATACAATCATTCAGGCCAGAAGGCATCTTGTGAGGTTTGTAGTCCAACCTTCTATTTAAAGCAGGGTCACAGTGAATTCGGACTATGCTGCTTAAACTATGTCCAGTTGGTCCTGCAAAACTCCACAGATGGAGATTCCAGAGCAGCTCTGGGGAGCCTGCTCATGTATTTATCCTCCTTACAGTGAATATTTTTCCTCACACCAAGTCAGAACCCCATCTGTATCAAGTTGCAACCACGATTTCTTTTTCTCCTATCACAAAAACCAGTGAAGAAGCTATAGAGATGTATTCTCTATAGCCTCCTCCTACATATTAAGGGGTAGCTATAAGGTTCCCCCCTAAAGCCTTCTCCAGGCTGAACAAGACCCATCCCCTTGGCCTTTTCTCACAGGAGTGTGCTCCAGTCCTGATGATTCTGGTGGCTTTCCACTTACACTCACTCCAGTCTTTCTTGGATCTCAACTACGTGTGGTACATACACATCCTTTTACACATAGGTTCTCCAAATGCATAATTCTACTTTCCTTTGAGGCTTACCTTGTCAAAGCGAATATTCATGATGCCTCTGTGGGAACCTAAACATGAGGCTCTTGAAGGAGATTGCACCAAATTAGCAGCAGAAGCAGCAGGCCCGGGTATTTGGTCTCCCTGGTTGCAGGAATCAGACAAATGTTTTTGCCTGCTGCTCCTGTCAAATAAACAAAGACAAATTCTACCTCCAACTTGAGCGGATTTCCTGAGGTGCTTACGTATATGGGGACCAACGGGTTAAACCAAAATTAATGGAACAGCAGGTTTCATTCATGCATGAGGTACTTGAAGGTTGCATTAGCCTCACCACAAACACCTCTCAATTCATCCTTTCATTAATGAACAGCACTTTCATACCAAGAAGGTTACTGAAATGTCGTAACTGTATGTTTCTAGTGCTAAACACAATTAAATAGTAATGCAGCTGATACAGTCACAGCACTGTTAAAACTAAGGTGGGGGACTTCACCTACCATCCAGATTTTAAGCATTTTGAAAGTAAGACCATTAAACTGACTTGCTGAGGGTGCATAGCATTGCCTAATGAAATGAGTCCAAGTCATGCATCACTTTGGTACCAAAACCTGAACCTATTTGAAAAATTTAGTGCTTCAGTTTTGGACCCTGAATGTTTTACAAAAAGTATTTCATGAAAGAGGGGCCTTTGGTGCAAGATTATTCAATTTTTTTCTGGTTTCAACAGCGAAACTCCAGGTGGTCATTTCAGACCACAGAGTGCCAAGTGCAGAGCCCTGTGCAGCATAGCTCTGCTCTAGTGAAATGAGATAGGAGCTCCCCAGGAAACAGTGCACTAGCACTTTTGACCTCTACTAAGTGGAACCAACAATGGCCACATATTAAAGACTGTATCATCAAGAGTTCTACAAGCATCAGACAAATTTGCTGCCTTCTGTGCTCCATGCATATACGTAAGTCTTCTGTTAGTAAACCAATGAAACCTCTTTTCTGCTGCTACCAGTACAGTGGGTGACGGATTCTCTCAGACTTCTCTACATGCAAAGCACTGTCTCATTTTTGAGGGCATTACTGTTGGTAGTGGATACTATTGCAAAACAGTCATGCTGCAGAGTGGATTTGCATCATACAAGAGAAGTTTTAAAATGTTTTAAAAGCACATTCCAAGGAAACCCTCAACCTCCCCTTAGTGTTTTCAAATAGTTCCCATTGTAGTTGATGAATGTGACTGATGTTTGCAAATCGATTACATTCATTTCTACGACAAATAAGTGAATAGGTGTACCGCTACATTTTTTAGGTACTCACTGCACAAGAGCCTGGCAAGGCTTATAATTGAAGTTATAAATGAAGATTAACTACATTAGATTTATGGCTGACAAAAATACAGACTTGAGTTTGCATGTTATCAGCAGCCAAGCTCCATTTCTGCACTGATCCCATGTTCACTACTAGCTGTTCCTTTCCATATCTTTTCAAGAGGTTTGGGAACAGAAAATTATTCCAGCTTTTCTTTTGGTATAAGGTACAAAGTTTAGTGATTAGACAATTACAATCAGGAATTATCAAGTGAGAATTACAAATCTGTGAGTAAAGCTGGAGAAGTACTTAAGTAACACCCTGCAGAAACTATTAATGGTAAATATAGAGCACCACGTATTTCTGTGGCATGAAGCTTTCCAGTTATATCCCTGCTGTGAAGCTCCCCTGGGAACAACAGGGATTACTCTTAAAAAACAATCTGAATATAAATCTGACAACAGGCCTGCTTCGTGTTTTGATGAGATTTATGCAAGTGCCCAAGTGAATAGATATGAATTACCTTTCAGAATGTTTACTGAACCCAAACAGTACTATTTCCACTAACAGATGCTAGTAACAGTGAACGCTGCAGATACATCACAGATGAACACTTCTGATCTGCTATGTTTAGAAATGTATTCTTACATTACTCTTTCATTTCTCCAGTCCTTCCTCCCTGCTGTCTGTAACTTATCACTGCAATATAAATGTAATAACACTGAAAATATTAATATTAATGAAAGCATGTTCACAGTGGGAAAGCAATGACTCAGGCTTGTAACTTCCCTTACATATTCCACCAATAGTCTCTTAAGAAACAAGCATCAAATACCACGACCTTATACAAGCAGCACCATTTGAAATTGTAAGAAAGCACACTGAGTATGTTTTTATACATTTTATTGCTTACACTAACTGTAGCATCACTTAGAGCTTTCACCTCCAACACATTGAAGAGAACCAGCACAAACAAAAACCTATTCAAGTTCAGCACTCCTGAAGTGGAACCTTGGTTACATAAGCGCTGTACACCTCGGTGTGTAACAGACCTAGGAACAGTCAGTTCATCCAAACACTTTCAGTACAGTCACTCCAGCTTCATGTGTTTTTCAGGGCTGTCCATAAGCTTCATTTTAGGGGTGCAAAAAGGAAAAAAAAGCTACAAGATGTACAGAGATGACTCATTTTTAAACCAAAATTCTGACGTCTCAATTATCAAACCACAGCAAGGGCCCTTCTTCAGCTGTAAAAATTTTGCTCTGCAAAACAAAGAAGAAGAAAAGATTAGTCACTTTGCTGTACCAAGCACAAGGAAGATCAGCAGCAGCATAAACACTTGCTGGTTCATGCTCCATCTGTTCCCATTTCTGACAAAATTGTGCCAGATTCAGTCACCAGTTCCTGGTTCTTTTTTGAGCCAAACTGGAAGTGGATATAAACCCAACCACTTCTCCGAGGGCTTTGCCTTTTTAAATCCTGGCTGAAAACTGAGACTTGCCAGACAAGCGCCTGCATGCAATCCCCTACTGTCTCCACAGAAACTCGCAGACTCGCAAACCACGACAGTCCATTTGGTTTTACTCATTTCCTTTAGTTGTTCAAGAACTACTTCTTAAAATGAAAATTGCTAATTATTAAATAGCCATTCTGATGAACAAGCTTTATCCTCTGAATTTCTGAAGATAGGCTTAAATTGTTCTAGCTGATGCAGTTGTTATTCAGCTTACTTCACTGGCTTAAATCCGAAAGTCATCACAAGAGGGAAGGAATAACAGAAGGCAGAAAACAAGCCCAATTCAAACAGGTAGAACTGAAATACCATAGAATTAATAATAGATGGAACAAACATCTCAGAACGTACTGAAGACCCTGCAGGAGGCTGTGAGGGAGTCCTTAACTAGCAACCATCACTGGAGTTCAAGTTGTCCAGCCCCTCAGAAGCCACAGTACAGGCTTTGCCATGTTAGATTTTAGTAAATGAGCCTAAAATCTCCCTCCACACCCCTGAAAGACCCCCAGGATCAAAAAAAAACCAAAATTACAACAGGATTACTCTTAGGTATATTCCGTTGTGCATCAAGGTGGGAGTTTTACCTGAAGTGAACCCCTAACCTCTGAAGATTCCAATAATGTAGGAGCAGAAACCATGCAGGGATTCCCAGCAATGTTCCCGGGCCAGCTTCATTGCTTCTGTTTCATTTTCAGACCCTTGACTACGTTGGGTTGTTTTTATAAGCGGTAGTATTGGAGGTTTTAATATTTTCTTAATAGAGCTTTTCCCTGCTCCCCTTCCAGAAGTGGAAGTTTTCTGGGCTGATTTGACCTGGTCTGCTGCATCTTCTGGTTCCATACCAGCAGCTATCTGCTTCATGAGAGCTGCTGAGGGAGCCTTTTGGCACATGGTGATCTTCAACACTTGTGTAGATTCGCAGGCGTGCGGGAGCTTTCTAAGTTCCACGGCGATCTGGTTCCAGTAAATCTTTGGGTTGTTTCTGAAAGCACGACAGACTGATGGCTTGCCAGTGAATTCACACCAGTAGGTCATGCCTTGGCTTTTGCATTCAATTCTAAGTTTCACCTCCTCATCCCCACTCATGCTCATTGTGCAAGCATCTTTGGTTTTAGTCCGAAAATTGATTACTTCACCATTGCTTCTTTTCTTTGGCTTCAAGTTCTGTCCCAGTCCTCCCATGCCACAGATCACTACTAGGAAAAGAACAGCAAAACTCTTCATGGTGAGAGGAGGTGACTGAGATCCTTAAGCAACACGATGCAAAATAAGTGAAAGCAGTAAGTGGCTGCTCCCAATTTAAAGGCTTGGTGCACAAAGGAGCCCCTTACCAGCGGAACATGGGATGGAAGGTTTATTTTTTTTAAATAAAAATAATAAATCACACTTCAGTAAGCATGTGCCATGATTTATAGCCTGAGGGAGTGTCAAATAACCTGCGAACTCCCAAGAAGGTAACAGGACAAATCTTGTAAATGCAGTTAAATACAGAACGATAGTTGTATAACCGAGAAGCACATTCCTGTCCAGGATGAACATGTCATATTTGATTTTAACAGATATTTTCCATTCTCCAGCTGCTTTATAGCTATCTATCTTCATGCCAGAGCTTGTAAGACCATATTGAAGTAAAAAAAGTGCCAAAGCAATCTATGCAGCTACATCTGGGTGATTAAAATGTGTCCTACTAATAAAGGCTGATTTGTGGAATGGGTTTTCTGTGGATTTGTACAGCAAGGATCCAACATTAACACTCCATCACCACATGACACATGTCAGCACAGTGGGGACACGTTGAAGAATCAACTGCACATTCTTTGAGCTGTGAAAGATTTTTAGACTTGCAGTTTTCAAGCATGGTAAGGAATAAAGGTTTAGCAAAATAAGGTATTACAG
This sequence comes from Amazona ochrocephala, assembly GCA_039720435.1. Classification (NCBI taxonomy): domain Eukaryota; kingdom Metazoa; phylum Chordata; class Aves; order Psittaciformes; family Psittacidae; genus Amazona; species Amazona ochrocephala. Next base: position 16,747,771 of record CM077879.1, read on the forward strand.
GCCTAAACATAAACCAGACATTTGGAAGTGTATCATCATTGTCACACCATAGGCTGTTTTCAGCCAACGGAGCAAGACAACAGAGCTAGCTTATCATGGGTCTCCGCAGCAGGGAAGAGACCCCAGAGTATGTCAGATATGTGTGTTTTATCACCTTCCACATTTTTTCTAAATAGATATTTTCCTGTTCATAATAAATGAGCTGTAAAAGTGCAATAAAACAAAGGCAAGAGAACAGAAATGTATTACTGCTTAGTCCTGTACTAGCAGTTTCTGCTGCAGCAAGTAAAAGCAGAGCTAAGGAAAATCATGGTAACTCTCTTGGCATCCAGGAGGTCATGAGAAGAATCCCTTCCACACTTCTGCAAGCCACAGTACATTTCTGCTAATAAGACCCCAGCAGACATGTACGATACACAAAGTCTGACCTGAACAGCTTCTGGAATGGTGAACATATAATTTAAGTATGCTTGAGTAACTGGGGTGCAATAAACCCTGGGTATAAGAATGGCCATATACGATGGAATAGAACACCATCTTGTACACCTAGCAGTTCAATAGGTATCAATAATGAAAATAACAGGGCAAAAACATACATTTGACACAGACAGTGAAGCAGAACAGAAAAATAAAATTGCAAAAGGTGCTTCTCTAACACTTGACAGTAGAGTCCCTGGCTGCTGTGGCATCCCAGCTTGGTCAGGAGTTGTCTGCTTGAAGACGGAACCACTTGGAACAGCCATTTTGGGTGGCCTGAACCTCATTCTTCCAGTGAAAGTGCCATGAAGTTCCCCATGACTAAATACCATTTGTCAGAGAGAACAACATAGCTTTCTTTCCATCTCCTCTCCAAGGTGATTTTAACACTTTTAGTAGAGGTCTCATTTCTAGCTTCTTACCATTTGTTCCCCCTGACTTTCTCTTTCAAAGGACAGTGGTGTGCCTCTCCAGTCACAGGAGTCTCAAGTTTTAGGAGAAACAGCAATGGTACAAACCTACTTCAGATTCACAATTCACTCTTCTATTGTTTTCTGGAGGGCTTCTCACCTGTCATCCATCCAGCCAGAAGAATCTTGTTGCCTACCTCACACTTCATTTCACCACACTTCATTTCAAGAATTTCAAATCCCAACTGCAAGCAAATACCTATTAATATTTACCAAACAAATGTATTATTTACACTTGGTTATGCATAACAGCACTGACAGTTCCTAGGTTAGAAACTAAAGCCATTCATCTCTCTTGTTGTAATAATTGTTAAAGGACACTTGGTTATGCATAACAGCACTGACAGTTCCTAGGTTAGAAACTAAAGCCATTCATCTCTCTTGTTCTAATAATTGTTAAAGAGTTCAAAACTACTTAAAAGTTACTTTAATCCAGTTTCAGATCTCTTGTTCTGAAAATTTGTAAAGCGCAATCACGGAAACAAAACAGACTACAAGGACAAATACCAAAGCTTGGACTCAAGAGCACTGGTATATTTACGTATTACAGTTAATACGTTAATGCTCAGTGTTTGTCTTGCTCCCATCTAGCATGTGTGTCCCCTGTCTGCCTGTGCATAACATGAAACAGCTCATGGTCTGTTGTATCAGTGGAAAACAACTGTCCTTTTGAAAGTTAATTAAGGATGCCAGCAGTGAACTACGGGAACAGAAGAACTGGCAAACAAAGGGAAATATAACCCCCAATTTCAAGGAGGGGAAAATGGATGAGCCGGGGAATTACAGACCAGTCAGTCTCACCTCTGTGCCTGGCAAAATCTTGGAGCGGATTCTCCTGGAAGGCATGCTGAGGCACATGAAAACCAACAAGGTGCTTGGTGACAGTCAGCACGGCTTCACTAAGGGAAAATCCTGCCTGACCAATATGGTGGCCTTCTATGATGGGGCTACGGAACTGATGGACAGGGGCAGAGCAGTTGATGTCATCTACCTGGACTTGGGCAAAGCCTTTGACACTGTCTCACATGACATCCTTCTCTCGAAGTTGGAGAGACATCAATTTGATAGGTGGACCACTCGGTGGATAAAGAACTGGCTGGATGGCCGCACGCAAAGAGTAGTGCTCAATGGCTCAATGTCCAGCTGGAGACCAGTAACGAGTGGTGTCCCCGAGGGATCGGTGTTGGGACCGGTCCTGTTCAACATCTTTGTGAGTGACATGGACAGTGGGATTGAGTGCGCCCTCAGCAAGTTTGCCGATGACACCAAGCTCTGTGGTTCGGTTGATATGTTGGAGGGAAGGAATGCCATCCAGAGGGACCTTGACACGCTTGTGAGGTGGGCTGATGCCAACCTGATGAAGTTTAACCATGACAAGTGCAAGGTTCTATACCTGGGTTGGCGCAATCCCAGGCACAGCTACAGGTTGGGCACAGAAGAGATTCAGAGCAGCCCTGTGGAGAAGGACTTGGGGGTGTTGGTCAATGAAAGAAGGAACATGAGCCGGCAGTGTGCGCTTGCAGCCCAGAAAGCCAACCATATCCTGGGCTGCATCAAAAAGAGCGTGACCAGGAGGTCGAGGGAGGTGATCCTTCCCACTCTACTCTGCTCTTGTGAGACCTCACTTGGAGTATTGTGTGCAGTTCTGGTGTCCTCAACATAAAAACAACATGGAACTATTGGAACAAGTCCAGAGGAGGGCCACGAGGACGATCAGGGGACTGGAGCACCTCCTGTATGAAGACAGGCTGAGAAAGTTGGGGCTGTTCAGGCTGGAGAAGAGAAGGCTGCGTGAAGACCCCATAGCAGCCTTCCAATATCTGAAGGGGGCCTATAGAGATGCTGGGGAGGGACTCTTCATTAGGGACTGTGGTGAGCGGACAAGGGGTAATGGGTTTAAACTTCAACAGGGGAAGTTTAGATTGGATCTGAGGAAGAAATTCTTTAATGTAAGGGTGGTGAGGCCCTGGAATGGGTTGCCCAGGGAAGTCATGAATGTTCCATCGCTGGCGGTGTTCAAGGCTGGGTTGGACATAGCCTTGGGTGGCATGGTTTAGTGGAAGGTGTCCCTGCCCATGGGAGGGGGGTTGGAACTGGATGATCTTAAGGTCCTTTCCAACCGTAACTATTCTATGATTATATGATTTAATTCTACTGTCACTGCTACAACAACAGACCAGTGGTAACACCTCAAGCACTTGCAGGTTACGCGGGTATCCTCTACAACTCATTAGCTCGAATCCTACCATCTCTGCATAATCTCTATGTAAGTTGGAAGCTCCCCCACTCAATATTCTTTCAGTTCTTCCTGCTCCAATTCTTAGTCTCTCATGTTGCTTAAGCTAAAGTCATTAATAGAAGTCAAATATAGCAGAAATATTTAATCACGGTAAAAAAAATATACTTTTCATAAGATGTTAACTCAGTGCATGTCTTCTGAGACAGGTCCGCAGAACAAAACAATTGAGAAACAAACATCAGGTAGTTAAGCAATTTCTTTTTTATTTAAATGAACTGGGAAACTGGGAATTTTCTCAAATTAAAAATAGAAACTTTTAAAAATCTGCAGTTCTGAACATTACATATACACATATGCTACATACTGGCAATTAGAAATGCTTCCATTTATGACCTAAAAATGAAAAATTTAAGGTTATTCTAGGTTAAAGACTGGTATCGCTTTTCAGCATGTCTTAATTACATGACTGTTTGACAGAATTACCCCTACTTTAAGCCAATGAATCTTGTTGGAAACAAAGTTAACAATACTCACATATGAAGAGACGATATTTTAGATCGATGTATGCAATTAATTCACCCACCTTAATGCTTTACTCTAGTAACAGAGATACTTTTGGGCCTTGTTGATGAATTCTGCTGTTCATTAATTCAGCAATGCAACTGTATGCCTAAATTCCAGGCAATAACTCTAGTAGTAGAAATGTTAACTCCAATTGTGAAACGCATTTGAGTTTCAGTATTAGAAATCATATTTTTAAATTATTTAGCAAAAATAATATTGCTGCCCCCTGAAAGAGTCACAGCTTAACACTGGTACTATTAAGAACATCACAGAAGTGAGCGTGAATAAGGAAAAGGGAGGCAGAAAACATAAAGCATTCTAAAAATCACCCACATATGGCATTTCTCATGCTCTTTTTGAGTACTACTGAACTCTAGAAAGCTTAGCTTTTGCACTATATTATGCATCACGGACACTCCCAACCCTCCCACCCAAAGAGTTTCAAAACAAACTTCTCCAAAAAAGTCCCTTTTAGGTCTACACTGCGAAACCCACTAAATATCAAATAATTAAAAAAAGAGGGAGAAAACAAAACTGCAACTGAAGTTTTCAGAGACACAAAGAGACACTGTGAATCCCATTACACTTCAAATTTAGTCCAAAGTGATCATTCAAGAGCACCGAATAGCAACACTGATCATGCTGGTAAATTCATTTGTGAAGAGCACTATACAAGATTAAAATCTTAACTAAACACTTATGTTTTAAGAAAAATGAATATACAAAAGTCTCTGCATACAAAATGCATTTTTATGTAAACGTGTATGTACTGTGTTTAACACAAATCAACAGTTTAAGATAAGAACTTGACCAGTTGCCAGAGGATTGCTAGGCAAAGACTGTTAATCTAATTCATTTATATACTGTGATGTAAGGTAAAAAGCCCAGTGTAAAAAAGTAAAAAACAAAAACCGCTTTAATTCAAGCTTTGAACAGTGGTATTTCAGAGGCAGTGCCCTGATTGCAAAATATTCTGTACAGTAGTTTATGGCATAACATTCAATAGTACAATTGGGATTTACAGTACGGGCGACATAAAACAAGTGGCTCAGGATTTTGAAGATGAATGCAAATGCCAATACACTTGGAAGAATAATGATATATTCCCACAGAAGAATCTCGAGCCTCATTTATATAGCCTAGAAATAAACACAAAAACAATTCAGGGGATCTTTATGAAGGCAGAATTATAATGTAATTTAAGTAGAATTAGGCATAGATTTTCACACAGGTATCAATATGGTTCAATAAGTAGCTTATTTTTTACTTTTACAACTTAAAACACTCATGTTACAGAAAGCAGAGCAGCCTTCTTAAAAGTAGTAAAGTAGTAACAGACTTAGAATTGACTTTAAAATCTCATTACTTACCCCTGCATGTTTCCAGTATGGGTTACCACTGTTCCACAGAGCTACACAAGAAAAAAACATAAACCAAAACCATCATTTTCTTTTGCCCATGAGTGGAACAGAAATACTGTGTCTGACTAAGGTGAGAGAAGCTCGGTTGGCATGAACTATTCTCAAACTTGTACCCACTTAAACAAGAATTTTTCCAAAGAGAAGGAAATAGATTCACGTTTTTCTCCACCAACCTTTCTTTATTATCTTTGTTATCTTTGTTTCATGATAGAAAGAAATGCTTGGATTACAATTCACCACCGCTCCTTTGAGAACTTAACTTCAAATACAGCCACCATTTTTATGAGAGCAAAATGGGAGGCTGGGTTATCTGTACCTTTGACATGTATATAAAAACACCTGCGTGAGATACCTATACAAATATACCTTACACAGATCTCATACTTGTATTTACATATTTCATATTTATAAGGAAAAATATTGCCTTCTCTTTCCAGCAAAATAATCCATCTGATTCTGAAGGACAAAAAACCACTATGGGATTCTTCACACCTGCAAAAGTGCAGGTGTACAGAAATCTATTTGAATTCATGTCTCAAAGTATCTCCCAAAATAATTTACAGGAAATGAGAAAAAGCAAGGATAGCATAAGAGTGAAGAGTTAGAAACAAGACTCTATTTGCTGTGGGAATCCCAGATTGAGAAATTCAAAAAGCATGTCTCTCTCAGTTAGCAGTTTTTCAAATTATCTCAGCATACAGAAGTCAGCATTGCTGAATCCCTACATTTTACTATGGCAGCTCATTTTGAGTAACTTAAAACTTAAGATTTAGGAAAAGAAACTCAGGGTCTTTGTTTAAAAGATTTTAGGTTAGTAATTTTTAGCTTATTCAGGAGCACTGTTTTAACTATTCATCAATCACTGACATATCACAGAAAACATGCTATGAATGTCAAGAATATAAACATTCATATTAAAGATTCAAAGATCAGAAAGGCATTTCTAAGGCCTGAACAATTATTAGTTTCCTCTTATGTAAAATATTGAAAGTCCTTAGCACTGAGAGTCCTTAGATATGCCTGAAGAAAGTATTTTTGAATTAAACACACTGTAGGTTTTAACATTCAGAGAGTACCCTTAAGTTGCAGAACATATCATGACGATTGTAGCCATAAGTATCACTAAAAATATTGTTATAAGTAAAAATTTCCTTCAGAAGGAATCAAGATTTGGTCAGCAAATTAATTATCATTAAATACAGTTCCAATAAATAATAACACACACCTGATTCAGCCATAAAATCTCGCATGACTTCCAAACTGTGAGTTCTCTTGGTATTTACCCATTACGGAAGGAATTTCTCTACCAATACTCAACCTATACTTTCAGTCACGAGGTTGCAAGTTAAGGCACAGTGAGCACAGATTTCAATTGTAAGTTAGAGCCTTCCTTAAGCAACTTAGATATTTTGCAGCCCTAAATATCAAAGCGGTGGGACACTATGTTAACCCCATGGAAACTGAAAGTCTCACAGTAGCTAAGGTTTTACAGCACAGAAGTTGTAGAGACAGAAAAGAACCCAAATCCCCTCCTCTGTAAACAAACCTCAACTTTCTTATTTTGTGACATTACACTATTTCCACCCATGCAGAAACACCCACTTTCTCTGTTCATGTTTTCTCCATACCCTGCATTCACCTGCTTTTTCCCCAGAAAAAGCTCCTCTTGTCACAATGGAAGAAATGAAACTACTTGGGATTAACAATGCATTCCATCCTATCACTTTCAACTACTATCAGAGTATTTTAACATCTTTATCAATTTAGGACCACCCCCTGGCCTAGATAAATACCTAATCACCTGGACTTTAAGATCTAATTTTGGCAATTGCTTTGTTAAGTTGCTTGAAATTACGACAATATCTGCTGCTATGAAAAGAATAGTGGAGAAGTATAAATCAACAGCATTTGCTATAGTGAGTAACCATGCAAAAAAACCATACATAAATAAGTGATTCTCTTTAAAACGTGCAGAAAAGTGGATAGGTGATTAATACAGTACATTAAGTAAGGACACATGAAGGCATGCAGTTTCAGACTTGGTTTACCTTGTAAAAACAGGATTGTGTATACCATATAAATGCTCTTTATGATAACCATTATTACCATTTTCCGTACTGTAATAAAATAAATACACCAAGAAAGACCATGTTAACTATAAAATGTGCTATGTACAGTATGGCTTCTAAGACATGCACATGGATGTCAGTGTTATATGCAAAGATAAACTGTGTCTGTACAATAAAACATACTTTTCCTTTATAACATTCAGGAGTTATGGCACAATTATAATTTTATATTTTTTAAATACTTTTATATATTCTCCAAAAATTAAGTATTTTGGTATTCTTGAGTTGAATACTCTAATATAATCTATATTGTCTGGTGAAACAGAACACATTACCTCATTTGAAGTAACAAGTTACATGAAAAATATAAACCCTCCCACCAGAATAATTGTAACAAATACCAGCGAAAATGTCTTACGTTTTCATGGGCATAGTTTCACCACTAAAAAACACAGAAAAGGAGGAGTAATTAACTAGATACTAATAAGTGAGCAATTTTAGCTGTACATGCCTGTTTCTGCTCCACTGACTAGTGAATGTGTAATGAAAAATGACCAGTGGGAAAACTGAGAAATGCAGTGCACAGGCTAACTGAACAATGAGCAAAACCAAAGAGCAGAAAACAGTGAAAACAAAACTGATGGGAAAATGTGCAAGAACAGTTATCATAAAGTAAAATGCCAAGTCCCTGAGACAGAGGAACTGCAATTGAAAAAGGAAAGACTCATTAGGAATAACTAAGACAGTAAGAAAGCAAATAATTCAAGAAGATTACAAAGCAGGCATAATTCACCTTAACAGCTTACTTAGCAAAGCTAAACACTTGTACATTTAGAATACATTTATATAATCACTGTACACAAAGCTCTGAAAACCTCATTCTGAAGTAAGTTTCTCAAAGTCAGGGCTGACACTATCGGCACAGAGCCATAGCAAGTCAAAGCAACGACACCTCACCTGCACACACTGTGCAGGCACCAACCCAAACCTGCAATACTCTACAAGAACATACAGTTCTAATCTGACCAAATAGAAGGTTTCAGGATTATAGTGCCTTCATGTGAGATACTACAAAAATATTTCAATCCATGTGCCATTTAGCTTACTTAGAAGTACATACTTACTCATCATACACATCCTCTGTATCCATTCTACGATAGTATTTGGAGAGTTTCACAGCAAAAATTATGGCAGGAATTAAAAATATTGAAGAGCCTCCCAAACCAAACCAGAAGGTATTCTGAAACAAAGCAGAATCCAGGAAAAAGACATTGATATTCTAACCATTGTTACTGGAAGAACACAGCCAAAATTAGTAGCACTGGTCTTATGGATTATCTGAAGCTCCTTATACTAGCATGCAGCAGGGCATCTTAAGTATTCTCCACCGTCAATGTGAACCGAAGTAAGAACAGCACTGCCCTCAAATGTAACCAAACAGAAATGTGTCTGAAGTTGCTCAAAGCTACACAGCCATAGTGCCCTAAGAAGTTATGGCAACGTACTCAGCCTTGGGAGAGAAAGTAATTTTGCATCTCAGCATTAACTGTTTCTTTCTCCTTTCTTGGTATTTTAAAGTATTAATCTTGTTCATGGCTCTTTCTCACAATCCAAGTTTCTAGCACTTTCTCAAGGTACTTTTAAACTTGCTAACTGCAGCCTGTTTGTCTGATTTCATTATCATACAGCTGAACGGAGTTATCACCGATGTTAAAAAGATCATTTTTCAAATTTGATTTGTACTGGCTGGAGGCATTTTGACTTTTAAGTGACTCAGCTAAGTTCTATCATCAGGAAAATCATGGTCCATCTCCCACCAGATGGTTAGTGGCTACACAAAGGAGAACAGAAGCTCTGTAACATGCGAGATAATCGATTCTGCCACGTTAGGAGGTTTACGTGGTTAAGGATTATCAAGGTTAAGCATTTTGTGGTTAAAGCACTATCAAGGTTCAAATGCTTTGGCTTTGACTGATTATACACATTTATTCTTGGTAGGATTAGGACCTTGCTACAAGTGCCATAAAGCTAAGCAATAGCTAGGAGATATTTCAGGTAGTTTCCAGGCATGTGGTTTCTTATTCTCTTTTTAATACATACTGCCCTCTTTCCAAGCTCTTTTGGCAAGATGAAAAGCCAATAATGCCCTTACATATTGCAACTAGTCATGCTCCAAGTCTCCACTGTATAGGAATGAATCAAGGTCCGCTACAAGTCAAGTGACAAAACATCATTCAGGTTTTCTAGATTCCAGGAAAGACACTTGAGAAAGTTTTTCCTTCCTATTTCTCACTCACTTCCCCCACTCCCTCTCCTTAAGTCAGAAACGGTTACAGCTGAAACTTCAGATCTTCATGCTTTTCCATTTCAAGGTCATTCAGAATCAAGCAATCAAACAGAAACCCAGATATTTTTTCCAGAACTATAATTTCAAACCAGTAGTACTGTATTTACTTTGCAATTCAAGTTGTAAGAAATTTAGTCAGAACAGTTAATTTTACAGCATTCTAGCTAATAGAAGCCTAAGTTTACAGGGAACATAAAACAAGTCCAGCACTGGTTTGGCTTTGGACTTGCTCCAGATCTGAACACTTTTTTTTCCCTGCATAACTTTGAACGTGACGCTTTATTATCATACTTCAGAACAGTCTAGCCAGAATAATTAAATGCAGATGTACATTCAAAGAATTTCCCACTGCCCCAATTCTGAATAACAGAAAATATTCCTTACCACAGAATCAGTTATATAGCTGCATAGAAAAATATCTACTGCTGTATCTATCACATTGGCAATAGGCTTGCATGCTGCTACCTCCATGGCAATCTGAAAGATATTAAAAAAATGTAAGTATATAGCTCAAAGTATGTAACAATAAAATAAGAATCTCAAAACTTGATTATAGTTACAGATGCTGTTTATTAAATTCTTTGCTCTCACCCTATCCAAATGCCAGTGGGGGTATGCTATCAACTGAACATCTCTAAAACCTCAGCTTACCTTCTTAAAGGCTGCAGCTGAAGAAAGAAAAATACAACAAGATGCTAATGACATCAATTTGAACTAAGCAGGGACATGCTCAGTGCAGTATTAGCACAAATGCTAATGGTAGATTTCAGGCTAGCCCTGGAAAAATGCAGTTTTTACATCTTATTCCAATCAACACAACTCATCATTTCTGTTCTATTTCAAACACAACAGAACTATTTACAGAAGACAAGTTTTCCCCTTCTTAGTAAGTACAAATCTCTTACAAGCTGAAATTATAAAACATACTATCAAAGTAACATGATCATTATCATCTAGTGTTTTCACATTCTTTTCAAACACAGCTTCTCTCAATGAAGTTAATGCATCTTACCGACTCCTTGACCCACTCAATGTATTGCTCAAAGTAGCCAACTATGGTATCCATGTACTTTTTTGTCTCCTAGGAGCAGAAAAAAGTGAAGTGAATAAAACTAAGTGAAACTTTATCTCCATGACATCATAAATTAATGTACTTTAACTAAGGCTCACCTGTACAATAACTAGAGAAGCGTTGTTATTTATGAGAAGCTGGGCAGCATTAACAGCGCTTATGACATTTTTAACCTTAACCTGGAGAGGAAGAGACAGCGTTTAATATACATAAATCCCTTTCAGGATGTTACAATGGCTCTGCAACCATTTTTGGGACCCTATTCTCTTTAAAAACCAATGTTACTGTCCTGTCAAAACATGCAAATCCAGACAGAACATGAGCCAGCCTATAGACTCAAGATCACCTGACAAAATTCTCTCACTATTAAAAAGGGAAGACATTAGTGTTATGAACAGTATCTTTTCCTGAATCCTATGTTACCAATTTATATACTGGATCAGCTTTCTCTTCCATTCTCTTTCCTTTCTGTAAAAGTAGAAATACATTCATCAATGTAGTATATATTACAGACACATACAGTGCACAGCAAGAATACAGTGCCTGTATACTAATACAACTCTTACTTACTAGAGTATGATTCTATACAGCTAGACCATGCTGCTAATCAATATCCAAAAGGATTGAGACACTTCTTCAATGCATGTGCAACCCTATCAAGTCTCTCAAAGAACACACACAAAGGATAATGTACATAACAGCCTGAAACTGTAGAGGTGTTTCCCAAATACACTTACAGGTCAAACACTTTCTTATCAGCACCTGATTTCATGGCTTCTTAGTCCCACCTTCCAGGTTCAAATCACAGATTCTAAAGGAAACCTAGCTCACCTGCTGCTGTGGATGGGTGAAAACCATAATGAGAAGAACTGGGGTAGGTATGGCCCATCAAGCTGCTGTGACTATGACTCTTAAGCACTAGCTAGCGTGGCTGGATTCTTGCTAGCAGAGCCAAGGCAGGCTGGTGGCAACAGAAAGCTTTGCTGCCAGAAAAGTAACCATCCTGTTGCATATTCTCCCAAATCCAGCAGACTGCGAAGGCAGTGGTCCCACTGTGTGGGCATGAGCTGCTACTTAAAAGGGGAAACATGGCTGTCCTGGGGAAGCCTCTATACAGGTCCAGGCTCCCACAGCAGGGCTGAAGCTGCAGAAGCAGGAAGGTAACAAGTCCAGTGCTAAAGAAACAGGCTGGGAGCTGGATGTTGGACAAGAGGTGGTTAAAGACATGTTAAGCGCTCTTTTCTAAGTTGAATTTTTGTGTTTTACTTCTTGGTTGTCTTCCCCCCTCACTCCCCAAGTTTTGCATTCAAGGATTCTAGAAAAAACAACTACGTTTTTGGGAAATGAGTAACACACCATATGGAATTATGCTGAAGTCTAGTTTACCATGAGACAATTCAGTTTACAACTCATGCTTCAAAAAAATTCCCAACTTTTTCTCTCCCCCCCCCGTAAGGAAGGGAAAGCCAGAGTAAAAAAAGCTGTGCACAAGAAATATCTGAATCCCTGCTGCTACCTCAATGCACTACAACCTTTTCCAATAACAGAACAGCCAGAAATAGAAACAGCTGTACTGAAAATATATGCCCTGCATATGCGGTGAATGGACTTAAAACATATAAAAATATTCCTGTTGCTAGAAAGAAAACTTTACCATAAGTTCAGATGATGTCCTCTTCAGTAATCGGATGCTCTGATTTAAAGTGCTCTATTAGAAAGAAGGGGAGAAAAAAAAACAAACGAACATTCAAGTCATTGCTACAGGTAAGAGCCCATCTCTTTTATGATATGAATACTTTGATCTTCTCTAGATTATTTCATATAATACAATATATCACACTATATACAGTAACAACAGTTGTATTAAAATGAATACGACTTTTTATAAGAGCAAGTAGTGATAGGACAAGAGGTAATGGCTTTAAATTGAAAGAGGGTAGATTTAGATTAGATACAAGGAAGAAGTTCTTCCCTGTGAGGGTGGTGGGGCACTGGCACAGGTTGCCCAAAGAAGTTGTGGCTGCTCCAACCCTGGAAGTGTTCAAGGCCAGGTTGGATGGGGCTTTGAGCAACCTGATCTAGTGGAAGCTGTCCCTGTCCCTGGCAGGGGGTTGGAACTATATTATCTCTAATTATCTCTTCCAAACCAAACCATTCTATGACTCTTATGCACTGTGTACTCAAGACTTTAGATTTAACTAAGATTTATTTGGAGTGAAGAGAGAACAGTTAAAATCAGAACCAAGCATTCAGAGAATTCTATAATGTGCAATTTCAGAAGGGAAAAAGCACTTACCCTAGCTTTAACATATTTCTTGACAGTCAGTTTTGTAAAAGGAAAAAGAGATGAGAATAATTAGGAGTTAATTAGGAAAGAACAACACAGAATTAGACTGGAAGGGAAGACTTAACGCTTTTCTACCAGAGGGCTTTGAATAGGGCAGGAACACTGTATCAGATGATAGGATAAACTAAAAGTCATCATGTTACCTAGAAGAAAAAGCAACACCTAACATATACACAGCTTGATACTTAAAAGCCTGGCAAAATAAGGCAGAAGCAGCCCTTTCACATCTTTTATGGCATCAGTAAAAAATACTTTTCTTTGGCTCTAAATACTCCTGTCAGGAGTCCCCAGTTCTGATTAACACTGTTAGGTGATTGCTAATTCCAAGAAATAAAGTGTGAAAATGGTAACTGCTTTTAGTAATGAAGACAAATGCTAAGCAAAAAAGAAAATGACCAAATTGGGGGTAGGATTTTGTAAATTTCTCCCATTTCCTATTTTATTCATATATAATCAAAAATAGATACAGAAAAAAATGGGGAGGAAAAACACTATGATTTTAGAAAACATTATAAAGTAGTAGTATTTAAAGTAGGAAAACTATTTATTAAACACGTACTTTAACCAGATTACTCTTCAGTGAGACAGTGAAAATGCAGTCTGTGCTTCTGTACTAGCAAAAGTCCAGCTTTCTGTATTTAAGAGATTTAAAGATTCATATTTTCTGCAACTACATTTTAGTATTGCTTTAATATTTTACCATAGCTTGCTCTAGTGGAATGACTTGCTGGTTATGAATCATTCGAATGTTGTTTGCATGTCCTTTTAAGGCATTTTCCAGTGCTCCTTTTGGCTGTAAAAACACAATTATGCAGTATTATTCAGTAGTTTCAAAGCTTTCTAACAAAGCAAGAAACAATGAAAGTTGCACATTATCCTCATCCATTGCAGAACAGCTGATGCTAACAACGGGATATGGCAAAATGAATTCCTCAACACAAAGAGGATAAAGCACTATATTAATAATTCAAACCTCAACAACCAAACTAGATACATTATACTGCTTTTCTGGCGATAACATTATCAGCACAGATTTAACTGGAGAGAATTTTCACATGGTGCACTAAGTCATTTTAAATACAGAGGAGCCAGCACATCCCCCTCTAACTCACGGCAAGAACCCTGCAGCCATGGCACTGCAGCTGGCATGAGCATTGCCCAGGCACAGGTACTTGCTTTTGTTTTGGGCACTGTGGACATCACCCTGAGGCACACTCTGCTTTCTGAGGGGCACAGAAGTTTCCCAGCCGGTAACTTGGAAATGTGTCTGTGGAAGTTATTCTTCATTTCTGCAGCTCCTGCTTTTCAGTCAGAAGATACAAGTTTGTGCCCTGATTTTCAAGACTGACTGCCTGTCTGGAGCTCACACTTGCTGCAAAATACCATGGAATTTGATTTTATTCTCAGAAATACAATTTTCTTCCATTTCCTTTTGATGGCAAAATCACTTGGCTCCCTGCATACATTGAATACATGCTGCTCACTGCTTTGAAAGTGTACTAATGGCATACCTCAGAGATGTATTTGCTTCCTGTGAAGTGTTCATGTAAGCGGTCAGCTGTGGCACTGAGCTTCAGGATGCTTCATGTGCTGCACTGACAAGTGGAATTCCCTTACCTAACAACACCTCTGGGGGGTAGCTCCCTCCTCCATACACTGACCCAGTGTTCTGATATAAGTTTTATTCCATTTACTCCTTCCAGTAAAAAAACATCCACTCAATTTCGTGTAAGGTGCCAGAAAATGTAAACTATAATCCCATGGTTAATTAATTCCAAAAGGTTTTAGTTTATTCTTTAATTGATGGCTCTTGCAAACTTTAAGAGTTAACACTAATAACAAAGCGGGATTACAAAATATTCTTGGAAACCAGTATCAGTTTTGAAACGATCTAATTTTTGCACTATGTCATATTGTTGTAGGGTTTTGGAGGGGTTTTTTTGTGGCTTTTTTTTTTTTTTTTAGACATTTCATAGATTACACTAAGAAAGAAATACAAACATGCGCCGTGACAGAGAACACATTTAATACTGTGATTTTCTTTGTCTTCTATACGAAGAAATGACTGCCTAACCTATTCTGAATTCAAATACTTCCTTCAGATTCTATTACCAAAAATAAAGAAAAAAACCCTATCTACCAGCACAATAAATTTTCCTTTATGGAGCTATGTAGAATACACCTTAAAAGAGACATCTCAAAGGCAATTCTATGTAAAGCATAACACACTTGAAGAACCTCAGCTTTCACTTAGAAAATAACCCAAAACATGAGCAAAAACTCCCCACCTGTATAAGGATCAAAATGGCACAGTAAAAATTGAAAATTGAAGTGAACTGTGGCCAAAGTTACTGGTATCTGTCCAATTTAGCAGACAAACTACATGAGTAAACAGGCAATATGTGGCTCAGTCATGGTACTTGGAGAGGATGCTAACTACAATACAAGAAAAGCTCTGAGCAGCCTAAACCTGACATGAGCACACATGTGGCGGAAAAAAGCACTAAGATGTGTGATCAAATTATATGGAGTAAGTACACCAGCAGCCTCTACTGTGCCTTCTTCTCCCTAGAGAAGGGATAGATATCTGATAAATTCCAGACAGCATGGTCTCACTCTGCTCTCTGTGTCCCTTAATGATCCAAGCGATAGTAGCACATATGCAGCATAACTCTCTCCTACATCACAATGCAGGCATTTATCTTGGGCCAGCCTCCAACCTCATGGCCAAACTATGACTCTCATTTTGAAAAACAAATATGAAGTGACCTTGACATTCATACAAACATATTAGCTGAATATTCACTATCTGTTAACACAGCTGCGTCATTCTGCAGATTCATCTGCAACCAATGCCGTAGCTGCACCCTCTGACCATTGTCCATGTGTCTGCATACAAAAAAGCCCTTCAGAGCAGACAGGATCTCTTCTGTGTGTTCTCCCGCCACAGTGGGTCCCCAGTCCTCATTAGAGCTCTTATGAGCTGCCACAGTATTACTTTTATTGCTAATTGCAAAACATTCCGTTCAGTAACTGAAACAAAGTTAATTCAAATCATAATCTTCATCACAGCCTAACCTATTTTTTTTTCCAACTGGGACCCTAAAATGTAGAAAGCATAAACAGCAAGTATTCCCCTCATTTCTTAAGCAAACAGTGGAATTCAAGAAATTATACTTCCAAAGCAGAAACTGTACAACATTTGGCATAGAAAAATCAGTAATTAGCAATATTTAAAATACAGTTCATATCCAATGTTGTTCGTGAAAGTTTTTCCTTAGGTGACAATGCATCATATATACAAGTGTCTGAAGTATAACTATTCTACGATTCTAAAATACTCCCACAGGAAGTCTAAATGCTTGGCTATGTCTTTATATTTACAAAGTATATAAAAGATACATTTTATGTACTACTGTATTACTGAATTAAACTTACCAGCTGGTCTGCTCTTGCTTCTAAGTCATTAGCAAACGACAGAAGATCAACTTTGGTAACACTTTTATTGATCTGAAACAAGATGTGAACAGCAGAAGAAAGAGTGCATGTTGTTATTGCATACAAACACTGCACACCACCTACTTTGTCTGCTATTTATTTCTTTAAATGTTTAACTTCTGAAGTGCTTTTGCTCCATGTTTTGTGATTTTCTAAAACACACCCCTTCACACAAAAGCAGACTTTTCTCTGTTTTGCCCACTGTTAAAAGAAACATTTCATTTTATGCTTTGTCCCAGTCAAATCTCAGTTGACTACATCTCACCTCTGTCAAATACGCTGCAAAGTTTATCCCTTCTATTCCTGAAGAGCTGAAATTCAGAAGATTCTCCTTCCCAATTTCATCCAGCAGGATGATTTTGCTGAGGTTTATCTGAATATGCTCAATTTTAAGAGCTACATCTTCTGTATACTGAAAGGAAAACAAAATAAAGCATGTAAGTGGTTTGCGCCCAGTGCATATACATCTATAGCTGCCCCTCCCCAGGCATCTTGCTTTTGCTGACACATCACTTCCATGAAGAAGCACACACTGATTTTTGCTTACATCAGTTGAATTCAATTAACTTTGATGGAATCCACCACATAATGTTCTTCCCTTCCCTGCAGTATCCACACAGTTTAGCCATGCCATGTTCTAACCTAGCCATGCATCTTTCATACCAATGAATTACTTGCCTTTCATTACATCCATTTAAGCAGGCTTCTCTGAATAGATGTTAGTCCCTCCTAAGAGGAGACAGAGATAAAAGAGAATTCTCTTTCCTCTCCAGGAAATGTTATGTTTAAATATTTAAGTTCTATCCCTGGCCCTAACCAAGGAAACCTAGAGAATTCGGTATCTCTGTTGTGGCCAGGACAGACACTGCCCACTCTATTAGCCATAGGACTAAATAAGATTCCTCTAAATATGTTTAGTGGGAACTAAAGATGACCTATTTATCATTACCTGAAGTCCTCCTGCACGGCATCCAAATCTAAAATGTTGCCTTTCCTGCATGGGCCACAGAGCAAAAGATGAGGAATCTGGAAGCCTGACTTCCTTTCCAGCCTCCACCTCCTTCCCAGTCTGCTGCACACATTCAAAATAATCTTCCCTGTTCATTTTAATTGTGTGTTATTTGGAGGCAGGGACTGTGTCAAGTGTGGGTATAGTGCCTGGCAGAACGGAATATGGATCCCATAGGGGTTGCTGGCACATGAAAACCAACAAGGTGCTTGGTGACAGCCAGCATGGCTTCCCTAAGGGGAAATCCTGCCTGACCAACCTGGTGACCTTCTATGAAGGGGCTACGGAACTGATGGACAGGGGCAGAGCAGTTGATGTCATCTACCTGGACTTGTGTAAAGCCTTTGACACTGTCTCCCATGACATCCTTCTCTCGAAGTTGGAGAGACATCAATTTGATAGGTGGACCACTCGGTGGATAAAGAACTGGCTGGATGGCCGCACGCAAAGAGTAGTGCTCAGTGGCTCAGTGACCAGCTGGAGACCAGTAACGAGTGGTGTCCCCCAGGGATCAGTGTTGGGACCGGTCTTGTTCAACATCTTTGTGGGTGACATGGACAGTGGGATTGAGTGCGCCCTCAGCAAGTTTGCCGATGACACCAAGCTCTGTGGTTCGGTTGATACATTGGAGGGAAGGAATGCCATCCAGAGGGACCTTGACACGCTTGTGAGGTGGGCTGATGCCAACCTGATGAAGTTTAACCATGCTAAGTGCAAGGTCCTCCACCTGGGTCGGAGCAATGCCAGGCACAGCTACAGATTGGGCGGGGAGGAGATTCAGAGCAGCCCTGCGGAGAAGGACTTGGGGGGGTGGGTTGATGAAAAAATGAACATGAGCCGGCAGTGTGCGCTTGCAGCCCAGAAAGCCAAGCGTATCCTGGGCTGCATCAAAAGGAGTGTGACCAGCAGGTCGAGGGAGGTGCTCCTGCCCCTTTACTCTGCTCTCCTGAGACCTCACTTGGAGTATTGTGTGCAGTGCTGGTGTCCTCAACATAAAAAGGACATGGAACTGTTAGAACAAGTGCAGAGGAGGGCCACGAGGATGATCAGGGGACTGGGGCACCTCTCGTATGAAGACAGGCTACGAAAATTGGGGCTGTTCAGCCTGGAGAAGAGAAGGCTGCGTGAAGACCTCATAGCAGCCTTCCAATACCTGAAGGGGGCCTATAGGGATGCTGGGGAGGGACTCTTCATTAGGGACTGTGGTGAGAGGACAAGGGGTAATGGGTTTAAACTTAAACAGGGGAGGTTTAGATTGGATCTGAGGAAGAAATTCTTTACTGTGAGGGTGGTGGGGCCCTGGAATGGGTTGCCCAGGGCAGTTGTGAATGCTTCATCCCTGGTGGCGTTCAAGGTGGGGTTGGACATAGCCTTGGATGGCATGGTTTAGGGGGAGGTGTCCCTGCCCATGGCGGGGGGGTTGGAACTCGATGATCTTAAGGTCCTTTCCAACCCTCATTATTCTATGATTCTATGATTATAGGCAACCCCAGAATTAGTACAGGCATGTGATTACAAAATCATAGAATGATTTGGGTTGGAAGGGACCTTAAAGCTTATCCAGTTCCAACCCCCTGCCATGGGCAGGGACACCTTCCACTAGACCAGACTGCTCAAAGACCTGTCCAACCAGGTCTTGAACACTGCCAGGGATGGGGCAGCCACAACTTCTTTGGGCAATCTGTTCCAGTACCTCATCACTCCCACAGTAATAATATCCGATCCAAAGCTACCCCTCTTTCAGCTTAAAACCATTCCCCTTTGTTCTATCACTACATGGCCTTGTAAAAGTAATGACAATGAAATCATGTATTATTACAGCTTAACTGAAAAGATTTTATTTTATCCAAACCCCTTCCCACTGAAATCAGGAACCATTCTTAGGAGCACAGTATATCGTATCCTGGATCAATATAAATCTGACTAGAATCAGAAGAGAACACACGAAGAAAGGCATTTATCTAAAGAGCAAGACTCTCATTAAACACCATAAGTAGTGTTTGGAAGATGCTAGACTTGCATAGAAGGTTCAAGTCTCAAAATTAAAATCAACTATATTTTTATTATCATAAAAAAGCATATCAGAGAACCTTCTGTGGTCCACTGAAAAAGGCAAAGAAGAACATCTTACTCGTAAATAGATTCCTTTCTTTTAAATTAGCTTAGCCATTTCTTGCCTCCTTACAGGAGGATATGTTGCATATAAAAACCAAAATCCCACAAACCCCAGACATGCCATACTGTGTTCAAACACCTCTCCAGCCTTCAGAAGTAATCATGCACTTGCTCATACTTTCTTTACTTACCATACTAATATTTAGAAATTCATTGATATTGAACAGGTGTTCTAGGTGAAGGGAGGTATAAATTCCTTTGTTTTCCTTACAATCACTGTAAAAATAAAAATACATCAGCCTAAAAACCACATTGAGGACTAAGTGTTAAGAAAATGATTCATATTCTAAGAGAATCAACCTGATGCGAAGTATTTTATCAAAGAGTTCAACTAATATTGTTATATGTATTGCACTAACACTACCTCTAATAACTCATGCTTTTGCTACTGATTAACCGTAAGATCAGAATGTCTTCTGGAAGGCGTACCATTTTTCCATGTGTTTTTAATATCAAGCACAAAAGTAATATGTATAAATTGAATTAAATCTTAAATAACCATGGCCATAACTTTAATACCTGTACACATTTTCAAAAGTCAAGTTAATATTTGGATTTTTAAACAGGATGCCAGAAAGATAGTTTTTCCAGTGCTGATTTAGTAAGTAGGGAGTATCCAAAACCTAGAAGACAAAATTCAGTAATTTTACTATAATTCTCAGTTTTCAATTAATGAATTTATTCATATGCAATCTTTTGACACATACCCACATCAAAGCTTATCACCCACAAATGGAAACAAGCAAGCCAGCAAATTCAACCTCTCTGGTGCAGAAAATTAATATTAAAGCTGAACTTCACCAAAAAATGCTGAATTCACAGAAGAAAAAGTATCTCCACAAGACGACAAACGCGGTATTTACACTGCAAAGCCAATTAAACCAAGAAAGGATGAATGTCTCCATTCGGTGCGTAAGGGGAAAGTAAAACCAGATCCAAATTCACTTCAAGTGTCCCATAAAAAAGAATATGCCATACATAACTGACAAGACCATCAGGACTCATGGGATTTCCAGTCATTGTTTAATAACATGAATAATTTTACCTTGAATAAAGTTTTATCTTCAAAGGGCTCACAGACCAGTTTTTCTACATTTCCACCTGTGACAAAAGTGAGCACGACTACAGTCATCAGCACCCAGGAGAAAAGAAAACTGAATCCAACGCCACTGAAAGAAAGTAAGTTGTGTAAGTTTTTGCTTTTGAAGAACAAAGTATATATGCTTGGGGCAACAGTGAAGCCAACGGTTAGCAGCTACAATATGACAAGTGGCAGATGGTTGAAATACTTCTGTTTTCCAACAGGTTTTTGCCCTCTGACACATCTTGCATGTTTCAGCTCTGTAAAGTCTTCAGCTAAATCACATTTAAAATGCCCACATCTGCATTGGGTGCGCAAACTCTTTAAGAATTAAGAGCCACAAAAGCATACAATTTTCCTTTTTAAATTCAGCTCTCTAGCCTTGTGCTCTCAAAAGAATTTTAGACAAATTTCAGATGCAAGCTTCTCCTGCACATAGCAGAAATGATATTAAACCACTACTAGGAACATCCAACAGCAACCCCCAAATTCCTAAAGTGCTCTGAGAAAGTCGAGTGTTTCTTGATTCCTTGCATGGCTTTTTTTTTTTCTTTTTTCTTTTAAGCAATTGCTCAAGTGTACTAAAAAGCTACGAAACCCTCCTTATATTTTCAATTATCTGTTCCCAGTTTTTGCAGTTTCCAAATGGATTGCCCTTGTTTCAGCTGGATTAAAGACAAATTTTATTCTTAGTAGCTGGTACAGTGCTGTGTTTTGGATTTAGTATGGGAATAAAGTTGATAACACACTGATGTTTTATGTCGCTGCTAAGTAATGCTTACTCTAAATCAAGGACTTTTCAGTTTACCATGCTCTGCAGTGAGGAGGGGCACAAGAAGCCAGGAGGAAGCAGAGACAGGACACCTGACCCAAACTAGGCAAAGGGGTATTCCATACCACAGCACATCATGCCCAGTACACAGACCAGAGTGAGTTGGCTGGGAGCCACTGATCACTGCTCAGGGACAGGCTGGGCATTGGTCAAGGGGTGGTGAGCAATTGTATTGTGCATCACTTGTTTTCTTTCCTTGGGTTTTATTCCTCTCTCCTTCCTCTTTCTCATTATAATTATTATTGTTAGCATTATTTTATACACCACCCATTATTAAACTCTCCTGATTCTCCTCCCCACCCCACCAGGGGCCGGGGGCATGAGCGAGCTCCTGTGTGGTACTTAGTTGCTGCCTGGGGTTAAAAACCAACATCACATAGAAATGCATCAGCTACAGCACTAGCCTTAGAACAGCAGATTCAGAGATTTTATCCTTCAGCTACAATCCTCAATGAAAGAGAACCCAAAATTCCCAAGACCCCCAGTGGAAGTACATGAGATCAGTACTTATTTTGGTCTGATTTTTTTCCAGCACATACACACAGAAAGCATCAATTCGTTTCACGCACATGCCCTTTAAAAAAGAATAAATCAGTAAAAACAACCTTCTATAGATACCTTTTTTTTTATCTTTCACCAATAAGTGAAACTTACGCCATGAGGAAGTTTCCTCCAGTGTTGGAGATGCAGCCTCTGGTTGTTGGAGAAGCATGTTTATCATAACCACAGGTGCCACACAGCAACCCAAGACAATAGAAGATCAGAATCAGGACCACCATGCAGCACAGAATGAGACACCCCAGCCACCTAAGGAATAACACCCAAAGTGTTTGGTTATTAGCATGAGAAAAATACACCAGAGACCATCAGAATACATCAGGCAATATTATATTCCCAACTGGCCCACTCATGGTTCTGCTTGAGCAACAAATATTAGCAATGAAAAAATGGTTTTCCTACACTTGCATGTATTTTGGGACAGAACATGATTACTGTTGGATAATAGACAGCTGCTCCTGAAGGGCTGGGGAACAAACATCACAGGAACAAGGTGTTCCCACCCCATTACTGCAGGTAAACTCTACTGTTGTAAAGTGCACCAAGCAGCAAATAACGACTCGGAGGAGGCAGATGCTCAAACAGTAATTTATTCAAGAAACAACAGAGGAATTTATGAATATGCACTCACCACTGGTCATGAAGTACATTACTCTTACTTTAAGGTTTACTACTTTTTGCACACAGTGTGATAGGACTGTAATAGTAAGTAAATGTATTTAAGGCTATTGATACCTAGCTTTATGTGTCTGTGCTGGAATGCTTTCACTGTATGGAGCATTTAACAGAACTTGATCAGAAGGAAGATCCTGAATAGGATTTGAACCTTCATTTTTATTAATTAAATCCCATAACAGTTCTATCTGCCCACATATTTGGAGCACACCCATTTATTTCACACATTTTGTATTTCATTCTAGCCTTTCATCTCCTCCCAATTCCCTCTGCTCTTCCTTTTCCCTTTTGTTCCCTTTCTCCCAGCTCATATTTCTTAAGTTCCCTTTTCTCTTCCTTGTACCTCTGTAGACGGAAAGTGGGAACCAGAAAAAGGAATATCGTAATGACTATGCACAGCCAAAACAGAGAAAGAAAAACATTAATGCTGACATGCACATTTGTAAAAGAATACTTATTAAGAACAATGAACAATGCATCTGTAATTAAGGAAAGGACAGACAGAAAATAATCTGGACAGCGACAGGCTTTGGTTTCACTTGTACTTGGAAATACTACTAGGTCAGGTTCAACAAGAATGTGTATTTAAGTTCCATGCAAATAAGATATTTCTCCACTTCTTTGAATCTAAATACAAGATTAACAGAGGCATACTGCAGCAGAACAAAGCTATGTATTTATTTGGTTAAATGCAATCTGAGCTTCAAAGAAAATACGAATAAATTTGACACATCAAGGCTCACCACACAAACTGCCTGACAAGGAACAGGTTAAAGATCATAGATTGTAAGTAAGGTTCTACAAGTTCAGTCTTCTCATTTTGATTTAAAACTGCATTAATGCCATCAGCACACATTCTGCAGCAGTGAAACTGATTATGACACAAAGATAGAAACAATTATTGATTACGGGAACAACTGATGTTTCAAAATGCAGGGAGAACTTGATGAGCTTGAGGACTGAAATGACTAATTCTGGACAAAGTTAAATGGTATGAAGTAAAAAGCTTTATGCTTCAAACTGTGAGATTATGAATTACAGGAGTCACACAAGTCTCAAATAAGAAGAACATGGAATATGTTTTTTTTCTCAAGGTACAATTAACCTAAGCATTCACAAAGACAAGTACTACACCAGTAGGAACAAGCATGGGCACACGAAGATTTACAAGGTGTGCAGCAGAATCCCTACTACTCGCTATGGTAGAAAGCATGAAATAAAAACGGATTAGCAAGGCCTCTACATTCCTATGCTCTCACAATTTAGCTGCAAACTCAGCAAAACTAAGTCCTAAATAAGAAGTCACCCTGTCATTGTGAAACAATCCCTTCTTTTATGAGTTACACCTCTGACATCCACCTACACCTATCCTTCCTGAAAAAGACCTGAAGGCCAACACAGTAGGAACTACCTCTTGCTCTGTAGTGAAACAGCACCAGCTGTTGATTAGCTGCGGTTTTGACTTTTACCAAAATGCCAGTAACAAACAAATGCCTTACAGCATCTTTGTTTCACTGTGTTCATTATTAATATTTTATTTGCTTTTACAGAACATTAAAATATTACGAAGTATTACCAACAGGTAGCAATTCACTCTTGATTTACTTCCTGTACCTACCTGTAGAAATCATACTGCTCCACTACTGGAAAATAATCTTGAACATACGCTTCACTTTGTGTAAGATATATCGTCAGATCTGCTAAAATCTTCTGAACAGGGAGCGTTTTTGCAAAAGTAGTGATATTTGAACCAATGGATTCCAGCACGTTTTTGATATCTAAAAGAACATAGTGCACTGTTACAGATTCATAGAGGAAATTTTCATTCCACGTATGCATTATAAAATGCTATTAAGCCATTTGCTACATGAAACAAGCAAGCCATGACTACAAGCATGAGGAAGAGACAAGCAAGCAACAAAAACACTGAGCTTCAAAGTAACACAATGGCATTTTAAAACACACATTTTATTTTTAGCATTTAATGATGAAAGATGTAGATGTCAAGCCAGAGTTCTCTTTCCTTTTGTTATAATTAATGTGTCACTTTCAATCTAGCCAGCTTAAATCTTGCTTTTCACGCAATATTGCATATGGCAACACTGAGCAAGACAATTAGCCATTAAGTTTACAGAGGACATGATCGAAATCTATTTAAATTCCATCCCTTGAGAATACAACACTGAGAAAGAAATTAGACTGTTTATATTGAGAATCTATACTAGTTATTTTCAATCTTCTTAACAAAGATTACGTAAATAAATTCATTCCAATTAGTTAGCAATACTCTTGAGATAGTGATCAACTAAGCCATTTTCCCCCTCAAATTAAGAATGAACATGCTACCCTATACTTACAGTTTAGATACACATGATTAATTCACTTATTATACATATATTCTATTTGTAATATACAGTTTCTGTTTACTCTTCCCCTTCTTTCAACTTGGAGCATACTTGAAACAGCAGGACCTACAACTAAACAGGCTGCTATGTGGCAGTAGGCAACAGTCTCCTTTTTCTCAAACTACTGAAAAAGTTTTTGGCTGTTTGTTTAGACACTTACTCTTCTAAATTTAACAAGGCTCCTTTTTCTTTGGAAAGTTTACAAATAAATGCCTTTTTTTTTTTTCCCTAGCAAATCTAGGTTATTTGCTTTGTAACTCAAACTCAGGTCTTATAAAACCAAAATCCCAACAATTTATAGATAAGATGGCTTGTCTGTGTTTATGCATATCAGCAGATACTGACAATAAGTCTGCACTATATTTTCTATTGAAAAGCATAACTGAATTTTTAGCTCAGTTCAGGCAAGTTCACACAGTATGCTCTGCTTGTATACATACTGTGCTTCGTTTTGCCCAGGAGGGGGAAAAATAGAAAGAAAAACTTACAAGGAACAGCTGTTTATATATGCAGAAGAGGTCCACAATGCAAGAACAAAAATTAAAACAGATTAGTATACACACACTCTACTACATTTTATCCAAATGTCAAGTGTCCAGGTACCATCAGAGAGTAACAGTGTGTCATGGTTTAAAAACCAGAAACACAGTGTAAACCCAAGTACCAAAATAATTAAAAGAGACATTTAAATCATCCTTAAGGCTTAATTTTACCTCCCCTTTGTCATCCACTACATTTTAATACAGCAGTAGGCAGGTTCAATTTTTTTAACACCACACTCCTAAATATGTTACAGGCACATTGGTCAAGGAAAATGAGCTTTTCAACCAAAAAAATTATAAAGCTTCAGCATGACTTTGAACAGTAAAAAGCGTGACAAAGAAAACTCCTCCATAAAATACCATATGCTCTATTTTTAGATTTAATTTTGGATCCTCATTAACACATGGTGGCTTTCTATGGGATTTTTGTGTCACCAAATCAAATAAAAATACCCCAAATTTTACATTTCCATTTTAATGCTCTTTAGGTCCAGAAAATGTTTTATCAGTAAAACAAAACAAAAACATCAGTAAGTTTCATCAACATTAAACAATCAAAATTAAAAGACATTTGTCCTCACCTGATAAAATATTCCGTGTTTGATTCACCACTAAGTCTGGAGTGTCATTAAATGCCGCATAACCCTAAAAGTTAAAAAACACTGTAATAAATTTCTCGTTGTCAAATTACTTACTATATTTTTCCTTTTCTACAAGAAGTAAAACTATACACATTCTAAAATGTTCGCGGTAATACCATCAAAAATACGTTTTTATTACTGCACATTATAAAAGGTCAAAGCAAAACAGGAACTCAATTCTATTTCAGATTCAGTTTGCTCTCCAGGATATTCCTTGGGGAAAAAAATATCTGAATTTAAATATACATGCATCAGTCACATCTCAAACTTTATAGCACTGTTGCCTGTCAGCTCTATCTGATATAAAACTGAGAACGCACATATGAAGACTCATTAAATGAAAGGAGCTGCTGTGCACCGGTCAGTGCCTCCTCTTTGCAAGTCTGTGCCTTCTAAATATGAAACGCATGTTACAAACAAAAAATCCAACTGCCTTTGAAGACACTGAAATGCTTTCTTCAGTGAGAAAGGGAAAGAAAGAGTCTAAACCACAGGGACCAAGCTCAGTAGCTCATCTGGACAGAAAGAAGCCACCACTGCAGTGGATGTTTGAAGTTTTACTTCCTGCAAACCTGATCACTTCAGAAGCAGGCAAGCACCTAAGCCCCCTTCACACAGCCTTTGATTTCAGAAAGTGCCTAACTATACCTAGCAAGCATTTTCAGATTGCTAGATTTTTAAATTGCTCAAACTAAACCATTTTTTTCTAGGTGAAAATCATTGTGTTTTGCAACACAAACAGTAATCCCATTAGGTCCACTGCACCAGATTTAATATCAAATACACACATGAAGAATTTGGAAGACATACTTCAAAATAGCTGGAATACAATAAAAGTAATTACAAAAGTGTGGACTTTTCTTTAGTTTGAAGCAAAAAATATAAAGCACACCACAGATCCATGTTTCTGCCTTTTTGTTTTTTAAGGGCTGGTCTGCCAAGCAGAAAATTAGCAATACATTTTTGATCTGTAGTACCCTAGAGATATAAAGCACTACATTCATACTTTCAAATCTTGGCCAAACAATGGCATAATAATGAGAGAGATCCACCATGAGGCAGGATGAGGTGGGAACAAGAGAATTCTGCTTGAGAAAGCCTAGGAAAAACAAGTGATATACAAGTATCCCAGTTTATTAATTAACAGCTTACAAGCCTGTCAAGAAACATACCTTTTGAACCAGACTAGAAAGGTCTATTTTAAGGACATCATTGACCCTCGCAAGCTGTGAGGTCACTCCCGGCAACTAGAAAGCAAAAAGCATTCTTGGGTCACATCAAAGTAGTAGAGTTGTTAATTTAGGTAGGAGAGAGGGTAAAGAAACTAGAAACATGATTTGCAGTAGAATTTTTGTAGCATACTCCTGAAACCTTTGCTGTACAACAGCAAAGCTTAACCTTAGCATTTCTGGGAGGACATACTGTTTCACTGCCCAAAGCAGCACTTTAATGTGACTGCTTGACACACATTTTATCCTCTTCTACACACAAGATGAAAACAGTGACTAGAATTACCTAGAAACACAGACTATGGGAAGGTCACTTATCTCACCAGTAACAGCACACACCAAGCCATTAAGTTGCAGAGATATCATTTGGCTTATTCAAGGCAATCACACTGGAGGAGTCTGAAAAACATTCTCTTACCCCACTAAAATTGGCGTTGATGTTCAGTTGATTTAATGAATTCCTGATGATATTGCAAGTTGAGGCAGCCTGAGTCGCAGAGCATGCGGAATCATTGAGGGTGTTGCTTAGGTGCGTTTTAACATCTGTCAAGTTTGCATGGAGCCTCTCTGTTCCCTCCTGCAAAACCTCTACAGAGACGCTCACATTTTCCAGCGCCTCCTTCGTTTCTCTGATGGCTGCAAGGATACGAAGTTTCAAAAAAAACCCCTCTAGTTAGAAACCAGGCTACAGATACAGATATGAAGAGAAAGTGCGCATGTGTGAATGCTATATTCTTAATAATATTGATTTAAATAACCCTGCCTCCCTCCCAGAAAAACCCTCTAGTACAGAATATGTATTTATTGCACAAAAAAATGCATCACTTATATCTTCTTACAAACAAATGAATATGATCAGGCTACTTTTATTGAGAGTCTCAAATTATACTCTTCTACACATTCCCTACCTCTTCTTACTCAGTGGTTTCAACAAAGAGCTTCAACACTTGGTCACTAGAAATCAGAAGAAAGCCCATATCCACAAACCAGTATTTTCAGTATTTTGTTTATAATCCAACTCACAAATTAGATAGCTGCAAGATGAAAGGGGAAGAGTTCATGCTGCATCAACCAAGCATTAATGAGTGCTCAACACTGTCTGAGCTTTAGATTTCATCCCAATTAGATGAAGAAACCCAAAAAACAAAACACTGAACAGGTGTTTAGTAGACAAAAAAAACACACACATACAACTAAAAATACACAAGTTACAAAAATAGTGCACTTCACACAACACAAGGTTTTATTGTTTTTTTTACCTTTGATAGCCCTTTCCACTTTGACTTCAAAACAAACAAGAGAAATAAATCAAAAAAGGACAATGACGACAAGTAAACGGGAAAGAATTCATGGGTAAAAAAAACCAAAAGTAACTCAGATTCATGGATGCCTTTTTCTCTGTAAGCTCTACCTCACTCCTGAAAAAAACCCTTAGGTAGAAAAAGTAATAAAGGAATATCTTCTTTGAAAGGAGATAGAACTAAGCATGAGGAATGCTAAACACAAAGACACAATGAAGAAATTACAGACAGCATCTCATAATAAGCTTGGCAGTGTACAGGATGAGGCCATCATATTTTCCTGACCTATTAAAGACTAACCTGCTGACCTATAGACACTCTTAGAGCACAGTTTTCCTAGTCCCCCTTATATTCAATGGAAAAGAATAACAACCTAAAGCAGGGAACTCGGATTTCATCTCTCTTCAATAACTGCTGAAACTAGGTACCAACAACAGCACATAAATCTTGATTTAGTTTTAAAATGCATTTATAAACTTTAAAATATCTGAAATCCTCAGTTTAAAAGAAGCTTCAAGGCATATAGAAAAATGGTAAGTTGAATCATGGTACTGCATAAAGTCATCCTATACTTCCGCACTAGAAAGATGATGCCTGTTTTACCATGGCAACAGAACATTAATACAACAACATGTACATCTTTACCTCCTGCCATTGTCAGAGCTGCATCAAGTGCAGGACGTACTTCTTTTCCCAGCTGTTCTTGAACTCTACTTCCAAGCAAAGGTCCAACATCTGTAGCATGGAGAGATTAAAAAACAAACAAAAAAAACATTATACACTAGTTCAATTCAAAATACCTCTTCGTATAGGTGCTGTCAGACTTAAAGTATAAATAGATAATTAAAATTTCTCTAGGGCCTGACAATCAGAACTTAGTGACAGAAGATACTGCAGGAACACGGTTCTCCTTTAGCTAGCTACAGGCCTAAGAACGAAAGCAGTAAATCAAAATACGGCAGAGAATATTCACTAGCACTTTACCGTATAGGTAAAAACACATCATTTCAAACTCAAGATTTCATTGCATTTACTACTTTTTTTTGGACATTTTTCCCCACAGTCTAGTCCAACATCTGGACATGAATTTTATGGCATACTCTTTTGCTACACACTGTATCTTCGTAGCATAAGAGAAAATAGATTCTTTTCCTTTCTCCTGCTCCTCATGTACTCAGCAATGTCAAGGTCACCTGCAACCCAGATCTGCCAAGTCACCTCCACTGAAATCCCTTAAGCGTGTTAAGCATGTGTCTCTAGTCCCTGTGCCCTCATACAGCGCATGCAGCACTGATGCTCACAGCGCTGGCTGGATGCTTACCCATAGCTATCCCCACCTCCAAACCCTCCTGCCCACAAACAGAAATGAAGCTTAAATAACAAATAAACACCCAGCAGAGTTTGGTGAAGCACCTTAATTTTACACATCCTTTAGGTAGTTGCTGGGTCCCCTCCATTTCCAGACCACGGTAAACAGCTTTGAGTTTTTCTGTTGATGCGATGGGAATACGGTGTGGTATAGAACCATCCATTACTGTCAGCATTGCCATATCTGGCTTGGGATGAGAATTTTTATCAAGCAGGAAACACTTTTCAGCATTTCCTTACGGTGGACAAACTGAACTCATCTACATTTCTCTCGAGATTTATGCTACTGTCGATTCCCTTAGAATGAAATCCTTTTGTCCCCAGGTATCACAGACTTAATTCTGGTATTTCAGAAAAATAAAAACTAACTTTACTTATTGATGAGACTCCCATCACAGATCCCCCTAAGTCCCCGTTAGCTACTATATTAAATTGGCATTGAGAATGAATAAATATTTAATTTGAAACTTCAGTTTGGAGTAGCTGAGAAGCTACAAGCTCCTGGAAATGCAGATGTCAATTTATTAGTTTTATAGAACTAGAGATGACACACTATTTTTTTTTTTCAGACCAGAATGTTCCTGCCTAGGATTAAGTAAGAAGACTGGTTAACTACAACTGCTACTAATACTTCCTAAAGCACATTCAATGTGCTTTAGTAGCCGTAAATAAGACAAGACACACTGGCCTCAGGCTATGCCTGAGGTAAGCTGGCTGCCTTGAAAACTACCTTTAAAATACATTTTAAGCTTAGACAGAAGCATGGATTCTGGGCACGATAAGTCAATTTAGGATAAGTGGCGCGCTGCCACAATTGCATAGTCTGATCCCAGTAACAATCCTGTTTAAAACTCGTTTTGGTATTCCTGTATTTCACTTCAGTTTGAAATGCAAACACATTTATTAATGCCCGCTAACAATGTATGTTGAATTCCGATCTGCACTGCATGTGTTCGGCCCTTTCTGTATCAGTTCTGGAAAGTGATGTTTAGGTTAAAAAAATAAAAATACAGAAATCAGTGGTCTGGTTGCTTCTGTTTTAATGAAAGCTTTAAAAGGTGACACCTTGTATTGTAACTGCGCTGAAGGGGAAAGTGCAGTTGTCCTATTTCAAGTGCTATCTCCTGCTCTTCAACTGCTCATTCTGAAATGGTAAATACATTAAGCAGCTTTAAAAAGAAGATAAGCTTATACCTCAGCTTCTAGCTGAGTAGAGGACAAAGATGTAACAACAAAATAAACAGATACAGAGATATCTCACTCTTTGGAACCACCAAAAGAGCCAGTAGCTCTGTTGCTTGACGTTTGGCTCCACAGTTAAAAACTGGGGAATAATATTTGAAAAAAAGCATTAGGTCTATGTGTTCATGGAACTATAAAAATGAAAATAAAATAGTAGCCTGACTTATTATATAAGCAATTTCATAAAATACTTTCATTTCAGGAAGTAATATGCATTATACCAGCTCCAAGACATTTTATGTGAAAAGAATTTTCAGCTTTGGTCTCATTTATCACTGAGAATAGTGCTTCTGTCTGAAAATCTCATTCTCATAAACAAATTTCACTTTGCATTATGAGGTATTTGCATCATCTTATTGAAGTCTTTAAATACACATCGCTAACCCCCTTTAATTCAAAGTACTTACTATTTAGGTCAGAGAGTGCTTTATCCTTAGTTGTGTTGTACTGGCTCACCAAGTAGTCAATTTGCTGAAAAGATGATAAAAAAAAAAAAAAGTGTTGAAAGAGTTGGAAAAAAGTAATGCCTTTAAATAATGAGTCAAACTGCTTTTCTGAAACAATCAAAATACCTGTACAAAGCCCCAGAATCCTGGCACTCTACTGTTTTCTACCTTGCTTTGCAGAGCTACATATAATAAAAGATGTATTTAATTGGGAAATCTTTGGAACATCTTTGGGGTAAAGGATTTAGCTTATAAGTGTTAAGCAGCAGGAACCATGTTCTTATGAAGTCAGTCAGCCCAATGAGGTTTTGCATGCCTTCACGTCTGTTATTTTCTAGTGGCATTAGTTCCTCCTTCATGGAGACACGTGGCAAGTTAATGGGGTGGTAATTTTTAGGCAATTCACCAACCAAACTGGCTTCAATGTGGGCAACGTCTCAGAGCTTAACTTGCAGAAGAGAGCCGGCTGCTCTCTCTCAACACAAATGGTTTTCCTAACCCCCTAGTGGCCCAGTTCAGTCACAACTCCAGCTCTACCAAGACACCTTAATGAGATAAATCAGCAACTTAGTTATCACCAGATCCTGGCTTTGGACAAAAGGCTATCAAAGAACCATCCCAAATGGTTCTTTTGAAATGACATTAAATAACCTTCAACTGATTTCTGCATGTTTAAAATAACATTATAAATCCTACCCCAATTGAGTTAAAATAATGTAAAGTAACACACTTGACAAACGGTTTACAATTTTAAATGTGTACCAATCTGGCTTTCAGCCTCATGCTTTCTGTGGAGCAAAGAGAAAAAAACAACAGACAATAAAACACCCTTAACCAATCTATTGATCATACAGCAGTGGATGTAACTAAAATACAAAGTATGAGGCAGACCTCCTTTTTCTAAAAAAGGAGAGAAAAAAAATTCTTACTAATAAGGTTGTAAGTATGTTTTTGTTTGTTTGTTTGTCTTCCTAGGCTAACCTAAGGACTAAGAGTTTGCAGGGCTACAGGTTTGGCATTGCCTCCAGCAATGCCACAGATTAAAGGTAATTCTGCATAACTAGCGGTGTTATCGCTCAATACTCATAGTCCGCAAATCTTCTATGACATGAACTCTTAACACGGGACTTCTTTTTCCAAATCCTCTTATATGCTGTACACCTCATACCGATGAGTCAAGAACATCACTCAGGATTTCAGAGCTTTACAGCCAATTAGTTGGATTCTACAACTTCCTTTAGGAAGCTGAAGTCTTTCTCCTATCCTCAAGAAATTCTTACAAGTGTGTGTGTGTGTGTGTGTGTGTGTGTGTGTGTGCATGTGATATTCACGTCCCTTGCCGGACAAAATGACTTAGGCAGATGTCTCCTGCTCTCATACAGCTCTGCCATCAGAAAAACAGCCCAGAGTTACTGTGACTGAGATACTATCATACTCATGGATCCCTCATAATTGTGGGAATGCCACCTACTTCCAATTTATCAGTTGTGTGGGAGTAAAACAGATTAAACTTAATTCATTAAAATGAATGAAAGCCAAGGTAACAGGACTGTTGGAATTTTTTTCTTCCTAACCAATAAAGAACTGGAATTTGTACAGGAGAAAGTTTACAAGTCTTCCTTGCTAGAATTTCTTTTTTTTTCAATGCAAAAAAGATATGCAGAGGACTGCTTTTGAGACTCTAAGGAAAGCTTGAAAACAGAAGAGAGAGAATCTTTCCTGTTGAGTATGGCACAGTATGACACTGCTTTAAAGAAAAAGCAGCCAAAAATACTTCTGGAAAGAAAGTTACTGTAGCTCAGCCCCAGAGCACATACAAGTCAGCCCTTAATACAAGGAAACAGGAAAGAGCAACAAGGAATCCAAGTTTTCATACAATATCTTTTTTATATGTATTCCTTTTAAAACCACATTCTCCCAAATGATTCACCTTCTGCTAGTGAGCTACACTAGTTCAGTAGGAGGAAGCATCATCACAGCATATCCCAGGAACACAGCCCAAAAGTTGCTCGAAGAATGCTGATCCATCAGGATAACTCTCAAATATTTACTGCTACGTGAAAATGCCTTACCTTGCACCATTTACTCTACTTTGTGAGACTGACACACAAAGAATAAACAAAATCGTGCAGGCGTGATTTATACTGAATAGGAAGTAACAATTATTTTCTGCAACACTTCTTTCTTACACCTCTTCCCTTCCACCCCCATTCCCCATAGGGAAAAAATTCTTTACCGCTGGAGTGTCGTTAAGGAAAATTTTCAGATCTTTAAAGTTACTGTTAACCAGTTTCTTTGCTCCTCGGACTTGGTTAGTTAAATGCTGGTTGGCAGCATATGCACAGAGCACTCCAACACTACAAAAAATACAGATAATGGGTATTTATTATTGCACAGAACAAAAAAAACAAATCACAGCAAATAAAAGGTCGACATTATCAAAATATAGGGCTTCATAAATTTACATATTCTCTTTTTCTTACTACAAGTTCTCACATGCACCATGAGGCAGGAGTAGAAGAATTTGCCATAAGGGCTGATATTGTACTACAAGTTCAAAAAACAGAAAGGAAAAAGCAAAGTAAACCCAAAGTCTTCCAAAGTTAGTTACTTATCCATTTGCACTGATTCTGTCAGAAAATAGCCCAGGTAAATTATAGGGGACTTTGAAATGTCGGCTCTTTTACAAATACCATTATCTCTCACATGGCTAAAAGCAAATGCTCCTAAGTTAACTGTGAAAAGGAGTATTTTACATTTGAGAACTTCAGCAACATTTACTCATAATGGCCCAATTTATTTACATAACTGCACGGATCTTTTAAAAGCACTTGAATAGTCACTAAAATAATATATAAGGATTTCCTGATACTAAAACAAAAGATGGAAAGTTAGCTAAACTTGCAGTCAGCACTGTCGATTATTTTCTATTTGATCGTTCCCCACTGTGAAATTCTAATTACACCCCAGAAGATCTGCACAAAAAGTAAGTAAAAAGGCAATTAAAAGTCCCATGAGAGGCTTCAAAAGCTCTCTTAGTGCACAGGATCCTCAGGTTTTTGTTTAGTTCAGGTGTAAAAGAGATTTAAACAGAAGGATGACTTCTTGTTTTTAAACATCTCACATTAACAGCTAACCTTTCATGTAAGTACCAGAAAAATCAAGAGGGACCACCAGAGTGGCAACAGCCTCAAAAGCAGGCTGACTACAAACCCACTTGATGTGTTCAGCACTGACTTCCCACAGATTTAACTTGTGAGCAGTACAGGTCCAACTCAACACACAGTCACGGTACACCCCCAAAGGGCAAAGACCGAATAGAAGCTGCAGACAGGTGCATGACAGGCAATTCCTGGATGGCACATTTATTCAGTCTCTTAGTTTGCATTGGAGCTCAGTACTAGAGAGGCAGCATCCTGAGAAGCCATCACAAAAATACAAGCCACAGGAGAAGGGAGTCAGTAACACAAATGGTACTGTACTCTTCCCAGACTGACAATTTTCCTGAGTTGGAGTGTCAAGACCACCTAAATGTTACTGTTTTTAAATAAGGCTTAAAGAAAACCCATACTAGGCTCCATACAGGACAAAATACATATGGTAAGTATAATTCTTGATCCAAATGTATGTTCAAAGAAAGCCATAATACAGCCACACAAATGAGAAATGAGACGGTGAAAAGCAAATGGGGACCTAAAATGACACAATTTACGTATTTTACTAGGGCAACCAGGGCAAGACAGGTGGAAGCACCCTGATGATGCTTGTCTCCTCTTATCAGTGATCCAAAAAAGAAATCTTCATCTTTATTTTACTTTGCCTACTTCAGCTTCCCAAACACTTGTTCTCCCTGTAAAACTGGTCAAGTACTATAATTTTTGCTGCTCTGACAAATAAACACTCTCAGCTGGAAAACTGTGATTTCAAAGCATGAGATAGGGAGACATGGCAAGACTACATGCTACAGGTGCTAGTCTACTGGTATTTTTTCACTAACATTTTTCTCAACATCCAAAAATATTTAGAACAGGATGTCACAATTAGACATAAGGAGGTTGCTCCTCTACCCAAGATTTCAGTTATGTATTCAGAACTGGCTATTAACTACTTCCCCAGAAGTCCCTAATGAATGAAGGGACACCAACATTTTTCTTGGTACTTATTTAACTAACAGAAAATGGCATAGTTTTATTTCCACTATGACTGACACTCAAGCAGCCAATCATTGGCTACCATCCATGGAATGAGAACTCTGAATGAACCCAAGAAACTGAGTAACTTTCAACCCAAACCATTCTATAATTCCATGATGAGCAGAAGTAAGTAGTTTCATTTTAGACACATGCAATATGTTATTTCTTCTACAGTTATAAATGGTAATTGTTCTTAAAACTTTTTTTTTTGTAATATCAGAAGACAAACTGTCTCAAGCTATCAGGAAAGTAAACATTTTTATGCACTCTGAGGTTTGCACTCTGTAACAACATCCTTGTTCTTTGGACAGCCAGCATTTTTATGTCCTTTCAAAGTTATGCTCACAGAGCAGAAAGGTCAATTGGAAGCTAACAAAACAGTACTTTGTAAGACTTGAGCATGATCATTTTTCTCTTCAGTCTCCTAAACGGAAGGAGTGGGAGGAAACAAGACAGCAGAGATGCTTTAAGCAGACAATTGCAACTACACTCCAAACGGAACTAAACAAACACACAAGGTGAGAAAGGAAGAAATCAATTTATTATTTAGCCACAGCTTGAATCAACATTCAGTAAGTAGCTACAAGGAGAAAGTCACAAAGCAGCAATAAAAAGGACATGCTTTTTTCGTAACAGATTAGAGGACTGGTGAAATAGTCTCTTCAGGAGTCAGATATTCCACCCTCAATTTCTTCTCAGGTTTCACAGGCTGATATAAATGTTACTACACCAGGAAGGGGACCCAAGCTTTCCCTTTAGCTGTGCTTGCAAAAAATTGCAAGTCACAGAACAGAAACAGATTTACATATTAAAAGAATGTCACCTCCTCAGTGCTAGCTAATGAATTCAAGACAGTAATGGTCCACAGATTTCTGCACCAACTTTTTCACCAATTCTGTCAGATAATATTGATTCCCAGTTTCTGAAAAAGCATTACCAATCTCACAAAGCCAACAGGACTCCTATGAAGCCAGCATGAGGCACTCCACAATACCAAGTGTCATTCCATTCCTTCAGACTTGGCTTTCCCTAGCTTCATACATAACAACATCTACAATTTCAAGAAAGAACTTATAACACAAGCTCTCTTGGGAAGGACAGAAAACTTGGCTATGTGTTTTCTATCCAATAGCCAGGACACTTTCTACCATCAGTATTAAATTTGGTATTGCAATGTATGCTTTCTTAAAAATCAAGTGTCCCTTCATTGCCTTTACAATATAGAGGAATTGATGAAATTACACTTCTTTCCCATTTCTCTGCCCCATAACTCTTAAGCTTTGAAGAAAAACACATAATTGTTTTAATGACTGCCATGGTTTAAGTCCAGCTGGTAACTCAGAACCATGCATCCGTTCTCTCACTCCCCCCTCCCCACTTCCTCCCCCTGCTCCTGGACACATGGGGAGGAGAATCGAAAGAATGTAACTCCCATGGGTTGAGATAAGAACAGTCCAGGAACTAAGGTATAACACAAACCACTGCTGCTACCACCAATAATAATAATGATAAGGGAAATAACAAGGGAAGAGAACACAACCACTCACCACCTGCTGACCGATACCCCACCCGACCAAGCAGTGATCTAACCCTTCCAGGTAACTGCCCCCAGTTTATATACTGGGCATGATGTGCCGTGGTATGGAATAAGTCTTTGGTTAGTTTGGGTCGAGTGTCCTGTCTCTGCTTCCTCCCAGCTTCCCCTCCTCCCTGACAGAGCATGAGACTCAGAAAATCTTTGGTCAGAGAAAACATTACTGAGCAGTAACTGAAAACATTGGTGTTATCAGCGCTGTTCCCAGGCCAGAAGTCAAAACCACAGCACTGCACCCGCTACTAAGAAGGAGAAAAATTACTGCTACTGCTGAACCCAGGACAATGATAAATACGGAATCTCAAACCTACCCAGCTATCTATTTGATACATTATTTCTACATCCTGTGCTCTTTAGCAATAGAATCCTACTTTGTAGGACAACATTCATGTATAAAAGCTGTGAATTACCAAAACCTCTGAATTATTTTTGACTCTATAGAAAGAAATATTTCAAGCACAAAACACATGTACTGGAAAATGACACACTTAAGGCCTATTTACTTTAACATAAACAACTGTGTATGTAATCACAAGTCTTCTGACTTGTTTCTTATATCTCTTCCTTGAGGAAAGCATAATTCCCATGTATGCCTCAACTTCACAGAGCAGATCTAAGATCCAGCAGATCTTTAAATAAAAAAAAGTCATCTTTATGTATTATTTACACATCATTCTAGTAAACTTGGTATTAAAACCTCATCCTAATTACCAGAGCACTATATCAGTGGAAAAGTAAAAAATATTCTTCATGATTAAATCTACTAGCTGAAATCTTCCAAAATCTACATTAACAGCATACATATGTATGTCAGTGTGAATCTGCATGCTGGCACACAGAAAAGTCATCCATAACATACACTTATATGATAAACCTGAAGAAATACATCCCCTAGAAAGCCTTCCCATTCCTTTCAGCACCTCCCTTGTTTTGCTGGGGCAATGGCTACCAACAAGACTGTCCTTTCATGTTTCAGCATCGTGGTAAGAAAGCTGACATGGGCGTAAACAGATCCAGGCATGGCATCTTCTTTCCCTTGTGAAAGAAGATCCAGGAAGGACAGCAGAATCTGGCTTTGTACAGAGGCGCACGGGAGACCAGAGCACTCAATCTGAGGTCAGTAACATTAGCTTTGTAAAGTCCTATCTTGCCTTGCACAGCACTCACAGCATTAGAGACTTAGCCAGGGAGTCATATAAGATTATTTTCACCTGTGGAACCTGCAGACAGAGCTCAGGCCAACACCTCCCGTAGGGCAGCATCTGATACTCCTGATGTCTTATACAAGAGGGAAAAGAAAGGATGAGTTAAAGAGGCAGTTTCCCTGCTCCTGGAAAGCTTGTTACTATGGGTCACCAATATGCCAGTTATGACCTGAGAAGGAACATTTGCCAGTGCTGGGATTATGCATAATACCACTAAAACAGCTGACAGCAAACACACAAGTTAGACCAACTGGGAGGATGATCTCTTAGTTTCTTGGCTAGCAGGCAACATTCCTCAACCATTATAACCAGACTGTAGCATTCTGCAAGCTGGTATAAAGATAGCTGCCAAGCTCTGTGAGCCAACTTCAGTTTTGGCATGCCAAGAGGTAATTTAATAACTTACTTTGACTTCATTGTCGTATGAAGAACTTTTGTTCTGTCATCATAGCAGGAATGCACCTATCACCTACAATACCATTCAGCTTCCTGCTCTTTAGAATACTGACGTGTCATGTTTGTTAGTGATGCCTGGGAGAAAAGAATGTATTCTCATCTCTTATATCAGCATGGCCTACACCTGAGCACACGCAAAGTCTCAGTTTGTCATGACAAACAGTAGTAAAAATTCTAGATTACACTGAAGTGACAAAGTAAATCCCACCTGACTGAACAGTCATACAGTACAGAGCAGAACTCGATTTCTTTAATATATATATAAAAAAAATAGATCACAAAGTAAGGATAGGAGGCAAGTGAAAATATGAAGAAGTTGAAGGAAAATAAAAAGCTTGAAGCAAACAATGTATTTTGAAAGCATCTAAAGCAAAAGTCTTGACTGCAGTCCCTCATCACTCGTTAACACACCCAGCACAGGAGTATATATGCTCTGAACACCAATAGTGCAAAAAGAGCTCCAAACACCATGAATTTACAGTGAGTGCATGCATGGTTTAAACAACTCACTGCCCCCAAGAAAACCAATGTTTTGAACTGAGAAAATCTCAAGTACGGCAAAGAGTGAAGGGAGTCACACAATTGCTTTTCTCACCCCTACTACTCTGTCAACAGCAAAGCACTGTGTTGCACCTCAGATTCAAAATGGGATGGTAACTGAACATAACACATAGTATCTTATGTTCATAAATTTAATGTAACATTCTGCAATTGCCATTTTAAGACTGGCAAAAACTTCATTTGCCAAATTCAAGCTTAAATTTTGTTTCATTTCATACCGACATTCCTCTCGAGTACACAAAGATCTGTCGATAGCAATGGTAGCAGCATTTTCTTAATGCAGTCAAATTTTCTTTAATAAGCAATAATATTACTTTGTCTAATAAAATTTCTGCACCCATAGGCTAATACAGTAACATTATTTGTCATATGAAACTGCAAAGTTAGTGCTATACCAAGCTTCACATTGTTCTCTTTATTACACTTGCCTTATTATTAAAGAAGCAACAAAAAGAAATGTTGCAAAACAGCTCCTCTGACAGTCAGCATTTTTCTTCTGTCTTTGATGCATTTCCCCACCACAGTTGTCACAGCAACGACACATACAGAAGCAAAGTCCCACAAGAGGCAGTAACAAAATAAATACGAATCCCAAGGCGGCGGAGACTATAAAACCGATTTCATAGTAGATGGCCTGTAATTCAGACAAAGATAGTGGTAATAGCAGATATCACATAGTAACTGCAATCAATATAGAGCAAATAATTAAAAATCAAGCTACAGACTAAACCATCTACTAAGTTACCCAGGTTAAGGAGTATTTTGTCAATTGACAACTTTTCTAACAAAAAGATACGTAACATCAAATACTAATAGCTAATAGTTATTCAGCTAGAATACCAGCTAGGTAAACTATAGGAGTGAATACTAAGAGAAAAATATGCTCCCAAGAAACAAATGTGAATCAATGCAAGTGAAACAGGTTAAAGATGGACACATTTGATTTCCCAGACCACAAATCTACTGTTTCTCACATCTGCTTCCAAAAAAGCTCCACAAATGCCAGCAAGGCTGACTAGGTCAACACTTCATCTGGGAGGGGGGAAGGAGGTTTAGCTTGTTCTCCATTTTAATCAGTTATGAGTAAAAAGATTTGTATGTACGACTGCAAAGGGAAGTACTTCACTGGGTGATGGATTGCAATGGCAGAGGTTTCTCCAAAGTGCTGAAGTTAAAAGTACTTAGGGATTGAAAAACATGGAGTGGATTTTAAGCTCTCCCAGGTAAAGACATTTGTTCTGCTGCCAAACAGCAAAGCAGCAGCAACCACAAGGATGCTTTTAAAAGCTGGAAGGAGCGAAAGGGAACAATGCAATGCAATACCCTAACTAGCTTTTACACTGGAAACAGTGCAAATGCTCCACGACAGAGAAGCTGGGGCAGGCAGCCCCGGCACAGTCCTACACCAGGCAACGTGGCTTCCAGGGGACAAGCTGTGAGCTGGCCATGCATTTTTCCTCTGCTGCAGACATAAGCCAGCACATCCCAAACAAGATCAGGCAAGTGTCTGCACACAGAGCTAGACAGCACAGTCTGGGCACGTCCCAGTGGTCTTTCTTCCCTGATAAAGCTCTTTTCCTTTCCCAGTTTCATGAGAACAAATTCTCACTCCAGTACTTAAGAGTCCACTTCGATTTTACAAATCCACCAGCACAAGGGTAACTTGGCAGTAAAAGGACAAAACACAGGCTCTGTGTTGTCCTGCAAAATAAGTTACAATTTCTCACAAGCTATCAATCATGCTCCAGTTCCAGCTTTGCTGACGCCCTTCCTCACAATCCTTAATTACCAACTCATCCACATACAGCAACTATCACCATTAGCAGAGTTGCAAATTTCTGACCTAATTACCAATTCTAGGTTGAAATCTGGGGGGGTTTATTATTATAATTGTTATTAACTGCTGGTTAAAAGCTGTTATCCCTTCTGAAGAAAATAAAATAGACGCTTGGAAGAAAAATTTGGCTAGACCTTGCAAATGAATTACCGGGTTTTTTTTCTAGTTAGCTGAACACTTCAGAAATTATTTGAAAACATAGATTATTTTAATATAGGTTAAATGGAAACACGCAATTTAAAATAACACTGAAAATAGTTATGGATGTTTTAATAGAAGTAGTGCACACAGACATAGTTAGTTTCTTTTCAGAGCTGTACCTCTACCATAAGACATTACCTGAAGAGTCAGGACAACATTCTCTGGCTGTGGAAGTCAAAACAAACGGAGAATGTGTATAATACGCAGGCAGCATGCACAAAAACAAATCACGTGAATAATGAAAAATTAACCATGACCAAAACAATTGACACAGAAACAGTAACAAAAAGCCACTGAAGTAAAACAATGCATAGAAACACCAATAAATAACTATGGAAAAATATTCGATAAAATACACAGCAGATAATTTCTGGTTTTCTTGGTAAACGAAAGGAATTTAAGATTTGCCCAACAATTATTTCCATCTTAAACCAACAACGGACCACTTATTTCCACACTGAGCATCTGTTTCATATAATTCCAAACACATCTCTCAGAAGAGAAGGCCAGAGATCACATTACTTTGTGGTTTAGCGATTTCTTTACAAATTCCACCTGTCATAACAGATATGATATTCCTGACTTTTTCTTTTCAACACTTATTTTATTTTAGCAGCTTCAATAGCAGTTTCAGGTTCTTAACACGTTACAGACAAAATTCACCCTTGCTTTGAACCAATTATGTAGAGGTTTATTTTAAATTATTCAAAGGTAAAAAAAGAACAGGCATTTAAGAACAACTGAAGAAGTCTATTTAACAGGTTCTTAATTGTCTTCTTACCTGTAATTTCAGAAGAACACTGAAAACTAAATATTCAATGACAGGAATTTCAGAAGAACCCAATTTCCCCTTTGTTTCCACAATGGAAATAGAGTTTCTTGTCTTTTTCCCCTTCATCTCTGTATGACAAGTTCACAGCTGATAACACTTTCACTTTTCTCATAAGGAAAAGGGAAACAGACAAGCTAAAGTCAGCAAGACCACTTAACCCAAGGTCTGATGTGTGCGAATCAGGAACGCTTCTCAAGTCCTGGGAAATTTTCTTCAGTATCACACACATCTTTATGAAACGTCTACTGTACAATATACTTAAAATGTTTAAAATCAGAACTGTATTTTTAATGGGAGGAAAACCAGTGCTTACTCTCCCTTACAAACCCGGTTCCAAGTACAATTTTGGATGTTTTAAGTAACACGTCTCCCAGCAGAGGTAAAGAGACAGCAACAGCCGTGACCTGGCTCCCCCTGAGCAGGCACGGCAGCTGGGCTGGCCTGCCAGATTGCTCATCCTGGCAGGGGATGGGGACATGTCGTTGGTAAAGAGTCCAACTGGGAACACTAGGGGACACAGCACAGAAGCAGGAAGAGCCTCCTGGGCCACTGACACATTCTACATACAGGTTAAAAACAAGCATTAAAAAAGATGCGAAGGAATGACAGCAGAGGCAGGTCTATTCTTGCTATTGAAGGGCTGTTCCTAATGCTTGGTGAATGAGTCTTCTTACGTGGATTTACACATGGCCCATTTCTGACCCTTTGCTTCTGTGATAGCACCATCTTTTGCCCAAATAAGAATGCTTTCTTCCTGGTGTTTCCTCTCCAGATATATTTTAAAAGGCAAATCACACCCCTTATCAATTCTTTTCACAAGCAAAGCAAACTATTTCCAGTCCCCTCTGAAGACCTGCATGTTTCCAAGATCACCCTACTAGACACTTTCTGAACTCATTCTAGTCCAAGTTCATTCTCCCCGAATTTGAGTGATCAAAACCACAGTCATTTCTAACTACTTACCCGCACCCTTCAGCAACATTCACAATTCCCTATCCTCATTGGAAATTCATCTGGGGTACATTCTACAGACACACTGATCTCTGCACAGCTCTCACTGATGCTTCTGAGAGACCCTCTATTTGCCCTGACATAGTCTCCTTTTCCAAATTTGTTTTCAAGTTTTGCACTGTAGTG
This sequence comes from Amazona ochrocephala, assembly GCA_039720435.1. Classification (NCBI taxonomy): domain Eukaryota; kingdom Metazoa; phylum Chordata; class Aves; order Psittaciformes; family Psittacidae; genus Amazona; species Amazona ochrocephala. Next base: position 16,791,795 of record CM077879.1, read on the forward strand.
AGGTCACATTTAGGACCTATACCTGTTTTGCTTTTTAAGCACACCTAATATTATATTTGCCACCCTATAATCACAATGTATTTTAACAAGTGCCTCCACAACACAAGATTACAGCTGTTATTTGTCTTAAATTTCTCATGACTAAGGTGCTAGTTACTAAACACTATTCTTGTGCTAATGTATACCACCTATGGTCTAATGGTTTTATCCAGACTGCCAAGCAAGTCCACCCTACATTCCTTCATGGGTGTGCAGGCACTGTCTGTGATGCAGCACTCTCACAGAGCCCTGCCAAACAAGCATGTGGGATATGCAAGAGTCACTTCATGCAGCATGACAATACCCACACACTTCAATGTCATGCAGAGGTTATTACTGGAGCAATAGGCTCATTGTCAGGAAGACATGGAAGCACATGACTTTTCCCCTTCAAATCCCAGAATCATTCAGGTCATCCTGATTTACACCTGAGTGCCTGTATGCCAAGCACCATACTCATCTTCCTGACAGGTACACCACACTGCAGGGACTACAAGCAAGTTAATTCACACAAAGTAACTTGTCCATTGCATGGTTGTGGTTAAGGTTCCTACTGCAGGAACTTAACCAGTGATACTGCTTCAAAAATGGGCTACTCTCCTGGGGCACAGCCTGAAACAGATGGACGTTACATTCTATCTTCTCTTGCTACCAGACACCCTATGAACTTCAACTGTTACAGGACAATCACAAACCAAAAAGAGAGAATGGAAAATATCCTTGATGTGATTAGCATGCTACATAAACTAAAACATACTTTATAAGTAGGAAACTTGTATGGAAACTTCCAATTCACAAAGGCACAAGAACCAGCATATAAATTCAGCTTTTTAAGAACAACAGCTGAAGCTAACATGAGAGCTAAGCAGTAATGGTTCCCTCTAAGTGTTCTTAAATAAAAGCAGTGTTTTTCAGTACAAAGAGCCTTCAATCTTAATGCAACAGACACCCTAATCACATTACAGCTGGAATTTATAAGAAAGCCTTAACTATGCTTAGCTTCTTTATAGTATCTTATGGACTTTTCCTTGTAATATTTTTTGAAAGGATTTCGTCCCCTATTTTGTATGAAACCATCAGACTTGTTATTCACAAATTTGATTCTTGCATCTTGCTGTTAAAGCTTTAGAATCCTATTCCCTGCTTTAGAAACAGAATTGAATTTCAAAGTCAGTTTTCATTATTTTATGCAGAGATACACAAACAATTTACCTTTTGATAATCGCCCTGTGCATTTCCAAACTTCTGCTGTGCTAGTTTTCTGACGAGATCTGAAAATAAGCAAGAATATTCCAGAGCTTTAAACAACATACATTATAAAAATGGGGGAAGAGAAGAAGGTAGAAATTCTATTGTTAAGACAGGCAAGACAAAATTAAGAACAGACATCAGCAGGATAGCAAAGCACGTGCTTTCATAAACCTGTCTACTAACAAGATTTTTAATTAACTCTGAGTGCACAGGAAGATAACCAGGTGATCTGTCAATTAATCAATTCCCACTGAAATACAGTGAAGGTTTTTCTGAGGTCATCCTCTGTATCATAAAATCATTATTAAAAGTTACTCACAAACTTATCAATTATTTGGACAATGTTCAGCTCCACTTCTTGTTTATGTCAAGTACTTACATGAATACATTCTAGATACACATAAAGCATTAGATACAAAATGTGTAAAACAAGCATGTAAACAATGACTTCATGACTGAATGGTACAAGGAAGAAGGCCCTTATCTCACCAGCATAATCTCAATCATTTGGTCTTTGTCCCTTCATTCCCCAATTTTCTTTTGGTGTCTGGACCAACAGACTTTGCATGAGAGTATGCAACACCACCACCAAATCAGAAATCCTAACAGATGACAACTTACTGTGCTTGCAGCTCCATCTAACACACTCATCTTTAACTTATTCACAATATGGATAAGACGCAGCAACCACAAAAAACAAAACAAAACAAAAAAAAACCAAACAAACAAAAAAAAAAAACCAGAAAGTAGAAATATAACACAAATAGCATCACTTCACATTGTAAATATCATTTACACCAGTTTCTTTCAGTATACCCCAGCAGCTGCAATGAAAGAATCTCCTTTTGGGGACATCAGTAGCCTACCCTTATCAAGGTTTTGACAAACCTATGGGAACTACGCTGGGAACTGTGGCTTTTCATTTCTGTGACACCCTGCACTTGAAGAACAGCACCACCAGTTCTGCAGACCCTCTGGTTGTGCAAAAGCAGCAGTGTCTGGACGTTTGGGAGAAATGACTGACTGACCTTCTCATCTCTGATGAAGAGGAAGCACATTAGGAAGGAGCACACTACACCTCAAGAAAGAGCACTCTGCCCCCCATGCTCATACAGAGCTGGACTTCATGGAACTACTATTGCCCTGCCATTAGTGGCCTCATATGGAAACGAACATACCTGATAAAACCCTCCAGTAAGTTAGCTATCCTGGGGATAAGAAAAGGACCTGAAGGTTAAAAACTGACTGCTGACCTCACAAAAAACCAAGCCCTCACAGAAATTACTGTAGCACTCATGAAATATGACCAGTGAGCTCACAGAGGCTGTGATCTCACTCCTCTCTAACCCTGCACGTGGCTCAGGAAACAACCACCTAACAAAACAGCACCCATCGCCCTCCCTCTACAACACCCTGCAGAGGAAAATATGGACTCGACTGATCTGCAACTTGCAGAGATCCCGAGCCGTTCCTCGCAGAAAACTGCGTCCAAGGAAAGAAAACAGGCAACAGCGAGGCCACAACTGCTGTTTTAGGGAAGATACTCCCAGCAAGGAAGCTGCAGCCAGCAGAACTTACAACTGAAAAATGAAAATCTGTTAATGGCTCACAGGAGTGTCAAGCCATAAATTATCCACAGATGGGAAGCATATTCTATAACACAGAAAGAGTGCTAGCTGTAGATGATCAAGGACTCTCTACGGTGAGGCAACCTCATTTTGGAAAGACCATACATAAGATAGAAGATAAAGCTGAATCCCACAGTAACAGAAGCAAACCCAAAACATGTAGCATAAGAACCCAGGAAGAACAAAAGAGTTATGATCCCTGCAAATCTTTTCAAGCTCTGCATCTTGAGAGTTACAAGGCCACTGAAGGGCATACACCACAGTATAGGCAACACACAACTGATCCACTGCTGCAGCTCTGAGACACCTTGCACACTATGACCAACAGTCTTCCCTGTATTGAGATCACCCCAGGCAACACCTGTGCTTCTATGGGAATTTCAGCATCAAGAAAGTTTACAGCCAGCCAAGGCAGAACTCTACAAAACTCAAAGATGTTGTTAGACAATTCTTCCTCAAGCAGAATTCTTGCTTATATACCTACCATGTAAATAAATTTAAGAAATATTGGCACACAAAATATGAGCACAGTGAATTCTCTCTACAGCAATATGCCTATTAGCAAGCAGGAAAAGAAAAGAGCTAAACCAAACCAACCCTCTTCTTTATCTATTTATTCAAACATTTTGCATTGTTGACAACACACTGAAGAACAGCCACTAAAGAGAAACTTCTAACAACTTAAATGAGAGTGCAGTGGGAAGGAAGAAAAAGTGATAACTTCTGTGATCCTCAGTGGCATGAGGCAATACAGACCATGGGTGTGCAAGGGGTCAAATGCGAGAAGTGACTGCCCAGGATGTTGTGGTATCACCCTCCTTGTTGCTACTTCGACTCAAACCCAGGAGATCCCCCAGCAACCTCACTTCCAGGTTGCTCCTAACTTGGGGGTTCCTCTTGCTCTGGAAACAGGTTGGACCTGATGACCTCTGGAGGTCCCATTCAATCTGTATTACTCCAAAGTTATCCTACAATCATCAGACTTTTTATTATAAACTATTTAATGGAGGAGTGAAGGCACTGCCAGGAAGCATGTCAGAAAGATGAATTCCCAACCACTGGGAACTGGTACAAGATGAAATTTCAAAAGCATTAGCCTTTCCTGTTAAACAAAAGTTGAAAGTTTTTAACCATTTTTCTAGCAGTCTGTCCCACTCATAAACTAAAATAAAAAATCCCCAACGGACACTTTACATAGAGCTTTACATACATCTATATACACATATACATTTAAAGACATCTGTATGGATATGTACAGCTACTCAAGAGAAACAAAGGATGGTTGAGGCTGGAAAGAACCCTCCCAAGATCATCCAGTCCGACCCCCCAGCTCAGTGCACACTCACCCACCGCAAGTCACCAAGGACCACACCCAGTCAGGCTTTGGGTATCTCCAAGGAGAACAGACAATACTTTAAAAACAAACAAAAACATCAACCAAAACAGCTGCGATTACTTGCAAGATGTTTAAATTGCTCAGAATGTTCCTGATTCAGTTGTTTGTTTATATTGTTTCGGTAATTTATAGCATGCCAGTCAAAAAAAAAAAGACAGAAATCAACCTGAATACACTATGACAAACTGACGGAGAAAACATCATTTTCAGTGTGTTTTTGAAATTTAGAGGTTTTAAATCCTGCTCATAGGAACCTAATAACTTTTAGGTTTATTATAAATAAGAAAGCCTGAAAATAGGTACATAAAGTTCCCACATGGATTGAATAAGTCAAATAATGAGAACAATACAGGTTTTATACGTAGCACAATGGCCACTATTACACAGCCCATTTTTCCCTTTAATTTCCCAGAATGAGAGATTTCCCTGCTGAATAAAGATTTACTACTTATATTACTCTGCAATGATTTTTCAGAAGTAATGTGATGCTTCAGGGTGTTTTTCTCACCAGGCAGCACACAGTGATTGACCAGTCATTGCCATAAATTTACTATTTCAATAGCCTTCAGTATCAACTGGATTAGACATATTCCCAGTCAATTCATTTCAAATGAAATGTGGCAGCCATATTTCTCATAAAAAATTTGGGCTATAACTGAACCACAGAATAGTTAGGGTTGGAAACGACCTTAAGATCATCAAGTTCCAACCCCCTTGCCATGGGCAGGGACACCCCTCACTAAACCAGGTTGCTCCAGGCCCTGTCCAATCTGGCCTTAAACACTGCCAGGGACAGGGCATTTACCACTTCTTTGGGCAGCTCCTCCAGTGCCACCCACTCAGTAAAGAACTTCTTCCTTATCTCTAACCTAAACTTCCCCTCATTAAGTTCGTACCCATTCCTCCTTGTCCTATTGCTACGATCCCTGATGAAGAGTCCCTCTCCAGCATCCTTGTAGGCCCCGCTTCAGATACTGGAAGGCTGCTATGAGGTCTCCACACAGCCTTCTCTCTTCTCCAGGCTGAACAGCCCCAACTTTCTCAGCCTAGAATGTGAGATTACCTGCAGTTACTCACTCACACATTTGTAAGTACAAACATGCCTTAGTGGTTTTGCAGCATCAAGAATCTCCTTTCTCATTGCAGAGGGCATTGGACTTTAAAGAGATTTTTAAAGGTCTCTTCCAGGCCAAACTATTCTATGATTCTACTGGGTTTTATGCACATCGAGAGCAATCACAGCTACTACTGCAGCATATAAGGGTTAAGCTACGGAATGCCCTGTGCCAGGTACTCTGTAAACAGAAGCACCATGTTCTCAGGTATGGCTACACTGCTCACTGTAGCACAGTGAAGAGACACCTCTGCTCACATTTAATTCAGCCTGTGATTTTAGTTTGCTTTTATGAAGCATCTTTCCTTGCTAGCTAGTACACCTCACGTCTAGTATTCAAACACGTTTTTATTTAAAATCAAACTAAGGTGACTCCACACAACTCTTCTGCATTATTGGTAGAGTACCACCTTGAGGCCGATTTCTGTTTCAAATATAAAAGTGCTAGGAAGGTGTGATAAAAAACAGTGTCCTCTATTTTCACATTAACAGGATTACTTCTGAAATCTCAGCTTGACCAACTGCACACATTGTTTCACAGGACCAGTAATCCAAGGCTTTAGCACAGAACACATTTTATTACTGGGGTTAAAGAGATTTACTTTGTGAGGCTCATTTACACGGCTAATTACATTACTGTTTTCTCTGTCTCCTCCCTGCTCTCATCACACATGCAAAATGCCATCTGCCCTAGTAAATCTAACTAGCCAGATGAACTGTTAATTTACCAATGCAATTTGTGATGAAATATTAAGCACCTCTGAGGAATCCCAGTTAAGAAAACATAATCACTGACTCCTGCACTGCATGAGTATTGTGTACATACATTCAATATCTCATTACCCAAGCGAGAAAATGAGGTTATCACTAGGCTTGCCTCTCAGAACTGCTCCACAAAAAGGGATAGCAAGAATAATAAGATATTTAAAAATAAGCTGTCTGGCTATTAAGTACCAACATAAATTAGTTACAAATTCTTCTTCCAAGAAAGCTTTTCAAATCTGGGTGACAGCAAAACATTTGGAGTAAAACCTTTGGGAATGCTACACTTCCTCTTCACTCAAACAATTCCATTGAGCCAGTTCAGTTATAGTGCAACTCCAGCATTAATCACATTATGCCATAAATTATCTTTTTATGCATAATACAATATATTGAGCTTCTATTCTGACAAGGACTTCAAACAAACCAGAAAGAACCATCGCTGAAGCATTCATGTCACACTGAATGGAGATTTCTCAGAACAACAAGGGAGAATTACATAGATAATACACATGATAAATTAATAACTGCTTTAATGATATCTCATTCTAATGCATAGAACAGTATTTCATCCCTTTCCCTTTCAGCTATAATAAACAGACTCAATGGACTACACATACACAGAAGAGATCAGCATCTCTCTTAATATGGGTCAGTTTGACCACATTTAGCGTAATAAATAAGTAGCGATAATTAGACTGAAATTTATGCATTAAAATTACTTCAAGCTTGTTTTTTTCCTCTCTAATTATGACTCAGACTAACAAATGACTCTTGCAAGTCCAAGAAACCCAGGAAATCTATATTAGCCTTTCAGACTTCACAGAGATAAAAACCTTTCAGGTAAGTTTTACTGCAAGTTCAGTTTATTGTCATTTCACAAAACTTGCTTTGGCTTGAGTGGGGACTTGGTTACTTCCCCAAAGTTAGATAGCCACGAGCCATTAGCCTTTACTATGGTCGGATTCAGCTGCCACTGACAAGGTCTCCTTCAGCAGGTATCCCAAGGTTACCTTTGGTCCCCTTCACTGCCATCACCTACCTAATGGCTCTGCTCACTCTCAGTGTCCCTAATCCCACAGAGATCACTTGGCTCTGGTTCCACAGAGGCAAGAATTCAGTGATGTTGATGGCCACAGCATCCACCATGCTCAATGGTGCAGAGACTGCAGAGAGGGTCCTGCCACACTGCTCACCCTGCGCAGTCTGTCGTCTTTCCGCAGAGCATGAAAAAAACTCACTCTGTAGGCCAACGCAGTCTCACAGACGAACTCTTCCCACTTCCCACACAGTAAGTACAAAGACGAGGAGTCTAATCCATGTTTTCACTAATAGCCTAGACCGTTCCTTTCCAACTCCAAAGCCAAAAGGTTAACTCTCCTCTTCATGCTCCCTTGGACATGGGTTATATCCCTCCCCCTGTTTGGGGACATGACCTTTGCCCCCAGACTAAGAAAAAACCCCACCCTTCTTAGATAAATTCTCCCCACAACTTTTAGGAAAGCTATCTCTCTATACAATTGCTATCTTTTTTCCTTAAGTTACTGCGAATACCAGGCTGGTTTGGCTTCCACTCTCCTGCTCCTTGCAAAAGACCATTCTGGCCCTCTTCCCTTTGAGCACAACTCCTGGGTGACCTACCTTCCCTCGCTTCTGAAGCCCACACGCGAGAACACCTACTTACACTACAGAAATGCTGAAAGGAAATTCTCTGTTTATTTCCCTACATCAAAGAAATAATGTGCAAAAACTATAATCTTAAACCATCAGCCATGCCTTTGGACAAGAGAAAAAGGCAAGTAAGAAAGGAGCCTTTCTGCTCTATCTCACCACTGACACACAAGATGAAGCCCTGGAACCCGTTACTCTACAATGGCTGGAAGAACATGTTTGAATGGGAGTAAAAAACAACAAATACATACTAAATTGTTCAAGTATTTTAACTCATCTCTTTTGCAATCTTTTTTTCACCATCTTTTGACTTGTGTATGCTGTTTCCTCTCACCAGCATGATCATCATCCATTCCCATTCACTGACTCTGTTTTTTAATTACACCCTGATAAAAAGCATTTATCCTATAGTACTTAGGCTCAATCTCAAAGTCCAGCAACATATGACATAAGCAAAAATACAGCAAATGCATTTTTAAGGCCTCAGCTGACTTGTAGAGCACATACTGCTTTATTCACAGTTGAATGGACAAGTTACTAGAACACCTAGAGATGTCTTAGCTTATACTGAATGCAGTGAGGAGCAACATCAGAGGGGGAAGAGCTGCAATATCAAGCAGGTAATGTATTGAGGAGCAGCTATGAGCAGGATTGGAACTGCAGAAGTAGTCTAAACAGGGTGAGCTTTAACCACAGCACAGACAGGACTAGGCATGTTGGAACTGCTGATGACAAGGAACTACAGGGCAGCCACAGCTGCTGAAGGAGTCAGACCATGAAATTAAGGAGACCCCCTTTGACGCTTTCTGTCAGAAAGCGTCATTGATCCATTGAAGAAACTAAACAGCAGAGGAGCAGATAATAGCATCAGTCCATGAACTTCATTCATGCATGCAAAAAGGCCCCCAATTTCCGTAATATAGGGATAAGACAATGGAAGTTTTCCAAGTTTAGCTTTCTCAGGGTTGTTGTTAGTCAGAAAGGTCAAACAGGTAATTTAAGTTTTCCACAGAAAACTCTCACACCTTACAGCTGCTCAAATGTGAGGTTCTTCTGTTAGCGCAGTCACATTTTCTGTTTGGGCACATTCTGCTTTCCATCAACATGCACAGGCAACATTAAAGAGCCTGGTCAGGAAAAGGTTTGGAGAAAAAAAGAAAGAGCCACAATATTGATTGTTACAGGACACCTAGAATGAAAGATTTCTCCTTTGAAAATAACCTTCGCGAGGGCTTTCTAGCTGTTCTTTGCTACAAAGAAAGTTCTGTTCTTGCTGAAGTTTTGGAAAAAGAACAAAAAGAGAGAAGCCTTTAGAAAAATCTTTGCTTAGGAGGCTGTAATAAATTTGCATGTATCACACAGACATGAAGTCAAATAGGAGGCTTTGAAGAAGTATTCCACACAGAAACTGCATTCTCTTATTTTGTGAAGGCAACAAAACTTCTGCAGCACACTGTCCCACAGCAGCTATTTTTTGCCACTTACTATGTCCGCAGTAGCTACCTGAAGTTCTCCCTAGGCCACCATCTGGTAAGGATTTACAACAGATTACGGGCAAAAATTTAACTTGGTGCACTGTTTTAGCACACTGCAGAGACTGAGCAACTTCTTGATAGTGTGGACAGTGCAGATATATTGGACTTGCAACATTGATCAAAGTAGCAAATATTTAGACTGCATGAACGTTTTTCCCACCCCCTTCTCCCCTCAGAAGTTGCTGTAAACTGACGAAAACATAGAAAACCCTCTTACATTGTGTAACTTGAATTATTTGAAATACGAACAGAGATAATTGGGAATGACATGCTGGAGCCCTGCTGCTACCAGCTTTTAATTACTTCAGTGACTGGTGTTCTGGCAGCTTCACTGAGATTCCTTAGAATTCCTTCTCTTCGTTTTCCCATTTCTGCAAGAGCCACAATTTTCCACGTATGTTCAAAATCTGTGGCATGCATACAGGTTTAAAGTACTACAGAGATCACTACTTCACTCAAAAATCAAAGCAAAAGTAAAGGTCGCTACTTTGAAGTTACTTAGGCATCAAGTTTGCGTTTGTTCTATACAGGTACACCCAGGCATCTTTCAGCTGAGTTAAACAGCCAAAGCAATACTTAGTAAGATATCCACATTCACAACTATAATCACTGTTAAAAGTTCACAAAAATAAACTAATTTGGTATATTTTCAGAAAAAAGAAAGATCCTGACACAATACAGACCATAGTTTAATCCTAGATGAGAAAAAAAATATCTATATAATGTAAAAAAAAAAAAAAAAGTGTCAAAACTGGTTTGATGGTTTGGGTTTGTTTTGTTTTTTTGTTTTTTAACTGGCAGGCTTACACTAAGATTGTATACTGATAGATTAATCAGCTTAAACTACAATAGCTGACACGTGTGGCAGCTGGTTTCCCTTCTAACAAGGTAACTTGCTAGTGGAAAAGGAAGAAGTATACTCAAAAGCTTTAATACCAATATGGAAAGATTTAATACCATTAAAAGGATGATAAAACCCACTAAAATTAATATTTACACACACATTTTACTCTAGCAACTTTTGAATAGTGCGTATTGTACTTAGGAAACAAAAGCATAACTTTTGTTGAGATCTAAAAGTTATGCAATGCATCTTGAGAAGCAAAATGAAACAGTGAGAAAAAGGGAGAGGAAAAATTCTAATTCTCAGACTTCACTGTAATTAAACACTGAATATGAGGACAGTGGGAAGAAAATTTGTTGTGAAGATCTATCAAATTCTCATTGCTTCGGTTGATATCACTCAAGAAAAAGCCATCCTTGTACAAGACATAGGAGTTTCTTGTTCTGTAAACGACAACAAGCAAATAGACAAAAAATGAGAAGGCTGGGCTAATGTTATCTGATTGTGATGGTCTGTAATAAGAAAAGAAAAAAAAGGCAAATGACTGCTTTTCCAATAACAGGCAGTATCTGTAAGTGTCTCACAAAATACTCCAAATGCTTCATGATAGCCAAGACAATGAAGTAACTGAGAGGACCCTTAGAGGCCTGTAAAAACATTATTCCAGTAAGTTTAGAGACATCCCCATCAGTTCCATGAACTACAAAAGCTGCAAAGGGAATGAGGTTCAACACTATGCAGATAGATAAGCTTGTAAAAATTAAATGGAGGTGGAAGATGGATAGCAGAGCAGGTGCCATTGTTAAGCTAGGAAAATCATGGAGCCTCAGCTGAGTGGCCTGAAAACCCATAAGATGTCTGCAGTCACATATAATTTTCAAAGAGGTTCACACACAATATAAGTTACCAGAGAGTGTGGCTGACCCAAAACCTATTTAAATCCCATTTCTCACCATATAAGATGCTGCAGGTATGTTCTGAAGACTCAAATAAGCTTTCATGCTTTCAATGGTTTAGATTTCCTGCTAACAGAGGGAAGGACACAAAGAACTTCCTTCTTCACATGGTTATAATCTGACTCACTGGCATCCAAAAGACAAAACTTAGGCTTTGACCAAGGGTTGATGCCCAAGGTGCTTATCGCTTTGCTAAGAGATACTAAATGGGATGGGCAATCTTTTAGAAAAGAAAAATGAATGCACACAGAACTTAATTCAGCATTTTGCTGTAATTACTAGCACACAGACACCACACTACATTCAACACATCCAACATTACCACTCCTACGCCCAATACACGCACCACACAGTAGTACCAATTATCTAGACACATGGATTTTTAGGACATGGTGCCCTTGCTTTTTTCTTTAAATATACAAACCCTACCAACAAAGCTCCTGTCAAAATACCATCGCGTACCTCTCTCGCTTCCCTTCCTTGTAGGCAGCACCCCTGGATTTAGCTGCGCCCAAAACTTGCCCCCTGCACAATGAGGCAGTGAATGCTGCTGATCAGCTCTTTGGTTACACCTTGTGTCTCCCAGTAATGTCCCTAGACAAACAGAACAGGGCTGGGACAGTTTCAAGCACTGGCCTGGCACTGCCATGCTGTAACTATTAGCAGGTTTCCTCAGTACCTCACCCAGAAAATGCCCAACCTGCTTGCCAGGAAATGTTCCAAACAGACTGAATGGACTGGAAGAGGTGGAAGGCAGGTTAGGTTTGACAAATACAAGCTGAGTCTCAATACCACACAGCTGTAGGCCCATCTTATTTACTATTACAAGCTAGCCTCCAAAAGGCACTACTGCTTGAGGCACCCTCCAGGGTATTACCACAGCCATCTGTGGTAATGCCACCTCTGAACAACCTCCCCACAGAAAGTAACCCAAGCCCCTCAAACTCTGCTTGAGGTGGATTTTCATTAGTTTCTCCCTTCTGAACTAACAATGTTGAAATTGCGAAGCTGGACTGTCATTTTCCAATTGCTGTCAAGGCATGTTTTTTCTCGTAGGCACAGCTGGCAGGCAGTATTAAACCAGATTAGGGCAAGCACTGTGGATACTGTAGAGAAAGGATTCCAGATGTGAGTACAGTGCAAGACTTTCAAATGACCAGCTATACTACACTGATTAAAAAATTACTTGCATATTTTCCACATCATACTTGTCTGCAAAAGAGATCCCTTGTTTACATAATCCAAAAGAGCGGACAGGAAGACATCAAGAAGCATCAATGACTGCAACTGTAGTTTTCCAGCACTCCCTAGTAGATAATGTGCATAAACCTCCCCTCCCCACAATCTCTGTCTCCTCCCTGTCCACAAAAAATTTGTCAGATAGTGTGCAGTTTGGAGTAGTTAAGGGAAAGAAGCATTACTCTTCTGATGCCTAAGAAAACAAAAAAATCAGATCTTAAAACTGCTTCAGAAACATTCTCAGCATGTTCCTTGTTTACATGGGTATGCCATCAAGTACAGCATCTCTTAACCTCCCAGCATGAAACGAGCAATGATTTTTTATAAACAATTTCCTTAAATGTATACGAGTGGGCAGAGAAAAGAGGCTAATTTAACTTGTACCTTTGTGCTGCTCCATCTTCCCCAGTATTTCCAGCGTTAGATACAAGAAATTTCTTTCAATGTGCACACCATATTACCAAATAAAGGAGCACTTTAAGTTCCCCTTCTTATCCCAGTTTTACCCAAATGACACCACCACTACTTGCTACATACAACTCTTGTCACTGAAACCTGTATTTTTATTGTACACACTTTAGCTACTACTGTACATTTACGCCACAGCTCTAGCTACATCACTAGAAAAAAAAAAAGGGGGAAAACAGTTATAGAGGGACTCTTCATTAGGGATTTCAGCAATAGGACAAGGAGTAATGGGTACAAACCTGAAGAGGGGAAGTTCAGGTCAGATATATGGAAGAAGTTCTTTACTGTGAGGGTGGTGAGGCACTGGAGAAGGCTGTCCAAAGAAGTGGTAAATGCTCCACCCCTGGCAGTGTTCAAAGGCAGGTTGAATAGAGCCTTAGACAACATGGTCTAGTGTGAGGTGTCCTTGCCCATGGCAAGGGGGTTGGAACTAGACGATCTTAAGGTCTTTTCCAACCCTAGCCATTCTATGTGGTAAAAGGACTGACTCTATAGCTCACCAAAATTGTCATTTCACAACACAGCTTAGCCAGCCTAACAGCTAACTTACCGAAGGGCAGGTCTTGCTCCTCTTCCCTTCTCAGTTCCTGCACCAGCTACTACATCTGTGCTCCCAGCCCAGCTCCAGGATGGAAGCTTTAAGAAAACCAATGCCTATGCACAGGGGGGCAGCTGTCAAACACAAGCAGTCTATCACATCAGTGCTGTTTCATACCCAAACTGCACACAACTGGAGAAAGGTCATTGTAATTTATGTTTCTACAAAAGGTCATAATTGCTTTGGGGGCTGGACTGCAGCATCTGCATGCAAGTCAGAGCTCAAGTCAGAGCCAGAGCACAGTCCTTTCACCACATGCTAGCGTGGTTATGCCCAAAGTTCCTGGGAAAGTCTCAAGTTTAAAAACAAATGGCATTACCAACTAGGCATTGCTGAGCTTAGCTCCAATGCTGCAACATCCAAACACATGCACTTTTTTATGTAGGGGAGCTGTGGCAGATTTATTATTAACAGGAAGCAAAACTAAAGTAGAAATCAGGCAGCCGAGAACTAAATAGTTACAAAAGGCAAAGAAATTAGTTACCATTAAAAAAAAAAAAAAAAAAAATCTGACTTACTGAGTTTTTAACTGAGGGGCGATAAAGCATTTTGATTATTTGCTTAGAAACCTCACATCCAACACAGCTAATATATTAAAAATCAATATTCTAGGAGCTCATCAAACCTACCTTCAACAGGGCTTTACATATGCATTTTCTATTACAGCTACACCAGCTACAGATACAGTTTATTCTCACATAAAGTGATATTTTACTGTAAAAATGTTTTAATTGCTGAATACACTTGAGGTATTAATTACAGAGACAGTGAACACAGGATAAACTTGCTGAACTCCACAATTAGCAGCTACTTTAAAGGCTGGCCAGGTGAGGAGAAAGGACAACCAAAAGGGTCAGAGATGGGATTTGCATTAAAATAGTCAAGTTCTGATCCTCAGTCTTATGGTCAAACTCTCCAACAAGTAAAGCTCCACAAACAGAAAGAATTGAGGAGTGTAGTCCAGGTCTAAAAAAACAGCCTCTGCTTGCTCCCCACAGGCCAATAGTACATTTAACTTTTCATCTTATATTTTGCCCAGGAAGCACCTGCATTCAACAGTTGATTTTTACATTGAAGTTTTATTCCCACTACAGAGGAAACAGGTTTATCCAGAATAAAAACCAGAAACTGGAACAAAGCAGTTATAACTCAACCCAAGTGGCACAGCTGTTCTGCAGTATGTTCAGCTACAGTAGTGTAAGGTAAACAGGCCTCTAGTCTTTGTCTTACTTCACCTAAAAACAGGAGCAGGAGCTTTACCCCCAGCTTGTTTGATAACTCTTCATATTCTCGTTACAAGGCACAAGCTGTGAAACTGAAGATTTGCCATGCACATCCGGCTGGCAAGTGGAATCTCAGATTAACATTGTCTTACTGCAACTAACAACTGGTTTCCACGGGAACAAAGACAAAACCATGATAAGATATTTGTAGCAGGCAGGGGATCATACTGACCATGCCCCGCCTACACCACCTCCACATCTGAAGGTCTCCAACACAAGAGGTGATGCACCATGTCACAGCCATGAACTGACTTCACTTTATTAATGAATGCTTCAGTTTATGACACATTCGAAGTGAAAAACTGACAATTTGCTTTGCTAGATGTCCTCTTAGCTGACAGATAGAAGCAGCTAATAATTTTCTTATTACCATCTATTTATTGTAAGTGGTGCTATTAACAGGAAAGAATAACGATGCTTTATACTACATAGTCCTCAACAAAAGTAGTAGAACCATCATGTGTCCATTTTACAGATGCAGAAACCAAGGCACAGTAAGATTAGAGTGACCTACTGAGCCTCAGGTAGCAAACCAGTGACCAAACACAGTCTTTACCACTCCAGTGTATCATTAACTCTAAGTGGAGGCTGCTTCCCTGCATAACAGTTCACGCTTGGGAGTAAATTCACTCCCATTTACACCAGTAAATAATCCAGTGAGGTCAAAGGTATTTGACCAGTAGAGTTGAAACAAGAATATATTTATGCTCACTGAAACACTGTAATCAGATATCCTAGCACACTTTTTTAAACTAGTTTCTTGCCATATCCAAAGAGCACAATGCTGGTCCTAAAGATTCAGCAATGTGAAAAAACTTCCTTCCCCTGGTTCTGTTACTGTGCTTTACATGAGCACCATACTTAATCTCATTAATATCTTACCTATTAAATCTCAACTTAGATTAAGTTGTATGTCCACAAACTGGAGGGCATGGAAAAGTTTCACTCATATTTTACTCAAAACAAGCATTGGAAAACATCTGAATTTTTTTTCTTTAAATTAAATGTTCCCCTTCAACTTTCAAGTAGCATGTAAGAATTTTTAAATAAACATTGAGGCTTGGCAGCACGCAAATACTTTAAAAACAATTGTTTCCCAAAGACTCTGAGGTACTTCATGTTAGAATCATAAAACCATAGAATAGTTAGGGTTGGAAAGGACCTCAAGATCATTGAGTTCCAAACCCCCTGCCATGGGCAGGGACACCTCCCACTAAACCATGCCATCCAAGGCTTTCTCCAACCTGGCCTTGAACACCGCCAGCAATGGAGCATTCGCAAGTTCCCTGGGCAACCCATTCCAGGGCCTCACCACCCTTACAGGAAAGAATTTCTTCCTCATATCCAATCAAAAATTTCCCTGTTTAAGTTTGAACCCATTACCCCTTATCCTATCACTACAGTCCCTAATGAAGAGTCCTTCCCCAGCATTCCTATAGGCCCCCTTCAGATACTGGAAGGCTGCTATGAGGTCTCCAAGCAGCCTTCTCTTCTCCAGGCTGAACAGCCCCAACTTTCTCAGCCTACCTTCATACAGAAGGTGCTCCAGTCCCCTGATCATCCTCGTGGTCTCCTCTGGACTTGTTCCAACAGTTCCATGTCCTTCTTATGTTGAGAACACCAGAACTACACACAACACCCCAAGTGAGGTCTCATGAGAGCAGAGTAGAGGGGCAGGAGCACCTCCCTCGACCTGCGGGTCACACTCCTTTTGATGCAGCCCAGGATACGCTTGGCTTTCTGGGCTGTGAGTGCACACTGCTGGCTCATGTTCATTTTCTCATCGACCAACACCCCCAAGTCCTTCTCTGCAGGGCTTCTCTGAATCTCTTCTCTGCCCAACCTGTAGCTGTGCCTGGGATTGCTCCAACCCAGGTGCAGGACCTTGCACTTGTCACGGTTAAACTTCATCAGGTTGGCATCAGCCCACCTCACAAGCGTGTCAAGGTCCCTCTGGATGGCATTCCTTCCCTCCAACATGTCAACCGAACCACACAGCTTGGTGTCATTGGCAAACTTGCTGAGGGCGCACTCAATTCCAGTGTCCATGTCACCGACAAAGATGTTGAACAAGAGCAGTCCCAGCACCGATCCCTGAAGGACACGTTGTCCCTGGTCTGCCTTTTATTTGCAACGTACCTATAGAATCCCTTCCTGTTATTCTTAACATCCCTAGCCAAGTTTAATTCTAAGTGTGCCTTAGCTTTCCTAACCTGATTCCTAGCTTCCTGGACAACATCCCTGTATTCTTCCCAGGCCGCCTGTCCTTGCTTCTACCTTTTATAAGCCTCTTTTTTCCTTCGAATTTTCCTCAGCAGCTCCTTACCCATCCAAGGAGGTCTCCTGGCCCTCCTGCTAAACTTCCTTCTAGTTCGGATGCAACACTCCTGAGCTTGTATATTCTGATTTATCATAACAGTATAAAGCTCATACTAGCTTTCTTCCTAAAAGGCATACATGGGACTGAAGGGGTATGAACATTATACTGTATATATTCTGCTCCATCAGAGTGTTACTGTAAACATAAGGATGATTTGGAAAGGCAGGAATATCGACAAGCAGTTAGACAACCCTGACACCCTTTTCCTCCCAGCTAAAAGTACTAGCAGTAGACTGGAAAACCAAACATCCAGTACTTCCAAATATTATGAAAGAAAATATAAGACTACGAAAATTAGAGGTCTATGTGACTGATGCCAAGTCCTGCACACAAATCACACTTCTCCTCTGTTATGGTCACATGCAATACACTGAGGCATCAACCTGGAGCTAACTCTTCTTAAGTACCAGCTCAATCATAATGACAAAGTTTTGAGGTAGAAACATCAAAAGGTTTGCTTTCTGTGCACATTTGTGATTACATTTGTTTCCATCCCTGAAGTAGAATAAACTCTATGTCAAGTTTGCAGTATTAAAAAAAAAAAAAAAAAAGGCATTTTCAATATGTAGCTACATCATTAATACACTTAATGTGAAAATAGAACAGCATATGGCAAAAGAGATTATGGGGATTAACCAATTAAATGGAATGACTCAAACCAACACAATCCATCAGATCCGTATTTTGTAGTGAGGAAAGCAGGGCCATGGGAAAAGGACTTCACCCAATGCAAATAATGAAAGCCAAACTTCTAAAAAATAACTGATTTGGCAAAAAGTATCTGCAGGGAAGGAAGGAGAGATAAGAAATGCTAACAAGCAAAGAACAAACTCTGAACACTTCTGGATGTGTCCTTCTCCCTTTAAGGCTGGATTTCACAGCACCTACTCGATGCAGAATTTACTACGGGAGGTCCCACAGTACTATAATCTTGATGATAAACTTGATACTCAATATTTACTTACATGCTTAGGACACAATATTAAATTTGACATACAAGGTTACAGACCAAATTCCTGGTCTGTAATACGACAGACCATATAATATAATATAAAGACACACCAAATATCTCATTGAAATCAAGCTTCCACAGTCCTGAAAGAATAAAACATTCCAGCAGGGCTTCAAGCAGAATGAAGGCCTATTCCTAAGAGTTAAATGCAGATGACAATCCTAACATATTAGGTCTCACAGAGAAGCAAATCACCTTCATCTACATACTTATATAGTATGTTCATCTAGATGTATGTATGTTTGTTTATATATTTAATGGAAGGAAAAAGGTCACAAAAGCAGAGGTATCTGGAAACAGTTCCTTCAAAAGGTGACATTACTGTCAGCTTCATGCAGCTGCCGTTATTACACCTTGTGTTATCCTGCAGGGAACAGGCCAGGATTTTGCTCTCCTCATTAACACCTGGGACACTGAGCACTGGTCTGAATAGAATTCATTCATTCAAGTTCATTTGAGCTCATTCTTCCACAACTATTGAAGAAATGTCAAAAATACAAGCAAACAATAAATCACTGGTATACTGGTACATGAACAAAGGACTTAAGACTTTAAATTACTCAAGGGTTTAATATATGAATTGAAAGACACACTACAAAATAATATAAACACCTATTGTACACACTTACAGCTAAACAAAAGGAAACAGTAATAAATCAAAGCCCTTCTTAGACTTTATCAAAGTTTCACCTTAATATAATTTTAAATGGCAGTATTTTACAAACACATTAGCATTTTCTTTTAACAGCTAAATGAAACAAGAAGCATGTTGGAAAACTAAGTTAATACAACTTAACTCTCACATCCACAGAGAGTTCCCAAAACCACTCTTTAATCAAGGCAACCTCAACAAGCACACATTTCTATATCTTAACTTTTCCTTTGAAGAAGGGACAACTTAGTAGGGAAACAGTGGAAAAAAGAAAGTCTCAATAAAACAGATGTAGTTTCAAGTCTTGACCACTTACACAGGAAAAAGAAGTTACACACAGCTGTGTAAATGAACTGCCCTTATATAAAACATCACTGTGGATGCACAGCTATGGAAGCAAATGAAATTTATTTCAAGTTGCTAAGTTTCCATTTCCTAACCTAAATTGCACCATATTATAACCTCCTGACTGTTTATCATAATATACAAATCTAAAAGCTGTTTCTTACGAATTTAATATTAAACACAAAGCGGTTTATGCTTTACTCCCATCTCATGCTTCTGAGCAAACATAAAAAAATGTCAGTTAAAGGAAAAAAAACAGACTCAAATGCATCAGTGACAGCTTTGAGATATGTAAACAAAGGTCTATGAAAATCAAATGTTGATGAAATTTCATTAACAACCTCCCCCCCACTATGCTTAGCAGAAAAATGTTATTTTATATGGAACTGTACACATTTCCAGGCCGTAACATGTGCTATTAAGAAAGCCCTTCATATAATTTACTTCCAGATTATGGTCTTGGTATCTGCAACACAATGAATGCACCAATTTATTAAAAAAAAAAAAAATAATAAACAGTAGTTTATCTGCTTACCTTGTGGAAAAGAATTTGGTTGCACTAAGTACAGATATGCATGTACTATTTTAAACAAAATTCCTATTGGCCCAGGTTCATGGTATGCACCTGTATCATATGTCTTGGCTGGTACAAATCCAAAATCCAAAGTCCCAGGAGGCGGTTTGTATATAGGCTGCACCTCTGAAATAGTACTTCCACAAAACACTAGCAGCAGCAAACAGAGTTCCACAGCCATAGCTAGCAGTATTCATAAATTGGAGGTAGAGATAATTGTCCCTCCAAGTCTAGAAATCTTCAGTACATTCACTTGGGAGTTAGCTTTCCAGCCAGGAGTACACTGCTGTGCCCTCACACAAGGCTCTTTAATGTGTTCTTGCTTTAGAGGGGTACAGAAGCCTCTTGTGGAAATCAGCGCACCATCTCTGGCAAAAACAAGAAAAAGCTTGTTAGGGTGTGTGCAAGCAAATATTAAAGTGCAAGATAACCTGCAGTCTTCTGTGAAAACTGAACACATTGACAGTTGTAAAAGCAAGCCAGATTGGACAGAAAAGGAAATGAAAAAAATAAAATCAAGATTTGGTAATAACATGGTCTACTACATACACTGTACTTGAAAGAGGGGGAAAACCCAATTATGCATAGTTCCAGGTCAGTGAGTTTTCAAATACAAACAAAGCATAGCATTGGGACAGCTCCAAGGGAAGCAAAACTAAAGGAACTATGTCCGAACTGCACTTCCAACTAAGTACAGTATGTCATATCACAACAGTTACACAGCGCATTTAATCAGCCACCTGATGTTGCCGTAGTTTATGGCAACTATTACAAGTCATATCCCGTCGCTTCTTTAATCTCAACCTTTCAGATGCCAGCTACTCCTAATCATCCTCTACGACTGAGGAAAGAAATTATGACTGAAAAGTTAATATCACAACATAAAAACTTCACCTTCCCGACAGGTGACAATAATTACTTTCTATTAACTCAAGCTATCTCAATTCTCCCCTCAGGAACTGAAGAAGTCAACTCAACAATTTTTATTCATAGCTTGCTAAAGCCGAGTGTCATTAAGGCCAGTTTGGATGCTTACACATTTAAGAACATTCTGATCCTACAAAATCACAGCAGTCTAATCAACCACCACCTAAGAAATGTAAACAGAACATACATACACACACCCTCAGGTTCCAACAAACCAACTGACCGCATCTCCATCTATCTGGGGCTAGGCAAGATTTCTTCGTCTCAGCATGGGCCACGGCGGCGTCCAAGGAAACAGGTCAAGAAAAACTCCATTAAGTAAAAGGCAACAGAAAACTTCTGCCACTTTCTGACTTCAGAAGCAGCATGTACTTCAGAAACATGCAAGTGATCACACCAACTTTCTCACCCATTAGACTGGCTTCTCTTTGATATATCTTCAGTGATCTACCAGAGTGCTGCTGCTGGGAATACCTGGGAACACACTTTTCATTACAAGCCACCCACTTCAAACTGGGGAGCATCAAGCACAAACTGCCTTTGCTTAGCATAGTTGTGCTTCTGTTGCCTTTTTCAGCAGCACTACCCAACAGCAATGTTTTAATCTCCACCGCATTGTTCAGCCTATTCACTTGTAAGAATGACAGCAAAATAACACAAACACCTCACTGGCCTCAGTCAGAGCAATCCTACACCAACACCTTGACTTCCAAGGTGCCTCCAGGTCAAAAAGATGCTGAAGACAAAAGACCTAAAAATCCGTAACAAGGCAGGATGTCTCTCCCATGTTTTACAGCCTCTGTTAAAACACAGGCTACCTTTCTGAAAACCAACAAGAACCCACGTTGCAGGCTGATTTACCAGTCTGCGCTGCACTCAAAGGACAGCTCAAGATCAAGAAAATATGGAACAGAGGAATACAAGACTACATCAAAGAACTAGAGACAATTTTGCTCCCCTGAAGTCCAACTGAGTGAAGAAGAAAAATTCAAATCTATTTTTCACCTTCATGGATAGTGAAAATCAGGAAGAATGAACAGTAATAACGCTACGAATAGCAGAATTATCTAAGCCTTATTCAAAAAGGTGATGTCAGTAACCACTCTGTAATATGATGCTCAATACAGGAAGATAAGAATTTAGAACAAACCAAACTGAGTATTGTCCTATATGGAAAAGAATACTTTGTTAAACAATAGTGAAGGGGGGAGGAAAGAAAGGTAAAGCTCAAAAATATTTTTCCTCCTTTTATTTTTTCATGAGACTTAGTTTTTCAGCCTAAAAGATATTTTCAGTTAATTTTTCCTTTATGTGCCTATTACTGTAGAGTTGAACACAGACACAGTGAAAAACTGCAAACTGCTTATGCTGCAGTTTATTATCAAATCTACAGAAGCCCTATGGGACAAAAAAATCACAAGACCAGAACTATGTATAAAAAAAAATTATTTTGTGTTAATGACAGAACAGTGAAGATTGGCCAAGTTCAACACTGCACAGTTCAACTTGGCTTTCTTGAAGAAAAAGGTTTAAAGACTTTTCTAAGTAAAATTTAGCTTTCTAGGGATTTCTCAAGTACAGTTGCAACACTTCAGTGAGTCAGGAAAAAAGCTCACGCGTGGTGACTGAGCCTTGCTTCCAAGAGTTAAGAAAGTAGAAACAAAAGCATAGAATACAGGGAAACATTACTACAAATAAAGCAACACCAGAATGTCCTCACAATACAGGGAAATAATCACTATGGCTGCTAGAAATGTGAAGTTATGTATTAACCAAGCCAGAATGTTGGCAGTTTAAAGACAAGGACACCACTGAAAGTGCAAGGACACTACCTATACTGAAGATACAAAAAAATATCCTTCTAAGTGGAGGTACATAACCAGCTGAATTCTCCAACTCTACATAATTTTCAGTTAAGCTTTTATAAAATTCAGATTTTTTTCAACAAAGTGGTGAGTTTCTCACAAATTAAAGAATCTGCAGAATTCCAGCCATACTTTCTTCCTCTCCCTTTGTTAGCAAATATATCACAATAAACATGGTATACGTAACCTTACTGGGCAACTCCTCCAGGCTGACATCAGATCTTCTCTATATTACATAAAAACCTAATATATTTTCAAGATTACACTAATAATGATCAGGAACTCACAGAAACATTACTACCTCCGAGCATTCAATATGTATTCAACCTACTTAAAATAACTCAGATATAAAAAGCTCCCAGCAGTTATCCTTATCTTGACATCTAAAAGAAACTTAGGTGAGGGCATATTAGTAGTTAAACAAGCCAGACAAACAACATTAAAGAGGAAAAAAAAACTATCCATGAAATCTGTAATTGTGAGAACTGCAAAGTAACACACACGAGTGAGAGAGAGAGATACATCGCAGTTTCTGGTCCTCTTGGTTGCAGCATGTGGCCATTGCATTTCCTCAAAAGCAGTATTGCATCACTGCAGTCAGTAAGCTACAGCAACTGGAGCACAACTCTCCTCAAGTTCAAATAAACAGTGAATGAAAAGAAGCCATGTGCATCTTTGAAGAGCTCACATTAATCATTGAGATAGCCATTTTATTAGTATGCTTCAATTAAAAAAAGCCCACACAAAATAACACAAACCTGGAATACTTCATAATAATGAAAGTGTTTATTTTCTGTGTGGTTTCCCAGTGTCCACCTCTAAAAGACTACAGCTTTTGCTTTTTATTCTGTGGTTGTCACTAATACTCCACATGTACAAGCCACTGAACATAATTCCTGTGGTTTTAAACACTGTCTGTGGAGAACACCATCACCCTTTTACCAAATATGCTGCACTACTATCATATATCCGATATACACAATCTGTTATTAAAAAGATTGTAATATTTTCCAAAGCAAATAAAGCTTCAGGAAATCCACTGTAAGTTTAAGAGGGGGAGAGGAGACAGAGCAAGAAATGCATTAGTTCAGGAACTGCTTCCATGATACATCAACTCTAAATAACTCAGCTCAGAAACAGCATGGTGTCCAGCTCTTTGTTTCAACAGGGCTGGCCTCCTTCTGTTTAACACTGCAATCCACGCAAATACAACACTGCAGTGCAGAGATGCAACGATGATTAACCCTGTGAACTGAAATTCAATCAGTCAGAGGCTAGATTGCTAAAGCTCAATATGGGAGCCCACTGGCCATGAACCACGATGGGATGGAATACTGGAAGATGCAGTTGTACATAAGAACACAAAGGATCCGGCTATGTTGGTTACATCTTTTAATTTGTCATTTGAAGAACACAACTCCATAATGCCCCTTGAGGCTGCTCCAATAAGAACAACTACCAGAAGAATGAAATGAATTAAAACATTCAAACAGGTAGTTACGGTACACTAAAATTCCCAAGTAGGTATCAAAAAACACCCACACCACCACCCTCCCATTCTAGAGACATGATGAGCAAGCTAAGTTAGATACCAACAAGCTAAAAACGCAGTTTTCTGTCACAAAATCTGTCCCAAGCCTACCAACAATTACAACCTGTTGCCATAGGAGTAGTAGGAAGCAAATAAACCTAATAAGCACTAGGGACTGCAGAACAGAGCGGCAGCACTGACAAAACCCAAACATAATCTTCCACGCAAGACAGCCTCTGTGTGCATCTGACATGCTTGCTACATCTCAAAACAAGTAAGTGTTCAAGTCAGGAAAACCTGGATATTCAGAAGCCAGTTCTCTTTAAGCAGCTACTTAATAATTTGAAAACAAATAAATAAAGCAACACCAAAAAAATCCCACTGCTTTACAAGCCACAATCATTTGTAAACAACAGAAAAAGAGCTGTAATAACTCCAAGTGAGATATCTTCACCAGAGCATCAGCACGTCTGATTTTTAGCTGACTGCCTAGATGTTTAAAGCATATTTTCACTAGCTGAACAACAAAAACACACATTTAACTTGATTTTAAGTGGTGCATTTATCCTAGCACTCATAGAGCATTCCTCGTGAGAGCACTTTTCAGCATCACATAGAAAACACCGAAACACAGTAAAGCCAGCCCATAAACGGGCAGGGCTTTTTTGCCAATGTGAAGTGATGAGGGCTGAGTACGTGTCCCAATACCAACGTACTGCAACAACAGACCGCACATACTCGCACTGGCAGCTGAGACCAAGTCTTTCCTTCGTCATCTTTCCAATTACTAGAACCGTAGAGATCTCTTCCTCTATCACTGTGCTTACCTCGATCTGCAAACTGCATAGTAACAAGGTACCGCAACTCTGCCCTGCTGGAACACCGACCGCTTTAGTAGTTTCTTCAGTTGCTCCCCTTCATATGCGTGCAGAGGGAAACACAGCCCATGCCGACTGCCACGACTGCTCCTTCTCCCCCGCTCTCGGATGAGGTCCCTAGCTCACCGCAGAGCTCACCCCTGCCGAGATAAAGGTCTGATCATCCGGGGTGGGCTGTCACGATGTGCCCAGGTACACACGGAGCAACAGCCACCAGCACCACCGCCTCTATTAACTCCCCCGGGGCGGCACCACCGCAGCGCTCTGCCGTAGCGAGCAGGGACCCCCGGCGGCAGCGGGCGGGCCCCGTCCCCGCTCACATCCACAGCACCACCGCAAAACCAATGCAGTGGAGGCTTTGCTTCCTGCCTCCTCCGCCCCTGACGAGCCTATTTCGAAGCCAGCGCCGTGTCCCCGTCCCCCTGCCCCTCACGGGCCGCCCAGGCCCCAACGCCCGCCTGCCCGCTCCTCGCCCCGTGCAGGTGCCCTTAGCGGGCACCTCCTCCCTGCGGAGCGATTCCTCCCTGCGGAGCGATTCCCCTCTGCCGTAGATCTCCGGGGCTCTCCCCTCCCCGCTCCCGCCTTTCCTCTCTCTTCAGCGGGCAAACACTTACAGCCGGACCCGACCCTCCTCACCCGACCCCGCCACACACAGCCCCCCCAGGGGGCAAAGCCGCTTCCCTCGCAGCGCCAGCCGTCCCGCTCTCGTCAACGGGCGGGTCCGCCGTCGCTCCCCGCTGACCGACACACACCGCCCCGCCGTGCCGTGCCGCAGACCCTTCCCCCCAGCCAAACGCGTCCCTCCCGCAGAGCCCCGGCCCGCAAGCCCGCTACCCCAGCTCCACTCAGCACAGACCCGCCGGCCGGCCCCTCTGTCCCCACCTCACCCCGCGCTTTCGGGGCTCCCTCCTTCAGCGCTTCCATCCCGCCACTCCCCGCTCCCACAGGTCATTCTCCCAGCCCCGACTGAGTCCGCCGAGACGCACACCGACTCCCTTCCCACAAGCATCCCGCTCCTTCCGGCACTCGCTTCCTTCGACGGCCACTCACACACCCCCCACACCCCCCCTCACGGCTTCCCATAGCAGCCCACAGCCCGCTCTCCTCCTATGGAGAAGGGGCCCTCCTCTCCCGGCCAGGACCTTCCGCCGCCCGCAGCGAGAGCAGCCGGGAAGGCGGGGGAGCCCCACCCCCACCTGCTGCCGGCCCCGCCGCAGGCAGAGCGGTACCGGGGCAGCGCTGCCCCCGGGACACCTCCTTGCGTCCCCCCCGCCCTCAGCACTCACCGGTCAAGCGGGAAGCGCGAGACAGAGGCAGCGCGGCGCGGCACTGCCCGCTCCGCCTGCCGCCTCAGAGCGCTGGGCCGGTGGTGCTGGTGCTGCCGCCCGCGCATGGATTATGGAGGGCGGGCTCTGCCCCGAGCCGGGGCTGCGGGACCACCCCGGCAGGCTGGGGCTGAGGGGGGAGGAAGAGGAGGAGCGTGAGGGGTTTAACCCCGGAGTGACCCGCTGGCGAGGGGGAGTTGAGGGGCTTCGTGTCGCGGTTGGTGAAGCGCGGTCGAGCGGGTCAGGCTGAAACTGTACCAGGGCCAGCGGGAGCATGCAGCGATCGGCGACTTGTTGCTGCAAGGCAAGACCTGTCTCCTGCCCTCATCCCGCCGGGAAGGTGCCCAGAAACACCGGGACCAAGGGCCGGCCTCCACCGAGTCGCACCCGTCCTTTCCACCCTTTTTGGTGCTCCTAGGGCTTGGTATGAGTTCAGGCGGGTTTGTTTTCCTGTCAAGGTGACTTGCCCCATTAGCTTTTGGAAAAACATCTTGTTTTACCCTTCCCCACGGGTGTCCTTATTTTCTGATGGGGTTATCATTTCTTGTAGGGCCGGTATCCGTGTTTCATTTTCCCAGGTGGTTTTGTTTGTTTCTGAAGGCCTGTGATTTATAGATAAAAAGAGAAGCACTTTTCCTATGGGTTGCAGTAACATACACTTCTAAAGGCTCCTGTGCTTTCCCTCCTGCTGCCCTTTGCAGTTTTTATTTGCAGCTTTGGTATTTTAATATGGTCCCCCCATTGCAATGTTAAACATGGTTCTTATCTCTGTTACTAGACCCTTCATTTTTCAGCATCACAAATAAGGCAAAACAAGGATTTGCACTGGATATCCAAGGTCATGGTGGTTCCTTGGAAGTCCTTAAAACACTGATGGAGCTGCTTAGTCTCCCTTTTTGGCAGGCAGAAAGAAATCAAGGCTGTGGCTGTGGCAGCAGCCTGCATTGCTAATGTGAGTTTGGCCAAACATTGAACAGCTTTCCCATAGATGTTATTTGGTGTTGCTGAACTCTACCTGTATTTCAGCTCAGGGCGTGTACCAGTGATGCACATCAAAGAACAAGTTGCCATGTTGGCTGCCCACAGAAAGAGCAGTTATTCTGACTACAGCTAATCCTGGATTTGTTCAGCAGAAAGACGCAGTGGTGCAACCCAAAATGGAGTGACACAGAGCTCAAAGAAAGGATCTTGACCTAGTTCTTTTTATAGTTCTCATATGCACCCTAAGCCATGTGTCAAAGAGGGGCAATGCTGTAGTCCTGGGGAAAACACAGAACAGCTTGACAGAAGGACAGATGTATTACATTAGCAATGTAGTCCCCAAATCCATAGTACAGCTCCTGTCTTAAGCTTTAGATGAAAATTGTTCTAAATACAAGGGAATATTCTTTCCAAGTAATGGACTGTGAGTGCCCAACACTCTCAATTGTAGAATCGCAGCACTGACTAGATTGGAAAAGACCTTTAAGATCAAGTTCAATAGTTATCCCAGGACTGCCAAGACCACCTCTACACCGTGTCACTAAGGGCGTTGTCTCCACTTCCAGGGATGGTGACTCCACCACCTCCCTGGGCAGCCTGTTCCAACGCCTGAGCACGCTTCTGGTGAGGACATTTTTCCTAATATCCAATCTAAACCTCCCCTGGTGCAGCTTGAGGCTGTTTCCTCTTGTCCTATCACTTGTCACTTAGGAGAAGAGACCGACCCCCACCTCTCCATCCTCATTTGAGGTAGTTGTAGAGAGTGATAATGTCCACCCTGAGTTGTTTGGATTTTTGCATCTCAAAGACTGTAAACTTGCAGAAAGGAATATATCTCTCTTATTAAACAGAGATACCTGAAGACCTTACATAGCACTGATATCATCTGGTGGATTTGATTCCCTTGCTTCCACATAGGGTTAAAACAAAAAGGCCAAATCAAAATGGCCTCATTGACAGAGGCAGTGTCAAGTTTAAACTGCCGCGTGAAGGCATACGGCTACAGTGATTAATAACTGCAAGGGTGGAATAGTCTGGAGGAACTTGAAGAGAATCTGGAAGTGTGAAAGAGAACAGCATGGAATGAAGCTTCAGGAAATCTTGCCTTGTTGGAGCCAAAGACATTAAGATTTTCTTTTGGATTACTAATTTATATCAGTTATAGGTTTACTACCATTTATGGTAGTTTGCATCAACAAGGGCATGCAAATGGAGTTACAGAAAAAGGATATTAGCATTTGGAGAAGAACTGAAACTAAATCAAGACAAACACTGTTAATAGCGGCATTTCTTGAGTAGACTAAGCCAACACCTATTTTCTGATTAGTATTATACATGTGTAACAGCTTTCCTGTTTTTTTATGGATGATGCCATTGTCACAAGAAAGCTTTCCAGTCACATCTGAAGTTTCTTTGTACTACTGGTATCTAGCCTCATGCAAGGAGTTTGCCTCAGATCTCTGGAAGTGACTGAGTTAAGATAATTTATATTGTATTAGGTACTGCAAATGTGCTCTCCGAGTAGCACACAGTTAAAATGTCACAGCTTGTCACTGTGAGATGGTAAATAGAAGCATGACCTCCTCAGCTGCCTCCTACTATGTTGCTGGCCACTCCATGTAAATGTCTGACCTGAACGTGCTCTGAGCAGCTGTTGACCTTTCCTTGATGCTTCTCCGCTAACTGCATGTCAGGTAGGGGTGAACAGCGGTGAAGTGGGTAATACCGCACCAGTTAGCAGCCCTTTCCTTCACTCCAGGTCTCCCTGCCATCCAAATTACAACTGTGTCAGGGCTAGCTTAGCTGCACTTACCTGCTTGGCATTTTGCTGTATGTTCTGCAAACGATGTGCTGGTATGTGGTTTGCATGCACAGTGTAACACAGTCACATTAGGGAAGCAGAATGTGTAAAACCGGTGTAGTTTTAGCAGGCTCAGAGAGCATCAAGGAAACTTGTCCTCCAGAGACTGCAGCATCTTTTATATGTGATCCTTTGTGCCTCAGGGGGATTGGACTAAAATGAATCCAAGATGCCTCCTGGCTTTATTCTTTGGAGAACTTATAAATGATCTCAGTACTCAGAGATGGTCAGGTTCTTGAGACAGCTAAACACCTAATTGCTCACACAAAAGAGGACACAGTCTTTTAAACCACAGCACAGTAGGTGCTAATGCCTTTGAAAACCTGCTTTGTAAGCATCCAAAACAGGAACAGCCGGATGAAAAAACCTGGCCTATACTCTGTGATGAGCATTTGAAAATCTGGCTGTGTATCAATCATCTCTGTTATCTCAGAGGAAAATCCTCAGATAACAGGAAGATACATGAGATTTACAGCTTAACTGCAATGGTTGTATCACGTAATTGATTTTTAAGTAGAGCTTGTGATTAAAGGTCTATTAGATAAATAGCCTTTTTCATTAGTTGGAGTTAAACAAGGGATAGTGTTGCCTGAAGAGTTCTAAAATAGTAACTGCAACCCTTCCACCTCCCAGAAGGAAAAAGGTTGAAGTATAAAACCTCTTACATTGTGTTTAGTTTTCCTCTGCCTGTCCCCTGATCATGTGTTCAGGGAAAGAAGGGTCCATGGAAGTGGCGGAGAGGAGCAGCATGCCTTCCATGCACCAGGGCAATGGAGAAAAAGTGATTTACACCCTTTGGCAAGAACACACCGAAGAGTGAATTCTGCCAACACCCTAAAATGCAACTTATCCCTCTTGTCAGCTTTAGAGTTTAGCCAGATGCCTACCTACTTTGCCCAGCTTTCTGTGGGCTATGCCTTGGTCCTTCCCTGCCCTCTGCCACCATACCCTGTGTTTAGCAGTGCCCTCCTTCCTGCCACCCGATGCCTGCCTTCCCTCCAGGTCTGGTTTAGCCCTTTGGATTCTGCCAGCCCTCCCAATTAGCTAATGCTGCCCAGCAGCACCCACCAGCTACTCACATACCCCATATCCTCCTTCTGCTCTGCTCCCTATTGACGCTGTTTCTCTGACATCCACAGCTGCGTCCCTCCTTATCCTTAATTCTCCTGTGGGATACAAGGCTTAAGGGATTATGGGCTGTGTGAGTTCACGGCCTGAACTCCAATTCTTCCAGGCTAGAGCCAAGGCTAGTCCAGGCTCTGCAGGCTCTGGGAGAGCAGGGAACTAGGGTTATAGCAGGCAGGAGTTGCTGTGTTAGACACAAAACATATAAAATTTGAAAGAATGATTAGGATCCATAAAAATGGTGGGAAACATTACAATTGCTGTGTGCTATAGCCTGCCATGTATTTGCCTAATTTCTTACTCCTGAGGGAAGATAAAAAAAGGAAATGGACTATCTTACATTCATTCTCAAACCTAGAAAACAACATGACATTTCATTGCAGACCTTTGATTCATGCCAGTTTAGGATATGATTTCAGTGATCCTTGCCTTCGTTTGAACGGAAGATTTATGCTGCTGTATATCACTTTAGAATGCCTTCAGAGAGTTGATGTTTTGTCAGCTACACATGTCTTGCCATTATGCTATGCTGTGCCCCCTTCTTGTGACTGTGATAGATCTGTGTGACAACTCGTCAAGGAAGTTAAAAATTACATTCATTGCTTTTCATCTGAGGAAACCACTAGTAGCTGCTATAACATGTTTTACAGCTAAACAAAGATACAAAATGACAGGGAATACATGATGCGTGTACTTGGAACTTGTAGCTTCTTCTACGAGCTCCTCCCAACTCTGTTTTGCTATCATCTCTGTTTTATTTCTGCTCACATGCTTTGACACTTGCCATCATGATAAATTACCATGTCAGGAATGCTTGAAATTAAAACGGGAAAAGCACATGTCTTTTTGACACTGGAACCAAAGAAGCATTGCTTGGTTCTTATGCTATATGATAGCAGCTTGAGGAGCAATGGCCCTTTACCTCCCCAGATTTTGGTTCCAGCTCCAGCACTTTACACTTGTGACATAAAGGTACTGAACAGTAGTTCCCAGGTTCTCTCTGTGGGAGCTGTACGTAACGAGCTGTCTGATAGAGGGCTGAGAGAGTTGAGTTTGTTCCTCCTGGAGAAGAGAAGGCTCAGGGAGACCTTGGAGCAGCTTCCAGTGCCTAAAGGGGCCTACAAGAAATCTGAAGAGGGACTTTTTACAAGGGCAGGGAGTGACAGGACAAAGGGGAATGTCTTTAAACTGAAAGAAGGTGAATTTAGATGCGCTATTAGGAAGAAATGCTTCATTATAAGGGTGGTGAGACACTGGCAGTGGTTGCCCAGAGAAGCTGTGGATGCCCCATCCCTGGAAGTGTTCACTGTCAGGTTGAACAGGGCTTTGAGCAACCTGGTCTGGCGGAAAATGTCCCTGCCTATGACAAGGGGCTGGAACTAGATGATTTTTGAAGTAATTTCCAACCCAAACCATTCTGTGGTTCTATGATTCTGTGACATGGCCATGTCACCAAGGGCATTTCAGTTTGTTAGAAAGCAACTTATAACCTTAAATAAAAGCTTTCAAATGAAATTGTGAAACCCTCCTGCACAAGTATAATGTCACCTTCTGGAAAAATTGATTTTAAATAAGGTTATTCCTGTTTTCCAAACTCACACTCATGGTTTGGTGCCTTTCCCTTCAGAAATAAGGGTATGTCCATGGAGCGCATCTGTTCTAAACTACTGCTAATTCCTTGCTTGTGACCAGTTAATTGCTGACTATCACTACAGCTGTTTCTTGTGGTATACTGGTGTTTTGTGGCTGGGTCCCACAAGCATAGTCATGAAGTTAAGTACTGACTAACAAAGCCACCCGTGCACATGATGCAAGTGTCCGGGAGCTGTATGTGGTACAGCACTCAGCCTAGCCTGCTGCCTTACCTCAGGCTACAGTAAGGAACGCCTGGCAATCAAGACTGATAGATTCTTTGTTCTCTCTTGTGGCTTATTTATTTGTTTTGATTTTGTTTTTAGGAATGCATTTATTCATCTCTTCTTAAAGGTAGGATCTAAGCTGGAGTGCTTGGACAGAGGCAAGAGAGGCCGTGAGAAATGGTTTAAATAAGCTGTGCATCTAAAAGGAGTATCTGTGTGTCAGTAAGAACAAAACACTGTAGACAAACCAAGTACCATCATAAAAACTAGCACAGAAGCAAAGTCATTGATCTTGGTAGTCAGTTGTCAGGAAGAAAAAAGATCAGTTTTCATCTGTTTTTTTGACCCTATGATAAACAAAAGTCCCCTTAGCACAGGGCAACCATCCCATGCTTCCCACAAAACGTAATCCTACCTTAGAAGCTTAGCTGCTGCGATGACCTTCTTTTGTCTGCTTGCTCTGGAGTAAATTCTGCCTGATGTGAGTGAAGAAGATTGGAAGAAGGTTATTTTTAATATCAGTATAAAATAATCTGTGGCACAACAAAATACAAGAAAGGAAGGCATCTGTTCATTATGTTTTCAGGGAGAATGACACCACCACCTACAACATCTTGCGGGAAGCACATAAACGACACACATTGCAGGATTAACCTGACAGGGCCCCTTCGCTCTGGTTGCTATTATTAACTTTACACCTAGTGTGAGTCTCCTTAAATGAACTGTATGTGGTATAACGATTTATCTTACACAGACTGTACCTCAGCTGAAAATTTATTACCAGGATAGTAAGAGGCCTGGCTTTTATATGCCCTGCACAGAGGTGTGCCTATTTTCTGATCCGTAAGTTTCTTGTAGTGTGGATAGAGAACAATTCTTATTGTTACCTTGTTCAGGCTTCTGGTTTAGGTGGTGAACTTCTCCATCCCTCTCCTCATGTTAAACTGCATGCTTTAAAAAACCCAACCACTTCTGTCCCTTCCCAACCAAGCCCCCACTTTCCAGTGGATGACTGGGACAGAAGCCTACTACCCACAAACTGTTACCATGTGAAACAGAAGTGCAGCTTCTCCCCTTTGCCCCCTCACAGCTCCAGCTCCCTCCTTGGTCTTCTCTGGTTTGGTACAAGATTGTTCATCATGGCTGAGCAAAAGATTGCAGCCCCAATGATAACACGCTCCAAGTAAATGCCATTTACCCTCTGTAATATAAGGGGGGTGAAGGAGGTGTTGTTGATTTGTTTGTTTGGGTTTTGTCAAGAAAGGTTTTTTCAGAATTTCATGGAGATTGACTTTTTCTTCTCATAATGGTCTCATTAATTTATTATTTCCCGTGTTCTACCTCCCACCTCATTAAACTATGAGAGACCAAGGAAGGGAAAAGTATTTCCATTGTTGAAGCCTGCAAGATATAAAAAGAGAAGCTGACCTTTAACTCTGCTCTCTTGGTTTTTTGCACATCTGAATGTTCAATGATTTTCCATATTATTCCATGGCAACACTTAGCATTTGAGAACAGGGAACATTTATACTGTCAGAGGACACCTGAGGTTGGTTGCTTCGCAGTTAAACTGTAGGCTTAAAATCTAGCCTGAGTAAGACATAGCGCTTAGCTATATTTGTGCAGGCAGCAGAGCAAGAATCACTCTCATGCTCCAAGAGCCACAGTGTGCCTCTTGGTTCTGCCCTGCTGCAGGCTACATCTTCCCTCCTTCTGTGCCTGAGTTCACAATCAAGCTGATGAGTACAGCAGGGGCTCAGCCATGTCATCATGCTGGTTTGCTCTTTGCTCAGGTTTCCAGTCTCTGCCTGCATAAGCGTTAGTTCATGTGTAGTCTCCAGACTGGCACAGTTTAAGGAGTAGTGAAGTCTGGGGTGCAGGTCATTCACTCGAGCACATCCTTGCTGCATCCTTTGGCCTGAGAATGGAGGACCACACAGGCACAGAAAACAGAGATGTTGCACACAAGATCTGAGCAAAACAAAGACTAACTTTCATCATCATACTTAACTCATCACATACTTTCATAAAAGAGGCTGCAGTAAGTCATGCGCTCTTTGGTCAGCATTGTGTCTGGTGAAGAAATAAATGATCAAGTGTTGTTTCATAAGTTCCTTGATTCATAAGGTTTTTCTTTCAAGTCAGAGAGAACTGCTGTGATTATTTTGCTTGTGATTTATATGAAAAACATGCATTAAGCCATGAAAACTCACATGGTAGTTTCAACATCAAGTTCATTAGTATGGCAGACTTCTGGAGTAGGTAGGTTTCAGATGACAGGAGACCTTGGTTGCATTGTGAACTGTTTTGAATGACCATCTTCTCACATATTAAAGATTAACATTTTAGCCTTCATTTGAGGTATCTAGTTTCAGTTCCCAGTTTCTTTTCTACTCTGTTGAACAGCCTTGTGATAGTGACAAACAGTGCAGTGGCTCCACAGTACCAGGCAATACCAAATAATTAGATGTGATACCACTCAGTGGTGATACTAGTCTTCAAGCCTAACCTCTGTTGGCCCAACACTGGTGCTGCTTGAACTTTATGAGATTCTTTTAGTCCTTTCCAACTAAAGCTGTTATGACAGTGTAGCACTGTTCTGGAAGAGAATCTTGCAAAGTAGAACTTCAATGCTTTTCTCTCAGTCTCTGAAAAAAAATATTAGTAAAAGCCTTGTTAAATAATATGTTTTAACACCCACCAGCACTGGTATTGCCTGGTCACTTGGTTAAATTAGTGCCTGTGATTGAATGTTACTGACTTTCTGTGCCATCAAGTATGGTACAATCTATACAGTACAGGAAAAGAGGATCTGTGCTTTGAAGAGGCAGCAGTCCAAAGTGAACATGACAGATAAAAGATTGGAATTTTGATGCCAGTTCCAGCTAGAAAGCAGCAGTGTTCTCTTCAGCATATAAAATCTGCAAGTCCTACACAGTTGCTAAGGTAGAAAAGGTCTTTTGACAAATCTGGAAGCCGTTGTTTGTTGCTCTAATGCTTTATCTATAAATCTGAGCCTGACCCATATTGTGGCATTCTTTCTGCTCTTCAATTCCCTGAACATTGAATTACTGACATTTGAAGAGCTGAAGGTCTAATAGACTGAGCTTAGATTGCAAACTCCTTTTCCCTCTCCTCTTGCTAAATGGACACTTCATTTAACTCCTCTATGTTTCATCCTGCCTGTCTGAAGAGGCAGTCACAGAAAGGGGGTACAGGACAATGAAGGGCAGCTCGCTGCCAGGCAGATCATTCCCATAATCTCACTGACTTTGTGTTGTTTTGTTGTATTTAACTTTACAAGTCCTAACAAGTCCATGGTAATTTTCACCATATTTACCAAGGCCACCAGTTCTCTGTTTCTGTCGCACCTTGCTCATCCTAGCATTTACCTCTGTACAGGCTTGAATATTTGCTTTTGCAGATTTGTAGTTTTTGTAGTTTTTACCCTCTGGTATTTGTAGTAAGGAAAAGAAATAAATTCCCAAATCATGCTGTAGTGATAGAAGCAATCATCCTATAAAAAGTAACCCACAATTCCCTGCAGTAAAACATACTAGTTTATATATTCTATAGGAGCAATCTGAGAGTTGGTACAGTAAAGGCATGCAATTAAAAAGTGCACATCAGATGCATTTTGAGCTTTCTTTAGCAGCTGTTTCATATTGCCAAACATGCACATTGCAGTGGTTTTGTAATTGGATTTAAGTAGCTGGCAGAATATCTCAATACTCACAGCAAAACCCAGCAAAACATTATAAAGAAGTGTGCATAGTAATTCCACCCAGGAGCTGCCAAAGCGAGAGCAGAGAGATCACATGCAAAATATTTCCTGCCTATGTGAAATCTGTGAAAATCCCCAGAAAGACTAGGAAACAAAGCCTGCCCTGAGATGGGAATACAGTTTACATTGAATCCAGCTAGAGGAGATACATGTGTGTGTAGCTGTCAGCCAAATCTGAATTCTGGCATACATCAAATGTCACTAGTTTGTTCTTAGTGACACAGCATACCACATACACTTGAGAAGGCCTTCCAGTTGAATTTCCAGCCCAAGTTTCTGCATATTATAACCATTCTGATATTTATTTTCTGCAGTCACTTGGCAATATCTGAAAGACAGTAAAATCCTGTCTTTTGCTTTTGACTAAGAAGCCCAATTTCTTTTTTAATGTTGAAGTTCTGCCATGGGGGATGGGGGTGGGGATATAGTATTTTTCTAATTGGGTGCTTAAATCATTGAATTGTAGAATCACAGAATACCAGGTTGGAAAGGACTTCTAGGATCATATGGACCAAACTTTCCTGGCAAAATCATTAAAAGATTTTAAATATACATTTTCTCACTGATTGGGGGGGAGGGGGGGGAAATCTGGTTTTGCTGCTGAAGCAGGATTTGCAATTCTACCAGGAGCTGCTGTTCTATTTGTGAGCTAAGATTTCTCTCAGTGCAATAAATGGCTCAGCTCCCCGAGGTTCTCAAGATTCCCATTATGCCTTTGCCAGATTCACAATAGTCTCATATTTGTTATTCCACTAAAAAGAAAAAAAAGAAAAGCATGTGCATGTCTCAAAAGTTCAAAACCATCTCTGTAGAGCACCTATGTGCTGAAGAGCATTGCTGTGTAACCAGAAGCTGTGTATCCCAGGGCTTGGAACAAAAAACTGGGAGATGGACATTGTAAAGCTAAAACCTCTCTCTATGAATCTCTTTGTCCCACTTTCTCTCACCTTGAGAAACACAGTGTACTTGCTGCAGTTCACTTTACTGGCTGGCAAAAGCAAAATGGTTATAATAAAATCTGCCTTTTTTCACAGCTTTCTGTCAGCATGTATTTTGTAAGTGCCTCTGGAGCCCTGTTTGAAGAGCACTGTATGGTACAGTACAGTGTCTTGGGAAATCAGGCAGATGTATGCCATGTTTAGAAATGATTTGTCTGTAAAATGAGATCATAATTGGTTAAATTGCAGGGTAATTAAGGAATTTTTGCTCTTCTTATTAGATAAACAGACTTTTTATTGCAAGCAGTTCTCGTCTTTCTAAATCAGTTCCAGGAAACCCTATAATGTCAGTCACTATTAGCATTTGGAATAGCATTAAGAGCTTTGTATGAGATCATATTAATCTGTCTAGGTTAACCTTTGTATCCAGGCTGCCTCAGTTGCTGTATTTCAAATCTGCAGAATGTCAGTTCTTCTCAGAGGGCAGGGAAGAGGTTTAGCACAGATTTAGCAGTGCTTTGATTGTAGCATGAAGTCATTTTGAACTATTTGTGACCAAGAAATTTTCTCTGGAGCACTTTCATTCAGTCTTATCAATTGAGTTGTTTAATCAGGTGAAGCAAACTTTTAGCTCTAGCAACTGCTATGAAGACCAGATGAATGTCAAGACAAATAGTAGTGTCAGGAATATTACATTTCATTTGGGTACTGCATCTCAGAACTTCACAAATGCCACTTAGGCATAGAAGCAGAGCAAGAAGAATCACCAGTTCCCCCTCCCAGCTCCAAAGTCTGCCCAGATCATCCTAGCCCAGCCTGCACTCCAGCACCTCCTGTGAAGGCACAACCCCTCAGGCAGTCCGGTCCAACACTTACTTATGTTTGTAATTAGAAAGTTTTCCTAATATCTAACATAAATACTCTTTTCTGCAAATTTGGTTTGTTTCTGCTCACCCTTCCCTCAGTGGACATGGAAAGCAATTGATTGGCATTGTTTTTATAACAGTATTTGAAATACTGGAGCAGGCACTGGGACATGTTAGCATGTCCTTCCGCCAGTCTTCTGTTTACTGGATCGAAGACCAGATCTTCAAAGCTGTCCTAAAAGCCATGTTTTCATTTCTGTCTTGTGACCTCTCTCCAAATTGTGTATGTCTTTTAAAACATATAGTTCTCCTGTGCAAACAGGCAACTCCAGCTGAGGGTTCCCTTCCTCAGGAAAGCAATTTGATGGCATCCCATACCATACATAGCCACTTCTTCTTGCGCTGCTGAATCTGCCTTCTTGGTAAGAGCATCCTATCCTTGGTGCATTATCAGTGTGTGTGTCAGTCCCTGCAATATCCAGAACCTCTTATCCAGTACTGCTGCCTAAGCAAGTAATTCTGGGGGTTTCTGTGTGTATTTGATCTTCCCTCCTTTTTACTTTGCTTTCTTTAACTTCATATACCTGATCTAGGACTTTCTCAGTTTATAAAGATTATTTTGGATAATCCTGGCTCCAAAGTGCTTGCTGAGTCTCAAATTGGCATCAGTTGCATATTTTATAAAGACACTCCACTCCCACTGTATCACTGAGGAAAGTATTGAGAGGCACAGAATCGGGTCCCAAAAAGACCCCACTTCAAATGCTTTCAGTGGTTGGCACTGAACCACTGAAATCTAAGTGCCCTGTTGTGTACCATGAAAAGAGTGACATGTCATCAGTTTGCTTGTTTGCATGTGGTGCAGGGTTAAGGAAGGTTTTGTGGTAATGGCACAAAACTAGGAGTCGGACAGAGAGTTTTAACTTTTTTTGTTCAGTTTTTCCCCCAACTTTTAATACATGTGTAAGAAGTTTATTATAACTTCTCTTTTCATTGATTCCTTGTCTGTAAAAGGGAAACAAAGATGCTTGTGAAGTGCGTGGCTTCTTGGCTGAAGATGCTATTGAAGTGCGCAATATAAATGGTTGTGTATCCAGCACTGACATTGCTCATGCTAGTGGAAGCTAATGTTGAAGAAGCCAGTGAATCTTCAGGACTTACACTCTTGGTATCAGAACCTAGGTCTATACCGTGCTGGGGTCTTGTCAGGACACTTTGCTTTGCTTCCCTCTTCTAACATTGGCCAGCAGGATGTGTGTTTGTGCTTGGCTGGCACCAGTGCTATGTGAAACACAGCTGGAAACAAATTCTAATTACAATTCCCTGCGTGCACCTGGCACAAACCTTCTCACCATTAAAATGTACCAGTCACCAGTGGAAATGGGGTGTGGGATGAGGCAGTGTTAGTGGCTGTTGCTATGATTTTGTAATTCATATTAAAATAGCTGACTTCTTTATTTCTGCTTTTAAGCTTTCTGGCAACGATGCAAACCAGTTTTTTAAAGCTTATTCGCAGCAAGAGGTTATAATAATACAACAGCATGAAGCCACAGTGAGGTTTGGAATTGCAGGGGTAAACAAACTCATTCCAAATAAAAATGTGACAAAATGCCTGCTCAGTGCCACAAACAGCACCGAGTAACCCACTGAAGCGGCTGAGCCAAGAACCAGCTCTGCAGCTCGGGTGAAGGGGATCTGCTGCTATGCCAGGGACTTGGGTTTCAGCCCCAAGGGGCGGTCCCAGGCTCTGTCTCAGCTCCCACACATCCTATCAGACCCTTCCTGGCTTGTCCCCATGCTGTGGCACTAAAGTGACCAGGATGCTGAGCCTTTGAGGGGGAAAGAAATGTAGATGATCCTGGAGGGATGGTAAAAAACCATGTTGATGTTTATGACTGGCTGCCTGCTTGCTATTTAAGCATGCAGGGAGACAGTTGATAAATATTTAAGTAGCACAAATTCATTTAGTGCTGTACATGTTTAACAAGATGAATACTAAAGAGGCTAAACAAATTAAGATTTGCCAAATGTGTCTTTTTTTCTTCAGGCCTCTGTGTATCAAGGATGTTTCCACCAGTGTATTAATATATTAATAAATCTTGTGCTTTGAAACCTCAGCAAACATCCTGCACCAAGGTAACCACCCTGAATTAAGCAGTATTTTGTGCCACTGCCACACATCCTTGATGTGTTTGTACCAACAAAACATCTGCAGGTCAGACCAGGCTGGGGCTTCTGCGCCTCTGCTCTGGCTGTCACCTTCAACATCTTTATTCTCACCTTGAAATACTTCGCTTTTGCATGAAGATGGTTGAAACATTTAATATTGCCCTTGCACACATGCACACTAGGCTCATCAAACTCACAAGTAAATATACATATATGTACATGAAATATGTGACCCCAATGTATTTGTCTTAGTCACATGTGATGGGGAGTAAATTTGAGTGTGGAAGAAGACATATAAAGCCTCAGTGAGTCTCACTTGATCAGTTCTTCTGTCCTGACCCCAATACAGAGGTAAAAATATTTAACGACCTGTACTAAATTAAGTAACACAAGACCATGACTCAGGTATGCATGACTAAATCTAGTTTAGTGATTCTGTGCTTGAAGTGTGTCACCAAGCTATCCCCAGAAGAGAATGGCTTAGGTAAATTCACCATGCCATCTGCTTGCAAAGGAAGAATCACTTTTGAATACTTCTTTGTATTAGTCACAACCACACAAAAGATCCCTGGCAGTGCTGAGCTTTTGTTTCAGATAGTAGAATATGCATTAGAAATTAAATTACGACATTGGCATTGTTGAGTGCTTTTTCCTTTTGTCATATGTGATTGAGAAAAAGCCTACCTTCAGCATGACATCCTGCAGCTCTCATGGCCATTGTCATCAGTGCAGAAGACTCAAAATATGTCTTAGCCACCATTTCATGTTTGCTCTCCCTGCAACACTGGAGAAGCTCAGCTGAGATCGGAGCGCTGTGTTGCAAACACAGCTTCAACTTCACACAGGTGGCGATGGAACAAAACCAATGCAAGTCTTGATGGAGTAGGCAAAGCTGAACTTCTGCTGTGAACGTCTCCTCTATACAGCTTCCACCAAAGAATGGGGGCAGAGCTGCCTCTGCCCCACCACTGGCACAGCCCTGCCCCACACAGGCAAAACCCTCACCACCAGCATCAATTCCCTTTTCTAGCAGGCAAAGGAGGCAGTGGCTGCCTCTCGTAGGGCTTTGGCTGTCCCTGTCAGGCTTCTGTCTTCAGCAACTGCCTGGCTTACCCATGTGTTAAACCACTTACAGGAGGGAGAGAGTTCCACACAGTCCGGTGACTTCTCTTCTAAGCAGAACTGGGGCTATAAAACCCTTAAAAATGCGTTAGGAGTTGTGCTATTATGTATGAGAAATACAGCCTATGTGTCCATATATAAAACAGGATTTCATATTA
Organism: Amazona ochrocephala; assembly: GCA_039720435.1. Classification (NCBI taxonomy): domain Eukaryota; kingdom Metazoa; phylum Chordata; class Aves; order Psittaciformes; family Psittacidae; genus Amazona; species Amazona ochrocephala. The sequence goes on from CM077879.1 coordinate 16,832,931, forward strand.
AATACATTTATCCTCATTCTGTCACCCATGCAAAGTTATTTGCACCGTTAAAATTATGCATGACAACTTGTTTACCCATTCTGACTGCACTGGACAGGAGCTAGCTTTCTATTCCAGAGCAGAACATACATCACCTCCACACACAGATATCACATCTATTTAAAATGCTTGCTGGAAGATTTAATTCCTTTATCAATTTTGTTAGACAGTGTTTCAGACAGGGATAAAGTTTACTGTACAAAGATCTTCCTTCGGTCTTATTAGCATGCAGTAAGAGGCTGTTGAAGCTCTCTCAACAAACAGCAAGGAAGGGACACTCTGCCAGTGAGGCAATAAAAAGCCTAATGAGAGGCTACCAAAGCCACAACATTGTTTTATTTGGGAGAGGTTTGCCAGGACAGCAGGAGTGCCGGTGCCTCAGAGGCTGGAGGCTGGAGTAAAGACCAGAACATTGCTGTCAACTGGAGGAAGAGCCAAACCTTCAGCTAAGTCCTTCGGGTTAATTTAGGAGGTCAAGGACAAGGCAGATGGGGTTTTCTTATCCTCTGTAATTCAGAGAAGTTATTTTCTCTGGATTTCACAAGACTTGGTTATTTTTACTTACCAAAACATGTTGGGATGTTCTGAAGGAAGACTTCCCAGCATGTGGCCCTGCTTTGAGAAGGCACAGCTCTTCATGCTCCCACTGAGCAGGGTTACCTGAGGCTCTCTCCACTGCCAAGACCACTGCAATTACCACAGCAGAAAGGCAGTAGATAAGATATCAGGATATACAAAAGCTAGTTGCCCTCTGCCTTCTCTGTTTGCAATCATTTTGCCCCATATACAAACACTGTGATCGATTGCAAAGAGCCACTTAGGGATGTGAAAGCAGAGGAAGAGCTCAGAGTAAATTTATGCTGCTTCTGAGTGAAGGTTTCAGTAGCACACAAACACTTGCATTGCTTGGCCTCTTGCTGTGAGTATCTTTTTTTCCCTAGTCCTGGGGTGAATTGCAGTATGAGATACAGCCTTCAGAAAAACATTAATTAGTATTTCCAATCCACAGCATCTAGCTTGAGCCAGCTGTTCTTTTAGATTCATCTACACATCACATGTCCGCTGTAAGAACGCATCCGTTACAATCTCATAAACAAATTACACCACATGCATTTGTTTTCAGCAGCACACAGAGAGGGCACAGGATTTGTGTGAATTTACTCTCTAGCAGCTGAAAAGTTCAGTATTTGAACAAGCCATGCGTTGGAAGCCCCCATTCATACAGTTGCAACAAAATCCTTGTGATGAATGGGGGCAGGAGGGGAGACTGTCTGCCTGGGTGCTGGGAGCTGTATGCATCTATGTGATTTAGAGGTTTATTTCGAGCATGATTGTCAGGCTCCTTCTGGTGCATTCTCCTCTGTTTCAGAAGTAACTGGTCATAACTACAAAGCATGGGTGCATTATTTACACATCAGTGCTGCAAAATTTCCATCATCCACCTCCAGAAAATACCCAAATTCAAGAGCACACATACCTATTCATTACACATAGCTTCCCAAGCCTCAGACACACACTTCAGGCATGCTTTCATACATAAAAATGCACTTTTTTTTTCTAATTTACTCCTCCTTTGACCTACAAATATCTATAAATTCATTTTGAATATTTTATGCAAAATGCAATACTAATGGGATTTGAGTCTTGTTGATAAGGTTTCAGTTCCGTAACTGGTATTCATACAGAACTTAGTCTCTAGGTTTCAAAATAGATGTGATTCACAGTGCAAAGCTGCTTAAAGGCACAGAAATAATGCTTAAAAGGGGAGTTAAAAAAAGGAGTAAGGAAGAATTTCTTCTTCCCCAAGCAAATGACAGTGCTGAAACCTCTCCCATTACCTGTTTGGAAGAGCGCGAATAAAGAAAATGTCCATCCTTGAGCTGGCAGCTGAGTCACGCTGCAATAGAGTCTCATTTTCAGTGTTTGTGGTATTCAATGTCCAGTCTGCAGCCAGCTTAAAGGGGGAAGATGTCATCCTCCCTCCTGCAGCTTGGAGCAACATGCATCCTGAAGGCATAAAAACCACAGTTCTTTTAATTTCCAGTTGCAGAGAAATAGAGATATTTTTGTTCAACCTGGAGCATCCTTTCAGCAGTTTCCAGGTGCATCCAGTTATGCCCTGAGGGGAAATAAAAGGTATTTGAACTGTTGGGAATCTCATCCTCTGGGGCCGTTTCTTTCTCTCTACCTGCAATTTGGTTGACTACTGACATATGAGTTTTACTTGCCCTCATGCAATACTTCCACTCAATGCAATGGTCTGTATCATACCCTGCCCTCATCACTCAATATCCCTCTATTATCCATAAAGGGTGAATATTGACTTCCTTATGGCATTTGTTGGTCATGGAGGGCTACTTCATGCTCTCAAAATCAAAGGAACCCCTTCTTTTCATACAATTGTGCTCTACACAACCTGTCTGGGACCAGACTCTCCAAACCTATTCATGCTCATAGCCAAAGCAAAAGTAAGGACAAATCTAAGTAAGATTGATGAATGAAGAGGTGTCGACACGTGTTAGCCTGCCACATTGTGCTACCCTTCATTCACCAGCACTCATCATGAAGGAATGTCTGACATCCAAAAACTGACAGCCCAGTGCTCCATCAGTAAGTTTGACAAGCACCTAAGAGACAGGGAGTGCTTGTGCAGCCTTTTCTTGTGCAGGGCTTTTGCTCGACAGAATCCAAGACCCTCATTCAGACAGTTGTGGCTGTGCAGACTTACACTGGAATCACCCATAGGGCAACTGTAGCTTGAAAACCTACAAGTTACCTGGCAGAAAATTATACATCCCAGATGCAAAGAGTTGATTTTTTTCAGGACAGAATACGTATAAAACCATTGGGAATTACTGGGCTTCTTTTCAGAATAACATGCAAGAGGTTTACTTTGCTTTCTTTTTAAATAGAAACCTCAGAGGAAATAGTGGCCCTACTAGAAATAATTCTCAGATACTCATCAGAAGAATTTCTGGTGACAATAGCATTTTACATTTCCGAGCTGAACATCAAACTGGACAGAGCAGCACATAGTGCTGGAAAATGTCTCCCTGGAGTCCATCACAGATACCAGATTCCAGTTCAGTCTCTCAATTGCTGAAGATCTGTGGGGATTATACGAACCATGTGCGTGTGCAAGTGTCTTCCCTCATCATCAGAGCTATCAGGAATATTACAGAGTCTGGGAAACACAGAGACAAATCCAGCAGGATGGGTCTGGAGCAGCCACCCCTGGCAGAACTCCAGCAGCTCCGTTCAAACGCTGTGACAGCTTGTGCAGCACTGACTGAGTCTCCCTGCAGAGTTCAGGTTTCCAGCATATGGTGGCCATGAAAAGGCGCAGACAACTTATACTAACTGTGCGAGAGAGAAATAAGCAGTAGAGAAGTGGGAAGATCAGAGAGGGAGAGATTATTATATCAACACCAGATATTATGGAAAAGGTGGTCCTAAGTGACTGGAAATGAAAACTTCTTGATGACACTGTTTGTGCACTAGTTCACAATTGCATTTATCTCCATTTCTTCACTACTGCCAGTGAAACAGGGTCTTCTTTGAAAAGGCAGCTGCTGTTTGGTGTGCTCAGACCCTCTTTGATGGCCCTTGTGCTCTGCCATGGTTGGCTCTTCTGTAAGCCCACAGTGGGAACCACTGGGTTAAATAACACACCATTAGGTTAAATGAGATTATTCAAGTGTTGAAAGGCCTTGTAACAGGAAATAAACACATTGAAACTAGAAGATGGTTGTTAAAAGGAGGGTCATTGTTAAGGAAGGAAAGCGTGGTGTGAAGCCCCACAATAAGCCTTGGCAGTCTAATTCAAACTCATTTCTTTGAATCAGTTACCAGGATTTACCCCATTTAAACCATAACCAACAAGGGAAGAGGACTGCTATAACAAAGTGGATGTGTTTTCAGAAGTGGTATCTGTTCAAAGAGGAAACCCTCTATGAACCTTATTAAGGGCAAGGCTAAGCCACAAAGTTCACTTGGGTGTTGCTTAAATAGGCATAGATATGTGCACAAGAGAAGGAAAAAGAACTCAGAGAGGAAGCCAGCGGGGACTGCCAGGGGTACAGCTGCAAAAGCACATGTAGCAGGACATTAAAAGAAAGCCTGTGAAGACAGGGCTCTGGGCCAGGGTGCTGGCTGCAAGGCTGATGAGATGTTAGAAAGGAAACACCATCCTGTTTGATCTTTCTTGAGCTCTCCTATATGAGTCTTTGTCAACAAGCAGCATCACATTAATGATGCATCCCACGTTCAGTTTCCTCCTGCAGTTAAACAGTCTGAAAGACCTTTCTGAGCTTCCTCTGTCTTGGTTCAGTTGTGCAGCAATCCAGAACGAAGGTGATGTGTAATTCACATATGAATTTTGCAGAGTAACCTCTGCTGCTCTAGGGCTTCTCATTGCATTATCATGAACAAGACAATGAAGATGAGCATTACACACTCTACTTTCAGACTCTCTTAAGAAAGCCTCCTAATAAAGCCCTCTGAAATTCATGGAACATGTAGAGTGTTTGCATTGAGGAACATTTGAGAAACAGCATTTGTTTTGAACAGTGTTACTGTGTCTTTGGTCAGTTCTATAGGCTAGAACCATCCAGGCTTCTTATGTTTGGATTTTGAAACAGAAAGGTTTGATTTACATTTTGTGATTTGTCTTGAAAACAGATAAATTTGAGTTATAACTGAACTTTACAACTGAAAGAGTCCATTGAAGAGAATCGTCCTATCACGACTCCAACCTGAAGCGGAGTTAGATAGTTTCAACTCATTTTTCAATAGAGTAATGAACAGATAAAAACTGCCTGTTTTAGCACAGGAGACATTGCTGTGTTGTTTTGTTTTCATGCTGCCATTCAACTTCTGCAGGGGAATACTGCCAGAAGAAATGGTACTCACACAAGTCAAATTTCCAGATCATCAGTTAATATCCTCAATTGTCCACACAGTGATGGTCATTCCTTACACGTTTGTAGCTCCAACAACACAATGTGACCTGAAATGTAGCACAGTGGTTGTCCTTGACACAATAGTTATAGCTGTCAAACAACAAATACTCCTGCTAGTGAGGGAAATGTATACAGAGCACATCCTCCACACATGTGAGCAGTATTGAATGTCATCACATTCTTAAGAACAATTTATAGGCCAGGACTGGGCAGCAGGCACACAGACTGATGTGTTTTGGAGGATGTTGCTTCAGTGGAATGAAAATGGAGAAAAGATACTTTTTCAGCACTTACCCAATCTGGATCCTGCTGTTAACTTTCTACTTCAGCCAATGACACTTGCGCCAGATGAATCAAGAAGCTCCAGTAGGGTATTGCTGCCACAGTCACAACTTAGCTAGTAGATATGATTGATGTATGTGTTACCTCACTGAAGCAGTACAATCAGTTTTAGATTGCCATACTAAATTTGGTGCAGTGGTACATCAGACCTGGAGCAGACCTGCCTTCTCACCTCTCATTTTACTATTCAAAGACACTGAGAAATCATGAGGTCAGGAAAGAGGAAGACATATTCTATCTCAGACATACATTAAGGAAGGAAAAAGTGTTCACTGTGTTATCAGAATATTATTAGCTCAAGAGCTGTATGTGACTGCAAACTCAACAACTTCTGACAGCTTTTCAGTCAAATTAAATTGTCCTGCAAGCCAAACATCAGCTAATCCTGTTCCTAAAAGGGTCTGCTGTAATTGCTGCCTTGAAATGAAGCTGCACACACAGCCAAGGCAATACTCACTAGTGTGCTCATGACGGAATGCCATCCAGAGGGACCTTGACACGCTTGTGAGGTGGGCTGATGCCAACCTGATGAAGTTTAACCATGCCAAGTGCAAAGTCCTGCACCTGGGTCGGAGCAATGCCAGGCACAGCTACAGGTTGGGCGGGGAGGAGATTCAGAGCAGCCCTGCGGAGAAGGACTTGGGGGTGTGGGTTGATGAAAAAATGAACATGAGCCGGCAGTGTGCGCTTGCAGCCCAGAAGGCCAACCGTATCCTGGGCTGCATCAAAAGGAGCGTGACCAGCAGGTCGAGGGAGGTGCTCCTGCACCTTTACTCTGCTCTCATGAGACCTCACTTGGAGTATTGTGTGCAGTTCTGGTGTCCTCAACATAAAAAGGACATGGAACTGTTAGAACAAGTGCAGAGGAGGGCCACGAGGATGCTCAGGGGACTGGAGCACCTCTCGTATGAAGATGGGCTGAGAAAATTGGGGCTGTTGAGCCTGGAGAAGAGAAGGCTGCGTGGAGACCTCATAGCAGCCTTCCAATACCTGAAGGGGGCCTATAGGGATGCTGGGGAGGGACTCTTCATTAGGGACTGTGGTGAGAGGACAAGGGGTAATGGGTTTAAACTTAAACAGGGGAGGTTTAGATTGGATCTGAGGAAGAAATTCTTTACTGTGAGGGTGGTGAGGCCCTGGAATGGGTTGCCCAGGGAGGTTGTGAATGCTTCATCCCTGGCGGCGTTCAAGGTGGGGTTGGACATAGCCTTGGGTGGCATGGTTTAGTGTGAGGTGTCCCTGCCCATGGCAAGGGGGTTGGAACTCGATGATCTTGAGGTCCTTTCCAACCCTAACTATTCTATGATTCTATGGCAGAGATGGGAATTAGAACTTACTTACTATGATTGCTCTTAATAAGCCCATATAATTACATGGTAATACAATGCAGAACTTCTTCTGTGGGTTCTCTGCAGTGGAGGAGCATTTCTCCCTGGGAGAAAATGTTTAGTTAAAGTGGCAAGCCTCATTTGTGCACTGCAGTCCTGCCAGTCTTGCGGTACCTGCACTTACCGTATTTCCTAAGGCTGGAAACTCCTGGGGTCTTCTGATTGTGTGACAATCTGCAAGTTATGTATTTAGTTTAGAGAAAAAGCCTCCAGCTCTCAGAGTTACAGACAAAAGCTTCAAAAAATAAAGAATAATAGTAATATAAAACATGTCCTGGAGGTCCAGGGAAAGCAAGTGGTATCCAAACCTTTCTGCTTTTCACATCTCCCGGTGTGTTTCAATCAAGGTGCTTCAGAGCAGGGTGTACCTGCTCCGAATTTTATCCACTAAGAATGGACAATCCTGAAGGCTGGGCTTGAAACACCCTTGCACATTCCCTTGATGAAGCCCCACACAATGACAGTAAAACAAATGGTTTCCTTTGCTTCAGGGCAGTGCTGCCTTTACCATGGACCAGCGCTATAGGTCCTTCTGGCCTTGTTCCTTACCATAAAACAGATTTTGGGTCAGCAAGCTAGGTTGCCTGTACTTCATTTCATGAATTTCTTAAGCAGAAATAGTCTCTTATGTCCCACTGTGGGAGAATATGCTGTTGTGAAGCTTAATAGAAATTTATTGGTTTTGAGATTATGGGCTGAAATGTGGAAGCATGATGATATATTTGCACAGGGGTTTATTGTACATTTCAAAAAGCAGAAAGGATTATGACTTAAGTGAAAGCCATTATAAGAAGCTGAGGTATACCTGCTAATATGTATATCACTTTCAAGCAGACACAGGCTTTTAAGTAGTGCCAGTTGTTAGCTAGGGGAGTTGCCTCGGGGGAACTATAGTATGTTTCCTAATTAATTACCTCAGATTAAAGGTATCTTTAAGCGTTACTGCACTGAAGGGCAAGCTATATTGGTGCTTTCAACTTACAACCTAGGAATTATTAATTAAATATTTTAATTAGGAGAAGTCCGCTCAAACCGAGGAGCTGCCCCACATCGTTTTGAAGATTACTGCAAATTGCAGTGCCCTGGAAATTTCTGTCATTTGCTTTAAAAGGACAGTGTGTGGGGGGCAGGTGTGTGTGTGTGAGATTTTGTGAGGTTATGGTTTGGGTGGGTTTTGTTTGTTTTTTTTTAACAAGTATTTGACCTCAGATTTTCTTCATTACAAATAAGAGTGGGGTCTTTACACTGAATTATCACTGTATAAAATACATTCATCGTATGGGAAACCTGTCAGGGTGAAGTATGTCTCTGATTCTTTGTGATGTGCTGGTATTCCACTGAGAGTACAGGCTCAGGGACTTAACTTCTCGCCTGAAGCATTTTATTGTGATTCTCATCCAAAAATATAACACCCAAGTCTTTGACACCTTACTGGAAGTGGAAGCGTAAAGAGAACTGAAGTGCAAAGGAAATCAGGCAAAGCTTGCACCTTTCTTCTCTCCTTCATGGTGCTGCCTCTAGGATTTCATGTCAAGACTGTGACACTGTAAGTGGAGCTGATATTGCATCTTAGTTGCCTGCTTTGGGTCTTGAAAACAGGTGATTTTTGATTATCCGTAACCAAGGCATCAGGATCCCAAAGCAAAACCATTAATCCCTATTTATGGCTACTAACACCTTAATAAAGAGAAAACCAATCTCAACAGAATATGCAAGAGATGAGTTTCCTAAAAGTATTTAGGAAATAAATAAAATTAATTAGCATCTAAATCCTGTTAAAGTCCAGCCCAGACTTGGTGCAGTTTGCTGTACCGCTGCATGGGAATGCCCAAAGTTTATGCTGACAGAGACAGGTTGAAGATTTTTTTTATCAGCTATAAGATAAATAAACAGGGGCATAAAGTGAAAGGCAATCATTAGTCTGTTGGTTTTGTTCCCAGTGAAGCCTCAACAGGAGGACTGCCTCTCCTCTTGGGAATGACACTTCAAAGATGCAGACAAGTTATGGAGAGTCTAGAGGAAAGAACATCAAGCAACTTTAGCCTAGAAAAAAAGATGATCAAGAAGAGGTATGATAACAGTCTTATATTGTTATAAAGAAAGCAATTCATTGCTCGCTCTGCCTGCTAGGGTGAGGAGAAAGGAAATGAACATATTGCAGGCTTCCTCTGCTTCTGCCCTTAACAGGTAGCCACCAGACTAAAGATGATTTAAATTGCTGCTCCAATATCCTGCCAGCAAGTAAGAATTTTCTCTTTGTTGCAAAAATAACAAATGCCGTGCTGAAAATCCATTTCACAGTCATCACTGCAAGGAAAGAGCAGCAGGGACTGGAGGACTTCCAGATGGGCACAATAGAAAGGCTCCTGCTCAGGGAGATGGGGTCTCTCTCAGCGCCCAAGCCTCACAGGTATTGGAGAGGCACAAAGACAGTAGGAGTCACACCAAGTGACCCTGGATGCTCAGCTAAGATACTTTCAAGAAGGGCTTGAATAGTAAAGAAAGTAGTGGTGATGTTGCTCCAGGCTTGTGAATCCTTATCCTTCTAGTCAAGGATCAGGTGGAGCGAAATGCGTCCTGGAGACAAGTGCACAGATGATGTTTGCAGGATGGCTTTGTCATCCTCAGCCATGGGACAGCATTGCATGAGCTGCTGAGGAAGATGGGAACCCTCTTGACAGGGAAAGCCTCTTTGCCTGCCAGCTTTCCAGGATGTGGAGGCTTTAAGAAAGATTTGAGCGGAAAAGAGTAACAGGAGCCCATTGGTAAGCAATAACAGCTCCATCTGGACTAACATCTAAGGAGCAGCAGAAATCAGGTAGCTATTGTAAATCCAAGGGAAGGACAGAAAGGAACACGGGGAAATCCCTCCCCTGAAGGTTTTAGTTGCCTGAATACTGCCTTAGCTGCTCACTGCTGCCTCCTGTGTGACAAAGGACAGAGCCGAGCCACAGCCCTCACCCAGTGTCTGAGGATTATGATGTCACGCTGCCCTGCCTTCAACGGGGCTTTGCTTTCTTGACTCTCATCACTGTACATTAGGACGTCACAAGGCACTTCAGAGGTTTAGTCCATTTGTTCCCTGTTCTTCCTTAAGGCCCTTTGATAAACACGGATTCTGGTGATGGGTTGGCACTTTTCCTCCTTTTATCCCTACAGGCACCCTGAAGGCACATTAGTAAGGCTTTGCACAACATATTGTGAGAGCTTCTTACTCAAGTCATGTCAGCCTTCTTTGTCTGAACACCGCACAAAGACAAATCAGACCAGTACAAAGCCACCATTTCTCCCTACCAAACACACCACCAGCATGGGGACTCATACAGACCCTGTGACATCACTACTGAGGTATGTGAGGTTTTTCTCTCAGCTCAGGTCTTCTCCTTGGCACCAAACCAAAAAAAACCTCCAAAGTGGCAATCGTTAGCGGTTTCCTTGTGATTTAAAAGAGCAATCTTTAGAACAGGGAAAAAGGAAACCAACTGCAGTGTTCCAGATTTTTTTCTGGGCAAGTAATCAGATCTGGGTTTTGTTCTTTTTGGTGCTTAAAGAGTAACACGATGATGAATGAAAGCCAGCATAATTTTGTCAGATCATTTCAAACCAGTGCATTGCCCCTCAACAGCGTAACCCACCAGAAGGTGAGAAGCAGCAGATACTCACATATGTTGATTTTCAAGAGGCTTTTGATACTCTCTTACATGATATTCTCAAACTAAGGAAACATAGAACAGATTGAAATTGCTTGGAGCAGTTGACAATGCTTGTTGAGTAATTCTGCTTGGGGAGTACTTATCACTAGTCCATCATCACACAGCAGTGAGATCCTACAGAGGGCTCTTTAGGCTCCATTGCTTTCAGTGTTTTTAATCAGTAGGATCGTGCTGGTGCCAGAGAAAGGTAAAGGAAGGGTGGGCTGTGGATACTGTACGTGACAGGAGTTCAACGCAAACTTGACTAACCACAGAAACAGATGGTAAAAAATCAAGCCGAAGCAGCTCTAATACAGGATTTTACATTTTGGCAGCACTGCTCTGCAGCACAAGTGCAGGCTTGGGAACAATTAGGCAGTTCCATAGTAAGGATATCGATCTCACAGCACATTCAAGCTCTCCAGGGTGAGAAGTGATATCCTGTTTTTAAGAGGTGAATCCTGTACCAGGATACGGCAACTAAAAGCTGGCTGATGAAATCCTTGGGCTCAGCTCAGCTGGGTAGAAAGGCATCCACTGGAGTTCTGTGCCCAGGAGAAGCATGGGACAAACTGCGCATAGAAAAGCTGAGTGCATCGAGGTGGTTTAGCAAAGGAGCCTGAAGGGAAACATGAACCAGACTCAGCTGCCAGGATGTAAGACAGAAAGAGAGAGAGCGGGAGGTGAAATTTATTCTCCATGCCCAGGATAGGTAAAAGTAGTGGGGGTTGAATTTCAGTAAGGAATCATAGAGTCATAGAATAGTTAGGGTTGGAAAGGACCTTAAGATCATCGAGTTCCAACCCCCCTGCCATGGGCAGGGACACTTCCCACTAAACCATGCCATCCAAGGCTCCCTCCAACCTGCCAGGGATGAAGCATTCACAACTTCCCTGGGCAACACATTCCCGTGCCTCACCACCCTTACAGGAAAGAACTCCATCCTTACAGCCGATCTAAACTTTCCCTGTTTAAGTTTGACCCCATTACCCCTTGTCCTCTCACCACAGTCCCTAATGAAGAGTCCCTCCCCAGCATCCCTATAAGCCACCTTCAGATACTGGAAGGCTGTTATGAGGTCTCCAAGCAGCTTTCTCTTCTCCAGGCTGAACAGCCCCAATTTTCTCAGCCTGTCTTCATACGGGAGGTGCTCCAGTCCCCTGATCATCCTCGTGGCCCTCCTCTGCACTTGTTCTAACAGTTCCATGTCCTTTTATGTTGAGGACACCAGAACTGCACACAATACTCCAAGTGAGGTCTCACGAGAGCAGAGTAGAGGGGCAGGATCATCTCCCTCGACCTGCTGGTCACGCTCCTTTTGATGCAGCCCAGGATACGCTTGGCTTTCTGGGCTGCAAGCACACACTGCCGGCTCATGTTCATTTTCTCATCAACCAACACCCCCAAGTCCTTCTCCACAGGGCTGCTCTGAATCTCTTCTCTGCCCAACCTGTAGTTGTGCCTGGCATTGCTCCTACCCAGGTGTAGGACCTTGCACTTGGCATGGTTAAACTTCATCAGGTTGGCATCAGCCCACCTCACAAGCGTGTCAAGGTCCCTCTGGATGGCATTCCTTCCCTCCAATGTATCAACCGAACCACACAGCTTGGTGTCATCGGCAAACTTGCTGAGGGTGCACTCAATCCCACTGTCCATGTCACCAAGAAAGATGTTGAACAAGACCAGTGCCAACACTGATCCCTGGGGGACACCACTCGTTACTGGTGTCCAGCTGGACATTGAGCCACTGAGCACAACTCTTTGCGTGCAGCCATCCAGCCAGTTCTTTATCCACCGAGTGGTCCACCTATCAAATTGATGTCTCTCCAACTTAAAGGCAAGGATGTCATGTGAGACAGTGTCAAAGGCTTTGCACAAGTCCAGGTAGATGACATCAACTGCTCTGCCCCTGTCCATCAGTTCCGTAGCTCCGTCATAGAAGGCCACCAAATGGGTCAGGCAGGATTTCCCCTTAGTGAAGCCATGCTGGCTGTCACCAAGCACCTTGTTGGTTTTCATGTGCCTTAGCATGCCTTCCAGGAGAATCCGCTCCAAGATTTTGCCAGGCACAGAGGTGAGACTGACTGGTCTGTAGTTCCCCGGCTCATCCATTTTCTCCTTCTTAAAAATGGGGGTTATATTTCCTTTTTTCCAGTCGTGGGAACTTCACCTGACTGCCATGATTTTTCAAATATGATGGACAGTGGCTTAGCAACTTCATTTGCCAGTTCCTTCAGGACCCATGGAGGGATTTCATAAGGTCCCATGGACTTGTGCACATTCAGGTTCCTATGATGGTCTTGAACCAGATCCTCTCCTACAGTGGGCCCAGGGTCTTCATTCTCAGTATCCCTGCGTCTGCCTTCCAGGACTTGGGTGGTGTGGTCAGAGCAGTTGCTGGTGAAGACTGAGACAAAGGAATCATTAAGAACCTCAGCCTTCTCCAAGTCCAGGGTAGCCAGTTCTCCTGATAGCGTCCAGAGGCGGCCCATGTGGTCCCTAGCCTGTCTTTTATTTGCAATGTACCTACAGAATCCCTTCCTGTTATCCTTAACATCCCTAGCCAAGTTTAATTCTAAGTGGGCCTTAGCTTTCCTAACCTGGCCCCTAGCTTCCCAGACAACATCCCTGTGTACTTCCCAGGCCGCCTGACCTTGCTTCCATCTTTTATAAGACTCTTTTTTCCTTTGAATTTTGCTCAGCAGCTCCTTATCCATCCAAGGAGGTCTCCTGGCCCTCCTGCTGAACTCCCTTCTAGTTGGGATGCATTGCTCCTGAGGTTGCAGCAGGTGAGCCTTGAATATCAACCAACAGTCTTGGGCCCCCCTGCCCTCTAGGGCTGTATCCCATGGAACCTTACGGAGCAGGTTCCTGAAGAGGCCAAAGTCTGCTCTCTTGATGTCCAGGGCAGTGAGCTTGCTGCACACTCTTCTCACTGTCCTGAGGATCTCAAACTCAACCATCTCATGATCGCTGCAATCAAGGCTGCCCTGGAGCGTCACATTCCCAACCAGCCCTTCCCTGTTGGTGAGGACGAGGTCAAGCATGGCACCTCTCCTTGTCGGCTCCTCTATTACTTGCAGAAGGAAGTTGTCTTCCACACAATCGAGGAACCTTCTGGATTGCTTGTGCCGGGCCGTACCATCCCTCCAACAGATATCAGGGTGCTTGAATTCTCCCATGAGAACAAGGGCCTGCAAGCGTGAGGCTGTTCCTGTCTGTCTATAGAGCGCTTCATCCACAGAGTCCTCTTGGTCAGGCGGTCTGTAACGGATCCCCACAATAATGTCACCCATCTCTGTTCTCCCTTTAACCCTGACCCACAAACTCTCTGTTGACTGCTCACCTGTCCCCAGACAGAGTTCCGTGCTCTCCAGCCTATCACTATCATACTTAAGGAAGACTTAAAGCAGACAGTAGAAAGGTCTTGCAGACAATAATAGCATTTGCAGTGTACATATTTGCAGTCCAAGAAGGTTGTGGAATCTGTCATTTAAGACTGAGGAAGATGTTAAGCAAATATCTATCAGGGAGTACATGAACTGGACGCTGCAATGGGCAGGACCTGAGCCAGAGTAAGCTTTCTCCAGGTTTTGATACCTTGATAAACAAGGTTAAAACAAGTAAAACGAGTGCAGCAGTGAGTACTGGAGAAAACCAGGCAGAAAACAACTGAACAGCTCAGAGGAGAAACCGCAGCGCTGGCATCAGGCTGCTCTCTACTGCTCTTATAGCAGGGAAACCAGCCACCAGGGGCTGGACTGTGTGATGAGTGTCAACATAGAGAAACAAGGAGGAAATGACAGCAGAAGGAAAATGAAAGACCCAGATTATGACATTTGTCTCCCACTGGCTGCTCCAGCCTGGTGTGCTGGACTGTCCTCCCCGATTCTTTAAAAAGCTGGGACTGTTGTGTGTATGTGCGGCCCAGGAGGGCACATAGCTTGAAAAGGCCCAGTAGTGGAAGGGCTGCAGCTGCCACACTTGTAAGATAACTCTCATAAATACCTCCTTTACCTTCTATGAGGCACTGGCTGGAGCACAGATGTTCTTATCTCCCATGGTGTATACCAGGCTGCTACATGCCCACATACAAACCCACCCCATTTTACATGGGGCAAGTGGAACAAAGCCTTCTTCCTGTGCCAATCAAATCATATCTTCACCATCACTACCACAGCACCATCCCCCACCATGGGCGCTCAGCTGCCGGCTTTGAGATGCAAAAGAAGTATCTCTTAATGATTCTCTCTGGATGCAAATGTACCATTTACTTACTGCAAGATGAGATTAAGTAGGAAACTTCTGTACTGTGATACAAATGTGCATTATTTATGGTTACAAGGGGGCTTTGACAAAGGCCTCCATGTGCAACCTACATCCAGGAGAGCCTGTTGGAGTTCATATCAGGCCATAGTCTCACCTTGGCACCTAGCAACAGAAGGAAACCATACCTGGCCAAATTCCTGAGCAGTGTAACAAAGGAGAGGAAATATCTGCTCTTATAAAGTGCCCAAAACCAGTCCCCCCACCCCTTACTCCACAGCTCAACAAGTCAAGGATTACACCTATCCATGAACAAGGGGGTTCGTTCTCATCTACATACTCAGCTCTTGCTCTACCAGGGCTTCTGGTCCGGTATCAGAGAAAATGCTGCTCAAAGGAAGACCTTCCCCAGGACCTGAGCATGTACCTTTGTAGAGGCAACTGTACTTTGAAGACCTGGCACCCTGCAAGGGGAACAAAAGCACCCAGTAACCAGTGTTACAGCTAAATTTCATTCTGAGAGTGATTCTGTTCAGAGACTGATTTGAAGGAGCAAATAGCATGGCCTAGGAGTACGGAATAACAACGAAGGAAGACTTTACCCTACTTTGTCCCTACCACATAAGCATACACAAATGCATCTCTGGAAACTTGCACCCAAGCACATGCCATTCCTACTGTTAGACTTCATGTATAAAGTTCTATATTTGCGGAGGCTATTTTCAAACATTACATTTTGGGTATTTTTTGACTGGTTGAAGTTATTTAACAGCCCCTTCCTTCCTTTTTTCTTTATAAATAAAATCATATATATATTCTTTAGAGATCATTAGCAAGCATAAATGACACAGACTTTAGAAGTCCCAGTCTGCTGAGCATTACCCCATGGTGGGCAGAAGGAGAAAATCCCTGATTATTTTTTCTGGGAAAAACATAATCCTGATCGATTTCTCTTCAAGACACCACAAAAGGCTTTCAAATGCTCCAGAATACGCTAACCAAAATTAACAGGTTTCATGCAGCTTTTAGGCCAGAGCTCATTAATTAGGGAGCTCTGGTTTATAGGTGTTGCAGGATTGTGTTTGAAGGTTATCAGATGCCTTCATGCTTCTATTATCTCATAGTGAAATCATAACGCTGATAATTTGATATGCATCTCACTATCACCACAGGCTGTCAACAGCTACTTG
This sequence comes from Amazona ochrocephala, assembly GCA_039720435.1. Classification (NCBI taxonomy): domain Eukaryota; kingdom Metazoa; phylum Chordata; class Aves; order Psittaciformes; family Psittacidae; genus Amazona; species Amazona ochrocephala. The sequence goes on from CM077879.1 coordinate 16,848,809, forward strand.
CAGCATTACAGCAGACCCAAAGCCAGTAATTAGAGACAAAATCTTGTTGTCTTATTATTATAAGACAACAACATTTTTTAACAGTCCAAGAGCCGTTCCCAAGTTAAGTTCCTGTGAGAGTATTTTCTTCTACAGGCAAGATTTATCCAAGATCTAGCACATTTCCTTGCACTGTAAGGAGAATTTACAGGTAAACTGTAAGGCCTGCAAACGGAGTATTCTGTGTATTGGTCTCTTGCTGTGTGTGCTCTTTCTGCTTGCACGGACTGCTCACAACAGGGATAAACCACAGATTATCCTGCTCCTTACAGTGGGTATGTAAACCTATGAAGCTTGTATTTTGGTTTGTTAGGGTTTGTGGTGTGGTTGCCATATCAAGAGCTTAGCACCTACTGCCCTTAGGCTCCTTGGGACAAAAATCCACATTACAGGAACATGGGACTACTGGAACGTTAATGTTTCCGAAAGCAGACTTGTCAGATCAATTAAATAGCAATAAAAAAACGATGTGCATCCAGATCAAAAGCTGAAACTTACCTCATGCAAATTGCCATTTTGAGCGTAAGATGTACAAAGCAGGTAAATTGATTCCACAAAATTACTCCCATGCCATTAGCAGAACATCCACTATAAAGAACCACTTACTAAATATACACTGGGGCTTTGGTCCTTGCTTTTAATGAGGGTTCAGCACAAAAATTGGCTAGAGAGTTTACTCCTGCCCGCATGGAGGTGAAATAGCATGTGGTAACTGAATGGCTGAACAAGCACCACAAACCATTACCTCAGATGAACCGGAATTCACCCTCCTTCTCCAATGTCAGAGTAATTTTAAGTGACTAAAGGCAACTCAAATTTTTAGCCTAATAGGTGGTTTCTTTGCTACTGTATTAAGGACATTGTCTCAAATCAGTAGCTAGTGCCAAGCCTCAGTGCAAGGCTCCTTTCAATTACAGATGCAGCTTGCAGGTATCCAAGGGGAACAGAGTGTTAACTGACCTGAAAACAAGGTTCCATAGCTTTGAGGTTAGATGCGTGCGCACATGATACTTCAAGAATTGCTTCCAGAAGAGACTAGTTTAGCACAGCTCCTGCTGCCTTGGCTACAGAAAGAACTTGGCTGATGGCTATATTGCTGCCTTTAACAAGAATGTCAAGTTCAAATCTAATCAGCAGGAAAACTTTGGATTGACAGTCCTGTCACCAGGATTGTACTTGCCAACAACTCAAACACCCTCCTGCTTTGATTTGGTGCATTGAGCCCAACAATGTGCTGTCCAGTGCTGGATTTTAACTTTCATTGCCACGCTTCTCAGTAAATCAGAGGCATCATTTCCCAAGGCTCCACAATTCCACTTCTCTGGATTACCTCTTTGAAGCTGTTTTGAATGACCTCTTTTAAACTGTCAGCACCACACAATGATTCCTGAGCTACCTTGATACTTCATTTATTTTCAACAGGAACAGCAGAGAGAAGCATCTCTCAGGACTGGGCATCAAAGAAACATGCTCTGATATTGAAAGTAGTCCACCTACATAGAAATGTATTGCTGCTTTTGTCCAACAAACCGAGCAGGGATGGGAAGCAGCAACACCAACATAAAACCTGATCCTTCCCTGAACACCAAAAATTGCTCTATTAAAAATACACATACCTTGCAACATTGCTGTCCTACCAGCAATTAGGCAATTTCTGATATAAAAACACAGAAGCAGCAAATGCAATATAATGTGTAATACATACATTTGCCTATTAAATACAGGATTTTTTTAGCAAAGTTTACAAAAACAGCACCAGTTACTCTAAAATAAAGAGAACTCAAGGCAGTGCTGCTGCAACCCACATCTTTGTACTCACCACGAATCAACTCTTCTCTCCCTCCAGTGCTCAACGCTTTCTGCAGTTTGGCTGCAAGACAGAACTGCCTTCAATTAGAGTGAAACCTTGGCTCAACTTGATAGCATTACTCTCCTACAAAGCATAATGAATGGAAGACATGCACAACCTAAACCAGGAAAGGCACATTTTAATTCAAATCTCAGTTTATGTCATTGCAAACATGGTAATAGTGTTATGGTCAAAACTGAGGAACATTTAAAACCTCTTGTAATTTTGGATTTTTCTGTTATTACAGTTGCAAGCTTACTAAGAATGTTCCTTGGTGTTATGTACTCACGACCCCTCTTACAACTCCTCTGTTGGCAGTGGTTTTTCTAAATCAAAGCGTAACAGATACTGAAGTCCTAGGAAGTATTGCTTGGCTCAGGCTTAGTTGGCATGGCCAGTGAGATACTGCTCTAGAGAATAAGACATACAGAAATGATACATTAGGTTTTTGGCAACCTTCGTAGTCTTAAGTACCCCATACCACTACATATGGGAGAATTCCTTGAGATAAGGGGGGCCCCGTCATGCTGCTTCCACAGTGTTTGTTACAGCCCCCTTACTTGCTGGTTTGTACTTACACAAAGCTGTTTGGTTCCTTGGAGTCAGCAAAATTAACATAGTCCAAATTTCTAAGAAGTAGCAATTACTCTGAAGATGTTTCAAGGGCAAATTTTGTTTAGTAACTGTGAAGAGCATTCCTGAAGCCATCACTACTCAAGACTGACAGCTGGTAAAACCCCTAGTTTACTCACAGTGGAGCAGCCCAGTTTGTAAGACAATGTTTCCTATTGTCCTGATTAGACATTAGGAAGAATTCTTCCCTGTGAGGGTGCTCAGGCGCTGGTACAGGGTGCCCAGAGAAGTTATGGCTGCCCCATCCCTGGCAGCGTTGAAGGCCAGCTTGAACAGAGCTTGGAGCAACTTGCTCTAGTGGAAGGTGTCCCTGCCTGAGGCAGGGGGGCTGGATCTGGATGACCTTTAAGGTCCCTTCCAGCCCAAACCACTCTATGATGATTCTATGAATGTTTCAGGGGGTTTGATTGTATCTGTACTATAATTTATTTACATTCACCTTTGCTTACCACCACCAGACTGATTCAGAATTGCAGCCCAACAGCTGAGCAGGCATAGCAGCCACAACTGGGCAAATACTGGCTTTAACAACAGGGACGTCAACAGCTTTGCAGAATTACAGAGTCTGCTAAATGAATACTTAAATAGAGAAAAGCTTGCACCACAAAAAACCATGATGAAGTTGAAGTTTCAACAAACTCACCCTGAATGAAGAGGCAAAGTAAATTAACTGGGTACTTGTGATTGTAAAACTACTTTGCTTGAGGGGAAATTCTACTTGGCTTATGAGCATCTGAAAGGCTTCAGAAGATTAATTAAATAATCCTATGAAAAACACGGTTGTTCCTTAATGCTCCCCATAATGAGTAATAGTAATCATGAATATACACTGTACTTAGTGTGTGCTTTTAGAATCATTTTGGCAACTGTAACTGCAGTTGAAATACTACTGCTTGCATCAGAACCGCCTAGGTTCTATTTCTGGAGGGATTTATCAATTGAAGAACTCAATTTATTCACTGCTTAACTTCCAATGCTCTTACTTATTTCATTGTTAAGAGAGGATCTTTTCAAGAAAGCCTATAGAAATAAAGAACTGTATCTACAGACAAGAAATTTGGTGTTTCTGGTTTGTTTTGTGGTTTGCTCCCCCTCGCCACCTCAAGAGTCCTAAGAGGACCATCCGGGCCAGGGAAGTTGCAACCTCTCATTAAAGATGCCCTGCTAGATATTCAAGGAATCCCTATTAATTACAAACAAAACCATGACAACAATTATAGAGCTTAGAGCAAGAGAGAACAATGACATTTCATGCCCACTTGGGCCCCTACCAGACTCCCAGAGGGTTTAAGGGGAAGTGTTGCATTTGCAACGCCCTCTCTAACCAGTGCCTCCAGCATACCTTGGAATTACTGTGATCTGTACATCAACAAAGTTACAACAAACACAGGTGTAATGGCCACATCCCAAAGCCCAGCTAAGCTGCTTTAGCCCTAGTTACCACAATTCAAGTGTAAAAACAAAGTAACAAAGGCAGCCAGCCTCAGGATGAGGATGTGGGCAGGACTTGACTTCACGGGAGTTGCCCGTTACCCTTTCACCACTATCGTCCTGTGCTCAGGCAAGGTTATGCCTAAGCTTATACCGCAATTACATTTGGCTTTGCTGAGTAGGTGTAACTAGTCCAGTTGTAGTAACTGACTACATAAATTACAACCCCCTTAAGACATACTTTTTCATTTACATGCGTTTTACCTTTAAAAAACAAATTCATACTAGGCTGGCATTGATACCTTCTTCCTCCTACAAATGGCAGTAAGCAACTGCTACAAAATGACTGAGTCATTGATAACCCAGTTGTTACCCACATTCATGTCCCACATTTGCAAGAATCTTACTTTATGGAAATCAGAATTTAATACAGTAAATACACTGCAAGTTCACCAACTCTGAAAATGAGGAAAGAAACGTCAACGCTGTACTTGTCTTTTTTTAAACAAATATTACAAAATTGAATTTTATTGAGTTTCACACAAGATGCACATATAAAATTGATACAGAATGTCATTCAACAGAAAAAAAATGAAAGCAAATCCAAGCTTTCTTTAGCAACTGCTAAATAATTCAAAAATAAGATACACCAAATTGACAGATAATCTGAATTTCAATGCGTGAACATCTCCAATTAGTATAAAATACATCAAAAGTTAAAGAGTTTCAAATTTTTTCCCAGCACAAGTCCTCTTCTTTTTACTCTCATCCCTGAACAGTAACCACAGATTTTGGTCATTCTTCCAGCTACTCTTGATGGGAGAGGAGAGGCTGAAAGACTGCAGCAAGTTCCCACCAGAGCAGAGCATGCTAACCTGTATGGCAAATCTCATTACCAAGTCTGCTCAGATACGTGATAACTCTGTTCAGCTGCCTCCATTTGTTACATTACTGTAGTCCTGCAAGTTTCAGGGATTAGCATATACATTAGACTTTCACATATTCATAAAGCAAATAGACTTTGGCTTTCCCACTCTGACAAATTATGGAATTAGCAAAGAGCAAATTTTGTCTTAATTTGTTCGGCACTGAAGTACTTTTATGATACCTTGGAAAGCGAAACAAGTGCCTACTTAAATCGCTGAAAGGCATTTGAAATTAATGCAGTGTTTTACAACAACTTATCATTGACTACAGGGTGTCTTCTGATACAAGTCTCCAGCCTAAATCTTGAGCTCAAATTCATTCTATTCTTGGTCTGAGGATTCTAAACCATCTTTCATCAATTCTCCCACAACTGCATCTCACACCAGAAATCTACATGCATTGTAATGCTTGAAAGCTTTTCATAGATGTAGTCTATCTACTTAATTGTGGCTAAATCCAATCAATTACAGTGGATCATTCTGATCTGATTGTCAGTATGAGCTTTTATAGCATGTTCTCAGGCATGTTAATACACAGATGTCACTCTTATTAGAGTTAAACCCAACATGCAGTGCAATATTCTTTTCTGCTGTGTTAACGCTATACATACAGTTCCAACACAACGCTTGCTTGCTGCCATTAACACTGCCTTTCCTCAAAGTATACAAGTGCCCCTTTATTATTTTTTCCCTACAGCAACAAAATAATCCTCAGCTTTTCAAAATAATTTGATAAATAATTTGCCTTGCAGGACACACAACACAAGAAATGAATATGCTTCATATTTGCCCAGTTAAGCAGAACCTTCACTACTGTGATCTTTCCTTGGCGTTCAGTATTTGGACAAAATAGTATGCAGTAAGTCTTTCATTTAAAGGCAAGATTTTATTCTGATTACAAGATTTTCAAGATACATCTTGAAAAGGTTTCTGTTGACAGGAGTAACTCTCTTGACTTATATTTTATGTATCAACATTTTACGCATTTGTTGATATAAGCACAAGTTTTGGACTCTGCTTGCAGATGTTTAATAAAACAAGGTAACTGGAAAGGCAAACTCCCGCTCAAGTTGCATACATTTCCAGGAATATCCTTACACTGGAGGGACCTTCATGACAAGTCGTATGTTCTGGAAGCATGGTTTCATAACGCAGAACAGGCTTATGCTTTTTTTCCAGTCTATTTTCCAGAAAAGTGATATTGCAGCTCTGCCACCAGGCTAGAAACCCACGATCCACCACATTTTCCAAGAGGCAAGTTAAAGACCACTGACTTGACCTGACCAGATACCAAGCCAAGCTTCTTGTAGAAAGAAATTAATATTTTTGCCATTAATAATTTAAGTTTTTAAATAAATATTTATGTGCCTTTTTGGGCAACTGTCCATTCTGGTAGCATCTGCTGTCCCCACAGCTCAGTATCCTCAGCACATTGATTAAAATAAAAAAATCTTAGTCAATTCTGTTTCCACAAATAGTAAACCTGTCTATCTCCAGCAAGTCTTTCTTTGCAGACCTGTGCTTCAATTCTGAACTGTCTTGGCTTATATCTTTTTCTTCTCCATCAGGAGTTGTCAGAAACTGATCAGAATTGCTTGTCACAAGTAAAGACGGTGAGTTCTCCTGGTGCACAGGTTGATTGGTAACTGATGTAGATCCATTTTCACCTGTGGAAATTCCTGTTGGAACAGGAGATAATTACAAAGATAATCACGAATTTAACACAGTCATACTGACACACCTATGACATCCAGATTCATCCAAAGCTAGTATGAAAAAGTGTGCTGTATAAAATCAGCAGAAGCAATGGAAGAACACTTGGTGGGAGCCACTACCTCTTCTTACTTTTACCAAAAGAGACATCCTTTCCTAACTGTGTGAAAGGATAGAAAATGAATTCTGCAGCAGTTCAGACAACAAGCAAGAGCATAAGCAGCAGATGTCAGGACATAAACTGCATTCTTCTGGTTTACGTTCTCATTGTTGTTGGCTTAGGCAAAAAGTTTTTTGACAGTCATTGTGTGAATCACACAAATATTTCCTACCAAAATGAGGAAAAGGAAACTCTGTAGTGGGAACTAGATGTGTCGAATCCTCTACAGAAGCACAATAAACCTGTCTTCTCTAGGGACGGCTAATAAATTACTCATGCACTGCTACACACTTTAATAGCACTGGCTCCTGAAGCTGTTCTATTAAAGATATCTATTTTTATTCCTGCCTCTTACTTCAGTGGAATTGAACACTAGCTCCATGAACTCAAGATATTTGTAAGTAATATCCATGTATTATTTCCACATTTTGTTAAAACATTTAATGAATTAAAATGCACAACAACAAAGAAATAATTTTTTCTTATTTACTATTTCCTCATAAAGACAGAGTTATTGTTTCTAAAGGAATCCGAACAGAATTGCCTAATGTGGAGAGTACTGTAGACCAGGCCAAGAGAACACTACTTCTCAGAATGGCAGCACTACCCAAATTACTACAAAAACTTCTCTCTGTACAGCATTTCTTCAGGGTATACCAACTACTCCTTGAAGGTACATGGATTACTCCCCACAGTCTTATGCAAGACAAAGGTACAAAACTTGCACTAAGAAAGGAGACAAGTAATGCTAATTACAGAACTCCATTACAAAGGTATTTTCTAACTCAGCAGCTTCCAGAGAGCTGCTCAGCCTATAATTGATTACCAGCCTTTAGGACGTCCACCCTTCAAGAGCAAGTATAAGATTTTATCCTTCAAAATTTTAAACTGTGTCTGTGGTCGAGGTGGAAACTCTAAGGAAAATGAACTGACTTACATTGTAAGCCGACAGAAAGTAGACCGGGTTAATTCCCTCACCCTCACACTAGTAAGAAACAGGTTGAGAGACTGTACCGAAAAAACTGTGGTAAGTGGGGCACAGGGATTAACCAGTATTGCAGAGCTCTGCAGTAATAATGCAAACACAGAGAAGCTGGGTAAGGTAAAATTAGCCTTTCACACAATTGAGGTTTCTAATAAATAAAGAGCTGTTAAAAGGTATAACCCCCTCAAAAAATTATTAAAAATTGAGCTTTTTCATCACCAATGAAAGTTAAGAATATTCTAAAAGTCAGGAGCAGCTTTTTGATTGCTTCTTTTCAAACAAAATCTTTCCATTTGCAGAAAAAACATCTCTGCTGACTGACGTGGTAAAATTGCTGCTGCTTCAGCTAAAAATAATCTTCAGGACTTATTTATTGTGAGTAAGTTTAAGGGTTAATCCTAGTAAGTACAACTTACTAAGCGTCATATTCAAGTGTAGTATTATCATGATGACAGTTGTTTAATGAAATGTAAAAGCCATTCAGACCAATTCATATTACATTCTTTCATCAGGAAATGAAGCAACTCTATAAATTTCAGTATTTAAAAATAGAAGTCTGCACCAAGTTTCTGCCTGTGATTTGACACAGGTGAGATACACAGATTTATGACTGAAACACTGATGGATTCTTAATTCTACTATTGCTGGTGAGGCACTATCATGACTAATAAGCACCTTACATTTCAAGCTTTACAAGTCTTTGGCAAGCAATAGAGTGAACACAATAAAAGCCCCACTGTTAAGTTTTCTAGGGCTGTCATTGAGCTCTTCACAGAGTAAGATATACAATCCAATTTGGTTGACTGGAACAATGAAGGTTTCTGTTTCCTTCTATAATGTGTCACAGGAACAGAATAATATCTCATTGCAGTTATATATTAACTGCTAATGCTGAAGACCTATATGAGAAAACCACACCGCATGGACTTGAAGCAAGCAGACCGGCTGAAATACCTATCTGGATTTCATAAAGGTTTTTGTTAACGTGTTCATGACAGCTACAGGTTAAGTATATCTATTGTGTGCCACATTTTACATTAATTTCCAGAAGAAATGCATAGACTGCTTATTAAACTTCAGCACTGCCAGAGACAATGTGTAAATATCTACTGATTTGTGTAGTGACGTGGCAGAGGACTAGATGATCCTTAAAGGTCCATTCCAACCCAAACCATTCTATGATTATGATTTTCAAACAAAAGCATGTGGGTGTTTTGATGTTTCTATCACCTCCGCATATCAGGGTAGGATTTTATCAGAGAGATGAGTATTTATAACCAACAGATGATGCGTGGACTAAAAGCAATAAATTTTATTACATTTACAGGGCTGTGTTCACAGCCATGATATGGTACAATTAAGGTCCAGCATAGAATCATTGAATAGTTAGGGTTGGAAAGGACCTTAAGATCATCTAAGTTCCAACCCCCCTGCCATGGGCAGGGACACCTCCCACTAAACCATGCCATCCAAGGCTATGTCCAACCTAGCCTTGAACACCGCCAGGGATGCAGCATTCACAACTGCCCAGGGCAACCCATTCCAATGCCTCACCACCCTTACAGCAAAGAACTTCTTCATCATATCCAGTCTAAACTTACCCTGTTTAAGTTTGAACCTGTTACCCCTTGTCCTATCACCACAGTCCCTCATGAAGAGTCCCTCCCCAGCATTCCTATAGGCCCCTTCAGATACCGGAAGGCTGCTGTGAGGTCTCCACGCAGCCTTCTCTTCTCCAGGCTGAACAGCCCCAACTTTCTCAGCCTGTCTTCACATAGGAGGTGCTCCAGTCCCCTGATCGTTCTCATGGCCCTCCTCTGGACTTGTTCCAACAGTTCCATGTCCTTCTTATGTTGAGGACACCAGAACTGCACACAATACTCCAAGTGAGGTCTCACAAGAGCAGAGTAGAGGGGCAGGATCACCTCCCTCGACCTGCTGGTCACGCTCCTTTTGATGCAGCCTAGGATACAGCTGGCTTTCTGGGCTGCAAGCGCACACTGCCGGCTCAGCAACAGCATTATTGTGCAGCAAACTATATCCTACAACTGGTTTAATACTAAATTTAGTCTGAAAGCAATTTCAGCTGAAAACATAACAAGGCAGTTAGCCTTACCTTGGGTAGATTTAAAAGTGCTTTGCTGTTTGCCAGCTGGCTTCCCTGGGGTGGCAGTCAGGACAGGATTGAATAACTTCTCCTCCATTTTTGCTTCCTTTACATATTGACATGATTTCCCCAGCAATACAATACTGTTAAGGACTTTCAGAGATATTAACCTGAAAAAAAGGATTTGTTTACATATTTGCATTAGCATATTAAAATAACTGCATATTATTCAGACTGCAATTATTCATATTAAAATAATTGCATATGGTTACTGCTGTCATGGAAGGATTAGCTAACAAATTAAATCCCTTCTATAGCAAGATCAAAAGGTAATTTCTTTTTTCTAATAATCTGTTTCGGATACAATGCTTAATGGTTTATTTTTTTTTAGAAGGTTTTCACAAATTACAGGCTAATCATAAAGAGTCCTTTTTCACATTGCAAAAGACAGTCAATAAAAATCAACAAATCCAAACAGGCAGCACTGCATTACCATCACAGCACAGACCAGTTGATGGAAGATTCTGTTTGCATTATCATTAATCTGCAACACAAACTTCAGCAGATCACTGAAAGTCCCATTTATACCTGTCTTCTCATTTGAAGAACAGGAAGGTCTCATCTACCATCAAGTACTTTTAGATTTATAACTCAAATGAGCTTTGCAACATCTATGTTCCATTACTAGTATTACATGACATGCAGAGTAATGTCCATTCCAGAAGTGAAGCAGGCGAAGGCTCGCAATAGAACAAGGAAATAGCAATCTATTACATGCAGGATGAATACAAATATTGTCTATACAAATCAACCTATGTTAACAGAATTGAACCAAATGCAGGCTTTAAATTCATTCCCCACTCTGAAAATGTGTTTATTATGTATAACACTAACTGCCTAAAAAGAAGACTTGAAGTGAACATTCACAGATTCATGAGTGGGTCTAACTGCTTAATCATAAAGTGACCCAAGTGCAATTCAGTAGCAGCTTCACTATTTCTCACTGCATTAATGTGACCAGAACTTGTCAAAACAGACAAAGTACTCTGCACTTTAAAGGGAATTTTACACAACACATTTACATGCAGAAGAAACTTAGAGATATGGAAGAATGAGCAGAGCAGACCACACTCAGTACTCAGAAGAAACCAACATTTCAGTATCCAAGCAACCACAAAGATGATATAATTTTATACAAGTTGAAAGCTGTGGTTCTCACAATTTTGTTAGGTTATCAGGACAGATTTTGTTTCTGAGAGTTAAGAAGCTCTTCTCCATTTCTAATAAGTTTCAGAGGTTTGGGATTTTTTTTTCTTTCCCCCCTACACTTCCTATGTCATGTTTCTACACTTTTTATGTTATATTTTCTACACTTTCTATGCTTTTATTCCAAGAGAGTAGGTGTTTATAGCGTGATTTGACTCTGATTTTATGAGCTCAGAAGCTGAAAAGGCCGTAAATCAACACTTCACTGTATGAATTCCAGCTTTTCATGGAAAATTATGCAAGAGTTTCTAGTGATTCTCCTTTATTCTTTTCTGCCGTCCACACCAGGCTCAAATTTCTAACAACAATATAAGTTTGCAGTTGTTCAGAATCCTGTAACTATTACACACTATTACAGTAAAATCTGTTCTCACTTTTCAATTAAGACAAAATAAAACAAAATGTATTTAACTCTTGTGACCCAAGCCTTCAAAGAACAGCACTTAATCCTTCATGTTAATCATAGAATCATAGAATAGTAAGGGTTGGAAAGGACCTCAAGATCATCGAGTTCCAACCCCCCTGCCATGGGCAGGGACACCTCACACTAAACCATGCCATCCAAGGCTATGTCCAACCCCACCTTGAACACCGCCAGGGATGAAGCATTCACAACTTCCCTGGGCAACCCATTCCAGGGCCCCACCACCCTCACAGTAAAGAATTTCTTCCTCAGATCCAATCTAAACTTCCCCTGTTTAAGTTTAAACCCATTACCCCTTGTCCTCTCACCACAGTCCCTAATGAAGAGTCCCTCCCCAGCATCCCTATAGGCCCCCTTCAGATACTGGAAGGCTGCTATGAGGTCTCCACGCAGCCTTCTCTTCTCCAGGCTGAATAGCCCCAATTTTCTCAGCCTATCTTCATACGGGAGGTGCTCCAGTCCCCTGATCATCCTCGTGGCCACATTACTTCTTCCTGCCCTTTATCTTCCAAGCCAGAAACAGAACTGGGCTGAAGCAGTGGAATAGTAGATGTAGGGAAATATATGTTGGGAAAAAGGAAAAGCCACTGAGCAGAACGAAGGTGCTCAGCGTGGTATACCACAGCATGAATGTGTGACTTTAATAGAGAAAGCAGTTTGGAAATCCACTTGTTCAAGTACTAAGACTGAGACACTTTCCAAAGGCACAGCTTTGGCAGCGGCAGATTATTCCTGCCTGACGTAGTGACCATTTCACACTGTGTAAAGAAATAGTGAATAAACAAGATAAAAAGTGCTTGATACAGCTATTTAGATGGCCAAATGCCTCCCACAAAACACTGATAGTGAGGAATCACATAGTAGCAGGTTCAGAGGTAGAGTACTTTGATGCTGGCCAAGTCAGAGCACAGAGGGAGGAGCAGAAAGACAATATGAACCAAGGTCACATTGTCTAGTGTTTTTTATTACATAGAGCTGGTTTCAGAGAGAACATGGGCACAGCACGTGGTATGCTGTGAAAGGAATCAAAGTATGGTGGAGAGGAATATAACTAATGTTAATATTTGGCCTATATGCAATATCCTACTAACCGACACTGAAGAGATGTGTCTCTACACTGATGTGGGCTAGACACACCAGACCAAGTTCTACAGCTTTTGCAGATCAAGGTCAGATTAGAGACATGAGTCTAACTATTCATAAAAACTGTGTAGTAATCCCATCCTTTTCATAAGATACTGTAAACCAGCAGCCTTCTCTTTTATAGTGTACCTGCTGGACCACTACCCCAGACCTAGAAGTGTTTTGCCTTCCATCTTGCTGCCTTTATTTACATACACAACTTGGTAGGACACTGGAAGAGATATTCCCACAACAACCCGGGGGGGTCTCTGTGCTGCAGCAATTTGAAACACTCAGTTCTTTAAGATCAATTTTAGGAGGACTCCAGTATCAACAAGCACTGAGAGACAACAAACGCTAACACAGTTCAGTACACAGCATTCCTAGAAACTAGTCATCCCTATATAGTCCACACCAAGTGCCTCAGGACAGGCAAACTAGACTGGATTTAAAGTGCAACTAAATGCATCTCAAGTATGTCGACTGGTGAGTAGTTCAGGATAACACAAGTATAAACTGATGTGGCAGTGAAGGGATACTTGCAAATGATTGGTTCTGGAAAACAAATTGCCATAGGACATTCAAGGCCAGACTGAACAGGGCTTTGAGCAACCTGGTTTAGTGGAAGCTGTCCCTGGCCATGGCAGGGGGGTTGTAACTACATGATCTTTAAGGTCGCTCCCAACCCAACCCATTCCATGATTCTATGATTATATTTCCTAAGATTACTTACTGACCCCATCCTTCCCAGAAAGGTGAGCCTTGCATTTATTTCTTTTTCTCATATAGCAGTTTCCTAACATGAAGAAATCTCGCATGCAGCTACCAGAGAGAAGAATTCATGATCTGCTCGCAGTATTTACTGCTTATTTTCGTTGACAGATTGAATTTTTTGTTCTTTTCACAGAAAGTTTAATTCCTTAGAATTCAATTTCCCCTTTTATGCAAAGGTATGGTGCTTGTCTGTCAAATTTGTTGAATTATTATTCAATTAGTTATTTTCATTACTGAAGTTACTTATTGTGGGCTATGATCCCCCAATGCAGTTACAGTACTTAGGGACCAATCTGCACTCTCTATTTCAGTTTATAAGCGCGCCTTACATTTATGTTCTACTGACCATAAAATGTGTCTACACTTACATGTAGATGTACCAAAAGAAGCTTTTTTCACCTATTTGATCAGATAATGATAAATACGTTTCAGACCTGTGTATTTACTTACCCACAGTAGAACAGCACAACACAAACATAAGCTAAGACTCCCTGGACTTTTATTGAGCTTGTTACGACTCTGATAAGCTGTTTTAAAGACAAAAGTTAAACGGTTAAAACACGCAGCACACGATTATTACTAGAATATTTTAACAGACCTTGCTTATTCGGTAAATTCAAGACAGAAGTAGAATTCTTTACATTAACAGAAATTTATTCTAACGTCCCCCCTGGTAGTGCTAACTATTCAGGGTTTTGGTTTGAGTAAGTATTACACTAGCACTTATTTGCAACTTTGCCAATGCTACAGTCTGGCGATGTTTATTTCTCCACCGATGCTTAAGTAAAATACTGAGCAAAACCAATCCTTCCCAGAAGTCAAAGGCTGGAAGCTCAGTTAATAATTTTTGTGGAAAATGCAAGAGATGCTGATGCAGTAAAACAGAATCAGTGTTTCACACTATGCTAACATTTTGAACACAAAATTGCTTTGTGGGCTAGGTATATGAATCCCAAGGTTCAGTAACAAATGATTCCAAAACCTCAGGTTTACTTCAGTATTTCACAGTTAGGGTTCCAAGTTAGCAAAGCACTTCAGTTTGTTTTAAAGCTATTAGTCTCAGGGATATCATATCAGCACACAATTTAATTGAAAAAAGCATTTCAATCCAATTCTCATTGGATGTACTTTGCTAGTTATAAAAGAAATCATGAATACGATCCCAGCTGGTTTATTTTTTGGTGCCTTTTTTTTTAATCCTATATAAAAATAGGCAGAGTCTGTCAATGATATTTTTCCCCATCTCTATGGAAAAAAATTACATTTAAGTTAATTCATATTGATACTCTTCCAGGAAAATGATGAGTTACCATCCTGGCTGGTAAAGCAAGGGCACATCCCCAGTGTTAAGGAAACTACTGCTTGTCTGCATGTGTGCATGTGGAAAGCCAGACCAGCTTATTTACACAAAACATTCTGCAATAGTTAATTCAGAACAGAAGCATGTGGACACAATTCCAATAATGAAGTGATTCATTTTATAGCAGCATGTCCATGTAACAGGGTTAACTATTTCAGAATCATGTATTTCACAACAGCTCAGAAGCTCAGTGCCCCATACTGTCATGGCTTAACCTGGCAGGTGGCTAAACACCACACAGCACACTCACACAAAAGAAAACTTCATCATTAAGCATACCATTACAGAGAAAACCATATGGACTCCCATGAAAAACCTAAAACTAGTACACTACTGCTAACCTTCTGGCAACCAGCTGCTTTGACTCTTCCGAATGAATGAACAGGATAATTGCCAAAAGGAATAAATGTTTAATAAGCACAGATGTAGTTTAGCTCCACTGCTACAATCCAAGTGCTTATAAATTCTATAAAATTAAAATATATTTGATTTTCTATGAAGGGATGATAAACAGTAACATATTCATGAAGTCATAAGTAATATGTGATACAGATTCTACTGAATGCTAACTCAACCTTGCAACACCACTTCCGTGACTTAACATGATAATTTTGTCCTCAAAACACCAAAATGAGCTATCTCACAAGCATATATTCTCAAAGTGACATCTTATTGACAGAAAACTTATAGGAAAGACACAACTTACTAAAACAGCCAGTGGAAGAGGAATGAAGCCCATCCTTCTAGAAACCGAATCACTATAATCTGTATATGCCTAGAAAAAAGAAGAAGAATGAACTATTTATGCAAAAGAATGAACTTATTTTAGCTTGGCACACCCTCTAGATAAGAATCAATCTCTGCTAACGAACACTGTACCAGTATAAAGTGTACCTATTCACATTCTGAAATCCAAATGCAGTCATCTGTACTCTCAGAGAAAAATGTAATACTACCATGACCAGCAAGATTAGCTTCAGCATTCTAAACCAAGAGCAACTGGAGTATAATACATATCTCTAAATTGAGAGCAATTAGGACACTGAATCCAAATGCACCATGATATTTCATGGGCACATTATTACTAGCTTAGAGACCTTTTTGTATTAATTTGACTTTGATCCTGAAATACTGTACAGAAAAACCCGTAACAGGGATAAAATTACTATTATCTATCATGCTAGTGATTTTAAATCATTCTATGAGCATCTATAATTAGCCTCAGGATAACCGTGTTAAAGTAATTTGGAAATACGTTTACATTTGAACTCCCAAAACACAATCACTTTGCATGACAGTTTTCATGCAGTATTAAAAGTCATGCCAAAGTCAGTGGCTATACGATGCTAACTTATTTTCCACAGAAGATTCCTAGGGGAAGGAATGGAGATTTGAGAACTACAAACCATTTTTAAAAATGTACAAATTATTTGTAACTGAAGGTATCTAACTCCTTTATGAGGTATAACTACTTCATTCCTAGCAATAGCTATTAAACTTTCCCAAGAAAAGTACATAAATTAGAATAATAAAGTTCATTTAATAGGTAGAGCACTCATCCAGAGCACTCACTAATAGTTAACAGACTCATCAGGAGAGGTGTGCTGTAAACAGCCTTCCAAAAACCAGTACTAATGAAAAACACAAGCAGTTTGTGTGTTTTATAAATACCTATGTCGCAACAGTAACATGCAAAGTAAAAACATCCCTATACATCTGCACACACGGTGAAGAAATTATATGAATTCCTGATGAATACTGTATTTTGTTGCAAACCAATTAAAATGAAGCACAAAAGAACAGTAACTGAAAATAATCTCAATGACATCTTGTTAAAGTGAATTACTTCCCATATATCTCAAAAACTTTGAAGTTGGTACAACCATCCTGACTATAAGTGTATTTGGAAAAGACTTCACAACAACGTACCAAATAAAGCCTGAAGTGACCTTAACAACTGGATAAAAATAAGAATATATCCTGTTATCTCAGATTAAAAAGCAGGGTAGAATTTCAGTGCTGCAGGAGTGTAACAGCTCTGTATTTCTTTAAGTATTTGTTCCAGTATCCAATATCATATTCTACGATCCCCACTGTAACAATTATGTTAGTTAACACAACAAGATGCCTTTATTTTGAGGCTTACATTTTTCTGTCGACTGCTAACAAGGTCAAATGCAAGGCTGGCTCTGTATTCACTGTAGACCTGGAAAAAATCCAGCACATTGGATGTGTGATTCACTTGTTATTACGTTATAGAAGCAACAGAGATATTAATAAAATAAATCTATGCTAGGCTGAAGTAGCCCAAGTCAGTTTTTCTTAGGTCTAACTACACCCTTCAACAGATGAGCCTATCTTTCCATGATAAGGTAACTTGCGTATATATACAACAAACAAACGACACTATGCTATGTTTTAAGAATTGAATGAGACTTCATAAAGCACTTACTAAACTTGAGGATCATCAGAAACACAAAGTAAGAGAAATCATGTATACTTTTTCCCTACATTTCATAATTGTTTTTAAGCTACGTGAAAGGTAGGACTGGGATCAAATTAAGCAAATGAAAGCTTATTTATACACTAAGCAAGTGATCGTGTGAAACAAGGAAGCTGTATCAGAAGATAAATGTAGCGTATCTTTCTCTTTAAAACAGTTCCACATATTCAGACATAAAAGCATCTATTTTAAGGATAAGCGCAGGGCAGCTGCACTGCAGGTGTTGAAAACTTCAGAAAAAGTCTGACCTAGCAATCGTAAATCTTCAGAACTTCTTACGAAAATACAAAGTTTGTTAAATAAATCTTGCAAAATTGTCATTCATGAGCCCCATCCTCCAGCTATTTCAGCACACTGAAGCATGCTACACTCTTGGCTATCATGACTTCATTATTGCTCTTTTCCACGCTCTCTATATGAAAGTAGGGCATGCATAAATGCCTCTGGCATATGGGAACTTATTAAGTACATCCATTAAACTTGTTTCTACACTGCACAACAGAATTACTTTAGAAATACTGGAAAAGATAGCACTTACAAGTTCTGATCTCATTTCCTCAATGAGGTTTTAAAAGTGAAAAAACACTAGCTCATCACTACATGAATTTATCAAGTACATTTGAACTCACACAACATGCAAGACAAATGGCCAGCGTATCACCCCCTAACACATAAAAAGTAACCTCATCTACTACTTTAAAAGCAGGACTGCATAATACATACGGCCTAAGAATTTTCAGGAGTGGGAAACAAATATAACCTATTTCATATTAGTGCTCCAGGGACATTGGAAACATGTATCTCTGATCTCCGACTCCACCTTTAGCACATAGGCAACAACAGAGGTTCAGCAGCCTCACAAGATGTTTTTCCTAAACTCTGAATTTTAACCTACAATCCATTCTGACGGGAAAAGGTACAAGCTCTGTCTATACTTGTAGAACAAGTAACTTTCTGTCAATTTAACTAGTGATCACTTCACCAAATGATCTGCCAGTTATGTGGATTGCAGTAATTATGTGAACTGTTACACAACACTCAGTAATTTATGGATCTGGAGCTGCTAATCTAGAAGCAGAGGTGTTTGCTCCTCAGAAGTATACTGCATTAGGAAGTGGCCAAGCATTCCCCAAAAGTATCCTACATCTGAACATAATTTTTACATTTTCTGCACGGGAACAAACTTCAATATTAAAAAAACCCAAAACATATGAACAAAATGAACTACAACTTAAAATAGCACTCAGCATTCCAAACAGGATACCTACGTCAGCTGTGATGTCATTGAATTTTGTTATAAAGGCATGTTTCACAATATCCACCGCAATTTCTGAAGCAACCACCATGCAAACATCTGGGAACAACACCCAGAGATGATCTGAAGGTTGGGAAGAAACAAGTTAGGCTATTTAATGCGATGTCAGTATACAGAATAAAAATTGTAACAATTCTGCTCAATAGTCAAAAGCCCTCAAGAGTCTGAAGAGTCTATAACTTTACATCACCACTCAGCATGCAGTGTATAATTTCTCACTCCACTGCTGTTCCAGAAACCTATCAGAACTATACAGTCATACCACAGTTAGGATCAGGTTTTAAAGCCCTTATTTTGTGAAGTTTATTCTCTGCCAGGAAGACAACCTTTGCATGTAACAGATAGCAGATGATCAGTATGTATGAAGCAGAGCACCTGTGGTTTAGATGCTTAAGGTAAAATTTATGTAGACTAGTAACATTCAAGTAAGATACATCACACAGATAAGGTCTTAAAACTGTTAAACCAGATATTTAATAAAAACTATATTTTACTCAATATATTTTCAATATAAAATCATAAGTATAATCAAGATTAAATTATGAATAGAATTTTTTACATTATCTATCAAATCTCAATTTCATTAGCCTCATGGAATTGAATTCTCTAGGGGACCCTTCATCCTCAATGCACACCAAGGAAACGGTGGAGCTGGGAAGAAATCATTCAAGATGCTACTTGAAATATAACTAGTAAGTTTGTAGCACAACAGTATATACTTCTGACAGAAAGGAGCAAGTCATTCTTGTGTGAAAGCCAGAAACAGAAAAACGAGAATCTAAGGAATTTGCCAAACTAAGTTTCCTTAATTGAATGTCCTAGTTATCTTTCAGATTGAAGAACGAATCGAAAGATACCGCTGCTGATAGCACAGGAATTTGTCATTCTGCATTAATTCTTTCTACTAGTTTACTCACCTGGATTCCATGAGAACTGTTCCATATTCCTTAGAC
This sequence comes from Amazona ochrocephala, assembly GCA_039720435.1. NCBI lineage: Eukaryota > Metazoa > Chordata > Aves > Psittaciformes > Psittacidae > Amazona > Amazona ochrocephala. The sequence goes on from CM077879.1 coordinate 16,868,369, forward strand.
ATACAATTAACAGCAGCACGTAGTTGGTGAACCTCTCCTTTATGTCTAGTTAAAAAAAAAAGAAAAAAGAAAAGCTGTCAACTGCAAAGAAACATTTATTTGCATACGCAGATATCTAATCATGCTGAGTTCTATCAGTTATTAAGTCTTCCTTAAATTATTTGATCAGATTTCAGGGGAGGGGATGATGGGAACCTCATCATGGTCAGGATCTCTGCACTATGCTGTGGCCTGACTGGAGGTTCATCCGATGCTGCATCTACTCAGGTTCCCCAGCATCAGAAGAGACTTAAATTGTGACTTGCTATCACCTTTTCTAATGCATTAATAAAATAGTCATCTCTCTTGATAAAGTTTGTGTATTTCTTGTGTGATTCAAAAAGAAGCAGCACCTCCTGGTGTGAAAATGGAGACAATACACCTGCCTTCCATCCCAAGTTACTAGCAAGGCAGATTTCTACAGATTGCAGATATCCAAACTGTGATATACTGGATCCAACAGTGGGGTGGGGGAAGGTATTTCAAGACAACTATTACAGCTTAGTTAGAAGGTTTCTACTACTCTTTCACAGTGCCACGTTTAAAAGGAGCAGCAGGATACATTAGCTCAGTTATCAAAACCGTAAGAACTGTAACACAAAAGCAGTCCGACTTGAGCGCGAGTCCTGTGACTTGCCCTCCCAGAACAGGCAAAGCCTTTTTTTCTCCTTTGGTACCCTATCTCCAGAAACAACCCATACATCTTGCCCCAGGAAGGATCACACTTTTTAACGTATTAAAAAGCACACAAACTGCAGTCACTATATTCTAGTATAAGAATACCTCTAATTTTAAAAAACAAGTTTCCAAATACTGGCAAACCTGAAGGAAAGGTACAAAAAGAAAAGAAGTACTCATCCAGGAGAGGAGAACAAAAAGCATGGAGAATTCAGTTAGAATGAGAAAGCAGGCACACATGTAAAAAGGCACACTATAGGGCACATAAATTCATCTCTTAGTATGGGCTGGGAAAAGGCCAAAGGAAACACAAGTTTCCAAAACAGCACAGGTGGCTTATGTATTGGGGAAGAAACAAACAAATCCTTTGGTAAAATAATTCTAAATACCAGAGAAAACAGGACACAGGTGAAGTCCTAACCTGCCAGTAACACTCCAACAAGTCAAATACATTCTTCTGCTCTTCTGAAATCATCAAATATTGTCCAACTACCAGAATACAGTATTTTCTGATGCTAGTTATGAGATATCAGTTGGTGCTGTCACCAACGGATTAATATGCAGTCCAGCATTCCTTGATCTATATTCTCTATCATACCCAGTGACGATTTAAAAATAATCACTAACTTTTCAAACTTTTGCCTAAAATCTCAAAAAGGTTTCAGCTTATATTTCCCACACGGCCGTGATCATCATCAGTGATCATCAATGAGTAAGACAATACACATATCCCATCTTCAGTGCTTCAGATCCCACTTGAGAATTCTTATCTGTACAGGCCTCCCTGGGAAGAAAAGACCTTAATTCAGGCCTAAACATTAAAAACCATGTCTCAAACAAATCCTTCAGTCATTTATTACCTGCTCAGAATATGCTACCTCACTAGTTGTCAGGATTAAACTGAGAAGGGAAATCTCTGGCCTTAAATTTCCTCTTACACTGTAAAAATAAACTTCCATGAAAATTCTCCCCCCCACTAATTTCTGGCACTGGATGACAGGTTGACACCTGTATTTCCCCTCTGCTTATTTTTCCTGTTCTTACTGGCCTCCCTTCTAATCTGTTATCTCTGCTGCCACAGCTGTTCAAGGCTGCTAGGGGTGAGAAGAATGAGCGAGGCTGCTCTTCCTCATCCGCGTCTCTCCCTCAACTGTCAGAGACTCAAGCACTGGAGAAGGGGCATTTTACAGCAGCTTCAACAATAAACCCAAATGATTGAGAAATTCATTTAATTTCTCACCCTTACGGAAAAGGACAAAAAAGGCTCCAAGATATCAAAAAAAAAACCAATGGTAATTAGACCTAAAGCCAATTAAAAATGCACTTTTTTTCTAGTGGTTCTATGCAGTAAGGCCCAAAAAAGGACAGTACTTAGCCAAATCAGATTTTAAATATTTTTCACCCCATTTACATCAACCCTGCCATTCCGATTCAAAAGGAATTCTATGCCCATATTAATAACACATTCTGCCCTTCTCTAAATCCTTCTGGCAAACAGAGACATTCAGTTTAAAGGAGCAAAGAGACTGCCAACAGAGACTGAAAGTTGAAATGCTGATGTGTCACAGGGTATCATCACTATTAAAACACATGTAAAAGACTACAGAAATGGATGTGATTGGAAATAAAGGATGATCCTAGGACAACTCTGCATCTAGTATGGAGTAGTACAATTAATTAGCCACCATCTCACACAATTGATTACTGAACCCATTCAGGCAGGACCTGAACTCTGAAGAGCTTAGGTACCTGGCAGCGGTAGCTACCAGGATGGGAATGAGATCCCAGGAACAACAATCCAGAAGTGGCACTTCTACTTGCCCAAGTAGAAAATAGTCATTAAAGCACCTATTAATTTCCTTCCAGATTCCTTGACACATCATGTAGGAATCCATAATCAGGAAGGAAAATATAATTTTGATCATGTTAATCTCAGTGTTCTTATGTTTAGATCAAAAGCTGATTATAAATCATAGCATGTAAGAAGTGAAACATGGTTTTACATCTAGGCAAATGCTAATATACTTTAATGACAACTACCTTTTAACAAGTGACCAGAGCACAAAAAAAGATTAAAGACTGAACAAGGAATCATCAAGGAGGCACTGATCTTAAATGCACTCCTGACCCCAAATCCTTCATCCTTAAAACAAACAGCTGAATTAGAATAATGGCATTAAAAAAACTAAAGCCATATGAGAAAGCAGTGTGAATTCCAGAGACTAAAGGTAAAAATAGTTTTTTCAATATCTTGATGAAAGCCAAAAGAGACTTTTAAATTAGGAACAAAACAAACAGAACAGAATAAAGGAAAAAAAAAGACATTCTAAAGAAAAACCCCTGAACTTTCTAAAGCTTTAGAATAAATATGTTAAATGTTTTGAGATGAGAGATTCAAAAAATCAAGGAATAATCAGGCCAAACAGCCAACTGAAGCTAACAGCACAATGCACTGCACCTAATGTACTACTTCATATGATGTACAATTGTGTTTTGTGAAAAATTTAGTTTAGAGCACAGCTTGAAATTAAAATAAGACGTTTGAAGCATAAAGGAAGGCAGCATGCTGGGCTTTCAATAATGATGAAAGAGCTCTTTATAATTTTAGTCTCCTCATTCACTAGTCTTGAACCCTACAAAACTAGCTATATCAAAAAGAGAATATACTATTTAAATGTAGAGAAATATTTCTTCCTGGTACAACAAATACAAGGTTCTGTCTTCTGTATAGAAGTCTTTTCCAATGGCCAGTGTTTAGATTGCCTGGGTGTACATAAATTTCCTAGGAAAAGTCAGGTGACAACGTGAAAGTAGTTTTGCTACAGCTGAGAAATGAAAGCTGCTGGAGCTGATATGCTTGAAATCACAGATTCCATAGCTGCAATCTCAAGCAGGTACACAAACCCCAAGATCTTTTTTGACCTCCTGCACCTAAAAGATAACAGGTTTGATTTTCTTATATAACTATAACCAATGTATATCGTGCATTCTGTTCCATTAGTTTTTATATAGATGATTCACAGCTCTTTTAAACCTGAAATTTTAATCAATTAGCTGTTACATCAGAATTTTACATGCCCATACAAAGGTGAGAAGGATCACTGACTCCACTGCACTACGTTCAGAGCTGGAAATACTGGGAAAAATAGCATAACCATAGATCTGTTTGCTATCCACAAGCCAGCGCTGAGCACAATGCCAAGTGAAAATGATTTAACAGTATTTAGCTTCTGTGTATAATTTGGTACCTTTTCCCTGAATTTAAACCATGTGATTGAGAGAACAATTATTTTAGGAAGAGCCCTGGAAAAGGTGTGGCAAAGGATCATCTATTCACTCTAAGTTTAATCAGCTGCTGTTGGCATTGTTGCCCAACAGCAAAGACTGCAGACCTGAGAAAGCTGCTAGAAGAAACCAAGAGAAAGGTGGGAAATATATAGAGGAAAGCACTGTAATTAGTGCTTTATTTTAGCACTTTAGTCCAGCCACACAGTTGTAGCATATTGTGTTCTAGGCTGCACACGACAATCCAAAGGCTAGCTGGAAGCTCGGGGCACAGGATATAGCGTTAGTGTAGTATGCCAATGCAAAATGCACTACCATTTCAGCTGCAGGAAAGAAAACATTCAAAGGATGACAAAGTTATCAGAATACATGAATTGAAGCAATACTGATCCATTCCTTCTGAAGCTGTGACACAGTAAATATGTTTAAAGGAGGTGAAAACCTCCGCTAAAAACCTGTCTACATTATTTATTTATGAGAAGAAAAACATTGCTATTTATAACCATACTGAGAAGTGTTCTGGGAAAAGTTATCTGTTTGAAGGGAATAAATTAGCTTGTTTTGCGCACTCTTCAGTGTATGTACTCATGTACTTCTATCCCCATATGGCATAATGAATGTCACCACTTTTTCCACCAGGGAAAATAATGGGAGACCTGACATTGCTATTACAGGTCTTCAATAATCATGTCTAGTAATAAAATATTGATACACATTTCTTCTAGCACAATATTGCAGGTGCTTTTTATGGAGGAAATTACTAGCCACTTCTAATAGCAGTCCCTCATTTATTTCAACATTTAAATCAAGAAAGAGGCCTTGCCTTTCAATAGGAGTGCTGGGTGCATACCTGTAACTATTTTCTGCAAGTACTGTGATTAATGAGAGAAAATTTTAGAAAACTCATCTGTTTTCTGTATTTTAGCAAATACCACTTTTGGATGTTCTCACTGTAAATTTAAATACATATAATTTAAAAAATAGAAGTATAAATCTTGGAGACAAAAAATACATACTCTTAATACAGAATATATTGTCAACCCAGTGGGAAGATTATTTGGGGTTTTTTTCTAAGAACTTATGGGATGGATGAAAATTCAGTGCTTACTTTTCTGTTATGTGACATACTTAAGATTTTTGTAAATAGTCTTTCATCCAAAGCATCACACAACTGCCATTTCACATTTGCATGCAATATTATTGCAGTTTGCAACTAGACAAAAATCCCATCAACACCCAGAATTCAAAATCGGAAGCAAGTCTTCCGAAGGTTTAACTCTGGACAAAAAAAAAATCCAAACCAAAATCTGGTTTTAAAATAAGCAGATACATTATCAATATTTTTTTAACCTACTGTCATGGTCTAAGTCCAGACGCAACTCAGAACCACGCAGCCACTCTCTCACTCCAGCCCTGCCTCCCCCTGGCTCCCTGAGGGATCGGGAGGAGAATCAAAAGAATGTAACTCCCATGGGTTGAGATAAGAACAGTCCAGTAACTAAGGTATAACGCAAATCACTGCTGCTACTACCAATTATAATAATGATAAGGGAAGTTACAAGGGAAGAGAATACAACCGCTCACCACCTGCCAACTGATACCCAGCCCGACCGAGCAGTGATCTAACCCTTCCAGGTAACTGCCCCCAGTTTATATACTGGGCATGACATGCAGTGGTATGGAATACCTCTTTGGTTAGTTTGGGTCAGGTGCCCTGTCACTGCTGCCTCCCGGCTTTCCCTCCTCCCTTGCAGAGCACGAGACTCAGAAAGTCCTTGGTCAGAGTAAGCATTACTAAACAGTAAACTGAAAACATCGGTGTTACTAGCACTGTTCCCAGGCCGAAAGTCAAAACCACAGCACTGCACCAGCTACAAAGAAGGAGAAAAATGACTGCTACTGCTGAACCCAGGATACCTACTGAACATCTGAGTTCTTTGGTTTGAAAAAACAGCGGTTGAGGTTGAAAAATATTTTCTATTTTGCTTGATTATCTGTATAAATAGCTTTGACCAGAAGAGTCATATGCACAAAGTAATAGAAATAAGCGTGTTCAAAGATCAGAAAATATTGCAAGCAAAGAAGCTCTATAACAACCTTAAAGTGCAATCTCTCCTATTAGTTCTGAAACCAAGAATTTAACAAGTATTTCAGATGGCACTAGAAACGAAAGTATTAGAAAGGATACTTGCTTTTTTTCGTAAGACACCCTGAATAAGAGTTCCCAAATTTAATGCTAAGCAGCAGGACAAGTAAGGAGTGCCAGAAGCATAGTGTGTTTCCTAAGTACTCCCTACTGTTATCTTGATAGCATGTCAAAAGATAGTCATCACTGGTAAATCCTTCATAGGCCAACTACTTCATCGTTACAATTCTTTTTAGGGATGGGGGAAATATTTCAAGACCTACCCTCCCAAGTGCCAAACAACATGCATTCTGAGATCGCTGTCAACACAGCACACTACATATTCAACTTTTCAAAAACACATGACACTTTGAAGCATGGATAATGTAAGTAACACAACTTAAATCTAAGATTCCTATTTAATAACAAATTTAGCACAGAGCCAATAGGATGTTTTAGAACCTCAAATAAAAGCTAGCCATTTAAGAAGAAACAGTGTTTGTGGAAGTGGAATCCCAGTTTCATCCTACTGAACCGCATGGTAATAGGGGAAGTAAGGCATTCAAGTTAACTCTCAGTTTCACCAAGGTAAAGCTCTTTTAAAACAACATTAAATAAATGAATAATTTAAGAGAATCAGGCTCTCACATCACCTTTTCTCCTGCTTAGCATAGCTATACATACCGCTATTTGACATCTGAAAAAGATTGTTCTTCTCAAACTTCTTGAAAACGCTTCCTTTTATTTCAACGAACTGCAATGTTTAGAAACAGCCAGTTAATATTTATTGATAAGACACTGATATAAACAAATCAGATAAATAATATGCAAATAGACATATGATACACAAAGATGAAGGATGCTGAAAAAAACCAGGGTAGCTGTATAATACTTACATTATTGGACATCATGATGGTAAGCAGTGATTTATTGTGGGAGTTGAAGGCCACATTAAGGGTTGTTGCTTGAACCATTATGAGAATAGCATGCAGGACTATACACAGCAGGGTTAAGGAAACATCTTCAGAAATATTTTACAGTACAACAGTACCAAACCTCAAATTTTCTATTTTGCTTCCAAAGTTTAACAAAAAAGTTTCTATCTCCCTACCAACTAGATTTACAGCAAGACAGCACTTAAACCTTCATAACATACCCACAGGGCTCTGCAGCATGTAGTAATTATGCTAATTTTCTTGTTGTAAAAGAGACTAATGACATTAGTCAGGAGAAACAGCAACATAACCTGAAGGAAAAAAAAAATCTGATATAAAGATCCAGAATTAGCCTAAAGATTTCAGAGAAAACAGGAGAAGGTACAAGAATTCTGAATTCATCACCACATCTATCAGAGTACGTATCTCTACTTCATCAGTTCACTGCAAGGTTACTTCACACTCATTTGCATCCTGACAATGCATGGCTTGAAATGCCCTTCACTGAAAGCAAATGTTTCAAGCAAGGTGTTTCTAACACTCCACTAAATAAAAAAAAACACTTTCTTCCAGACCCTGTGACCCAAAATACTCAAACACAAATCAGAAATGAAAATTTCCATGAACTACCCAATTAATGGCTTTCATTTTCCTACGCATTAGGTATTTAAAAAAGCTGTCTACTATTGCAGCAGTACACCATTATGAAGGTTTTTATTTAAAAGCAGGTTAAAAAGTTTTCCCCATTAATTCTATAAGCCTGCAGAACTGGCAATTTTACAGCGAAAGTAAAGGAACACTGACTGAGGAATCCTATCAGTTTCTCAAACACATTAACATAAAATACTACAGAACAATTACTGTGTAATTTAATTTAGAAAATTTTGCAATTTATTGAAGAAAAGGATACAGACATACAGCACTGCCATGAAGAAGTGAGGAATCACACCTATGTGAGCTCTTTTTCTTTCCTTGGGCTCTGTAGCTGTCCAGTAAAGAGCATCCAAAATATCTTGTCCAAATGAAGAAAATAGACGATCAGCCACCTAAAAAAGAAGAACGTTTTACTACCATAAAGCAATATTTTTCTCTCCAACACTTGAATATGCCACTGGAAGTAAAACTCAACCTAAAAAAAGTTTCCCATATTCATCACCTTTCATCTCTTGCCCATTCCGTTTCCATTTTTGGATTTGATAATGCTCCTTTGGTATACTCAGCAGCTTACTTTCCCTCTCAAAGCTACTATCCCCTTTTCAACAGTACTTACAATACATAACCACGTAGTGCTATCTTAGATGCTTCCCTGGAAGACATCCAAGTACAGTTCAAACTTCAGCCTTTGATAAAGCAATATATGTGTTGCCTCAAACTATCCTGTTTTTCTTTCCATCCCTCTGAGTTTAATGGTGGGGGGAGAGAGGAGAAGGGAAGGAAAGAAAGTGAATTTCATATGTGCATAGGAAACACCAGCTTATAGGTACAAAAAGGATTGAAATTATAGAAAAGTATTTATTTCTATACAGAAATATATATATTCTATAGAAATAGACTGCCTGTACTGTTTCCTTACATCTTGGAATAAAGTATATCCTCAACACAAACCTCTGCATAAAGCAGAATTCAAAAACAAAAGTACTATAACACAGTATCAAGTGATCAAGGACTAGAAATTCTGCTAAAAAGGGAAAAACAGTGTGAAAAAAAGAATACAAGCATCTGAAGTGTAACTCAAAAAAAAAAGTATGGACAAGAAGGAACCACCCCCCAGCAGTGGTTCTAAAGATAGGAAAAACATGGAGAGCAATCTGAGCTTGTAATTCAATGCCGCAGCAAGAAAGGTCACATGGAGTTCCATCAGTTCTCAACACTTAATCATCAGCAAGGATGTAAAACTGAAGATCATTACAATGAAAGACTTTTTTCTGCCTATACACTACAGTTCACTAATTTTAAAACTAAGCTGCACCAGGTAACAAGAAGAGCACTTCAAAAATTAAATTTGGAGTCACAACGCAAGTGGCTGAAAAAAAAAAAAGAGGTATCTTTCATTGCTTACTAACTCAACCAAACAGAAATAGTACTGATTATCTCTACTTGATCAAGACAAGTGGTATTTCCTTTTAGCATCTTCCTGTAAGACAACAGTTTTGGACATGTTAAAAAAACCATGTAACAATATAGAAGGAGGTGCACAATGTACCTGTAAATACTGAACTGTAACTAGTAACTAGAAAATACGTTCCTGGGACAATGTAAGTAAACCTAGATTTGGGATAATTTCCTGACTTTGTTAATTATGAGTTCTAAACGTAAAAATCCTGAAGGGAGAGAAGTCATTTAGTTTAACTTATTCAAGCCAACAGCCGTTGAAGTTTCATAAAATTTGAAGGTTGAATTTAACCAAACTTTGACTGAATGTCTCAAGTAAACTCTACTGTATGTTATACTTTAAGCATCACCTACAAAATAAAATGAACAAAAGCATGAGCTGATGAATTATAAATATGAAGTTCAAAAACCCATCACTTTGAGAGATATTTACAGTGGTAGTGTTTTCGGCTTTGAAGTTTTGTAAATGACGGTGGTCTGCATTATTAGATTCCTGCTCATTGTGATGACCCACTGAGTAATTACACCTGGTGTGGTAGCACCAACTACAGAATGCGTAAGAGTTTGGTAAGCTTTTGTTCACAATATTGTGAGGGGTTTAATAGATAAAAATGGTGGCTTTGCTTTCCTTTGTATTTAAGCAGTGCTTTTTTCTTAGCTGACAGGACAGAAAAGTATTAAAACCCACCACACAATATTGCTGCTTGCTTTTCCAAATATGACTTACCTAACCCTACATGCCGGCTCCAGGCTCCAGCAGAATTCCATGGTGAGTGCTGTCACCAGCCTAACGCACACTGGGGCTTCACAAGGAGCAGGAGCCGGTGGGTCTGAATCTAAAAAAGAAAAGTGTCATTTAAGCCAAAGGTGCTGAATGCTCCCCTGAGGCTTTCTATCTGGAGCATTCAGCACAGAATTGGAAGGTTTTGCATTCATTGTATCTGTCCAGGACAACATGTCTTGGACTTTCCAACAGCCGAAAACATTAGGACATTGTAAACATCTCTGCAGCTCAATGAATTAAATTAATTAAAAAATCTTCCTATTTTAAAAATTTGTGAAAATGTAAAGTTTACAATTAAAAAAAGAAAAGGTATTTTTAACAGTTCCTTAAAAAGCACTGCTTCCATTAGTAGTAAAGATTAATATTTGTCCATGTTTTTCAGCAAACCTAAAATCAAAGGAAACACAACCCTATGAATAAAGAACTGAGGTGGCTTGTATGATATTTTACTAGGGATGATGAAGGGTGCTCCTTTTGCAATATATTCGTATTTTAAAGAACAAAGATCTTCAGACAAAATATTCGTATTTTGCACAAGGTGCACCCTTATTTTAGCAATCTTCAAACAAAGGTACAGCAAGGATTAATGTTATTCAGAGATCCAAGAATCCTAGCAGAGTAACTCTTGTGTACAAAGCTCTGATTTAAGAGGCTGTACTCTTAAATGGGTCCTATATTTGAAGGATAGGGATAAGATTGTAACTATAAAACATTATTTGTGAATCACTGAAGTACAATTAAAAATTTCATGTTGTACATTACTAACAGAACAGAAAGATTCCCCCCTTATTTCCCCTGAATTTCTCTTTATCTTACCTCCCAAACCAGAATTTCCTTTTCTTGTTTCACTATATTCACCTGTTACTGTTTATGTACTCAGGCTTTTGTTTGCCAGCCCAGACTGAGATGGGTTAAGCAGTAACACGTCTTTGCAAACAGTGAAGCTACACTTTCATAATGAAGAACTAAAAAACAAATTCTATGTCTTGTACTATCTTCCTTCTCTCCTCTCTCTCAGGATATTACCACTATTTCAAATTAATAGTTCCTACTCTTCTCAATTTCAAAACCTCATTCACTCCACTCATTGCATTTCTGTTTCAAGCATTTCGTCTTTCATTTCCTGTTTTCGGTTTCCATTCAACTCAACCGATTAATAAACTCCAGCAATCAGACAATGTGAAGCAGTATGTACAAAATTTACTTTTCATAAACTTGCTGTTTCACTGCATCTAGGCTCAGCATGAGTGTGCGCACATTTGTGAGAATGAGATGTGCCATATTCTAAGTACAAATACTGTAATGCAACAATATTCTAGATAGTCTGAGAAAAAGCATGCTTGATATTCTGATGCCAACATTCTTACCTCAAGCATGTTGTAGATGATGTAGAGCTTTATGACAGACTGTCCCCTTATCAGATGGTACATCATAGAGTAGTCAACATAGTGCATCATGAAGTAGCAGATGACCAATATCACTCCCTTGAGAATGTCACATACCTGAGCAGGTTGTAGCAAACGTCTATCACTGAAATACAAAGGGCAAAAAGTTCCACTAAATGTCATATACTCACAAGATACAAATGTTACCAAGTCAATATGAATTTACACAAGCTGTTGATCACAGATATATTTTGAAGTACTCTATTATTGCTCCTTCTACTGCTCCTCACTCACCATAACCATCATACACATTTATAGATCACACTCCTGAACAGGATCACATTGTCTGATCTCCCACACCCATTTGGTTAAGTACTGTATTTGCCGGGAGAGAGCTCCTGTTTCTAAAGAACCTTCTGCATGCACGCCCTGTGATTTTTAATTTACCTTCCCTCTTCCAGCCAATTTTGCTTATCATTTTGAATTCATCAGTTACAGAAACTGCATTTGCTATAACCAAAAGAAAAAATAAATGAAGCAGTCATCTTTGATTTCACTATAATGAACTGGATGCTGAGCAATGGGCTCTAAACGCAATTCAGTATCTTCTTTTAGCTCTAAGCTCTGCAGCAATAAACCAAACAATTTGACATTAGAGCTTGAGTTTGATCTTGAACCAATCAATGCAGAAGTTTTCTATCTGTAATTCCACATGTAACCCAGAAGACTAAATGAGTCATTATACAATTTCATCCTATAAACTAAAGCTACAGGATGAAAACAGCTTTACTTCAATTGCCACACCAGCAGCCATAAACATGACATTGCTAGGCAGTACCTACTTGTCTATTTATTTAGTTAAATATTAATAGGATTCAAAGCATTTAAAAAGTCTTCAAATTGAAACCTTTTGTGGGTGACATGGACAGTGGGATTGAGTGCGCCCTCAGCAAGTTTGCCGATGACACCAAGCTCTGTGGTTCGGTTGACAAGTTGGAGGGAAGGAATGCCATCCAGAGGGACCTTGACACGCTTGTGAGGTGGGCTGATGCCAACCTGATGAAGTTTAACCATGATAAGTGCAAAGTCCTACACCTGGGTCGGAGCAATGCCAGGCACAGCTACAGGTTGGGCGGGGAGGAGATTCAGAGCAGCCCTGCGGAGAAGGACTTGGGGGTGTGGGTTGATGAAAAAATGAACATGAGCCGGCAGTGTGCGCTTGCAGCCCAGAAGGCCAACCGTATCCTGGGCTGCATCAAAAGGAGTGTGACCAGCAGGTCAAGGGAGGTGCTCCTGCCCCTTTACTCTGCTCTCGTGAGACCTCACTTGGAATATTGCGTGCAGTTCTGGTGTCCTCAACATAAAAAGGACATGGAACTGTTAGAACAAGTGCAGAGGAGGGCCACGAGGATGCTCAGGGGACTGGAGCACCTCTCGTATGAAGATGGGCTGAGAAAATTGGGGCTGTTCAGCCTGCAGAAGAGAAGGCTGCGTGGAGACCTCATAGCAGCCTTCCAATACCTGAAGGGGGCCTATAGGGATGCTGGGGAGGGACTCTTCATTAGGGACTGTGGTGAGAGGACAAGGGGTAATGGGTTTAAACTTAAACAGGGGAAGTTTAGATTGGATCTGAGGAAGAAATTCTTTACTGTGAGGGTGGTGAGGCCCTGGAATGGATTGCCCAGGGAGGTTGTGGATGTTTCATCCCTGGCGGCGTTCAAGGTGGGGCTGGACATAGCCTTGGATGGCATGGTTTAGTGGGAGGTGCCCCTGCCCATGGCAGGGGGGTTGGAACTCGATGATCTTGAGGTCCTTTCCAACCCTTACTATTCTATGATTCTATGAAACACAAGGTTATTTGAGAATTAAATGTAAAAAAACGGAGAAGTATTTCTATGACACATTCATTTTTAATACACACTGAAAAGCTTTTGCAGAAGTTATCATTTTAGGGAAGTCAGAACCAATTAACAGAATATAAGTTATGAATTTTCATTTGCTATATTCTTAAATCACGAGGTTATCCAGAGATTAGACAGTGCTCCCATAAACTGGTAACACATTTAGACAGAAAAAAATGAAGTAAGTTGATAAAAAATCATGCTATTTTTAAAAACCAGCCAAACAATTACTCATGACCTCTGGGAGTCAAGACATTTTACAGACCTGGCAAGACAAGTCAAAAACCCCAGCTACCTGATTCATTCTATTGAAGCACATCTGAGCTACAGTGTCATACTTCAGGTATCTTTGCTGCCTTCCATTCAAAACAAAGGAGCCCTGAAGACAGTATTCCTGCATTACAACACTCGTGAACCACACAGTGTCATTCCACAATGATCAAATCATGCTCATTCTGGGAGTATAAGTAAGATCACGCTCATTCTAGGAGTATGAGTGAGAAAGTTTCTGGAGCTCTCAGACTTACAGAGAGCAACTGCTCCTTCTATTATATACTTGTTAATGCATAATCTGTATTAAAATTAATTATATTCTGAATAATAGAATTCAACCTGTTCCAGCACATCTGAACTGCTTACGAGTGGCTTTCTCACCCTGAGAGGCGTATTCTTGCTCTCAGAAGTCAGTAACAGCAACCACACCACACATTTTATTTCAGACTATGCCCTTGACAAAAAGCCTTGGTGAATTTTCTACCCCCCCCAATTGTGTTGTAACTGAAAACACCAATTAAAAAACTTAAAAGTATCCATTTTCCAGCACATCCCTTATTTGCCTGCTGCTTAAAGAACCTATGACTATGCCCTTGCATGACACACACAAAAATGCCCTCTCTAACCTGCAAAATTATATCTAGAAAGTTTAGCGCCCTATTGAACTACATCTCACTTACTGGTTATACTTAAATACGTTAGCATATATTTAAACAGTTCTAGGATTTAAGGAAGCCTACGATTATGATTAGCAGTCATAGGCTGAGTAATGCAGCATGTTCCCTTTATTCCAACCATCTTCAATTTTGAAAGTGTACTCAGAGTAATTTCAGTGTAAGTCCCCCAGCCAATACTCATACTGAACAATACAGACCGGGATAAAGTGATAGAGATGTTATTACTTCTCAACAGTAATGCCAGGTCTCAGCATTTGAAAAAGAGAATCAAATTTGAAAAAGAGAATCAAATTTTGTCACTCAGGAAATCAGCATCTTCATTCTTCCAGTCACCACCTACCTTATCATTAGAGAAGTAGTGAATAGAGAAAACCTGACTAACAACAAAGACACCCACTTCAAAAATCTGTGTTTTCAAAGTCTGGCAAGATACCAATTCGTACGTCGGGATGGACTTGCTGAAATGCACTAGTAAGCAGAATCTGTTTATGAAGTTTCTGAAACACTCCAGAAAGATTCACCCAGGAAAATGCTTTGATGTTATCATGCTAAAGATTTTCTGGCTCACAAGTAGCATCAAAGATGTTCAACCATGAGTACAGTCACAAACCTGTGTTACTCTGTACTGTTAACCATATCATGCTTCTGCTTGTGTTGATTTTCATCAGTATGACTACACTCACTTAAGTAAAAACAACTCCTAAGAAGCTACAGTTAAAGCAGATAACAACCATCCCAGGGGAACATAAACTCTAACAACAGACTACACACAACCAAGACCACACTGCTCTTGTAAAGGTGCTCTCAGCTCTGAAAACAAACTCACGAGAACAATGTCATATGAAGGTGTATCCAAACTTGCACACAGCACCCTATACACTGGAAAGATGAAGGTATTCTGAGAATGTGCTGCTTACAGAACGAACTGAGTATCACTACAATTCAATTCAAAGGCTGCCCAAAAGGATCAGATCAACTACACTTGACTGCTGTGCCTTACAGGAATTAAGCTTTTGTAGAACAGAGTATGTTCAAATTATGGTTTTCAACAATTTTACGTCTAAAAGTGACTTAGATTTAGTTTCTCAGTAGTCTATCTAGAAAAAACTGCAGTATTTTTTACTTGTGACATTTTAACTAAAAATACTCACTATTAATGTTCTATTCAGAGTTGTACAGCAACTTCTTGTGCTTCTCATGCACATGAGAAGTAGAACCAACAATAAAACTGTGACAACTTTTTCAAAACACATCTTTAAAAGAAATCACAAAAAATATCCTCACAGTTTCAATTTACTCAGCTTGATGATAGAAGAGCTGTCAGCATCTCTAACCCCTAGTAAGTATAAGAGATTTCTGCAAAGGCTGAATACATAAAACTGCTTTATAGAAAGTAGAAAGAATATCCTAGCACTTGAAATATATTCTAGTACTCTTTCACTGTGCACTAAAAAAGTCCCCTTCACATTGACTAGCAAGTAATCTGCGGTCTACAACTAACATATTTCTACTTGAGGGAGATTAACCATGACTACTGCATAAAACCACAAAAGCACTTTCACTGCAGCAAAATCCCTTTTTGCTCTGGCTAGTAACATTTACAAAAGGATTTTGAGGTGTGGCTGTGAATATAATCTAGGACAGGAATAATTACTTCCTACAAAGACAAGGAAATCAAGTAAATGCATTAAGTCTAATGATTTGTCACCTTTTGGCAAACACACAGAACTAACTGCAAAGCCTGTAGTTATGAAATAATGTAGTCAGTGTTCAGCGACAACTCAACATTGCAGTTTTAGTATATGTCAGGCTCACATTGTTTCAATCTGTATTTGTCACAAATCATTCCTATCCTAACTGTTTAATACTTATAAACACACGGAGGCTGATGCCATTTTATGCCTGCCAAAAACTCTCAGCCTGCTCATGACACACATCACATTTTCTGCATTCATTTCTTTCATTGTATGTTTCTTCTTCTTGTCTCCAATAACTACACAGTGCCAACACTGGAAAGTACCTTCAGAACAATCTTGACCACTAAGTAATGAGACCTCTTGATTAATATCACAGACAAATTCATAATGCTGAACCCAGGACATCATCACCACCATGCATACAACAGAATGTCAAAAAAAGCTGGTATCAGCCAAGCTATGACAACTATACAAAGGTCAAGAAACAAACAAGAAATACAGCATAGTGCTGATAATACTTTCAATATCTCATTTGAAATTAGGGAGCCACAAGGTAAAAACTAGACAGTACTGAGCTATTGTGATAGCTCACAGTATGATCCGTACAACTCCAGAAACCACTGTACAGAGATAAGGTGAAACAGCTTAGCTTACTTAAAAAGACTGTATTTTTGCAGTTTTGTATGAAGTGTGACAGAATTTAGAGGGAAAGATTTCACATGAAAATTAGTTATGAGTGTTTTTTTCTCATGAGCAAGAAAAGGAGAACAATAACAAACACAACCATACTACTTTATATTTAATAATTCCAGTTACAAAAAAGCAAGCAGTAGAATCTTCCTATAAAAATCAGTTGGTCTTTTCCTTCAAAGCTACCCCAGGCATGCAGTGATGCTGCAGAAGTGAATTAAATATTAATACTTCCCCAGCTTTAGTGAACTCCGCTCTTAGTAGAGAATATCACGAGAGCCTTTGTGCAAGATGCAGCTTCTTTAATATCCTACTGGATTCCAGAAATAATATTATGTGAATTGTTTCACAATTTGGCTGATTACATAGCTGAATAATAATTTAAATTACAACTTTCACATCTCAAACCAGTAAATACACAGATTCAGGGCATATGGACTGTCCTTCAGATGGGCCTTATTCAGATACACAATTTCTGTGTTTTCACCTCATTATTTTCTAACATTATTCCATTATTACTTCTCACATTTTTGCTACAAGTCATGCTCTCCAAAATGTTCTTTACAGAATTTGACAAGTGGTTTCATTATGCTAAGCCTTGAGCTCCCACGTTCAGCTGTACAGACTAGATTACCAAGGAATCAAATTTTTAAATTAAACTTCTTCCAAGCACGTCAATAATAAAGAGTAAGGCTTTTCCATTCTATTATCCACCACATAAAATCTTGTATCACTTTACTATTAATACCACTGAATATGCTGAGCTGTTTAAACATGAGATGATCTTTCAATCTGTGTGAATTCAGAGTGAAAATCCAAGCATTTCTCTGCAGATAAACTCTCTTACACTGAAACACTAATTAGCAGATTAAGACAACACAAAAAATACACACAGGGACTTCAATATTCTACAGTATACACTTAACAAGGTGTTCAAACTCCTTAGCCTTTGGGTACCTTTACCATTACACCTACTAGTGGATACAAAATCTCCACTCTGAAAAAAACTGAGTTATTGTGTCCAAATAATATATATTTCACAGATGCATGCTTAAGTGGCTATACAAGCTTATTATTCACTTTAATATAAGTGATGTGCATGCCTTACTACTATAATGCCCTATTCCACCACACCATGCTTCTGTTTCAGCCCAGCCAATTAACAAAAGGAGAAGCATACCAAGCTCAATACTTATCACACGGCATTTGAGGCAGTTGAAAGTGAAACTACGGCAGAATTTATACAGTACACTGACATCAACCAAGGACTAGGAATTCAGAAAAACAGTCTGTTACAGAAAAAAGGTACTTTTCCCAACACAATTCAAAAGCTCAAGGTTTAATACTCATGCTCCAAATTTTTCAGTTTATGGTTTGACCACCTTGAGACACATTTAGGAAGTGTGAATCCAAGTCCTTCCTCTGTTTAGAAAAACACTGGACCTCATATAACCTCCCCCTTTGCTAAAAACAAGCAACTTCCCTTATAAACTGTTAGGAGGAATTACTTTGCTATTCTTTAAAATTAAATTAAAATACTATCAGAATACTACCAAATATTGTGGGGATCCACAAATTAGTTCTATACATTTTAGGAACAAGGAAAAAAAAAAATCTAATTTTTTTTAATGATTACTTTCGATATCTGTAAGAAAATTTACTGTTACGAAACTAAGTCAAACTTATTTCAAGGTATACGCAAAACAGCTACCCAGTGAAGAAAAATTTGGTGTGGAAAAACAGCGTTCATCAAAAGCAACTTCCTTAGACAAATACAAGTTTAAGGAACTAGCTCTTGACTGCTGTTTTCAAGGTATGCCTATTTGGATCATGACCTTTCAAGTATGCTATCATATTCCATAAAGTAATGAGTTCTGTCTTCATGTTCTGATTGAAAAACATTAGGCTCAATCTTTCATAAGGGCTGTGACCATACAAATTGTCACACTACCAATATATAATGTTTGTGAGCATTTCAACTGGCAAGCATGTTGGATTTCATAGTATCTTTCCCTTAAGTTATTAAAGAAACAAAACAGCTCAAGAGTTTGAGTGTATTGGCATCTGGCATTGGCTCCTACCCCAGCAATCCCTTTTTCATTCTAGTAGCTGTACAATTACAGTTACTTAGCATTGAGTGTCCCATGTCAGGGGGGCTGGAACTAGATTATATTATCCTTTCCAACCCTATTCTAAGATTCTATGATTCTAAGTAGAGTATTATTAAAAATAAATCACAGTTTATTGATATTTGGCTTTAAGATGTTACAAGTCACAAGTAGCTAATGAATAAGTTTGCTTAAGTGGCTGACTTCTGAAATGAACAAAACTGGATGTTAAATGTTTTAATAAGCCTTCCTTATGGTTAAGTCATTTGGAACATAAAATGCACCCCAGGACAAACTGCAATTTGCTCTTGCTGTATAAAAACCAAGGGTCTAAACACCTTTCAGTACAGCTGTTTATGGTATGCTTTTCAGCAACTGTCACTGCAAAATGAACAATGTTTTAACTTGCGTACTGTATACAGAGTAATCAGTAGACAAGTACACTTGTCTGAGTGCTTAATTCCTTTGACAGCCAATGCATGAGCAGTCTGCATATATTATTTTAAAACTTAACTCTGCACAGATTGCCATACGCTATCATATGGCTTCTTTACTTTTGTCTTCCAGGCTTTCTGATCCCCTCAACTCTTCGCTAGTCTGATTACATGCGGTTCCCCAGTCACCTTGTAAAGTTGTTTGGGTTTTAATGCCTTTTTTTTTTTTCTCTCCAAACCAACAAGAATTCAATGTATTTTTCTTGTTTAAGTTTACAGTTTGCTGAATTTTCAATTGGTCCCTTTAGTATAGCCTCATTCAAATAATTCAGATTACCCTAAACAATTACTCCCTCATACTTAGCACTAAATTTCCAATACTGATATCACAGATACAGTAATTTAAAGATACCAATGCACTATTATTTCAAAAATGCTTTAGGGGGTATTTTAATCTTAAAATAATAAACTGAACCACCTGCATACATATACATCTATAAACTAAAAGTATTACTTCTATAAATGTTATTGCACATACACAATTAAAAAACCCCTTCATTATATAGATTTATTGTTCAGCAAATAATCCATTGAAGAAGTGTTTTAGCACTGAGGTTATAAGCTTGAGCAAGAATTTTACAGCAAACCTTTTCTAACTATTATTAACACTTTGAAATAGAAAGACAGCCACTGAAGCTTATATTAGTTGATAATATATTTCAGTTATTGAAATGGTGGTCTAGTTCGAGTTTCGTTTAGATATCTTCTCTATTTTTACATTACAGATACTTGTATGGAAACTGAACTGTATATTCTGATTTACACGTAGATAGTCATACGTAATCTTGATCAAACTCTTAATCTTTCAATGTAGCCTTCATTAATGAACAGCTGTATCATAAAATTCTAATCTTATATGAAGCACTAACAAAAACAACCAGATCAACACATAAGGGAATATTTTCCTGATAGCGTAGTAAACAAAGGTGTCAGGGAAAATAAAACCCAAGCCAAGTTTGTCTGCAGGGCATATACCAAGAATTTGCAAAATGTGCAAAGTAATTTACTGGAAATATTTTCCTACAAATATGCTCCACTTTGAAGTTAAGTTTGGCTTCCAGAAGAAAATAGCTTTATTTTGATCAATCCAATTCGATACCTTAAAGAGAGATACAGTGTACATACGCAGGGCTTAACTGTTATAAAACTGAGATATACAGACTAAGTGATGATAAAAATATGTACCAAATGAAGAATTCTAAGACACAAAGAGCTGAGTTTGCCAAGGTTTCAAATGGCATTCCATTTCTCAGACAATAAAAGGCCTCTACATGCACACACCACAGCACGAGACCATGCTAAGAATGAAACAAAACCAACCTTGTTGTTATGCCTCGATGAAAGCTGTCTCAAAATAAATAAAAAAAAATAATTGAGGTTTCAAATAAGTGACAATTAAAACAAGCCTCCATTAAGCTTTTATTTTTTTCATAACAGAATCAACTGTAACTGAATTCAGTAAATGAACATATGATGAGGTGCTGTATTTTATTATGCAGAGAATTAAGTCTAATACTAAGACACTTGCAATGAACCTGCAGAACTCCACAAAATTTACATTAAGCATTATGAAAAAAAACCTGCTTGAAGAACACACAAAAATATAACTATGAACTTGACTGAAGCATTGCTTAGAATAAATGTAAAAAAAAAAGCTTAAGGCATTACAGCAGGGGCTATAGCTTTTCCAAGACATCGTATTTTAAATTGGACTAAACTGGTCTGCAGGCACTCTATGTAAAAAATGTTTAAAATCTATTAAAATCACAACTTATTTCCAGACTGATGCAGTTCCATGTGAAAATATACCTATCACAAACAGCACTGAATGAATGTCAATGTGTTGGTGTCTCCTTTGAAATACCTTGGCTAATTTAGCTATACTACTCATTTGTAATCAGCCTTTTTACTGATTGCATGTGTGAATTTGGATGACAGCCCAGAAGGAAAAAGAAAATCAGGATTTACTCACCAAGGGGGAATCCCTGTTACACCACATTCCATCCTATAAAGGAAGTGAAAGTGCTCTTCCCTTCTGTCTGATTTACAAGAAAGAAAGAAAGAGAAGTTTGTAATGTTGCTACGCTATGCACTGTTATGGAAAGGAGAAAGGAGTACTTGATCTGAAAGTTTACTACAGAAAATACTGAATGCACCTGCCTTTTTTTGCTTGGTAGAAAGCCAGACATCTTGGTAGACAGATGCTCTACTTTCTCCATGAACTTAACCAGACAATAGGAAGTTTAAGTATTTAACAACAAAAGTCCTCAACAAAAAGTGTAAAACAAAGTTTCAGATTTATTTAATAACCTGATAATATGAACAAAGAAATAATGTCCATAATAGAATGCCAGTACATCTATTTTGGTTTGTCTGGATTTTGGTTTTGGGGGTTGGGAGTGGGTTTTGATTGGTTTGTTTATTTTACCCCCTAAAATGCTTTCTTTCTACAGTTTCTTTCTTGAACTGATGCTGTTCTACTTTCCTACTGAAAAGCATAAATCTATGACTTCACAGGAGGGTTATGAGAATTTTAAGAGGTACATGTAATACAACTGAAATTACTGATCTTATTGCTGGCAGGACCTAAATCCACTTATTTCAAGAAAAAGAGAGTGGAGTAGAAGAAAATCACAGAAAATATTGATAGTCTGCATCTATTTCTACATTGAAGAAATGTAAAGATTTTGTCAATCCATCTTCACATACAAGAAAATTCATAATCTACTTGTGTATTTTCTTCAGAAAACCAGAATTTGGAGGGAAAGCAAAGAAGTCTCACTTTCTGTAACAAGTCCTGACTTGCTTTGTGGAGAAGATGGAAAATAGTTTGAAGTGTAATTAAACTGGGAGTCCTATCACAGTTTCACTAACATACAATTTCAGTCTTCATATCGTGGTGTTTCTCAAATAACACAGAAGAGCTTTTCCACATTCCCACAAGAGCTTTTATTGGTGTGCAACATATTTCCAAGAAAAACAAGAAGTTAGCTCTTTAAAAGTGTCTGCAGAGAAGCAGAGATATTTGTCTGCACAGAACATCTGCACCTGAGGTATTAATAAAAAGATGTGTCTGAACTGCAGAGGAAACCCTACCTTTCAGCCACAGGTAGGGTTAGTTTTAGGAACCTATCATCAAGGACTGTAATTCTGAAGAGCACTCCACCAAGTCCACTTATCTCTCTCTACCTTACATTTGTTAGAGCAAAGTATGTGCTTTTATGATGTCAAAGAATAGTTTAAAGATGAGAGTAATTTAGAAGACTCGAAAAGTTCAGGAAACCTTCTCTCCATGACTTGGAATACATCAGAACTGGGTTGATTTTTTTTTTTTTTTCCTGTAATTCCAGAAGATGTCATTTAATTTTGTGAAGTGCTTGTTAATTACTAAGAGCACCCTGCTATTTACAGAGCATAGAAGTAATGAAGTTGCACCTGCCAAAACCACCACAATGTGGTGATTCAGCTTCCACCAGTTTGACCACAGCAATTTAACCAGCAGCTTAGTTTACTTAATGACAGAATCTTGGATTCTTCTGACTGAAGTTTTCAGTTTTAGGGTCTCTCTAAAATAGCTATGTTAACACAAATATAGCTCTGACAAATACACTGAACCAAATTTACTCAAATGGAAAGATCAAGTGATGAGGAATGACAACTTCGTAGTCAGAACTCTGTAAAATGGAATATTAAAACTTGAGGAAGAGGCTATGAAGCACTCCCGCTACATTTAAGTACTGCACACAGTACCATCGACAGGAAGTAGCCCATCTTACATGGAACATGGTTTTATTGTTTTTAAAAAAATAATGGGTAATATAATCTTTTTCTACACTGAAAAGAGCAGCTATTATGAGGAAATAAACTGAAGAGTAAACTGAAAGGGAGACGGAACAATCACTGCTCAATCACTTCACTGAGACGTTGAGAAAAAAAGTCAAGATGAAAGGAGGAGCACTTTTATTTACTACACAGAATGGAATATGATGCGGCAGGTTCAAGTAACAACTAGTCACGTTTGTCAATATTTACGTGACATCTGTGAGAAAGAGCAAGCTAAAGGATAAACAGCCACCTGCTTTGTAAGTACCTTTTGCAATTACAGATGTTTTAGCTCTTGAAATCTATTTTGTTAGATAAAAATCTATCTCCTGAGTGAGAAGAAAATCCCAAATCTTTTTTGCCTTAAGAAATCAAATCAGCATAACTAGAAAAACAAAAACCCCACCCCAAAATCAAAATGCAGGCACTGAATATTCAGAAATAAGAATCATTACATCTGAAAAAGTTCTAGTACATACTATAAATATGAATAGTGAATCTTTGAGTAAAAGTCATCAATTTTAAAACATTAATGAATTAGACAAAGCCTCATGTATTGAACAAGTAAAGAGATTCTAAGGAAATAAAGTCCATAAACCTTTGAGGAAACTGACAAAGGAAAATGCTTCAGGAGTTGTTACATAAACAAAGCTTTATTCACTCAAGATAATTCACTTTCACTGCATCTTACCTGACAACACTTGAAAGTTAACATAACCCAAGCTGAATAGCTCAAAATGGATTCTATCTTGCATCACACACTAAAAATACTATCAAGCAAGCAGACTAAGTTTTAATATTGCAGGTGTGTGCATACAGATACACACGTGTGAGTGTATATGGCATGTTCAATGTCACTTTCTTCAGTATATTGAACGATACCCCAAGCCAGCAACTGGTCCTTCAAATTCTTAACAGTAATTCAGAAGAGCAGAAAACTTGTCAAAAAGCAAAGCTGAGTTTATAAACAAGGAAGAACATTTTTTAAACAGGAAAAAAATAGTAAGATCCAAGTGATTTCTTAAAATCCATTATATTTGCCTGAATTTTATTATTTTAGCAATAGTACCTTCATGATATGAACAAAAAGGCACATAATTTGACCTGTCATGAGGCTAAAACTAAATACCTGCCATATTTTTTATACAGCTAGGAAAACTCTTAACATAATGAAAGACTGAGATTCAGCCCTAAGTTCACAGCACAATAAAATATTACACTGCCACCTAGTGCCTACGTTAAGCACCACTGAAGTACAAACATTTCCAACTAAAACCAGCCTTTAAAGTATTTCACAACTAGACTAGCATTTGCTCTCATCAGAACATACATTCTAAACTACACATCTAAAAGCACTTCACATATAAAAAACTATTAATGATGCAAATATGACCAACTACCAAAAAAAAATAATCAGCTACCAGAAATCAACTTCAAGTTTGGAGCGATCCAGAATGAAAACCCTGAAGTCCTTACTTAGTGAAGGAAAAGGTACAATGTTGATACAAATAATCCCTTTTTTTTAGGCCACACTTAAGACTTACATAACCAGCTTTACCATGAATTTCCAACTTTTAGAACAGAAACCAGTTCTATCCAATTTTTGATGCCTACACCAGAAAGGCAAACCAAAAATCCCATGAATAAGCAACAACTTCATCCTGATCTGAACAAAAAAGCAAGGCATTAAGATCTAAAATGTGTTAATATTATTCTAATTAGTCAGTCCCATCTGATTACCATCTTAGGATTCTCTGAAAGAAAGAAAATAACACATTTTATTCAGGGGCTCTTTGGGCAAAGTTTATCATACAGAGAATGAAAACTGTTGTAAAAAAACCAAAACCAAACAAAAAACCCCAAACAAACAAAAAACAAACAAAAAACAAACAAAAACCCACCAAAAAAAAACAACTCAAAACCAAAAAAACCCAAACTTTTGTTTCTCTATCAAAGAGCCTATCAAAAGACATGAGCCAAGTCATTAATTCCAATCTAAGAAATCTTGAAACTGTTCAGATACATGTTGGTTAAAAGAACAAAACTATAGGGTAAGCTTATCTCTGTCCTTTACTAACCTGAATATGCCTAAGTGGTGCTGTTATCAAACTGTTGTGTCTGAAGAAAACAATGATGGCAGTTAGTGACTGCTGGCAAAGCTTAGAGATCCCATGTACAAACACCTTTGTTTTGGCTAGTTTAGACCAAAACGTCTGTTTTACTGCGGAAAGAAGTCATTAGTAGTTTAAACAGCACTGAAGGCTATAAAACTAAATACAAACATAAATAAACATTATTTAAGGGTATCAACACCTTTCTCTTCAATCAACTTACCTTAAGCCATAGCAAGGCAAAGTGATGAACCGGAACATTGCCAGAAAAACTCTCAAAGGAAGCAGGGTGAACACATACAGAAAAGCATCCAGGCACAAAAAGATTCCAAAAAACATCAACTAGATTACAAAAATAAAACAAAAGTATGTTAGTAGTTTATAAAGAATTGTATGATTTTATGAAAATTACATTTACATAAGACTAATTAACCAAATAAGCACAATACTCTAGCTTGTTCAATCTGCTGAACTGTAACAAAAACAATACACTATGCACTTGGAAGACTATTCAGCAAAAATTCTGCACCAATGGCTCACTGAACTCAGCCTTTACTGGACAGATGAATTACACGTGGATATAACTGTAGTTCATTTTCCAATGGTGACCTTCCTCTAAGGTTAAAAAAGTTAATGTTTTTAACCTTGGGGGTTGTGATATGTGTCAAGCAGAGCTGTGTGCACATGTGCACAACCATTTTCTGTCTACCTCCTTTTTAATATGCTTTTCTTTTTCTTACCTTGTTAATTCCCTATTGCACAGCTAATTATCAGATGTGGTAATTCTCCTTCAGAGAATATCCACCTTTTTCATACAAAGAATATAAAATACGAAGAGGTAAACCCAGTTGCCCTCAGTTTAAATGCTTTATCCTTAATTTACAGGAACAGTTAAAGCCATTTTACCATAGACATGAGCCAAGCAATTCTGTGATAATTAAACTAGACCTAAACTCTGCCATTAGAAATCTCTTAATTAGAAAGCTCTTGTATACCACTGTTCCCACATGACTTTCCTTCTTCATCTGCTTTTTCAATTTATCTAAGGTTTACCTGAATGAGACTCTAGACATAGGCTTTTACACTTCTGTCAGACCAGAAGTTAGGGTTTTTCCTGCAAGGAAAATCACCAGCTACACAATTTAGACTAGCAAACTCTAAGCAGGCCTACACATCCACAACAGATATGCATTTAAAGTTTTTATGTATTGCTGATGGGAAAGACAGACACCAGTTTGCGGCGTGCGGAAGGGGGAAGCAAACGAAAGGACAAGTAAATTAGTTTTAACTCCCACAACCTGTTTGCCTTTCAAAATACCTTCTTTGTCAGCTTGAGCAACAGCCAGTTCAATGTCCAATGAGCCAGTATCACCGATATGTACCTTTCTCTCACTCATGCATCCTTGTAGCTTTGAAAGCAATCCTACAGAATAAACTCCAGTACATCTACCTGCAAGCAACTGATGACTGACTCAGGTCAAAGAGCACAGCTATCATTTTTGAACTGTTGCCTTCCCTTACAGTGTTATTTCTACCAACTGAACCTTCCCCTCATTTTGGTAAACATTAGTTTAGCTGCTATATTCCAGATACTGAGGAGCTAACAGAAAAGCTTACAGAGCTTTTCCATCATCGTAACTATTTTTTAGCAAAAAACCTCAAAGTTTAATTTTGAGATCAATTGACAAGTTTTCTCCTAAAATGGCAGAATAGGGACGACCTTTCATTTACTATAAATAACCCATTACAATGAACAACTTTCATTGAAACTGCACAAAAAGCTTGAGCGGAAGTAGCATTTACATTACAAATTATCTAGTTTGCCTAAATAAAATGTATTCAGAACAATAATAAAATATGACCCTTTAAACATTACACCCCACTCAAAAATTATGCACATGTAACAAGTGCATGCTAACGAATATCTCCCAAGACCAACTTACTCCAGTTTATCCTCACTCTTACCTGATTATGATTTTCATTCCTATTCTGTAATTATACTATTGGGTGGTATACAATACGAACAATTAAGAGAATTCTCCTCTTCCTTTCCTAGTGCCTCACACTTTATTTCATTTAAGCAGACTTTTGAATCACAGAGGCAAGTGATTCCTGCAAGATATGATGATTTGTACACTATTTAGTTTGCTAAATAGTGTAAATTAGCTTTCCAGATGTTAATCATCGTACTTTTTCAACAAGTATGATTCGATTTGATATAGCTAGTATGTATATTAACCTGAACTAAGACCATGCAAAGAAATAACGAATTTATTTCATAATCTCTAAAGAGACAAACATCGCTTTTTAAATCCACACTCTTACTACTCAGTTTCATACTC
This sequence comes from Amazona ochrocephala, assembly GCA_039720435.1. NCBI lineage: Eukaryota > Metazoa > Chordata > Aves > Psittaciformes > Psittacidae > Amazona > Amazona ochrocephala. The sequence goes on from CM077879.1 coordinate 16,895,827, forward strand.
TTTCGTATTGAAAGTACAGACTGAAGTATGATTTACCATGCAAAAACCATCAATTTCACCACTTACAGCATCAAGCTTATTTTTAAGACTGTTGGCCTTGCCTTGTTCTTACACACTGAAATTTTTATTGGAAATCTATGCTGATGATCATTCAGGGTAATTCGTGTGACTTGGAGAGGGCACGTAATAGTATACATGATTACAATGGAGATGATGTAAAACTGCTATAAAGTTCAACTGAGACTCTACCATAACTGGAATATTCTAGTAAAGTTCACAGTGAGACTGTGAAGACAACATCCATGGAGACACCTAACTGGATCTAGTCCTGATCAAGCTGTTGTAGGTGGTGCAGTTTTAAGCAAGGGCTTGGACTACATCATTTCCAGAGGTCCATCCCAATCTCATTCATTCTGTGATTTTCTGCGGTAACTGAGGGGGAATTTAGTTTTGTGAAAAAAGGTCTTATCACAGACTAAGGACGAATTTAAAGATACTGAAGGATAAACCCGACAAAAGGAATCCTACTGTCCCTCCATCCACCACTGCTCTTTCATCTTTCTAGCCCTTCCCCAAGCTATGCAGCTCCCCTTCCACCCTCGTGTAGGCTCTGGATTCTCAAGAATATGAGCCAAGCAATTCAGTTCACTATGCCAGTGAAGAACAAACAGAGCAAGAGAAGTGAAGCATTCACTGCCAAATTATGAGCTGATTTAACCCTTAGACCAGTCCCACAAGCATCATAGCTCATGCAAAACAGGCAGCACGCACAAGGCAGGAGACTGAAGTGAGAGAAAGAATGACACAGACTCTTCCTTCAGTGTAAGTCAGAGCTAAACTGATTTAGCCCTACTACGTAACTTCATCCCTAGAAGTTTTGAGAATTTTAGCTATATTACTTTTAATGTTATCGTTACACTGCAGCCTAGCCAAACCTTATTACAATGCTGCCTTACTCATCATCCTTGAGCATATTCCTCTGCGTTCCAAATCAAAAAGGTTAAGACAGAATAAAACTCTCTTCTACATTACAGCAGTGGCAATAGCTCACTGCATGGCCAGAATTATATCTAAGCCAACATAAAGGAGGCGGCAGGAATGCTTCAGGAAGGGCTGTAGCACCGGGACAGAGAGGGAAGATGTGGTAAATAGTTGCAAGAAGAGAAACAGAAAGTTATGAAAATTAAGTCAAAAACCTTAGATAGAAACTGACCCATCACCATATTTTAAAGGACTGAAATCTTTCCATCCTCATATAAATCTTTAAAACAATTTCATTTTTAAAATCACATCTTGCTGTAAAAAGTTTTATTTTGCTTGAATATTCCTTTAAGGATCAGTGATATCTTTGTATTTGAATTAATTTGCCATCATCTGGACTGGAAAGTTAGCCATATCTGTCTTTACTAATAACAGCAGCAACCAGCAAACAGGCAAAAAACCCTGAAACCAATGCTTAAGTTACCAACACTGAAAACTAATCATTACAGATGTTTAACTTTTTTAGTGGCAAGTCTTTGAAAAATAAGTATTTATTTAAATAATGTAATGGAACAGATTTCGTCTCTAAACCAAAACAAATCTTACAGTATACTTCACCTTTTCCAGTTCTTTTGGTATTCGCATGCATGTGTACACTCTCTCTCTCCGTTCTGTGTATTTTGCTTCATTGTGTTCAAGGAAGTAGCCTCTTGTTAGCTCAGCACTGATGAACCTCAGCAATGAAAGATCTATATTCAGGAACACATAAGCAGAAGACACTTCAGGCATGACCTCCAAAGCGTGAGAAGATCACTATGTTTTTTTTTTTACTTGCTACATATTTCATTTGTATTGCATCTAATCCCAAAAGTTTCTGCTGATCATAACCAGAACATCAAAAAACTTCATACAGAAGGAGCTGTAAGAGAAGCAAGTCCTATGCTCTCCCATACCCCTGCTGCCCCAGGGGAACAACCAAAACAAGCCGAGCATTTTACCACTTCTCTTTCTAGCCAATCATTTTCATCCCACTTCTCCAAAACATTACTCAAAGCAGTTACATTGGATGCAATATGTTGAGCGGACCTAATCCTTAACGTACTGACAGTCCTCCTAAATTTACTAAGCTCTATTTTAGACTTCTTAAAAGCTATTTCTTCTCCCAGCAATGCTATCAACTTGTTCTTTATTTTAAAGAACAACTTTCTATAAGATCAAAACGTTCATGGATACACAATCCCACGTGACTCAGTGCACAAACAGTGCAAGCATGCTGATCATTTCATGATCAGACCAAAGCCTTTCAAGACCAAAAAGCTATCAAGCACATACAGGTCTACATTTTAATGGCTATAGGTAAATAAGCCAGAGGCTGATTGACCTATGTTTAGTCAACTCGTATGGCTTCTAAAAAAGACTTTGCGCAGAGGAGCCTTGCAAAATGAAATAAAATATGAAAATTGAAATTATGAAAATTCAGGCTGTCAGGACAGGACATTGAGTTTAAGCTTTGACACTCATTGATAAGGTCTGACATTACCATCTTCTGGTAACACTTCAGAAGTGACAGAACACAATAAAATTCAACATTTCTGGTTACTACTGGCATTTAAAAACAGAAACTCTCAGTGTTCACACAACATGCAAAAGACGGAAATCACCTATCCAGACAGACAGATGAAAAGCTACAGATCATTTACCACGACACAAGAGCACACAAATAGTAAATACAGATTTTAGCAAAAGACTTAGTGACTACTGGGCAGAGGGGTGGACCTTGCATGGTACAACGCTTCCCATTTTTGTGGAGGAGGAAAAGGCTGCATAACACACCCGTAGTAAAGCAGACTAGATAACAACTGTTAAGAGAAGCATGCAAGTATACAAGCTACGTGTAAAGACTTCACCAAAAAACTGCCTGAGAGTGGCTCATCAATATTCATCACATTGAAGATGATGAAGAACATTAGCTAGAAGAATAGCCATAAAGTTACAAATAGCTCTAAAGCAAAGGAACCAGCTCGAACAGAAATATAAAAGAAGCAGAAGCAGCACAGTGTGCTTATAACCTACACTGCTTTTGGGTGCAGGGCACACGTATTGCATGTGATTAGGATTTGGGGGGATGACAAATGGGCATTTTGAAGCCTGTGATGGTGTATTAACAGTCTGTGTACGTCTAATACTGTGATTTATCACGTTGCTGACACTGATCACAGCTATATAAGTCACGAACTGCTGGCTCATCATGTATTAATAAATCATTTATATCAGTATATGCCTTATACTCCCAAACTGAATGTTTTTTCCCTGTATAAGCTTGTTTTGATAGTGATTTTAATTTTAAACATATATATACACATATATATATACATATATATATGTATGTATTGCTGATTCACTTCGAGTAAGCAGGCCAAAACTACTGCAACCCTTAAAGGTATTTATCTTAAAACAAATGAGAACAACATGCAGTTTAATGAGTAGTAAAAGCCTAATATTTACAGGTAAAGTTTCAATCAAAGTTCATTCCACTAAATCATTTACCCAGGGAATTACAGACCAGTCAGTCTCACCTCTGTGCCTGGCAAATCTTGGAGCGGATTCTCCTGGAAGGCGTGCTGAGGCACATGAAAACCAACAAGGTGCTTGGTGACAGCCAGCATGGCTTCACTAAGGGGAAATCCTGCCTGACCAATCTGGTGGCCTTCTATGATGGGGCTATGGAACGGATGGACAGGGGCAGAGCAGCTGACGACATCTACCTGACTGGTGCAAAGCATTCAACACTGTCCCGCAAGACACCCTTGTCTCTAAATTGAAGAGACATCAATTTGATAGGTGGACCACTCGGTGCATAAAGAACTGGTTGGATGGCCGCACACAAAGAGTTGTGCTCAATGGCTCAATGTCCAGCTGGAGACCAGGAACAAGTGGTGTCCCCCAGGGATCGGTGTTGGGACCGGTCTTGTTCAACACCTTTGTCGGTGACACGGACAGGGGGATTGAGTGCGCCCTCAGCAAGTTTGCCGATGACACCAAGCTCTGTGGTTCGGCTGATACATTGGATGGAAGGAATGCCATCCAGAGGGACCTTGACACGCTTGTGAGGTGGGCTGATGCCAACCTGATGAAGTTTAACCAAGCCAAGTGGAAGGTCCTCCTACAGCTGGGTCGGAGCAATGCCAGGCACAGCTACAGGTTGGGCAGAGAAGAGATTCAGAGCAGCCCTGTGGAGAAGGACCTGGGGGTGTTGGTCGATGAAAAAATGAACATAAGCCAGCAGTGTGCACTTGCAGCCCAGAAAGCCAACCGTATCCTGGGCTGCATCAAAAGGAGCGTGACCAGCAGGTCGAGGGAAGTGATCCTGCCCCTCTACTCTGCTCTTGTGAGACCTCATTTGGAGTATTGTGTGCAGTTCTGGTGTCCTCAACATAAAAAGGACATGGAACTGTTGGAACGAGTCCAGAGGAGGGCCACGAGGATGATCAGGGGACTGGAGCACCTCCCATATGAAGATAGGCTGAGAAAGTTGGGGCTGTTCAGCCTGGAGAAGAGAAAGCTGCGTGGAGACCTCATAGCAGCCTTCCAATATCTGAAGGGGGCCTATAGGAATGCTGGGGAGGGACTCTTCATGAGGGACTGTAGTGATAGGACAAGGGGTAATGGGTTAAAACTTAAACAGGGGAAGTTTAGACTGGATATAAGGAAGAAGTTCTTTCCTGTAAGGGTGGTGAGGCACGGGAATGGGTTGCCCAGGGAACTTGCGAATGCTCCATCCCTGGTGGTATTCAAGGCCAGGCTGGACTGAGCCTTGGATGGCATGGTTTAGTGTGAGTTGTCCCTGCCCATGGCAGGGGGGTTGGAACTCGATGATCTTGAGGTCCTTTCCAACCCTAACTATTCTACAATTCTATGAGCGCTCCGATGTCTTGCAAACTTGTTTTCTGGAGTCTTCCTTTTTAACACTATCACTTGCAATTTTTTTTGTTTTGCTTTTTTATTTCCCCCCTCCCTTCTTTTTCATAGTAAAAGATAACCTTAGATATAAACATACCAGTTAGCTATTCTGTTAACTGCCCACATGTATTTCTTCCACTTCAGATAACCAAACTTCTCTAACTAAAAGTTAATGCATCTCAAAAAACTAGTTTCTTGCGAAGTAAGTACGGCATATACACCAGGGAGTAACTTAGTGGACCTTTACGGGTCCCTTCCAACTTGAGATACTCTAACTAAATGCTATTTCCCCCTCCTTATGCCATACAAATTGGTTCATGGGTCTATTGAAAAGCAAATGATTTCAGATTTCCTCTGCCTGGTTAAACTTTCATGCCCTTGAAATTAGGAAATAACAACTCCTCATGACTGAGGTTGATCAGTACACAAGCTCCAGACTGTGACTGCAAAATAATCTCTGCAGTGAGAGGGGGTGCACTGAAGCACACAGTTGCTCAGCCGCCTCCTTTCTGAGCACTTACTGGCACCCTACCTCAGCCCTAGCTCTGTGTCAGCTGTGAAACAGAACAGTGGCTAACCCTGCAGGAGAAATGCAGCAAGCAGGAGAACAGCACGAGAGACACCAAGGCAGGACAGAGTAATAAATCATCTGAAAAAGTTTAATTCTGCTATCAAAACATCATTTTCTTTTAAAAGTAAGTAAATGCTTTAATTCCTACTTCAAATTCCTTCTCCATTTCAACTTTTCACAGTCCTAATGTTTTAGACTGCGCTTAAACCCTAGGTTTAAACTGTTCAGACAGCATATTCTTAATGCTTATTATCATTTCTTTCTCCACCTCAGGACAAAAAAGCACAAGAATCTTCAAAACATAAAAGGCCACTAGTTCCTTCAAATCAAGAAAATAATGATTTACCTAAGTTATACTTCAATGCATAGCTACACAAAGGATAACCATTAACCAGAAATGGAAAGGAAAATTTGTGTGAATGTGAAATGTACCGTGCCTAGATAAGCTTCTACTGCGGTACAATCATAACTTCAATCCTAAATGCAACTATACCAGGAACTCACTTCACTCCCCTTAATCCTAAAAACACACTTCTATCATAAAGGCTCGACTAAATCAATCAAGACTAAAACAGCACAATAGGGTGGGGTTTTTATTTCCTTCTCCTCTAAGCAACTACTCTGTACAGTGAAAAATCCCTACTTCTATTGTGTGCTATCATTAGATGAGTTAGAAGTTTTAGTTGCTCTATCAAGAAACCTGTTCTTGTAATGTTCTCTTGTCCTGAAGAACCGGAGAGCACCAATGGTTTTTAACTATTTCGAAGTTTACAATCAATTTCTGGAACACAGTTAGGAATTCCTGTGCACACACACAAGTAACAATTTCCATACTTTTTACTAAGCTATCTATTCATCTTTCAGCAACATTGGTACACATCTTGACCACTATTTTTTTCCCCCCCCACTAAAAAGCAATTCATAACAATCAAGCCAATTCTTTACAACTATGGAAATTACGTCAGTTTCATCAACACCCCAGAACTGCAGTCAATGATGCCGCATTTCCTATGACATAACACATGTCAGAAAGGGACACAGCACCTGTCAAACTTAGAAAGAAAGCCTTCAATTGGTGGCAGATTATTCAAGTTAAATCCTAATTCCTACTTTTTCTTTTCTGTATTTGGTAAGACCTGTGGGATCACCTTCATACCAACACTGCAGCAGAAAGCCTGGACATCTGAACACCACTTTCAGCACTTCCCAGGTTTTTAGCAAGCAGCACAACTAAGAAAATGGTGCTAATAAAGTTATTTATGATCTTACTAACAGTGAATCAACCCTGCCACACTGAGTGATCATTAGTACAAAAAAAAACAACAAACCCAGTTCAAGTGTAAATGTAAATACACTGCAGATGGATAGCAAAGACCATGACATTTTTCCCTATAAAGTCCTCAGTTAGTAGATTACATTTACTTTGAAAGGCTTTTAATAATCTGCACACAACTTTCACCAGTACTGTAATATACAGTAGTAGGGGCACAGTCTCAAAAGCTCGTGTATGTAACAAGAACTGTTAACACGACGAAGCATTTCTCGTACTGAAGAAAGTTCATCGAGCCCGCAGCTCTCCCAGCTGTGGGGCTCAGGAAACCCAGCCCCGTGTTTAAGCCCCCTGCTCCTGTCAGGAATCGGTGCGCGACGCGCTCGCTGCTGTCACTCCACAGCAGGTACCGACCGAACTGTCTGAGCCCCCGCTCCAGTGTATGACAGTGGGACTGGTAATGCCCATGTTGCTTAACACCTCCTAACACGCTGCGTGACACCGCGCAGAGACCCCGTTACCCGCGCTCCCCCTCCTGAACACGCTCGCGTGGAAAGCAGGGACACCACGAATCACGCTCAGGGGCACCAACGCAGGCGGGTTCCCTACCGAAACTTAAGGCAGGGAGAGCGAAGGCAGCACAGCCGGAGCGGAGCTCCCCGCCCGCTCGCTCGCGCTCCCGAGCCCGCCAGGTCCCAGCGCACTTTTCCAAGTCGCTCGCCTAAGTTCGCACAGGGCGCCCTCAGCCCTGCCTCGGGCACCCATCCCGGCCCCGGCCCCTCAGGCGGCCCGGCACGGCCGGCACTGTGAGGAGCCAGCGCTGGCGACGCGCCCCGGAGGCACCGCCCGCCCCGGACAACACCGCCCTAGCCACCGCGGTCTCCCGAGGGGGACAACCCCTCCTGGGGGCCCTCTTTGCCCTCCACCCCTCCGGGCCTGCGGGAAGAGGCCTCTCGCCCCGCCACCGCCCCTCACCCGAGAGGCTCCGCTTCTTCTTCCTGCCCCGGTCGCTCTCGTAGAAGCCCAGTGTCTCCGCTCGCTGCTGGGGAGACGGTTGCCCCGGGCCGGCGGCGGGCGGCCACGGCTCGCTGTTCCCCCAGAGAGTTTTCGGCTCACCCTGGCAGCTCTCCTGCTGCTCCGGGCCGCCGCCACCGCTGCCCGGCGCGGCGACGGAGGCAGCGGCGTCGGGAACGCCGGCCATGTTCGCCGCCAGCAGCAGCGCCGCCCGGCCCGCGCCCGCCGCCCCCGAGCCGCGCGCCGCGCCGCGCCCCTGGCGGTGACTCATAACCGTGCGACAGCGGCGCGCCACGGCCGCCGCGCGACTGCCCAGCGCGCGGGGCGGGGGGCGAAGGCGGGCGGCGCCATTTTGGTGTGGCGCCGCCGCAGTTAACCCCTGAAGCGCTGGGGCCGCCGCGCTGTAGTGGTGCCTCAGCGCCTGCCCGGCTTCAAAGTGTATTCTCGTACTATAGATGCTGTTAGGCACAAAGAAAGGTATCTGTTTTAGGGGAGAGATCCAGTGGGCCCTCTGCTGTTATAAGAAATTTGTGTCATGTCCACGGTTTCACCCACTACAACGGGCTGGAAACAGTGGTTCAAAACAGTTTCAAATAACGTGTTTAAACTGCCCTGCGCAAATAAAGACCTTGGTCGAAAATGGAAAACAAGGTGAATTATTAACTCTAAAGCCAAGAGGATTTCAGTGAACGAGACTGGCCACTTGAGGTTATAGCCCCGCACTCTCAGGTGCATGCAGCTCTGGGGCAAGAGGCCTCTGGAAGCAGTTGCAGTGCCAGGCTCACCTGCATGTAGGCAGGTGCTGCAGGAGCCATCTGGCTCACACAGAGCTCACCATGCTCCGAGAAGCACAGGAGGGTAGGTGACAGAGCTGGAGGAGCCCACAGAGCTCAACAAGCCCCACCAGCCCAAGAAGCAGTGTCTGAAGCCTCGTGGCTCATGAAGTGCTGAATCTGGAAATGCTGTTAGTTACTGGCAGCATGATATTGGCAGTGGTAAGGCTTATCAGAGGCCATACTAGTGAAAAATAATTGCTCCTGTCTCAAAGTGCTTATAATTTATACAAGTGTAAACATGAATGTAAGGAGCAGGAAGCTCAAGATAACAGTAAAGCACTTGTTTGCAGGGGGAATTCACATGGGCATGAGGACAAAATGCCTGGCCTGAATTTGAAGTGCACACATTCAGTTTTCATGTTCTTATCGTACATTCAGAGGCCAGATTCAGTCAGCTTAATATTTAGCCACTTCTCCTGGGAACACAAAGAGTGCTTTATTCTTTCTTTGGAAAGCCATAGTAATTTTCCTCTATAAGTTTCTCGTACAGTTATCTCGAAGAGTATTTCAGGCTTTGGATATACTGGAGGTGCCCATTTCCATTGCCGTTACTAAATACCTAAAATCTGTTAGAATTCATCCAGGTCTTGACATCCAGGCAGTGGAACGCTTTTTACAGGCACTAATAATGTGTATTGAGTACCATATCAGGAGCTAACAGTGATAGCTACTACGCATCATTAGCTGGGGCTTTTTTCTCCCATGTTTTCTCTGCAGATGTAAAAAGCTGTTGGAAAAACAGAATGTAGAACTAAGAGCTCCAAAAAGAGCTGAAAAGTTCCCCCAGCTGGAGTGCTGTAGCAGTCCATGCAAAGTTGCATGACATCATCAGAGATACTCTGCTTCTCTCCTTCCAAATGTGTATAAAATCTGTATCCATTGGTAAGATGCACTGCATGGTATTGAAGGACAACAGATTGTCACAACCTTGTTGTCAGTCTTACCCAAAAGAAATTGTTTGTAGCATCAAACACCATCTAACAACCAGCTATGTTATTTCTCCTTCAGGCTCACTGAGATGCTATGTAACAAACTGCTAGCAGCAGTTTTGATAGCACAGATATTTTCTATTCCTGGGTTGACCCAAGATAACCTTGCTTAGTTTACAAGGTCTTCCAGTTCTCCTCTTGAAGTAGTACAGCTGAAGGCACGATAATAGTTTGACTGCAATATGATTTAGCTAAGAATTCACTCATATTTTTGAGGCTTCAAAATCACACTTAGCAGCTACCCTCAAGTTTTACCCATAGTCTTTCTGTATGTTTTTTTTCTGTACTTTACATTGAATTTGTAACTCACCATCAGCCAGAATTTTAATGCATTACTTTCCACTTGCAATCGTGTATTTCAACTATAACATGGTATTTTGGCTTGGTGGCCACTTCCAGAAAGTCAACCCAACTGCAGCAAAGTCCAGTTTTTAGATATTTGAGTCCTTGATCTAGCCAAGTCAGAGGGCAAGAGTTGTTTAGTGAAAAAAATGTTAGTGGTGTTGATATAGGAAGCAGTGGCTCATTACGATATCTGCTGTTGGGAGTTATCTGGGACCATCTGCTGTTGAGAAGCTGTATTTTGCTTTCCATAGCTTATCTGCTGTGAGACATGCTACAGAATGACTCTGCAGCATGTTGGAATCCACTTTGCAGTTTCATAACCACTCACCAATCTTCTTCCTGAAGCAGTTTCCTTAGAGCAAGATGCAGCCCTATGTTACCACAGCTGGACTTCTGCTTTTTTTCTCCAAGAGATCATTAGCAGGTGGGAGGAGGGGGAAAGAGGAGGGTTGGTTCAAAATAATGGTGGTCTCCAAGGAGAAAAAGCAGTTTCATTCATGCAACAACAAAAATCATTAGGATAGTCATGCAGTGAAGACAGACAAGGAAGTAAGAGTTATTTGAGTTTTATTAGAAATGTCAGCAGTGCTGATCTTTGGGGCTTTATGCAAGCTATTTCATTTACTGCCTCAAATCTTCCCTGTGCTAGAGTAATGTTTATGTACATAAAATGTGTCTTATACATAATCATCACAGAGGGATTTTTGCTAATTTGATATCAGGAAAGTTTATTCTGGCAATGTCAAGTATTAAAGCTTTTACACTGTGTCCAGTTGTGCTTTAGTTTCTGAGTACTTATTGCTGCAACTACTCTGTCTCCTAGTGAGGATGGTCTTTGTCTAAAGAATAGTTTTACATGGTCTAAAACTCCTTTTTTTTGGTGATGTTTTTTTTTCCCCCACAAGACCAAACAAAAAGTCATTAAGAAGAAGACTCACATCATGGTTAATATTTTTTGTAGTGCTTTTTGCTGTCTGAACTTTGTTGTCTTTTCAAACCTTGCCGTATATGTAATTTAACTCCACCAACTCAGATATCCCCTCTTAACATAGATTGTCTCAGTGAAGTGTGTTAAGAAGAGGTCAAGTAAGATCTTTTTAGAGAGCAATATAAACATGGAGAAAAATATCTGTCAATAAAATTGTAGATTCATAGGCAGAGAAGAGATTCAGAGCAGCCCTGCTGAGAAGGACTTGGGGGTGTTAGTTGATGAGAAAATGAACATGAGCCGGCAGTGTGCGCTTGCAGCCTAGAAAGCCAACTGTATCCTGGGCTGCATCAAAAGGAGTGTGGTCGAGGGAGGTGATCCTGCCCCTCTACACTGCTCTTGTGAGACCTCACTTGGAGTATTGTGTGCAGTTCTGGTGTCCTCAACATAAAAAGGACATGGAACTGTTGGAACAAGTGCAGAGGAGGGCCACGAGGATGATCAGGGGACTGGAGCACCTCCCGTATGAAGATAGGCTGAGAAAGTTGGGGCTGTTAAGCCTGGAGAAGAGAAGGCTGCGTGGAGACCTCATAGCAGCCTTCCAATACCTGAAGGGGGCCTATAGGGATGCTGGGGAGGGACTCTTCGTTAGGGACTGTAGTGATAGGACAAGGGGTAATGGGTTCAAACTTAAACAGGGGAAGTTTAGACAGGATATGAGGAAGAAATTCTTTCCTGTCAGGGTGGTGAGGCACTGAAATGGGTTTCCCAGGGAAGTTGTGAATGCTCCATTGCTGGCGGTGTTCAAGGCTGGGTTGGACATAGCCTTGGATGGCATGGTTTAGTGTGAGTTGTCCCTGCCCATGGCAGGGGGGCTGGAACTAGATGATCTTAAGGTCCTTTCCAACCCTAAGTATTCCATGATTCTACGATTCTATGAAAGGAACTCGAGATGATCTAGTTCCAAAACCTGCTGTGAGCAGGGACACTTCCCACTAGTCCAGGTTGCTTAAGGCCCTGTGCAGCCTGGCCTTGGACACTGCCAGGGATGGAGCATTCACTACCTATAACTCATATGAGAAGTAAGTTATAGACATACGTTAGAAAATACAAAGGCAGTCTGGGGAGAACTGTGGAAACTCAGTGCACGGTACCAAGCAGAGGTAAGTGAAACTGGAGATTACATTAACTAGCAATAAAGAAGAGGCAGGTGCTAAAATGATGATAATAACAGTACAATGCTCATAGCTGTATGAAACAGTTATGAGCATCTGAAATACTCATAACTCTATGAAAACATCAGGTACCTATCATCCATTGTAAGCTTTTTGTCAGCAAAACTCAAACTTCTTTAGACTTTACAGTATAATTAAAAAAAAACCTCGACACTAAAATTTTTTTGCTTAATGGTTTAATTTATTGAGTCTCCTGAAAGAATTATACTGTTATAGTCTTCAGTGTGATTTTCAATCCTTGGTCATTTTCAACAAAGTCATCACTGAGTACACCTTTGAGGAGGAAAGTCAACAAAACACATGATGAACCCAAAGTGCAATAATGCTGATTTTTACCCCGTGGTAAAATATTTTCAGGCACTTTTGTAATATAAACATACTATTTTGTATTGGGTTTGTGGCTTTTAGTTCATCGATCCACTTAGTGTGTGGGTGCACATTCATTCTTCTACTAAAGGCAATGCATCTCTTAGCAACAACTGATATTAACAAACTTAGTTCTAAATCTTCCAGAATCGCAGCTGTCATATATTTGCAAGGTACCAAAGTATTGGTTGGAAGTATAATCTAATTCTGTCTCAGTCAGTTCTGTTTGGTAGCTGAAGTTAAAAATATCTGTTTACGCCCACAAGAGAAAAACCATGTAAAGATTTTTTCCTCCATTTTATGTTCAGCATCCAACCAGCACATGAATTTTTGCATGGAATAATCTTAACGTATGAAAAATAACCAATTTCTTGTATGAAATTGTTGTGTAGACATTAGCACCCTGCATGTTTCATTTAGTAATTTTTTTTTTTCCTTACCTCAATATAAAATTTACAATGCTAGAGTTTACTGATTTTTTCCGGAGTTGTAGGCTCACTAAAGATTAGGTTGACTCCTAGGTAAGCTAAGGGCATTACTCAACATCAGCATGTCCTTGAATAACGCGATTACAAATACTGTTATGCAATGCTACAGTACAGGAAAGTCGGGTTTGACTTCTCCCTGGTACATTTCCATTATTTGTTTGCTTTGGATACTGTATTATATAGGAGGAAAGCTGCTGCACAGTTAAAATCAACATGATTTTCCACACCTGCCATTTTTGAAATTTTGGGAAGAAATAATTCTTTCGAGGTACTTTTATGTGGCGTCTTGTCCTGGAACCATAATTCAAGGAGGACTGAAGGGCAGAGGTACAGGCACTTAGTTCAGAATTACAGGTTTTAAAAAACATGCTCACGTTACCTTAATTTTTGTAATATTCTTTGTTTTTTGTTAAGACTTCTAGAAGTTCCCTAGTATTTTATTTAATAGCTCTTTCCCCATCAGATGTTTTGAACATTTTTATCAAGGCAGTACTTTTTCTGTGAGCATTAGTGACAGTTTTTTCTTGCCCATGGTCTGATCTCCATTTCTGTGTCCAGATTTCTCAGGGATTTATATCTTGAGCAAAATGCCACAACTAATAAATAAACTGCTGCTTGTACTGGAGTGCAGGTACCTGAACCTCTGACACCAATTATGTCAGAAAAGCAGCAAATAGTCTTTTCAACATCAGCATAACTCAGTGATATATGGGGCATTTCCTACAAGGTTCAAACCTTTCACATTTGTAAGTAAGGTAGCAGGAAGGTTCCTAAATTTCTTTGATTCCAAGTTACTTTATCACAATCTTGGAAGTGCTTTAAGAAAAGCTTTGTAATTTCTTCTTTCCTCATTTTTTCTTGTTACATATCTGTAGCTGTACTACATAACATTTGAAGATGGCTGTATACACGACAAGATGGTTTTAAGTATTACAAAGGTGTAGCTGCCTTTGACTCCATCCTCAGCTGCTTCCTTAGAAGAGCTAAGCCAGACATGAGATGTGAGGGAAATAGGTGGGAGGAAATCAGTAGAGAAAATGCAGATGGAAAAATGGTTATGAAAGCTCCAAAAGTCATGAACTGGGAAGAGAAAAGCACTTGGGTAATAGTGTCTCAGCACCTAAACATGAGTTTCCTGTACGTAAGAATGAAATTCCCAGAATCAGACAGGACGTGTAAGTTTCAATCTACCATTTTTTCAGATTTTTCAGGTTCAGGGAGCAGCAGTGATATCCCAGATTTCGAGTGGCCTAGGGTTTGTGCCTGCATTTACGATGTGAGTTTTCAGTCATGCCAAACTCAGGTGGAGATGGAAATCTCTGAGAATCATTAGCAATCAGAGTTGCAGTAAACCATCCTATTGATTTTAATCAGTTGAAAATCTCAGCTCAGCAAGAGTATTTCTATTATGATAAACTATGCAGATATATACATGCATACAAGCTTTGCACCTAAAATTAGATTGCGAGATCTCTAGATAGGATCTTAAGTCTCTCACTTCTGGAAAGCATCTCTACTCAGAAGAAAATTCAAATGTGTTAGATTTAAACATATGGGTAAGTGCTTTTCTGGTTTTAGGCAGTAAAAATGTGTTCTAAAAAATGTTGAGCCTCCTGTAGGGCCAGCTGAATCAGTTGAGAGGTTTTGGGACCCCTAGTTTAGATTTCTGTTTCTGGAAATCATGGCTCATTTTGTAATTGCGCTTGTACCTGAAAAACATGAACCAAAGCATATGTAGAAGAGGAAATGTATTGCTTATAAATGTACAACTAGTGGCTTTGAGACCAAACCTTCTGTCATTTATGTCAAAATAAAGTCATGACCCTTAGTGGACTCGTGCAGTTTGCATGAAGTTGGGACTGATCTTGAATTATTTTAAGTTTGACAGAAAAAATGTTGTATTGTTCAATTGTTACTTACTATTTAAACAATGCTACATATCACTGTGCACAAAATAATGATGAAAAACCTTTTCAGAGCTCCTCTTCATGAACACAGGTGTTGTTTTTATAGATATAAATGTACGCAAATGTTTATGTACACATACATGACAACAGAATACTGAAATCAAGATCAACTTCAAGAGCTAAGTATCATTTTAATGTTAGAAATGTTCTAAAATCAGCTGGTCTCTTTCAGGCAAGGATTCAGTATTAAGCTTTTTTAATAATTGTCACCCATTGAGACTGGGTTCTGTTTTTTTTTTTTATTGGCTCTTACAATCCAGTTGTCAAACGTGACAATAGCATTTGACTAAAATTAAACTCTTATTTAATTCCAGTTACTTCAATATAGTCTGCATAATCTTTTATGTATTAGTGTGCAGATGTAGTTTTTTGATGTATTTACAAACTGTGTCTGTCCATATGTCAAATTGTGTCTATTGATAGCGCAGTTCAGCAATAACAAGGGTGATTTCTTATGTCATGCACCAGACCTTCTGTAGTAGCATGATGAGATAAGAGTACATTGTCAACTGGAACTCCAAATTTCCTGTACTTTTTTTGCTCAAGTTTTAGATTTTGAAGCAGGCAATTTTAATTTGGCAGGCTCTGTACAAATCCAATTACAATTTGGAACTTCAGGAAGATTGTTCTACTTTGATGAGTAACAAGATGTGCTGGAATATGTTTGAGATTGCTCTTTCAGCTGTGGCAGGTCATAAAGAAAGGCACTTACACTGAAAATGCTAGATATTACTGCAGAGTAACCCTACCTGCCCTACATTTACATCAACTAGTAGAACATTAATTGAACATGTTTTTCCTTTCCATTTTCAAGTTGCTATTGTTGTGAGATCCTGTAATTTACAAGTTACATGCATCAAAGCCATATTAAGAGCTGATAGAACTCACGGAGGGACATCAAGGGTAAAAGCTGAGATTCCATGTCAGCCACTGAGCTCACATTTGGAATATCACAACATAGGTATTGGGGAAGCTGTCAAATGGTTAAAGAATCCATCAATTTAATTGAAGCAATAGGAAATGTATTTCTTTTTGGAAAACCTTATGAAAGCACATTTTTAATTATGGCATCTGACTAAAAAAGTCCTGGAAATGATGTTTCTTAACACTATTATGTTTAAAGTACTGTCAGCATTTCTGATATTGGGAGTTACTGTGGAGTACTAGATCAACTTCTAACTCAGCCTTAAAAATATATGCTTCTTTTCAATCTAATGGCTTTTTTTTGGCCTAAAAAACTTGCACAGGTATGCATCGATGTTCATGTGTTTGTTTACAGCATTTGCTCACAGAATTGTGTTCACATAACCCAGTACCCATACATTCTATAGTGATGTTTATAAGCAAAAAGAGCCTTAGACAAGCAGTTACCCAATCAGCTTGCATAAGGATGACTCCCGTGCATGTGGATATTTTTGTGGGCATTAGTCAGCTGCTTCATTACAATAACTTGATCCAAAGTCTGACTCTAGAGTTATTTTAGTGACCAGGATGCACTATTTTAGTTCTGTATTATAAATCCCTATAATATAATCGCTGACAGAACCTTTATCACAGCATTGCTAGCAGATCATTTATGATCATTATGATCTGCTAGCAGATCATTTATTCATTCTATGCAGGAGTAAATGTTTGATACATAAATTTTAATAATTGCAGCCCTGCCCAGTCAGGATGACCCCTTTCCGAATGACTGGAAGTTACATGACTCACTCCCTCCTTTGTATATTCCCAGCTGGCACATTCAGTTCCTTCCCAGTACTCCTATATTTCACAGTCCACAAGAATAATTCTTCCCTTAAGTGACATTGTTTGAACTGAAATCAAGAGAGTTATCAAAATAACAGTTGAATATCTGAGTGTTGCCCCTTGGATGAAAGCAGAACTATCATCTTAATTACAAGCAGCATACTTTATGGTAATATACAAAACACATCTTGTTTAATAGAAATATTTTGCACTTCCAGTAAGATGGTTAAAGTAAAGATCCAGTAAGGTGTCCTGATGTGTCTGCAGAGCACGAGCATGCATCTGAATTGGAGTCCTTGGTATGGACAAGCAAGACTAATAAAGCAATACCTGAGAATTAACAGGAAAAAAGATAATAACATTCACAGAAGTACTGTGTCTTCTGATTTACTCTTTCCTACTCACAGCATATTCCTGGCTTCTGATTCTGGGAGTTAGGATTCCTCATGGTGCCAGTTCACCCTTGCTTTTCTACAGTGTGCCTCCATGGCAGATACTGTTCTCACCTTCTTAGCCATGTTTGGTTCCTGTCCTCAGCAGCCAAATATTTAAACTTTGCCGTAATGTTTTACATCTCTAGCCCAACTTGGGTGAGCGGGTGTAGTGCTTGGCTGACTCAGCTGCATGATCAGCATCATAGTGTCCTGAAGGCACAGCCGGGAGTGGAGTGTTTCACTCCGGAAAATAACTGGTGTCCTGGGAGAGAGGAACACCCTCGCATTTGTTTGCAATGACCGTTCAAACACTGATGCTAGAAGCCTACTGGTTTAGGAAGTTAAGGAACAGACTGATCCTGAGCCAGCTCTTTCTGTGCAACAAAGCCTGATTTCTCTGGGCTTTCAAGGAAGTAGCTGGGACAATTCAGCACTAAGAAAGTGAATGCAGTGTGTCTCACTGGGTTAGAGGCAGTTAGAGGTGACAAACATTTTTGCAAGGGCACCACATGAATTTAGAATTTTAGGTCTGGGCTGAGGAGTGTCATTTTGGACACAGTTAAAAATTGTAACAAATTCAGAAGTAGGTTAACAACTGAAGTTTCTCTTGTGGGAAGTGGATTTTCAGCTTGGGAGCAGCTGTAACAGGCAGTTTTGCCATTTACTAAGTATAGCTATTCATTTTAATTTGCATAAAGAACATGGGTATGTAAGCCCCCAATTACTTTAAAAGCAATATTTTGACCAATACAGTGAAGCAATTAGCCCAATGAGGAAATGATATTACATAGTGGAAAGCTTGGTTTGCCAAGATCAATTTGTTGATGTTTGAATCAAACTAGAACTTAAATGCATAGAACAAAAAGTAGACTATTTTAGTAAAGAGCTATCTCATCAATTTGGAACAAATGAAAAGCCTGCCTGCTTCTCAGCTAGAGGAGCTAAGTAAAGGATTTCTCTGAAGTAGAAGACTTACAAATGATAATTTAAAACATGAGGAGAATAAACCAGTCTATGATTAAAGCATGAGGAATCAAGATGTTTTTTCTGTATTCCAGAAGTAATTTCCATAGCACTTTTTCCCTATATATAAAATGATGATACCATTATATATGCCACCTCTTCACAGAACTGTGATGCTTGATTCAGCAACCTCTGTTAATATCTCTGAAATCCCCAAACAGGAAATACAACAGGAAGGAAAATACCATAACTCTTATTTACGTGTGGTTTTCCTTTTCTTGAATGTTGCAGTTGTTTATGTACTGTCACAGAAATTCATAGCATCTCCCCTACAAATAAAATACAAGATTCTGCTCCAAGAATTTTCCAGTCTAAACTGGATATTATACAAGTAAAAAAATCAAGTGATAATAATTAAAACTGAGCTACAAGGGAATGAAGAACATAGCTGTGAAAGGTAACAAAACGTTACTGTAATACACATACTTTGTTAGTTCATAGAAAAAGGAGAAGGGACAAGGTGCTTTTTACAAGCAAGGAGGATTTCTTCCTCAGTAGAAGATGGATGCAAAGGTTGCTGATCTAACAGGCAAATGTATGAATATTTAAGTTCTCCACAGTGCAACAATTCGTTTATTCTTGAAAATGATAACAGGTTTTAATAGTTCTATCAGCTTAAGTGTGGATTTAAAATACAAGGACCTGCATGAAAATTTTACTTTTGCTTTTTTGTAGAATCACATACATAGCTACAATAAATTGACAAGAATCATTAATTCCCCTTCTAATTAAAGAGAAAGGTGAAATCTAAGTTCATTCGTATCAGTGTCAGATAACCACTCAGAAGGAAGCTAGTAAGGGTTCACTTTGTCCTCTAAAGATTGTGTAATCATGACTGCCAGACATGACTATTTAAAAAAATCTACTGAAATGCATAGGGACTGTCTACACAACTGAAATTAAGTCAAAATAGGGATATAGACAAGCTCTTTTAACACCATGTAGCTGTGGTGCACAACAGCTTCAAACAGAAAATTAAGAAAAAATACTCAGAATTGCATTGGCAGAGTTTCACTTCTGTGGTAGGGATTAATCTTCATTATTTTGACCATGAACCAAATTTTAACTGGTGGGAGTTAGAAGAATGTACCTACAGGTTCACTTTTTATTCTATCATGGTAAACTTCGGGATTTCATGCTCTTTTCTCCCAAGAGATCAACTGGGATTAAAGATAGGATGCTGGAGACAGGATACTGCCTCATCGTAAGAAGAGTTCTCATCAGCTATGGCCATGCTTATGTTATTTGTTTAACCAAAACATGCATAGATTTTATGAATTCCAGTACAATAGATCTTTTAAGGTCCACACAATGAGCAATTACCAGTAACTGAGAAGAGTTCTCCCCTTAAAAACAAAGAGGACCCTAAAGTGGCTGTATGCTGCTTTTCAGTGTTTGCATTTCCATGAATGAACTAGCTCAAGTAGAGAACTAGCTCTTGCACCCTTCAGTTCTCTGCTGTCTTCTACTTTAGCCCCTCTTGCAGTTTTGACAAGAGGATTTCAAGCTGACAAAGGTCATTTATGTCTCACTTATCAGCCGGCACCAAGGTCTACCACACGTTGCTGTTGTAATCTGGTCCAGACTGGAGGCAGTACCAGGGCATCTGACTTCACCTGGGCTTCTGCTTCCACATGGTCTTGGTGGCTTTCTTCACATCAGCAGTCAGAAGGAGAAGATTGCCTGTGAGTCTCTTACTTGTTCCTAATTTGTGGGTTCTGAATTTATGCCATTTTGAAGGACAAAAAAAAATGCAGAGACTGATCACTTCTGTGATGAAGAAATTCCATTAGGTCCGAGTAAGCATTCTTCGCATGGGCATTTTGGAATTGTTAGTGATATAGCCCATTAAATCTGCATACTTATAATAATGATAACAAGCCAGCAATCTATGTTAACAGTGATTGATATCTTTAGTAATAATACAAAGCATTGTGAGTTGTGGAAACAGCCAGGAATTAAGTATATTTTGTATTCTACAGACTTGCCGCAGCTAGGCTAACAAGGCAAAACCAAAAGGCTTTGCAAAATAGCTGTGTGCAGCTAGTCGTATTGACAGACTGAGTATGGCCACCGCTTGCAGAGGTCAGTGCAAGACATGTCAAGGCATTCTAGGGTAATTATTTGCTGCAAGAGAAAAATATGCTCTGGACAGTTTGTCCCACCTGTGGCTTGGCTCCTGCAGGTTCTCGAGGGATGATAAGACAAGTTATGAGAGACTTTCAGACTAAGCCAGTATGTTGTAGGGGCTGCGCACACCTGAGATGGCCTCTATTCTTTCTAATTATGGCATTCCTTAGCTCTCAGTTGACCTCAGGGACCTTCAGATCAGAACTCTGTTCATTATTCTGTGTCGCTGATGCGTCCAGGCTTGTATTTATGAGTAATCCCTTGATTTTTGAAACTGCATCTTTTGCTTCACTGTAATTTTTATTTTCAACATGGATTTCTGTGTATTCTGTGTAGCTGCCAGTGAAGAGTTCTTTCAAGAGTTGAATTGTCACTCTCTCTGCTATAATTCTGATGTGGATATAAATTGCGTGCGCTTGTCTGATTCTAAATACAGTTTCTCCTTGAAAGACTCACTGTGAAGAAAATCCAAAGAATTCTGTAGGAGAATGTGAAATAAAAAGGTGACGATGCTTCTGTAACATATTTAATAAATTTAGCACCAAAGGTGAAATGTTTAAGGCGCTGCTAAACTCAACATTTATAGCATTGAATCAAACAGAAACACGACCCATCAGTAATCTCTTGTTCTATGCTGCCATCTTGTGACAGTAAATGTGACCTACTGGTATATAATTAGAAAACCGAGCCCTTTAAATACGACCTGTGCTGCTCGCTGAGGACGTTTTATTAAAATACTCTTTCTGTTCTTACATAGTCAGTCCATACCAAACCAATAGTAGAGAAAAAAACAAAGAAAATACTTCGGCAATATTTCTGTTAATGCAGTCATCAAAGAGGAGTTCAAAGCTTGGCCACTGTCGATAAGGTGGTAAAGTCATTCTCCACGAACATTTGTGAGAAGGAAGTTTCTATAAGCATCTTTTAAATCAGTTCTTGCCTATGATAAACAGATCCACCAGGCAGCTCCTGTTCAAAACTCCCTAGAGAAAATACCAAGTTAGCTTTCATATCACTATGGGAAAGCGGCATGAAATAGCAGCCAGCCTGTAAGTTACTTCTCCTCTCTGTAGCATACAGAAACAGACATTCAGCTTGGGATGAAATTCAAGATTGAATAAGAATATGTTATAGAGCATTATAGCCTTCTGTTTCCATAGTTTGGCTTTGAGGAATCTATTGAAGATGAGTGAATGAGAGCTCGCAAAGAAGGTGGCTCTTAGCTACTAAACATGCAGTAAGGTAAGTGATGTCGTGCACTGTATCACTAGCCCAAAGCAAAGCCAGCCTGGAAAGCCTCTAGTTTTGGTGATGCTACTCAGATTGAAGTTTTGCATGTGAAAGCACACCAGTTTACAGTAATGAATAGATGGTACAGTAGATATTTACATCTAACACTTCCCATGCACTCTTCTGTAGAAATGAGCTTTCAAAGCTGGAGGACATATTGAGTAACAATAACTCAAAATGATCTGAGGGTGGAAGAACAAGTTTGTTGTTCAAATATCATTGGGTAGATCACAGGGCACAACTTGTTTAAGAAAAAATTTAGCCTTGATTTTAGAGAAAAGTTTCTAACCACTTAGTGAGGTTTTGAAATGGCCATCTAGAAGAGCAAAAGAAACCTGGCTAGTAGTAGGATGAATCATGTTGAAGCTATTGAAAATATGCTGGCTGGAATTCAGGAGACTGTCTGCAGTCCAGTTGAGTGGTTGCTGCAGTTGAATTCAGACGCAAGTTTTGAAAGCTGTTATAACAATTATAGTTACATGAACAAATGGAAAGTGCTGTATCTCAAAAAATAATGTAAAAAAAAATACCAAACTCAACAACTTGAGACACTTAGATGTATCTTGATTTAGAAAAAGGGACAGCTTGAAGGAACTACATACCAGTCAGCCTCACCTCTGTGCCTGGCAAAATCTTGGAGCAGATTCTCCTGGAAGGCATGCTAAGGCACATGAAAAACAACAAGATGGTTGGTGACAAGCCAGCATGGCTTCATTAAGGGGAAATCCTGCCTGGCCAATCTGATGGCCTTCTATGATGGAGCTATGGAACTGCTGGACAGGGGTAGAGCAGTTGATGCCATCTACCTGGACTTGTGCAAAGCTTTTGACACTGTCCCGCATGACACAGAATCATAGAATCATAGAATACTTAGGGCTGGAAAGGACCTTAAGATCATCTAGTTCCAACACCCCTGCCATGGGCAGGGACACCTGACAGTAAACCACGCCACCCAAGGCTCTGTCCAACCCAGCCTTGAACACTGCCAGGGATGGAGCATTCACGACTTCCCTGGGAAACCCATTCCAGTGCCTCACCACCCTTACAGGAAAGAATTTCTTCCTCATATCCAATCTAAAATTTCCCTGTGTAAGTTCGAACCCGTTACCCCTTGTCCTATCACTACAGTCCCTCATGAAGTGTCCCTCCCCAGCATTCCTATAGGCCCCCTTCAGATATTGGAAGGCTTCTATGAGGTCTCCACGCAGCCTTCTCTTCTGCAGGCTGAACAGCCCCAACTTTCTCAGCCTATCTTCATACGGCAGGTGCTCCAGTCCCCTGATCATCCTCGTGGCCCTCCTCTGGACTTGTTCCAACAGTTCCATGTCATTTTTATGTTGAGGACACCAGAACTGCACACAATACTCCAAGTGAGGTCTCAGGAGAGCAGAGTAGAGGGGCAGGATCACTTCCCTCGACCTGCTGGTCACGCTCCTTTTGATGCAGCCCAGGATACGGTTGGCTTTCTGGGCTGCAAGCACACACTGCCGGCTCATGTTCATTTTTCCATCGGCCAGCACCCCCAAGTCCTTCTCCACAGGGCTGCTCTGAATCTCTTCTCTGCCCAACCTGTAGCTGTGCCTGGCATTGCTCCGACCCAGCTGTAGGAGGACTTGGGGCCTATAGGGATGCTGGGGAGGGACTCTTCATTAGGGACTGTGGTGAGAGGACAAGGGGTAATGGGTTTAAACTTAAACAGGGGAGGTTTAGATTGGATCTGAGGAAGAAATTCTTTACTGTGAGGGTGGTGGGGCCCTGGAATGGGTTGCCCAGGGAAGTTGTGAATGCTTCATCCCTGGAGGCGTTCAAGGGGGGGTTAGACATAGCCTTGGATGGCATGGTTTAGTGGGAGGTGTCCCTGCCCATGGCGGGGGGGTTGGAACTCGATGATCTTGAGGTCCTTTCCAGCCCTTACTATTCTGTGATTCTGTGATTCTGTGACTTTCCACTTGGCTTGGTTAAACTTCATCAGGTTGGCATCAGCCCACCTCAAAAGCGTGTCAAAGTCCCTCTGGATGGCATTCCTTCCCTCCAGTGTATCAACCGAACCACAGAGCTTGGTGTCATCGGCAAACTTGCTGAGAGCGCACTCAATCCCACTGTCTGTGTGACCGACAAAGGTGTTGAACAAGACCAGTCCCAGCACTGATCCCTGAGGGACACCACTCATTACTAGTGTCCAGCTGGACATTGAGCCGTTGAGCACAACTATTTGTGTGCTGCCATCCAACCAGTTCTTTATCCACCGAGTGATCCACCTATCAAATTGATGTCTCTCCATCTTAGAGGCAAGGATGTCATGTGAGACAGTGTCAAAGGCTTTGCACAAGTCCAGGTAGATGGCATCAACTGCTCTACTCCTGTCCAGCAGTTGCATAGCCCCAACATGGAAGGCCACCAGATTGGTCAGGCAGGATTTCCCCTTAGTGAAGCCATGCTGGCTGTCACCAAGCACCTTGTTGGTTTTCATGTGCCTCAGCATGCCTTCCAGGAGAATCTGCTCCAAGATTTTGCCAGGCACAGAGGTGACACTGACTGGTCTGTAGTTCCCTGGCTCATCCATTTTCCCCTTCTTGAAAATGGGGTTATATTTCCCTTTTTCCTGTTGTCGGAAACTTCACCTGACTGCCATGATTTTTCAAATATGATGGACAGTGGCTTAGCAACTTCATTTGCCAGCTCCTCCAGGACCCGCGGATGGATTTCATAAGGTCCCATTGACTTGTGCACATTCAGGTTCCTAAGATGGTTTTGAACCAGATCCTCTCCTACAGTGACCCTAGGGTCTTCATTCTCAGTATCCCTGCGTCTGCCTTCCAAGGCTTGGGTGGTGTGGTCAGAGCATTTGCCGCTGAAGTCTGAGACAAAGAAGTCATTAAGAACCTCAGCCTTTTCTAAATCCAGGGTAGCCAGTTCTCCTGATAGCTTCTGGAGAGGGCCCACGTTGTCCCTAGCCTGCCTTTTATTTGCAATGTACCTACAGAATCCCTTCCTGTTATCCTTAACATCTCTAGCCAAGTTTAATTCTAAGTGGACCTTACCTTTCCTATACTGGTCTCTAGCTTCCCGGACAACATCCCTGTATTCTTCCCAGGCCGCCTGTCCTTGCTTCCACCTTTTATAAGCCTCTTTTGTCCCCTCAAATTTTGCTCAGCAGCTCCTTATCCATCCAAGGAGGACTCCTGGCCCTCCTGCTGAACTTCCTTCTTGTTGGGATGCATTGCTCCTGAGCTTGCAGTAGGTGATCCTTGAATATCAACCAACAGTCTTGGGCCCCCCTGCCCTCTAGGGCTGTATCGCATGGAATCTTACTGAGCAGGTTCCTGAAGAGGCCGAAGTCTGCTCTCCTGAAGTCCAGGGCAGTGAGCTTGCTGCACACTCTTCTCAATGACATCCTTGTCTCTAAGTTGGAGAGACATCAATTTGATAGGTGGACCACTCGGTGGATAAAGAACTGGTTGGATGGCCGCACGCAAAGAGTAGTGCTCAATGGCTCAATGTCCAGCTGGAGACCAGTAACGAGTGGTGTCCCCCAGGGATCGGTGTTGGGACCGGTCTTGTTCAACATCTTTGTTGGTGACATGGACAGTGGGATTGAATGCGCTCTCAGCAAGTTTGCTGATGACACCAAGCTCTGTGGTTCGGTTGATACACTGGAGGGAAGAAATGCCATCCAGAGGGACCTTGACACGCTTTTGAGGTGGGCTGATGCCAACCTGATGAAGTTTAACCAAGCCAAGTGGAAAGTCCTCCTACAGCTGGGTCGGAGCAATGCCAGGCACAGCTACAGGTTGGGCAGAGAAGAGATTCAGAGCAGCCCTGTGGAGAAGGACTTGGGGGTGTTGGTCGATGAGAAAATGAACATGAGCCGGCAGTGTGTGCTTGCAGCCCAGAAAGCCAACCGTATCCTGGGCTGCATCAAAAGGAGCGTGACCAGCCGGTCGAAGGAGGTGATCCTGCCCCTCCTCTCTACTCTTGTTAGACCTCACTTGGAGTATTGTGTGCAGTTCTGGTGTCCTCAACATAAAAATGACATGGAACTGTTGGAACAAGTCCAGAGGAGGGCCACGAGGATGATCAGGGGACTGGAGCACCTCCCGTATGAAGATAGGCTGAGAAAGTTGGGGCTGTTCAGCCTGCAGAAGAGAAGGCTGCGTGGAGACCTCATAGCAGCCTTCCAATACCTGAAGGGGGCCTATAGGAATGCTGGGGAGGGACTCTTCATTAGGGACTGTAGTGATAGGACAAGGGGTAATGGGTTCAAGCTTAAACAGGGGAAGTTTAGACAGGATATGGGGAAGAAATTCTTTCCTGTAAGGGTGGTGAGGCACTGAAATGGGTTTCCCAGGGAAGTTGTGAATGCTTCATCCCTGATGGTGTTCAAGGCTAGGCTGAACAGAGCCTTGGGTGGCGTGGTTTAGTGGGAGGTGTCCTTGCCCATGGCAGAGGGGTTGGAACTGGATGATCTTAAGGTCCTTTCCAACCCTAACTATTCTATGATTCTATGATTCTATGACATAAAGCTATCTGCAGAGACATGAATCTTAAAGGAAATGGAAAGGGAAGACCTGAATAGAAAGTGGAGACCTCTGTTACCCATGCTGAGCTGGAACTGTCAGATTCAAAAGTTAGTTCAAGGTCATTGGACTTAAGTGCGCCTAAATTTGCCTCTAACACTGATGAAGCCTGGCAGATTCACTCTGTCCCAGGGAAATGCGTTTGTAGTGAGTAGGAGGAACTGCTGTTTGAAAGAATTTGTGGTGTATAGCTGCAGTTTGGAAGCTTGCATGGAGAACGGTGAGAAGTCCAGTTGAGACAACCCCACGTTACTGAATTGTTTTAAATATTTTCTACTTTAATTTGTTGTTCACCTTCAGTTTTATTCAAATAGTTCATGATCAGTGTGAATTAAGAAGTAACATTATTTAGAAACTAGGTGGAGCTATTTGTTTAGCATATTCAGCTGGTCTGATGTGTTGCACTCTGTGTGCAGAATAAAGTGTGTGTTTTATGTACACCGACAATGCATGTATCACCTATGCTTTATTATGCATACATTTGCTAAACTTCAGTGAATGCAGTGATACATTTCATGCTGGATCTGAGAGCTGATGTACTGTGCGCATCGTGTACATTTGCAGCATGGTGGTTCTTTTTATGTTATTATTTTCAGACTTCTTGAAGAAGGCAGTGGCAATTAGTTGAGTGGCAGAGTCAGAAACTGCATTTGAGATTGACTGGTGAGAAAAGCCTTAAAAGGAGCCAGATGTTGCAATAATAGATGCTTTGAAATTATGAAGCTGTAGGACAGCAATGTGTAAGATTAGTGAAGGAGAGGTGTGGCATTTTGCTGATCTTTTGAATCTTCCACTGGATGTAGCAGAGTAAACACACTGCTGTTTACAGGTGCTCAGAAAGAGAGCAGCAGGGTGGAGATTGAAGAGGGGTGTCAGAGACTGGAAATTAAGCTCTTGAACCTGTATGTGCCATTATGTTCCTGCTTTCGCAAGATTTGCTTTGACAAATGCTACCAACATAACCTACTTTCTCTGAACAGCAGTGAGCTAGTGGGGAAATACATGGTTCATATACCATCTACATACATCCTTTTCCAAACCTAGTTCGTGGTTAGAAGACAAAACCATGTGGTAAGATAACTGGGTTGAGTGCCATTTAATAAGGCCTTGTGGCCCTATAACCTTTCCTTCACACTGTACCATTCCCAGGGAGCTCTGCACACCTCCTTCATTCTGCACCTTATAAATACCTCGAGTCCAATTGCACTGAAAAGTGACATGCAAGTTGTAGCCATCTCCAGAGTTCAGAATCCAAACTTCTCTACTTCTGCTTGTGGAGTTCCTTACACCTTTGGCTAAACAAAGCTGTGCTGCTGCTGGATGTGCTACACTTTGAAAGAGCTGGGAAGCTTCTACTTCTGCTGCTTTCATTACAGCTTGAACTTGTGGTAGAAAAGCTGGCCTGCGTTTGACTTACTGAGTGCAAGTGCTGGCTTTAGAAAAATAAATAGAATCATGTAGGACTGATTTTTGGCTCTGAGACTCTGTGACTAATTCAGTCAACAGAACAGGGCAGCATGGCAAGTATTATAGGGTTTTTTCATCCATGAGTTGCAAATAAATTGAGGGGTTTCCAATGTATTACAACCTATTGTTCAATGTGGAGTGGTTTATTCCAGTTTTTAAAGATCACAGACATTGATGATAGTACTTAATACCTGGTTAAATACTCATAGTTAAGGTTAACAACATTGTGTTGAAAGACCTGACTTGTTTTGGCCATATTCTTTTCTATCCCACAGTTTCCATTCTCTTGAGTTCACAAAATAAATGCCTTTTCTTAAAATTACCTTTTCTCTGAAGTTTTAGGAAAGTTTGCAATGCTTGCAATACAGACCAGAGGTGCATGTAACAGAGAAGGCTTCTCCACTTTGTATTTCTCTCAAGTCGAAAACGAGTCTTTTCCTGAAGTCTTTTATTATTGCTTACTCCAGCTACCTCCTCCATAGCTCAGAATTTTCATCCACTTTTCGCAAGTATAGCCAGTCTATATATTTCTTCCCTTTTCTAAAGTCATCTTTGAAAGTCAGTTATCTCCTTTCTTATTTGCTGCCTTAAGTCTACTTCGTTTATGTTCTCTTTACTCTATCACTTTACAAGAGGCAAATAATGCTATTTTTTTCCCACTCCACACAATCCATCACACACTATCTCCTGTGCCCAGATTCAGGCAGGTCAGCAAATAAATACTTTTTGTGAGATTTCCATCTTCTGCTCAACTTTCATTAAAACAAAAGAGGTAATGCCCTCAACAGCAGGGTTAAGAAGAAGAATACGTGAATATCAATGAAGTCCAAGAACTTTTCTGTCATGAGAAAAGGACCAATTAAGAATTCTCATATAGTAAGCATGTTGGTACAGCAATACAAAGCAAAAATGTTTTCATCTACCAGAATTAGTGTTCTTCCCTGGTTTAGATTATGTTGCCTCAATATAGCATAGGTAGATTACATGTAATTTAGCAATGTTTCCATAAATAATTTCAAAGAGGTGCTAGTTATCCTGCGTTGTGTGTGAGAAAAAAGACAAGCATGTTACCAAAGTTTTGCATCGCCCACTGTAAGTAATCTTTCCTTGGGGCCACTGCTGTGAGAGACTTTCTTGTGACAGTAGGAATATGAAGAAACCAGAGCAGGGAAGGGGAGCTTTTGAGTTCAACCTACAATACCCAGGAGGAAAGAGGCTTTCCAGGATAAATAAGTGGAAATTAAGGAAAATGCCTATGGATTGCTGGCATGAAACATATTAGCAAATCTATCTAAGCAGAAATAAAGGGATTGTTGGAGTGGCAGTGCTCCAGTGGTGGGTGGGAAAGAGAGCCTGAGCATGTCTTCTCTGAGAAGGTGAGAAGGGTGATCCATCCAGCACTGTTGACCAAGTGCCTGAAATGCAACTTATAGAAAACCTATTTTTTCAGTTAGAAAAGGGTGAAGGGAATGAACCTATTCTCTGTCAAATATACAGGCAGGTGGATAATCACGCACTATGTATGCAGTTTAAAGGGAAATATATCTTGTCAAAGTAAGCTGCAATGAGGCTAATTCATCACTATACCAGGCTACCTGCTGTACTCAGAGAGGAGGGAAGGTTACAGGAGGGTCTTGGATCAGTCAACTGCTTGGTAAATTCTCTCCAAGGACTGTTCATATGTTTTCCTTTTAGATGATGTTGAAACATGGGCTGAAGATGGAGAAATACATGGTTGCATACATCAGCATGGTATATCTTGGGAATGGGTATGAATTGTCTCTATCACTGTTATAGCCTGGACTAATGAAGGGTGTTGAATTTAAACGCAGTTAGCTAGTCTACTAAACAGAATATTCAGTAAATTCAGGTAAATCCAGAATTGCCATGGCTTTAGCTTTATTAACAACCCAAATTAAGAAAAGACCATCCAACCTCAGAGCAGGGTTTCACTCTGCCCAGTGACTGAAAAAATGAATTCTGCTATAACAGTGTGGCCAAGCATGAGTATCAAATTTAAGTAGCCCTGTTTCATTAGTTCTCCTCAGTAGAGGAGGAGGATTTGCTCGTATTTTCTCTTCTAGTTGACACACAAAGGCTTCGTCTCTCGAGTCCTGTTGTATTCCTCTGAAGTGACATAAATCTGCACGCAAGCTTAAGAATCCCTTTCAAGTGAAAAAGGAAGACATTTTTTTCAAATAAAATCAGATAAAACCTAAGCGTTTTGAAAATACATCCAGTATCAACTGCCTGAGCTAGCCCTGGAGCAGGTTGTTGGTTACTGCCAGATATTTTGCTATGTTAGGCACCATAGGCACCAGGGAGCCTCAAGCCTTTGAGCTCCAAAGCTGTGTGCACCAGTCAGGCAGCACGGTAAGGGCCTCACTAGTGTGGTCTCAGTCCACAGAACTTAAATGCCACCCACTTAAAGATGGGTCGTGGGCGGAGGATCCACAGGAGATATCCCAAGCAAGACTTATTGCAGCTCTTTCTCACAGGTACTTGTTTTCACAGCAGCCTGAGCCTGAGGCACACAGCTGTGCCCCATCCAGGCTGACCTGGGCCACAGGATCTGAACTTGCGTGAGCTGCTGCTGCACACAGGTTCTGATGCTAGGCTTATTAGAAGTTAAATCAGTGTGGTCAAGAGATATTTCACTACCAAGGAAAAATATTTTGAGAAGTTTGTGAGCCTTGATTAACATGCATCAATTAATACTGGTGAATGAATGAGTTTGGTTTAGTAACTGTGGTGATCAAGGACTGCCTAACAATGTCCCAGTTGCCTCACTGAAGTAACTCACTGCAGAGGTAGCAACTGTTGTTGATACATGGTTAGAAAAGAGCAAGCCATGTGGTGAAGAGGAGGGCAGAAGTAAGCACTAAAAGTGAAAGAGCAGAAGGTAAGGATTTTGAATTCACCAGAACTGCAGCAGGAAGCATCCTCTTGCAGCAACCTGCAGTCCCTGGGCAGGCAAGGATGGGCCAAGCTCCTGATCCAGACCATTGCTGGTTCACAAAGAAATTTGGGGAGCAATTATAGCGCTGCTTGCCTGGACATCATGCCTCTGTCTTGCTAAGCTGAAAGGGTCACATCCTGATTAGAGTTAGTAAGTTGAAAGTGACTCACATAACCCACTCTTCAACAGTACATTTTATCTGACTACCGATGTACTAAACATGGGCAGAATTCATCTCTGCACAAGTGTGTTTTA
Organism: Amazona ochrocephala; assembly: GCA_039720435.1. Classification (NCBI taxonomy): domain Eukaryota; kingdom Metazoa; phylum Chordata; class Aves; order Psittaciformes; family Psittacidae; genus Amazona; species Amazona ochrocephala. Next base: position 16,926,661 of record CM077879.1, read on the forward strand.
AACCTTTGTATTATCTACTATTGTATCTAATATAAGCATTTCAAACAGGATAAGACTAATTTATTGCCCTTCTCCCAATTCAAGCCCTATCACACCCTAATGTTCTGCAGTCTTAATACCAAAATAGTTCATTCAGTACCACCTTACTCACTTTTGTTATCATGTCTGGGTTTACAAAGGCTTGAGCAGTTCCTTGTGTCACTTAAAAAATTTCTTTTTGTACATTCATAGGCAAAGCAGTTGACTGACAAGCACACATCTGTGCTGCATAGTCACAATGCATGAGGTGTGTTTAATGCTTTACTAGAGAACTAGAACAAAATCACTTTTGTTACCTGCTACAGGACTGGCCAGTCTCTCTCCCAACCTCCTTCACCCCCTAAATATTGTTCCCAGTAATATAAGAACTGAAGGAACTGAGATTAGGATTCCTTTAAAGAGAATTTATTAAAACCTCAGAAGGCCTGTGTACATGAGAAAAGCTTCCAGAGTTAAGATTAAAGTTGGCACTTTAATAAAGAGTGAGATTCCTGAATAAATTGGTGATTCCACAGGTGCTGAGCATCTGCCACTAACGTTAACTTCCATAAGAGCAGAAACCAAGCAACACCTATAAAAACAAAGCTCTTTTTGTGGGTACTTGAACCTGCCAAAACCCAAAAGCGTGCCCCACACTTCCCATCCCTTTGACTGACCTCAGTTTAGCGAACTTGCTTTCAATATGCTCAGTTACTGCACAGCTGTTCATCACAGCCACCTAAGATCAGGGATGTACATTCACACAGCTATGCCCATTGGAAATGGGAAATAAGATTGGAAATTCCCTCTCTCCCCAGCTGTATGCTACTTACTTATGCTAGAGATTACTGTCCTTGGGAGGAATCTTGTCAACATTTGCTAATCTGCTTCAGACAACCACAACTGGGTTAATTTAAACAGCTGATGAAACTGGTTTGCACTTAGTGGGGCTGTTTGCCTGAAGTGTTCTAGCAAATCCACCTAAGTTCCCTTCCAGGAGCAGAGCTGTGGGGACAGCTTCCAGCTGCTGGCTGTACAAACAACTGGGGGTATATTGGTTGAACAGGCACTTGGGATCTTGAGGAGGACATCTGTCTGTGGCCTAACGTGGAGTTCTCTGAGACACTGGGAAAACAAAAATGAGTCACAAGAGCACCACTGAATAAGGACAGAGTCCAAAACAAGGGTTTGTCTCCTATTTGTTTACCATGGATTGAGATTTCCGCTAGAATTCACTGCTGATGTCCAAATGTCCTTCAGCATCACAAGGAGACTAGTCCCTTGTGAAAAAGTCTTTAATGCCCTTTAAGATACCTGATGGTGCCTGAGTGACAAGCTTTGTAACCCAGCTACCCTTTTCTGCTTTATGATTTCAGAAGACAAAAGAGAATGAGAACAAGCAAATAAAATGTAATCTCTCTTCAGTAAAAAATTAATCTGTATTAAAGCTCATGAATACATCTGTTACCTTTCAGGCATTATTCACAGCAACAATGTCTGCCTCTTATACTTTCCTCTCAGTAGGAAAATGAAAAGCTGAAAAACACTGTTCCTTTTACCCCATCTCCAACATTGTAATATTTTCATCTCCATAGTCAAGTATATAACTCAGTCCTCACCTCCATATTTTCACAATTGTGGAAATATAGCATTCTCTGGGCTCCCCTTTGCTTTTTTCAAACGATATATTATTACCTCCTGTATATTTTGCTCTCTTCCTTCCCACCGTATTTCTAGCACATTGCATGCCTTGTGCTGGGTGAGAACTTTAACTGATTTTATGGTTGTAAATAATTCTGTTAATAGATTTAGATTAGTGCCAGATTTAGTACAATGCTGCTTCTACAGCTATGTTTCAAGCGTGTGAACACAGACTGGCCTCATCTGGGCCGGTTTTGACTGCCACAGTGCTTTATCCTTCACACTGTAAGCGGGATCCTGTGGCTCACATCTGAAGATTTAGCCCTGCAAGGACAGGAAAATATCATCTATGAAGCAATAAAAATCAGCAAGCTTCACTGTGAATTTCCCCAACCGCTCATTCATGCACCTTGGATAGCCGGTAACATCTGGCTTGACAGGAAGTTTTTACATGTTATCTCCAATTTGTGTTGCATTAGACACCAAAGTTACAAGGCCTGATGTGTTTTTACATGGTCTTTCTATTGTCTGATGTGTTTTGCTAGGGATAAGCTTACTGGCTATTAACAGGATAAAACCTGATATTAGCTTGGCTTTGTTTAATTTCTACAGTTATTTACTCTGTGATAACTGACTAACCTCAGTTAACATGGTGAATTGTTTGCCCTGTAATGACCAGATATTCCATTCCATTATGTAAACTATTTGCATAGTGATTATGATTTAATGTTATTGGTAATTAGAATTATTTGCCTGCTGGTGATGCTGTATAAATGATCTGTCATTAATCACAGGGCACACCTTACTGGCAGTTCTAATAAGGAAAGCTGCAGTTTAATGTCACTAAACTGTTGCTCTCCTCTGGGCCATTGTTTTACATCATAGGGAACTGTTTTCTGTATTTACTGATCATTCACTGATCATAGAATCATAGAATAGACAGTGTTGGAAAGGACCTTAAGATCATCCAGTTCCAACCCCCCTGCCATGGGCAGGGACACCTGACAGTAAACCACGCCACCCAAGGCTCTGTCCAACCTGGCCTTGAGCACAACCGGGAATGGAGCATTCGCAACTTCCATGGGAAACCCATTCCAGTGCCTCACCACCCTTACAGGAAAGAATTTCTTCCTCATATCCAATCTAAACTTCCCCTGTTTAAGTTTGAACTCTTTACCCCTTTTAAGACTCCCTCCTCAGCATCGCTATAGCTCCCCTTCAGATATTGGAAGGCTGCTATGAGGTCTTCACGCAGCCTTCTCTTCTCCAGGCTGAACAGCCCCAACTTTCTCAGCCTATCTTCATACGGGAGGTGCTCCAGTCCCCTGATCATCCTCGTGGCCCTCCTCTGCACTTGTTCCAACAGTTCCATGTCCTTTTTATGTTGAGGACACCAGAACTGCACACAATACTCCAAGTGAGGTCTCACGGGAGCAGAGTAGAGGGGAAGGATCACCTCCCTCGACCTGCTGGTCACACTCCTTTTGATGCAGCCCAGGATACGGTTGGCTTTCTGGGCTGCAAGTGCACACTGCTGGCTCATGTTCATTTTCTCATCGACCAACACCCCCAAGTCCTTCTCTGCAGGGCTGCTCTTAATCTCTTCTCTGCCCAATCTGTAGCTGTGCCTGGCATTGCTCCGACCCAGGTGCAGCGCCTTGCACTTGGCTTGGTTAAACTTCATCAGGTTGGCATCAGCCCACCTCACAAGCGTGTCAAGGTTCCTCTGGATGGCATTCCTTCCCTCCAGTGTATCAACCGAACCACACAGCTTGGTGTCATGGGCAAACTTGCTGAGGGTGCACTCAATCCCACTGTCCATGTCACCCACAAAGATGTTGAACAAGGCCAGTCCCAGCACTGATCCCTGAGGGACACCACTCGTTACTAGTGTCCAGCTGGACATTGAGCCACTGAGCACTACTCTTTGCGTGCGGCCATCCTGCCATTTCTTTATCCACCAAGTCATTGCCACAGAAGACCTGAGGTTTTGTAAATGTCTTTATTCTTTGATGTAAGATACCACTAGGTTTTGAGTCACAGCAGTCAAAACGTATAGCTGCTGAACTTTGCTGATCAGATTTTCATACTTGCAGTTTTAAACCACATCACAAGCTCCTCCTCTTGAAGAAGGACAAAGATCTGTAGTCCACATCTCTCACATTATTGCAAAGAGAGCCAAGGGTACATATTTGCCAAAGGAAAATTAAAGAAGACCAAGGCCAATGAGACCCTGGCCGGCACAGCATTGTCTTTAATTCAGGAAAAGAAGCTTCCAAGGGGAATCACCACTTCCCCTGCAAAAACCCAACTGAGAAATGTTATTGCTCATTTTTTTTTTGCACCTGCTACTTCATATCCATCACTTTTTTAATAACTGCTTTTATTCACTGTATAATCTCCTTGCAATAAGCTACTAGTAAACTAGTTGGTGAGAGGAACAGCAAAACCACAGTCAAAATTCTTCCTACCCCTATTTAGTGATTGCCGTGCCTCATTTGATGACTTGAATGACTGTTCCCATATGAACAGAGAATTCTGTCTGTTTGGAAAGCTAAGCATCCATTCAAAGACGAGCACCATAAAGCCAGACCTATGAGCCCTGCAGTGATGAGCCAATGTGTAACAGCAAGCTGAATCCACACTGCAAATATATACTGACACTTTCTGTGTATCAGAACCAGGACAGAACCATTATTTACCAGGATTTCCAAGATAGGAATTAGAGCAGAAGGTTTCCAAGACCCAGAAAAGCAGGATTTAAGGCACGCTTCAGAGCCCTGCACCCCTATGCAGCCCTGCAGACCATGGACAGGTATTTCAAGGTCATATGAGAAGTCCAAGACAGATTTTCACATATCCAGGCAGTGCAAAACCTGAATGTTCTGCCTTGTCAGGCTCTGTAGTTACTTAAAATCAGACCTATCTGATTAATTAATGTAAGATGATAGTTATTCTCAAATGAGAGACATTCTGAAATGAGAATCATGCCTAGTAAAGAGCCTTTACTATGACTTAACTGCAAGGCGTTTAGTGTAAATACTTTTTCTGAGTGTGTGAAGGAGCTAGAACTGTATATGAAGAATGAAAATACTTGTCACAACACTTTCTGTAATTTTTGTGGGATAAAGAACTGTTTACCTATACAGCAATTCAGTCAAATTGCAATGCCCGTTTATCATGTTAAAAGATTTGAATAGTCTGAAAGAAACATATGTACTGAAAAGCTTTATTTAGTATCAAAAGGAAAATAGCTGAATCCTACTGAACCAGAAAATGTGTGCAAAGGAAGATCAATTTGAATAAAATCCCTCTTTTAATATCTTACTAGGGGAAAAACCCAGAATCAGAATGTTATTTTTAATTTCGAGCCTTTGTGAGATTCTGAACAGTCTTGGTTGTGTTTTGGAAGGTTAAACAAAAAGTCTAGTCAGTTATATAAGGGAGAGCTGGATAATAGAGGAACATAAAGAAGAGCTACATATATTTGAAAGGCTAATTGATGATCAATGCAAATAAATATAAAATATGAATGACTGATGAGCCTTTCTCGTGGAACCTGTGTGCTTCATAAAATCTGACCTATGAATCTAGCAAAAGATTTGGAAGACAAGTGTCTGTGCATTCTTACTGAATAATGCCAAAGAAATAAATACGTTTCAAAGTATTTGGTGGTGTGTGCTTTGCACCAGCCTGTTCCCTTTATAAAATATCTACTGACAGAATGAAGTAGCCAAGTAGTGAGATGTGCATGCAGCAATGTATTGGAAACATGGTGGGTATCTTTGGTTATTCAGAATACAACAGCTACTTTTTTCTGTGAAGCCAAATAAAATCAAATGAACAGTTGTCTGCTAACATTACACTTTTCTCAGGCAAGAACAGTATGTTTCTCTAAGTCTTTTGATAAACACAGAACAATTGCCCTATAATAACAAGAATTTGAGGGAATGTTGTTTTATGAGTTCTGTGAGCATTTTGCTAAAATAGCAGCGAATGACTTTTTCTATGAATGTAGAGATGTGTTTTGTATTTTGGCTCATTTCATTTCACTTATTTCTTTCATCAACAAATGAAACCATAGAGAAGTAAATTTTTTTTTAATTTAGAGTTAGAGTTTTTTTTTTCCTAACAGTGATTCCAAGAAATATATTTCAATTTAGGTTAGAATGCTGCCATCCATCAGACCATATGTTCATCTAAACCCACTGGAATTACACAAATATGAGTGTTAGGTAGGTGCTATGGATAGCAACAGTGCTGCAGATAAGCCGTATGAGAAAACAAAAAACATAGATCTGATTTCAGATGCAGGAATTGAGTCATGTATTAGTTTTATCAGTGTCTGTGACTTTTCCCCCTTCTCCCTCCACTTCATCAATTAATGAGTTTAGAAAATCCCATTAATGAATCGTCTGAGTCTTTGCAGATGGGCAGAGAAAATAGCAGGGAGCATAGAAAGGCTTTGGAGAGGAGGGATACTCACAGACCCTACTGTTCCTTGAAGTTTTTCAGAACATATCTCTTGTGGAAAAACAGTCCAGTTACACCTTTGTGTTCCTTGTCCAAGAGCTGAGCTAATCTGAGTTTACTAGCAGGAGTTCGTATATAAGAGGAGTAGGTGAGGAGATAGTCCTGTGGTCTGGAGGGGACAGATGATGTGGGACAGCCAGGTGTGCAATACCCATGGCGTCCCAGACCCTTCATGATTATCCTGACAGTGGAGGATCTGGCTCTGTGCAGACTGGGGCACCGCAGTTCTTCCTGCTGAGAGTCTTTGGATTCTCTTTTTCTTGTTCATCCTGAGGAATTTGGGGAATTTCTAGCAATTGCTTTCTTCTCCAGGCTGAGGAGACCAGATGATTTGTAGATACTGGACTGATGCCACACTGCAGAGACTGAAAAAACCCCTCAGGCAAAGGAAAGAGAATTACATATACATATATGCTAAAATACAGCCTGTACAAAAACTTACATGGCACAAAATAGGGCAATAAGCATAAGAAAATACTGAAAAAGCTACTGCATAATAGTTATTGAATTTACAAAAAAAAAAAAAAATCAAAAAGCTACTTGCAAGGATACCTTTGTGTATGTTATAAAATAAAACATCCGGCTCTCTCAGCAGTTTAATTCTGAGTAATACTGACTAAACTTTTCTTGGCCTTCAGCTGAGAAGTAAAAAAGGGCAACATCTTTGAGCTACATAGAATACTACCTCAGTGCCTCCCTAATCCATAACAGAAACATTAATCACTGTGTCTTTGTCATGGCAGCAAGGCAGTTTGCAGTCTGTCTATGTACTTGATTTATGAACAGCTGATGGCCATTGACTGCAGCAATCCACCAAACAGTATTTTGTACTTCCTTCTGGTCTGAGTATAATTGTTACAGAACACTGACATTATATTCCATCTATGTACAAGGTTATAATATATATACCTATATGTGGGTTGATGAAAAAATGAACATGAGCCGGCAGTGTGTGCTTGCAGCCCAGAAAGCCAACCGTATCCTGGGCTGCATCAAAAGGAGTGTGACCAGCAGGTCGAGGGAGGTGATCCTGCCCCTTTACTCTGCTCTTGTGAGACCTCACTTGGAGTATTGTGTGCAGTTCTGGTGTCCTCAACATAAAAAGGACATGGAACTGTTGGAACAAGTGCAGAGGAGGGCCACGAGGATGATCAGGGGACTGGAGCACCTCTCGTATGAAGATAGGCTGAGAAAGTTGGGGCTGTTCAGCCTGGAGAAGAGAAGGCTGCGTGGAGACCTCATAGCAGCCTTCCAATACCTAAAGGGGGCCTATAGGGATGCTGGGAGGGACTCTTCATTAGGGACTGTGGTGAGAGGACAAGGGGTAATGGGTTAAAACTTAAACAGGGGAAGTTTAGATTGGATATGAGGAAGAAATTCTTTACTGTGAGGGTGGTGAGGCCCTGGAATGGGTTGCCCAGGGAGGTTGTGGATGCTTCATCCCCGGCGGCATTCAAGGTGGGGTTGGACATAGCCTTGGATGGCATGGTTTAGTGGGAGGTGTCCCTGCCCATGGCAGGGGGGTTGGAACTCGATGATCTTGAGGTCCTTTCCAATCCTAACTATTCTATGATTCTATGATTCTATGATTCTATATAACCTATATACAGGCTTAATTTTGTCAGCTCCTTCATTTTCGCCTTTCTTTGGCCTGTTTTTTGTGTCTTGCTCTCTCCAGCTCCATCACAAAACGCTTTGCTGATCTCAGACCCCCAGCTCACCACCTTGCTTAAAAGTCTGGGCTTTGCCGTGCCCAAGAGCAGGATCAGCACACTTCTATCATCCAGTACTATCAAGGTGAGCTCCTGTCCCAGCTGAGCAAGAGATGGTATGGTCCTCCAGCCCATTTTCCTTCATCTCTCAGTAGGTTTCCTCTTCTCCCATAAGTTTCACATTAAATTAGGAGTTTCAAGATCTGATGCAGATTCTTTTGGGCATGAGTCCCCAGTATGTGAACTCTGCTTCACAATGTGGCTTTGAAGGAAAAGGAAGGGGATTAGATTTGTATTTTGTTCTTTGCAGCTGCCTAAGAAGTGGGAAACTCACCTTGAGCTACCATTTAGAACCACATAGAGGGTCAAAGAGAGGCCCCTCCTCTGCTTTTCCCCTCACAAACAAGGCAGGAGTCCTGAATCTAAAAACATCAGGCTCCAGTCTCACCGGCTTTTGGAGGGAAGTGGCTCCCTATGGGTATGTACCTGCAGTGACATGGCAGCTGTGGAAACCCAGGCATGTTGTGAATGTGCCCACTTTGTGTGCATTTTCTGTTGTGGTCTGGTCTCTGGGGGAATTCTGCCCGTATTTGGTGAAATATCTGAGTCTTCTCTTTCTCCAAGTTGTCTCATTCCTTAGCCCACCTCTGTGCTGTTGACTGCAACTTTTAAAAGCCAAGGCTACAACCAAATTTCTATTAATCATAAGCCTATGACAGTGCAGCAGATTGCTGCATTCAGTAGCATTTAGGAGGATATTGCTTCGTAAACTATACTGTTGCCTGTCACAAAGCACTCTTTGTTGGTTAATGGTATCTTGGAAATAATGGTTAAATTTAAAGCATCTCCAATTCTGGAGAGTATGTTAAGGAAAAAAAGAAGCCAACTATTAGTAAAGCTGGGTCTTTTAATGCTTTATCTCACCTCTCCTGGTAAGAGAGTGAGGGATGTATTCACACATATTTGAAGGGTGGCTCGAAGAGATAGTGGTGCCCGAGAGGAACTTGTGGCATCAAAGGGTGTATAACGAGGCATAATAGGGTGCAACTAGGCAACTAGGCAATAGCACTATCCAGATAAGTAGTCTTTCATCCTGGAAGTATATTCCAAATGTTCATAAATTCAATTGCAAACATTTCTGGGGGAGGATTCCCAGGTATGCTGGGTATAGGCTGGCTAGGTGGGGAGCAAAGGAGGGGGGAAGCCAAGCTGCAGCCTTGCCCTGGCTGGCACAGCACTGGCTCCCGCTCAGCCCTCTGACACCCCGGAGCATGTCGGGCTGTGTGCCACAGGGGTTCACTCCCCAAGGAACCAGCTGGAAGTCCCATAAAGCTGAGCTGAGCCAAAAAGCTATTACAAGGCCCCACCTCACACTGGTGAATAAACCCTCTAGGGTAGGATCAGCACCAGGGCTTGGCCCAGATAGCCCCATGCAGCCCTTGGCCCAGAGCCCAGGTAGCTCTGTGGGAGCCTGCGACTGCTTCCATGGGCATCACGTCAGCGGCAGGGCAGGGGAGGCGCTGACCCCAGTGTGCAGTGTGGACATGCTTGGCTTATGGGCAGGGACACAGAGCAGATCACGGATGCCAGCGTACATGAATTACTTAAGCTGCAATCAGTGTAAGTGGTGAGAACAAAACACTGGCCCATTTCTAGTGAGTTTGGGAGAAAATGTGAGATAAAGCAGAGCAAAGTCAGGTGGTGGGGCTACAGAGCACGGAGGTGCTGGTTTGCTGTTTTCAGTAAAGAGCTTGTATTCTCATGATATCTTTTAAATGGGTGAAAATTTAAACATCAATAATATTGCGATAAGCCGAAAACGACTCCGCATCCATCGTCACCCACGAGATGGAGCTCTCGGCTCAGGAGCAGGGAGGGTTTTCTTTGTGTTGCCGAAAAATGAACCGTTTTTACTCTCACCCTTTTCTAATTTCAGTCTTTTGCTAATATAATGCAGATTGGGTTTATACATTATTTATGGAGCCCAGAACTGGTATAGGGAATGCTGTCACTCATTTTAATGATTTAGATATGTTTTTTATTTTTATTATACTGTATAGGCTTTGGAAAACCTTCATTTGGATCCCATTTAGAATACAGGAAGTTGCCCAAACCTTGGATGTGAACCTTAATTTACTGAAATCCTCGTAAGGCTGAGAATATTTACTGCTGGCATTTATTGCTCCTGTGAGAGTCAGAGCAAGGATGGAGGGTGGGGGAGAAAGAGAAGAAAGACAACCGTAACTTCAGCCAAAAAAGCAAAGAACATATGTTGGAGTTGGGCTCGGCTGCGTGAATGCAGCAGCAGGGTAATCTGCCTCTGAGCCTCTCTGGCGGGATGAGGAGGTGCCTTACTGCCTTGGAGATCAGCAGAACTCTAACAGGACTTGTCCTTTGGAGAGCTGAATCTGCTTTTCTGAACCCTCCTTTCATAGAGTGGGTTTCATGAGCAGTTAGGACGCTTGGCTTGATGTACCCCATAGAGGATTGGGCCCTTTATTCTCCTGCAGCAGAAGTCCCTTTGGACTTGCTACTGTGCTGTGCAGATAAAGGCTGCAGGGATTTCAGCTCTGTGGGGTTGCAGTAGTTCCAGGGGTGCCTGAGGAAAACCTGAATAGGCACCCAAAGGGACCCCAGGCAGCCCTGGCTGGAGCAAAGTAAGTGCTACAAATGCACCACTGCCTTGCCAGGGGCTGGACAAGGTAACCCAGCAGCCAGCAGTATGGAAGCAGGAAAAGATCTCCTATTTTTTCTCCTCCTTTCAGTTACTTAGTGCCTGCACAAAATATTAAGCCTATATAAAGTTTGGTTGTTAAATGTTGTAAAGAAAATACTCCTAGTACAGGGGCAGTCTTTAGTTGGGATACAAGTGCAAGGGATTTCATCAGCTTCCAGCCTTTCAGAAAATCAGAGTTCTGCACTTCAGGAAGAACAAGAAATTCCCACAGTGTTTTTTTCTTTTAGAGAAAAGCAGAGCAAAATTTTTAATACTTTTTTTCAGATGTTTGCTTTATGCCCCCCAGTTCCTCCGCCCCCTTTCATTCAGCTGCTTAACCTACCTTTCAACCAGTGCCTCTGGTGACTTGTTTGTCCTGCACCGTGACAGTTAAAATGGCTAATAAAGCAGCTGGCAGAAGGATGAATGAAGGGACTATGCCAGCTATTGCTGGTATTGTGGAAAAAACAGCGGTGAAATTTTGATGTTTCTACATTGAAATTTCCTCAGAAACCTGTATATTATAGACCAGAGAGTTCTTAAATGGATACACTGTTTTGTGAATCTCCAAAAATGCAATATGCTTTCTAAAGAGCAGTTTAATGTAAGAGACTGCCTATTTACAAGAAATACCTATTACTGTTTGTTACTATTATTTTTTTGATAATATTCTGTCATTATTTTGCTTTGTTAATATTTACTGGCACTGTGGAAGGATCAGGGCATTGCTCAACAAGGAGTATGGGTGTGTGGTGAGATAGTTTTTCTCTAGGTGCTCACAGTCGGAGTAGGGCTATAAAGGAAAGCAGAATGGGGTGAGCAACTGGGAGATGGCAAAAGCAGACAAAGTCAATGTATGGAAAGTTGTTCCTCTCTTAGAGGTTATATGCTGCATGTGATAGTGGAGTGAATCCCAGATACAGAAGATTATTGCTAAGGTCTCAAATCTCAAATATAGCTCACTTAGAGAACATGATTGAAAGAGCAAGTATATAAAATTTGAAGATCTGTGCTCATGATACACTATCTAGATGCTTACAGTATAATTATAATCATAGCACCAGATTGTCTCCCTCGTAAACACCTAACATGTCTCCAGTAAAGACCTTCTGAAGTACTTTAAAAGGAGTGCAGGTAGTTCAGATATGCAATGTCTGCTCCTAGAATTAGGAAAACTAAAATGAAGGGAAAGGATCTGCAATATTTTGTAGAGCTTGAAGGTTAGTGATCATCCTTTATCTCTCATTGTGTGAGTGGGAAGGCACCCATCTTGAGCAAACTGCTAGACAGGGTTGTTCATTTTTACATTAAGATGTCATTTCACGTTAATTTGAAGGACTCCACTGCAAAACATGGTGACACAGTTTCATTCTTAATAATCTCGTAATGATTTCAATTTTGAGAAGATATTTAAGCATTGGAAAAGATAAGAAAATGGAAATTCAATCATTAGAGGTGTTCAGAACAAGTTGGACAAATATCTGTCAGGGATGACATAGGTATAGTTGATTCTCCCTTGAGGCAGAGGAATAGACGAGGTGACCTATTTACTGTTTTCTGGGACTTGTGTGAGATTGGCTGTAGGTGTTTAAATGCTGAAAATATTCTATAGTCAAAATAAAGAAAAAGATCAACTGTGTTGAAATAAAGTTCAACTTAACCTGGAGCTAAACAAGAAATTTGTAGAGATCATATAATTGTCCAAAATCTAACACAAATAGTGTCTAAAAGTCCAAAGAAAGGTGAAATTTTGAGAAAACACAAGAAAGATAGAATGGGAAGTGCCCAGGAATAGCATCCAAGGAACTTCAGCTCTGCCGTATAGCAACATTACCAAACAAAATTATTCCAGTGAAGGGCATTTATATACTTCTACTTCCAGACTCAACTGTTTGCCTAAAATAGAAATTAAATAGAAATTATCTTTTCTTTTTTTTTTTTTCCTCTCCTCTTTCTTTGTGTCATCATAGTGTTCCCATTAAGAATATAGCCAGCAGCTACTTTCATTAAGAGAAGCCTGTGATCTCAGCTGCAGGAAGAACAATGGAAACATGCTGTTCTTCTCAAAATGCCCCTGTGGATATAGGCTTCTTCTGCTCTCCTTTTTCATCATAAACTCTCTTCACACCAGTGCCGCGAGCCTCAAAGCAGCCAGGGAAGAACAGGGTCAGGCTGGATTTCTGGGTACCTCGATCTCTTGGCGCAGGCTGGGTATGTGCTGGCTGTGTCCGTAGGTTGAGCTGCAGGATGACTAGGCTGCTGTTCTGCATTGCTTTTGCCATGCTGGTGCCATGGTCTGGCCAAGAGCCTGCAGACCAGATTTCTTGGCATCTTTCCTAGAAGGGCACTCGTCCTGTATCTCATACCATACGCTACAAAGGTAGCTGGGACTGATGGGCAGCCTGAGTTTTGCATACTGCGGACACTGGGAGCTCAGCTGTAACCATCCTGTTTCCACAAATGTGCCCTCAGGGAGCCAGGTCTAGTAGTATAGTGGGCTATATTCTGCCCATATGACCTCTCATTCCAGCAGAGTATAGATGTAGCATCATATTGGGGCTTTACTTCCACTTAGGAGAAAACAACAGTTTTGAAAGATAAGCTTCCCACGCTCTTCAGGAGATTTTCCGTAGAACTTCTAAAAATACCTGTATTTAGGGGAAGAAATGGTTGCTAATCCTGCAACACTGTCTTGAAGTGTAGGACACTTAAGGTTGGACTCGATGATCTCCAGAGGTCCCTTCCAAACCTAATGATTCTGTGATTCTGTGACAGAATCTCATAGTTTTAACTACTCACAGAGTGTAAAAAATCACCTATTTTACTAAGATCACGTAATCAGAGGAACAGAATACTACTTTTATTCAAAATACCCTTTTAAATTAAAATTCACTCCCAAACTGACTACCATGGTTTATTTATAAAACCCTAAAAATTCATATCTATTTTCTGCTTTCCTTTATAACAAGGTAGGTTTATCTGGCAAGGCCATGACCTTCTGTGATCATTTGTTTGAGGGCTTCATTGACTGATGGGTATGCTAAAGAACCAGGCCTTTGAGCTGACACTGTTTTACTTCAGGATATCAAATGTTAGAAATACATTGTCTTGTTGACTCCACTTGATGAATTCTTGCAGGTGGGATTCAATTGAATGTGTAACAAGCAGTGTACCGTGACCTGATTATTTATCTTGTCAAATGGAGTCCCTGGACATAACTATCAAGCTGCCATTGACACTGGAGTATAACCAACTCTGTATTAAACTGTCCAGCTGTGATGTAGAGACTGCAGCAATTATTTACTTAAAAAGCATAGCACATGGTGCTAAGGATGTTTGAAAGATGTGAGAGCCAGTATAACAGTAACTGCTGCCTCGGTAGCCTCTCTGAAGGTGTCCCAATCTCAAAATTTCACAAGACTGCTCTAAAAGGTCCTGTTTATATCATCTGTAGTGCAAATCAGTGGAACATTAATGGACACAACTAAAGTGTCTTTTTTCTTAGTATTTTCATCAGCTACTTCAATCAACATAGGGGGGTGTGATCAATCAGTGATTTTTCTAGATCTTGTCCACCAATGGCCTTCATTAGACTTCTTTAACACAGTTGTGATTCCACTGCAACTGAAGGGATCTTCTACTGATACCTCATGTTGTGGTTTAAGCTGCCAGGCAGTGAAACACCACACAGCCTGCCTGGTTTCAGCTGGGATAGTAGCTGGTTCAGTGCTGTGTTTCAGCTTTAGTCTGTGAATAATGCTAATAACACACCAACGTTTTAGTTGTTGCTAAGTAATGCTTACTCTAAATCAAGGACTTTTCAGTTTCCCATACTCTCCCAGTGAGGAGGGCTGCAAAAATCTGTGAGGGAGCACAGCCAGGATACCTGACCCAAACTAGCCAAAGGGATATTCCATGCCACAGCACATCATGCTCAGTATGTAGACCAGGGGGAGTTGGCTGGGAGGGGCTGATCACTGCTCAGGGATGGGCTGGGCATCAGTCAGCAAGTGATGAGCAATTGTACTGCGCATCACTTGTCTTCAGTTTTATTCCTCTCTCTCTGATTCCCATTATTGTTGTTGTTATATTTTACCGTATTTGAATTGTTAAACCGCTCTTATCTCAAGCCATGGATTTTACCCACCCACTGGGGGTGGGGCGGGTGGGTAGTGAGTGAGTGAGTGGCTATGTGGTACTTAGTTACTGGCTGGGGTTAAACTGTAATGCAGCTGTTCGCTCACTCTCCCCTGGTGGGATGGGGAGAGAATGGGAAAACCGGTAAAACTCATGGGTTAAGATAAAAATGGTTTAATAGCAAAGAAAAGGAGAGGAAAATGATGATAAAAGAATATACAAAACAAGTGATGCACAATCAGTGCTCAGAATGCTCATCCTCTTTTTAAAGGGTAAGAACTGTAAGTTTGGAGGTGTGCTCATTTTCTGTACATAATAAAAATGGTGAATCTCTGCTTTAGAAGCAAGAGAGAAGTCTCCCTAAACTGTAGGGCTGTGACTGGGCCTCCATACCAGAATGGAGAACTTTGTGGTGAGTTGGGGAAATGAGCCTTTGTCAAATTGATTCTCAAAGGTGAGATTTTTTACCAAAGATTTGCTGTGAATTGGACCCATTGCAGAGTGCCTCTGCAGTTGTGCTTTGCCTCTTCCCCATCACACTTCCTCCAACAGGCAGCCCTGGGAGCAGGAGGGGCTGCACATCGTTCTAATGCCACATTTCATCCCTGTGTCACCTCCACAGATTGTTTTCCGCTTATCCTTTAAGTCCTCTGGTCATCATAAACTTGTGTCCGATCCAAAGCTATGATACCATACTACATTTTAGACGCAAGACCAGCTCTAAGAGGTCCCCTTTGCTTGCAGAAAATCTAAGCATCAAAAAATGCTGCATATCAACATCTATCAGAGTCTGTGATTCCCGGTATTCATGGGAATTAATTGGCTGTGTGAAATTTGAGAATTATACAGGTTCACTGCTAGAACTAAGTCACAATTAGTGCCAAGTGCTTTTACCACTAAAAAAGCCCCACGGATTAGGCCTTTCAGAATAAAGAAAATCTGCTTCTGAACTTTTTGCCGCAGTTGGATACTCAGTCGTAGAATAGTCTACATACTGCCAGTACATTTACAATGTAAACGCTTTCTTTTCAAGGTCAGGGTTTTAAAGCACTAGACTGCTATTGAAACTGCAGGGGCAGAGCCTGAACAATTCTACTGGTTTTCTAAAAATAAGGAGCTTTATAGCTAAACTGCAGGACGTATTTTAAAAGAAAGTCTCAACATTTTTCTTTTTACTGCTACTTGTATCCCATCTCTACCAATTTTTACTGCTTTACACAAAGGCACATCTATCGTAAGACATAAAATCAACACTCTTCCATTCCAGCAGTTAAGCCCTGTCTTACAATATTTGTGAAGTCCACAACATTCAAATGCATTGACACAAAACCCGACCCTCCAAATGGAATGCAGCTTTACAAATGAAATGACAGAAGGGGAGAATGCCACCTGGCTACTTCAGACTTCTTAGCTGCAACTACTATGTTGAATTTTGCATTTTAAAATGCCATATTTTCATTTAAAACCCGCATCCCTCAAATATCTCAAGAAATCCTGCAGGATTCTGAGGCATGAATGAAGCAATTGCTTCCTTCATTGTAAATGATTAATTCTAGTCAATCAGGGCTTAGTATTCCCAAGCCTTTAAAGCACTCTTGATCAGCTTTTGCAGCATTTGAAAATGGTTATTGACCAAAGGGTGAAAATGTTTTTTCTTGTTATTGGAAAAGATTTGCTGTTAACTGTGATACTTTAAAATGCTGAGGACTAAATTCTGGTCATCTGGTAGCTAGGTATGCTGACAGCAAAACAGTGAGGTGTCGGTGCACGTACAAGGTTACCAAGAGATCATTTGGTGCTGTAAGTTAAAGATCATATACCTGCTTATATGCATGATTCCCTGGAGGCTGTGACAAATGGTGGTGTGTTTTCAGGTTTAGAGGATATTTTTGGTGCATACCTGTCTGTTCCTGCTTCAGATTTCAAGGTAAGCTACACTGACCATAGCTTAGTTGGCCATTTTGCTCAGATCAGCCGCATGTAAGTGCTGCTAGTCTTGCTTACTGGCCCTCACTGAGCACCAGGACCAAGGAAAAGCAGATGAAGATGAAAAGCCTCCTGCATGGATGACAGTGACTCATCTCATTTTCTTCTGCAAGATTTTCTCTTTGGCTCTTAGTACTAGATTTAAAGGTGAAATACTTAACCTCTCTTTTATACATGTCCAAAGATCTTGTTCTTCAATTCTAAGCAAGTCTAATACTGGTGGTGTGTTATCCGTCATTAACCAACTGTACATGCACAGTTTTTTTTCTGTGGTATTGCATCTGTGATAAAATATTTGGTTGAGTTAGTATGAAAACCTAAGCAAATTAAATTGTGTTCTTCCAAAATCTGTTGTTCTAAATGTAAAGCTTTCCTTTTCCACTTCTCCTAACTTTTGTCCTGAAGAATGAATTTTTTGAAGTCGGAAAAAATGTGGCAATTGTCCCAGTCCAAGTCTTAGCTGAATTTAGGTACTGGGCTGTAAAACTTCGTTTTTCTTCTCTAAACATTTTCAGTTGCATCTACCTCTTTTAACTTTTTTTTTTTTTTTTTTTGTGTTCAAATGAAGATTTGCAAAAAGTATTATAGGGAAACTAACAATGCTTTTAGAAATAACAGAGTTGTATTTGGTGGCATTACTAGTTTTTGGGACAAGACTCAGCTATTGGTAGCTTTAGTGTGCAAACTGTACCACAGAGCTATAATGCTTTCTTTAATTTTAATTTTTTTTAATGATTTCAGTCCTTCTTGAACCAGGTACACTAAGAAGAAAATGTTTTGATTCTTTAGCGTATAGAAACCTGCGTGTGGTTTGGTATTACTCCTGCCCAGGGCCAAAGCCAACATCTCAGTATGTACCATGAAGCAGGAGGACAGCCAGTGGGTGGGCCTGAAGCATGAAACGAAGGAGAGGGAGTGAGTGGGGAGAAACTGCATGCATGTGTCCAGAGGAGTTAAGTCGTTAGAGCATCCATCAGGGAGGTAAAGGACAAAGGCTCATCTTCTTCTGTATGATCCAAGAAATTTGCTTAAACTCAGCTCTGCCAGATCCCAAGTGGCCAAGTTATTTGGTTACTTTGTCCTTCCGAAATGTCTCTTCTTAGAGATATTCTATAATGAATAAATAAAAGATATTCCTTGGAGCAGGGATATTCTATTAATATTAATTAACCAGTATTCTATATGTTCTGCCTCTTTTTGTTCCTGTGGTAATAATATGAAGTGAAACAGCATGAATGGCACAGACGGTCAGTTTAGGATGAAACTTTCCATGGGGATAGAAAATGTTGCTGAAGTTCTTGCTGTGAACAAGAGCTGAGCATGGTTTGCAGGATGTGTCTCACTCCTCAGGATTCTGCCGAATGAGCATGCCTGATCAGAGTTAGGTGCTCATATCCAGGTGGGTCAACCACTTTGGCTCCTGAGGCTTGTCCTTTTCTCTGAACTACAATTGTATCCAGTAAAGCAGTTCTCTCTTCTTCCAGAAGTGCTCTTTGCTCCTACAGACTCCCAAATCAGGGGTAGAGATGGTATTAGATGGCAATCATCTATGAGCAAGATATTTCAGTGGCTAAGTTACTTTGAGGATTTATTCATGGCTTTTACTGAAGTCAGTGGGAAATGCACATCTAGATTACTTTGCAAGTCAGTCCTTAGGAGATTCAGTGGGAAAGGAATGTCTGGGCATCATCTGTGTTATTACCTTTTATTTTTGATACCTCTGTAGATTTTATAGCTTTGCAAAAACACATGCCAAACATGGAATTTATTGCTCATAGTACATCCAGGAAATGTGTCATAGTACAAGATGGACTGAACATAAAAGAGAGTTGTTTAGGTTTTGCTTTTCAAATGTTAACAAGTATATGGCAATGCTCTGTAAGACTGTTAAATAGATCAATAAATAGGTCCAGTGATAGCATATTGAATTTCAGTAGTCAGTGCAAACCAACACTTTAAAAATGCTGAATCTTGCTTTTCTAATGACTAAGCCTGTGTCACTTTACCACAAATACTCAACTTCAGCAATTGTCATCAAGGCCTTATTCAACAAGAGTCTAATTTTAACAAATGTAATTTACTGCAATAGTGAATTGTTGACTATACCTATTCTTTATGCCTTGATGAGTTTAATCCATCAATCGATTGTTTAAATAAAAATGTCTGCAGAGAAATTTTGGGTAGGCCTAATGAATAGCAGGTGGAAAAAAAGCAGTATTTGTAACACTCTTGGGATATAGAATCAAAGGTGTTTGAGTTATCTGACATCCAGAAAGATGGAAGCATTCAGTTTTTAGGGAGAAGAGCTCAGCTATCCCAGCTTACCAAGGTAGTAGGATTTGTTCAAGGACTTTTGCTGTGATTGGTCAGTATTTACATAGCAAGACCTTCAGTACTGTGGTGCTGAAGCTTGCAGCACCTAACCCTGCCATTTCAGAGACACAAAGTACAAATTATGAACTGGAAGAGTCAGACACCAAACATATGTTCCTAGAAAGGACAGAAGACTTCCAGACCTGAGCTGGGAATTACAGGCAGCTTTCCAGGAACCAGTGCCTGAAAAAATAAAGCATTGCAAAGCACTGATTTTAGAAGTTATCTGAAAATATTAATACTGGACTGCTGCAAATGAATTTGTGTAACAAAAATATGGAATAAAAGAGATAACAGAGCACCATAATTTTATAGATGTAACAAAAAGGAGCCTAATACCAAAATTCTTCTTAAAAGACATAAACCCCATTAATAGATGCCTAACCAGCTGGTGCTAAATCTTGTCCAAGTTTTTTTGTTAAGATATGAGAAAATGAGGATTTTTCTGCCCTGCAGGTGAGGACCTCAACAATCACAGATGTTCAACTGCAGAGGACTGCTGTTGTAGGGCATGCAGATCTTTATTATCTAATCATTGTTACCTTATTATTCAAACATTAATGCAGGCTGCCTTGTTACAAATAAGGCAAGCGGGTCTATTCACAGGCAGACTATGTCTATGTGCATGAGTGTGTATTCTGTGATTAGCTAAACCAGCCTGGTCTCATACTGTGGTCAGTCCTATCTGCACCAGTTCATTCCTTTTTTTTCATCTTGATTTTTCTGTTCTTGTCATCTCTTCCGACTGAACTTTGGCAGACAGACTTACTTTCTAAAACACTCTGGGAGGGTGTCTTATAAAATGGACTAACACCTATTAACATTACTACATCCCCTCAGGCATACTCTCTCTCCATTTCTGCCTTATTCTTTATGTTAGGATGAATCCTTTTTTTTTTCAAATTGATGTTTGTACAGAATCTAGTCTAATAGGGTTTTGGTCTCTCAGGTGCTGCTGCATGGAGCAGCAGCCCAGTAGGATGTATGAAGTAGACAGGTGTAATTTAAGGCCTTGGCCAATGAGAAATGAAAAGGGAAGCTCAGCAAAAGCAGAAAAAACAACTGAGGTAGTCAGAATTAGCTATTAGACCAGGCACCAGATGTGGTCAACAGGGAGTGTACTCACAAGATGTGTTCATATTAGGCATTAAATAGATCCTGACAGTGCCAAGAAGCTTAGAGCTCTGGGTGGTACCTAAATAGGCACCAGATGAAGCTTCTGTCAGATGCAGAGTGTTCACTGTGAGCCAAATGGGCTTCCCGTAATGGGAAAATATTTCTAGGAATGGGTTTATAGTGAAAAAAATCGTTATAATTTGTTAATTTGGGCATAATACTTAACACAAATCCCACATTTTCATGACTCTGCTGCCAGGCTGGAAACGAAAGGGTACAGTTATAGCCACCAGTACACAAAGGTTACAGATATTTCGTGCTTTCCTCTCTGCAACTCACTCGATAGTTTCTACAGGTAAGCAATCTGGCACATGAAATACTGTGCCTAAAACCTACGCTCTCCCATTATGACTAAATTGTTTGATGACGACTTTATACAGCTTCCTTCCCCTTCACAAAAGATAAGTTAATTTGCCATGCAATTATTTTTTGTGTCATACTGTGTTATTCCTCATTCCTGCATAACACTTCTCTGGGTAAACAACATGTAGTAAGCCTGGCTTATGGAATTTAGTGCAATTTGTCTAGGTTGGTCTGGTTGTTCACATTCTGGTTTGTCCTATTCCCCACCACTCTCCCCACCCCCTCAGCCTTCCTGAGGTTTATAATAGCACACTAATGGTTTTGTGACCTACTAAGCACGAACATTGTGGAATGTGTCTGGGAGCTGTAGGTCACTACCTATATTTTATCCAAATACAGTAATTTAATAAAAATATTGGATTCAGCTTCTAGATATATAAAGTATTTTGATGTTGTCAATGTCACTTAAATCTATTGGGAATTAATTATGTATGTGGAAAGTAGCAAACTTTGGAGGAACTATTTAATGTTGAGAAAAAAAATACCAACCCAATGGCTAATCATAGAATCATAGAACAGTTAGGGTTGGAAAGGACCTTAAGATCATACAGTTCCAACCCCCCTGCCATGGGCAGGGACACCTCACACTAAACCATGTCACCCAAGGCTGAGAAAATTGGGGCTGTTCAGCCTGGAGAAGAAAAGGCTGTAAAAACTGTACCTTTAAAACTGTAACTGTAACCATGAAACTGTAACTTTACACACATATATATCATTATTATTATGAAGATATGTGTGTTATGTATTCTATGGTTATGCTGAATACAAGTTTCAGGTACAAACTCTAACTTAAAACAGAGTAACAGTTTTAATGACGAATGATACGCAGCAACCTGTTTTCTACAGAGGTACACGTATTTCTTGTGCGCCAACTTTTGTAATATAGCAGCAATAAATTTTCATGCATGATAGATGCTGATAAAGCAGAAAGTTTAGCAACTTATACTGCTGAAAGCTGTATGATCACTTGTAATCCCACTGCTTCCAGTAAGTGTACTGGCTACTGGATACTTCTGAATAACTAAGTCCATGTGGAAAATTACTTTTTCTTTCCCTTGGACATTATTTAACCAAAAATATTCTCATTCATGTCAGTAATTTTTGCCTGTGAAAGGGGTATGTTATTAAGTCTCCATAATAATAATAGAACCATTGTTTGCTGATTTTTAGATACACATTATGAACTATTAATACCTAATTACATGTTTCAGCAAATAAGGTTTTTTTCACAGTGCAAATGTTTATACCATTTGATTTGTCTTAATAGCTCTTCCTCATTTCTGTACATATATACATTAGACTAGTCAGCACCAAGTAACTCAAATGGCATAAAAAATATTACCTCACATGCCCATTAAAATGATTTATAAAATGGAATCAGTAAAAAAGAAAACCCGACATGGACTATTTATCACAGAGGAAGATCATAGTTTCTGACACTTTATTTAGTACATTTGTATACTCTGAGACAGACCTTCACCTGAAACTAACTTTTCCTGCCTTCAGCAGAGCTGGGCTAGGGACAGATCATGAGCGAAATCTTTGATCTTGAGTTCAGTTTTGGTGCGCACTGAAACTAGGAGCTGCTTTTTCAGTTGTTCAGCTCAACACAGTGATGCTGGGACAGACCTTTAGGAAAGCGGAGATTTCCCTGGAGATACCAGGTTTCACCTTCACTCTAGCCTGTTTGCAGAAACCTTAAAAACAGTCTCAGGGTTCACTAAAATCACAATTCCTACAAATTTACATGATTACTGTAGATTTTAAAGAGGTGAAGGGAACTTTGTTTGGGGTTTGTTTTGGGAGGGTTTTTGTTTCTTTTTTTCTCTGTAGGTGCCCCTGTTACTGAAAGGTCTTGTCTCTATAGGGGTATACGAAAGCACTAGCCCAGAGCATGTTCAGGCTGTTCTGCTCTACTCAGAACTATCTATAGCTGTATAAGAGTATGCCATATTATGTCATGTAACATTATTATTATCGTTATTATTATAATGGTGGGACATTATTATTATTGTTGTTGTTGTTGTTGTTGTTGTTGTGTATATGATGTGTTATTAGCACTCCTGGTTCTGGAACAGGCTTGGGGTGTCACTGCTTTGAAGGTTATTTGCACTGGACTCAGTTGAGCTGCGCAGAAATGCTTGTAACCTGGGATCGATTCAAGCCTGGATGGAAGCCTGATCTGATTCTGCCAAGAGAAAAAGTTTTCTCATGCCCCAAATTCTTTCTTTAACATTGCCTACTTCATATCACAGACAGAGTGCTGACTCTTTGGTGTCAATCTATACAAGAAAGATGTTTTTCTTGCCTCCTCATGGAGTGGTACTGCTTTCTACTCCTCGGTAGAAAAGCACTACTGACACCCAAAGCACCTTGTATTGCACTGCACCCCAAAGGTCATCATCACTCAAGTCAAATAATCTTAGCTACTCTTCCCAGTCTAGGTCATACCCTAAAACCACCTCAGAAGCAGTTCTGTCTTTTCTGTACTGTCCTTTCAGGCATTAGGCTTGTCAATAGGAGTCTTTTGGTCTTGTCTTGATGCAGAAGTTTGGGGGAAGTTTGATGCAGAACACAAAGTCAGGAACTGAGACGTGTGATTGTTCCTGTGCTCCTGCTCAGCAAGCCCAGCTCTGACAGACTTCTCAGGGGGCAAATACAAAAAAGAAGGTCGTTCAGTGGCTGAGAATCTGTCATACTCGTTTAGTTTAATGTGAGAGAATAGGGGCCGTAGTGTTGCAGCACTGGGGATTGCCAGGCACGTGCTGACCTCATTTAGGTTGGTGGTAATACATTAATTCATCCTGCACCCCAACTGTGGTGGAATTTCATTTCATCTGAATATGTGTTTTGTTTGAACCTTTTTGCTCCTTTGTTTGCTTGGGTTTTTTTGCATGAGTGTGTAGTTAGGGCTTAGGTGGGGAAAGGAACAAGTGCCTAGTCCAATCCTGCCTGCTATTTGGATGTGTCTCTCGAAGCGACACTGCTCATTCCCATAGGATGCCCCAGATAAGTCAGCAATACTCTGCTGTCAGTGGCATTAAGAGCTACACCTTGCTGATGCAGCAAGGGTTCTTGTACTCTCTCACAGATGAGGTGGACAGTGCAAAAGACTCAATTCACCATTAACAGGTTGCTATGCTATGCCTTTGTCTCTGTGTGTTCGTTTATAGTTTGTAAGGCATTGCTCACATATATGGACACTCTCTCCTGCTTTGGGAGTTTTAAGCAGCTTTAAGTTCTATCAGTAGATGAAGTTTTAAATTGTTCCCTTCTGCCCTGCCAAATTTTTACTGTGCAGTTTGGCCAAGCTGCTGGTTTTATTTGCTTTCAGGCACATTTGTACAGTTTGTTAATGCACTATAAAAAGCCTAAATATCAAATTTGACCATCTTCGTGTTTCACTTATGCGCATTTTCACTTCCTACAAATAAAACTCTCAGCGTCCTTATAGTCCAAACTACCCATGTGCTTGTCCTCTGTATTTGCTGCTTATTAAGGAACAAGACTGGAGGATTTCAGACCATTTCAAATGCTGGTTTTGAAATATACCCTTCGTATAATTTCTGGATTATTTCTTTTTATCACATCTTAACTTTGAATATCAGAAATCCTTCTGCTGTGGATAAGGGCTGTTATTGCCAACCTAATTTCAAATGGACTTTAAAAATCCAATCTTTTTAGCTCTTTAGGTTTGATTGTGCATGGCTTGTAAGATTATAGCTTCTTAGTTTTAATGTCTATTTTTGGATGCTGGTTTGGGGTCAATGGTTAGAGACTCTCAGTGTCATTTTTAGTGCTGAAATATAATTTTGATTTACATGTCTGAAGTGACAAAACCTCTTATAGTTATCATTTTTGAAAAATTGCCAAGATACAGCCAAATCTGTCACTGCTTGCTGCACAGAGCTGGTTCTTGCCTTCGTGTCATGTGCTGTAGAATTCATTATTGTAATGCCTTGTTTACTTACAATTCTTTCTGGTGATAATAGGCTTTTCAGCCTTCAGCATTCAAGGCCTTTGTCCATAGAGGGAAAAAAATCAGGCAAAACATCAGGCTCTTTCCTCAAGCTTTTCAAATCTCATTTCAAAACTTTTCTGTTAACCATTTCAGTAACACAATAGAGGAAAAAAGACCTTCACGGTGAAAGATCTGGAATCAGAAATACCTCTGCAGGGAAACAGCTTTTGTTCATAAAAATGTTTTGATGCAAAGTGTATCTTCCAAGATGTATACACCTCTTTCAGTAGTAAGGGCTGCTTACCTTCAAATGCATTCTCCAGTGTATTCCTTTCAATGAAATCAGAAAGTAATGTGGTAGCATCCTTTCTATTGACGTTTGGTATATGGTCATTAACCATCAAAGGACCAGATTTAACAACAGATCTATGCATCTCTGAATGTGTGAACTTTCTTGTACACTTCCTTTAAGAATGCAGTCAAGGATAATGGGATTCAAGAAGCTGTTGAAAAATTCTTGACCAATTTTCTTTCTTTTTAAAACCAAAATGTTGTCTGAAAAATTGCTGCCATTGTCAAACATGCTTTGTTTTATGAATTTTTTTCACTTTTTTTTTTTTACATAGAAGTGTTCACAAAGTGTTACTTTTTACTATAAACGTATTTTGTGTGACTATTAAAACAGTAAGAAAAGCTTTCTTTATCACCAACAAACCTGCCAGTTAAGAAGTGTGTGTCTACTTAATCATTGAATCACAGAATCATAGAATGGTTAGGGTGGGAAAGGACCTTAAGATCATCTAGTTGCAGCCTCTCTGCCATGGGTAGGGACACCTCCCACTAAACCATGTCACCCAAGGCTCTGTCCAGCCTGACCTTGAACACAGCCAGGAACAAAGCATTCACAACTTCCCTGGGCAACCCATTCCAGAGCCTCACCACCCTTACAGTGAAGAATTTCTTCCTCATATCCAATCTAAACTTTCCCTGTTTAAGTTTGAACTCGTTACCCCTTGTCCTATCACTACATTATCCTATCACTAAGAGCCACTCTCCAGCATCCTTATAGGTCCCCTTCAGATATTGGAAGGCTGCTATGAGATCTCCACGCAGCCTTCTCTTCTCCAGGCTGAACAGCCCCAACTTTCTCAGCCTATCTTCATATGGGAGGTACTCCAGTCCCCTGATCATCCTCGTGGCCCTCCTCTGGACTTGTTTCAACAGTTCCATGTCCTTTTTATGTTGAGAACACCAGAACTGCACACAATACTCCAAGTGAGGTCTCACGAGAGCAGAGTAGAGGGGGAGGGTCACCTCCCTCTACCTGCTGGTCACACTGCTTTTGATGCAGCCCAGGATACGGTTGGCTTTCTGGGCTGCAAGCACACACTGCCGGCTCATGTTCATTTTTTCATCGACCAACACCCCCAAGTCCTTCTGCACAGGGCCGCTCTGAATCTCTTCTCTGCCCAACCTGTAGCTGTGCCTGGCATTGCTCCGACCCAGGTGTAGGACCTTGCACTTGGCATGGTTAAACTTCATCAGGTTGGCATCAGCCCACCTCACGAGCGTGTCAAGGTCCCTCTGGATGGCATTCCTTCCCTCCAATGTATCAACCGAGCCACACAGCTTGGTGTCATGGGCAAACTTGCTGAGGGCGCACTCAATCCCACTGTTCATGTCACTGACGAAGATCTTGAACAGTATTGGTCCCAATGCCGATCCCTGAGGGACACCACTTGTTATCTGTCTCCAGTTGGACATCTAACCATTGACAGCAGTTCTCTGCGTGCAGCCATCCAGCCATTTTTTTCATCCACCGAATGGTCCATCCATCAAATTTGTGTCTCCAGTTTAGAGACAAGGATGTCATGTGGGACAGTGTTTAGTGCTTTGCATAAGAATTTTGTATGGGGATCAGTATTCCAGATGGGTTTTCCAGAGTTAAGACAGGTTTTTAGCTTTTCCAGAGTTAAGATTCAGACATAAATTGTTGTTCGTAGAGTTGAAAGTATTTTAAAAACCCCTATCATGCTCATATTTATAGCAGAATTTGAAATCTGGCCAATTGTGTTGGCTTGATGTCAGTGACACTCCTTTTTTTCAAGCTCATGAAAATTCATTTTCTTCTTGCCCTGTTGAGACACATCAGAGTTTTCTGGCTAATTTTGAGATTTCATCTAAATTGAGCAAGCTCAATCTTCTTACAGCTCCTGTCTGCCAGTTAGACCGTTCTGTGCCTGAGCCATCGCCCAGCATGATGACCAAAATATATTGTCTACAAACTGCTCAGACTTTCCAGCAATGCTGCAGCTCTGTTGAAAGCATTTACCTGGCTAGAATACTGTCTCTTTTGATACCAGCAACACGTAACTTCTGAAAGACCTCCTGGTCCATAGCAAGTGTGCATCTTCTAGTATTTTGATGAGGACTTCCAATTCTGAACCTTCCTCTTGAATTTATAGTTCATTTGGAGTCTTTATACCTGATACCATACTTATGTAATATTTACTGATGGCTAAATACCATTACTTTAATTTTAACTATTAAAAAGCAGGAGCATATTTAAATATGGAATTTAAGTGTTTTAATAAATGCACACATTTTAAAATAGTGCAGTCAGATACCTTTTTTAGTGTAAAGGTAAACAAACCTTTATGGATTGAGGTAAGGATTCATAAAGTAAACAGTTCTCTGTGCTTTATAAGTATCTTATTGTTGTACAAGAAACTAATTTTGCTCATAATGAGTCTTGTAATACTATCAAGAGGATAATCTGAAATAAAATAAGTTTGGGAATGTATGCTTTAATGAGCGTATGCTGCAAGCACATCCATCTGTAAGTCTGAACTTTAGCGTTTAGGTAATAACTCTGCTTTCAGTTTGGCATCTATCTTATGGTCAGCACTATGTCACTAAAATAATTAAGAAATATTAAGTGTCGTAAGATCTTCCATTTGAAATGCTGCATTAGAAACAGAGTTTTGCTAAGTTATTTTTGCTTGCAACGTTGGCATATAAGAATAAGTTTCTTTTCCTTTAAGGCTCTTGGGGCCCGGTGAAGTCCCCACATTCTACGCATTCCTGTGGGTTTTGAATTGCTCTTAATGGGTGAACATATGAAGACTTAAAAATGCTTTACCCCCTGCCATAAATTATTCATACCAATAGGCCAGTCCTGCTGCTCCTGCACAGGCTGGAGAAGCTGGTGAACAACACATGGACAGACTGATATTCCTAAGTGCTTTAGCATGAATCATGTTGGAGAGGTTTAAGACAGCCAGCAATTCCCTGAAGATGGAGTGTATGGGCTTTCTTCTTGGAGCATGTGCTCATAAGAAACCCTCAACTTATTCTCCAGCTAGAGTGCATTCAAAAGGTCCTTCTGAGTATATTAAGTAGAAACACTTCAGCCTTCATTAGCAGGCCTAAAAGTGAGCAAGAGCATTAAAGAAAATGTTGGTACACAAGTTAGATATGATCCTGAGCCTGCAACAAGCAGCTTTCAGAAAGCACTAAAGCAGGACTGAGACTCTGGCTTGCAAAACACTAAATTCATCTGACAAAGAGAAAGATAGAATGAATGTGTGAAACAAGCACAGGGAAGTTCACTGGTGTGAGGATGCTGCATCCCTATTCTTCAGATCAGCTTAAGCATGCAGCAGAGACCCACGGATGAGCTGGCACTGTGGAAAATGCAAGCAGCAATCTGCACATACGGCTGCTAGTTTTCAGGTTATATATAAATGTCTCAACTATAGGCTTTTTCCCGTTTAATTTTGTGATGACAGAACCCCCC
This sequence comes from Amazona ochrocephala, assembly GCA_039720435.1. Lineage (NCBI taxonomy): Eukaryota > Metazoa > Chordata > Aves > Psittaciformes > Psittacidae > Amazona > Amazona ochrocephala. Next base: position 16,955,076 of record CM077879.1, read on the forward strand.
AGTTCAACAAAGTGCAACCCCCTATGGATGTCATTGGCACATACGTAAGTGCTTTGTTGAATTAGGGCCAATGGCAGTGATGATATCAATATGTGGGAACCAGATAGTAGGGGTGTAGTAGATTCATGAACCAAACCTCAAAAAGCTGGTATTAAAAACTTCGAAATTAGTTGAACATTTTTTCTTGGCACCCACGGTCAGGGAAAGGCAGATATGTGAGATGCTGAGGAGCTTTTTAATTGCCCTTTTTGTTGTTGTTGTTTTGCTTTTACTTTGATATTTTATGTTCTTTATTCCTTTTTACTCATGTATTTAAAAATAATAACAGTGTTATTTTAAATTTCTATTACACCATAAGATATGAAGCTGCACAATATAAACCCAAAATAATTATTACTCCTATTAGGAATTATTTTTGATGAAAAAAGCAGCATGTTAAACTTAAAAGAAAAAAGGTATAGTTCTTCAAATCCTCAGCCAGAATCAGAGGAAAAGCCCTCAGAAGCAGAGATTCATTATACAGGCAGACCAATCTAAACTATAAGGTCAATGCACTTGTGTAGAATTTAAGGATTACTGTAGGATCTTTTTCATAGGTTTATGTTTGCTTGTCTTAAAATAAAACAGACTAAAATTGGTTGAATTTCCTTACAACTATGTGATTAATATATCCTCATTAGAAATCAGTTAGCTCTGATAATTCCCATTGGTGCCATGGCTGATAAACTGAATGCCAATCAGTGTAATAAAAACAGTGAAATATAATTTCTTGTTGTTCAAAGTGATGATCAACTAATCAGCAGTGAATTTAATCGGAACATATCAACATCAATCAAACATATTAGTGCTTGCAAGCTATAATAACCAGCTATGTCTGACAAGTTATGAGTACTGAAACAATTGTAGACCGTATGCACATTGAAACATACAGTTTACACATACATATGCAAACAGTTTAAACATATAAGAATGTAAAACTTCCACGAATAACGTAGTTAGCCTTGTAGTAAATGTCTATCGCTTGAACAGCCTATGATTTCTAAAATCTGTACTGTGCTTTATTGCTAATGGGTCCAAGAGGCTCTTACAAACAATGCCACTTTTTCTGCATATCCTGTAAGTGTGTCCACACAAAAGCTTTAATCTCTTCCCCTTTGCTAGTGAGCAGTAAGTAGGGAGAAAAATGGACCTAATGTTTTCCTAGATTTTCTTTCCTTACTTAAACAGTAAGGAGGGGGTAAACTGGAGACCCTCATCTGTTCACAGTCTCACCCCACCAGTAGGGGCTCAAATAGATTTAAGATGTCCTTCTGGAGAAAAGCCTGGCAGGCTTTAGAGCAGAGACACGGGTTACAATTGAAATAGCTTCCAGGGCAGTAAAGGACTATTTTCATCCCTGTCATCAAAATTCAAGCTATTTACTGAAGAACTTGAGCTCAGGCATATAGGATTAGTTGGAATTTATTAATTCCTCTGGTGGAAATCTAGACTTCACTGTTCAGGTCCTGACCTTTAAGATGAATATATTTGCAGTGTTTAATTCTGCTCTGCACATGTTTGTGGTAATGACTGAAGACCTGAAGAATAATTTTGAAGACTATTTGCTATTAAGAGAAGCATTTTAATTTATCTTCAAATAGACCACAAGTGTACATCAGAGCAGCGTTCATCTGTTTGGGTTTAGTTCCTACGGCTGAATGAGTATTTTATAGTAAATAATCTATTTAATTGATCTAACCTTTCTCTGTTTGCATATTTTCTAAAGATACTTTATAATTTTCTTGGATTAGTGGAAATTACTCTTTCAATAGGTTCTCTGAAGATCACCTGTAGATTGTTTACATTTGAAAGACTCACTATTCAAAATCAACAATGTAAGATCTTTCTGAACATCACTTGCCATGTATCGTCATTTCTATTCACAAATTAGGAGACATTTCCGATGAAACTGCTCAGAGCTACAAGTTTAAATCCACTTTGTGAATAGTGTCGTTATTTGCAAAAGTTCTCCAACGGTCCTGCCCGTGAACTCATCTGCGGGAATATTCAGAGGAAGTAAACAGAAAGAAGACAAACAGCCAAGATGCATTCACTGTTTTTCTTGAGTGGATATTCTTAGAAAATATTTAGAAGTATTGGCTCTGTTATTAGTTACATAAATATTCATACAAATCTGTCTATCAGATTGCCTCCCTGAAATTACTCAGGCTTTTTTAGTGACTTGAAGAGAAAAGTCTCTTAAAAATATACTTCTGCACATTTTCCAGAAGTATAATAGACTGGATATGGCCTTATAAATTACAGGCTTTCCCATACTCATCCAGTCATGGGGCCAAATCTCAAAGTTAACTTTAATGGGATTTTGGCTCAGCAGGGTTGGAGGAAGGGCAGCAGAATTTAGCCTATGATTTATACTGCTTTCAGAAATTGCTCAGTGAAAAAAAAATACAGCAATGGTACTTACATAGTACAGTTGCATGTAATTTATTTTCTGTATAACCCACATGAAATTTAATAAGATATAAAAAACTCACATTTTTGACTGAAGACTTACAAATTCTAGCTTCAGTGAAAATAACTACTGGCTTCTCAAATGAGTTGCTCAGTAGTGTAAAAAAAGTGGAAAACATCTATTCATTGCAATGTGGTTTATTTGATTATTTTTACTTAAAAAAGGGGGAATTGCATTTCATGAGATGCACTAACATATGATAGAAATTAGGAAATGTGCTATAGCTGTGTTCTCAGCAGGGATGAAAAATGAGAATGCTCTGGCAGTCAAGGGAGATAGGGTTCAAACTCCAGGGCCAGGAGTTATATTAGTCTCTAGGATAAAAAGACTGATTTTCATTAAAGGCAGTGATACCCACTGCCTTTAGACCAGGAAAAAAAATAAAAAATTGTGGATTTAGGAGCCTCCTTTGTAAAATATCATAATGTGGAACAATCACCATAAAGAAAGCTGTTGTAAGCTATCAGCTTTGGTAACTTCTCCATAGACTTTTATACACACTTGTGTGTGTTTGGTGATGAGATATTAAGACAAAGTGGCAATCAAACCCTGATGTAGTCAATTCAAGCAGTTTTGTGGCAAGTAAATGGAATTCAGTGAATTATACTGTTTATGAAGTTACTGAGGTAAACAAAGCAAAGCAAAATGAAAAAGCAAAGCAGAGCTGCACGCATCCACTGGGGATTTCATCCAGCCTGCCACCCAGAGAATAGCTGCCAGCCACAGGGGCTTTGCTCTGCACCTAAAGATTTAGACATCCTTTGCAGAAGAGAATGATACAAAATTGTTAATGATGTACATAAGTTTACTTTGGTGCAGTAGTAATTCTTCTCATGGAACACGTATGTTGATTACAGACCCAGGGACTGTTAAAAGAAGACAAAAGAAGAAATGCCCAAATTTTAATTGCCAGCAGTTCAGTAAAACTTGTTCCGTATAGCCACAGGGCTAATATGTGCTTGTTGTTCTTTACAACTATAGCACAGCAGCTGAGAGACGCTGGCTTTACACGCTGTGCAAGGATGACTCAGATTAGACATTGGGAACAGACTGCCTGGGGCAGCTTTGATGCTGGAGGTCTGTAAGAAGGAATTAGATAAATATTTGTCAGGAATACAATAGATACGGAAAACCCTGCCTTGGTGCAAATGGCTGGATCCCTAGCAGCATTCCCAAACAAAGCAGTGTATACAAAGGTACAGCTTAGGTCGAAGCTATATATTCAATAAACCATAATCAGAAACTCTTGGCTGTTATATTGTTTTGACACTTATAATTAGTCCAAAACAATGATTTTAATTGTACTGTTCAGGCTTTAATTTAACCTGAACCATGTATTTCCCTATAAGTAAATACAAAGATAACCACAAATTCCACTTATTTTTTTTTTTTTTTTCAAGAGGGACACTGTTGCTTTATGCTCAGAAGTCTACACTAAACATTTAGAATTCCACTAAGGGCAAAATCTTTCCCTTGCATGCAGTGTTCTCAGAAATGAGGTCAGGCATTTCTCAATCCCTGGCAAGAAAACTTTCTGACTCATTACTCCACCACAAAGCATCCAGAATTTCCTCTTGGGTCCCAGTCAGATTGTTCAAATGCTTTGGAAAAATATATCTTTGACATCCCAAGAAAGGGAATATAGAAGAGGTGTCCTCATAGCATGAAAGGATTAGAGTCCTCTTAGATTTAAAGCGGAACATCTTGCGATTTCCAAGTTATTATTATTTATTAATTCATGCAGTGGGTATCACAAGCACTGAAGTGTTTTACAGAATTACAAATTCTACTGTAAAAATGTGCATGTGAATGTTATGGACACGGCTGACACGTGACCAGTTTTCTTGTAGGACTCGGAAATCACCAGAAACCATCATTATCTTTGCATGGGGATGACTAAGACACCCCTGCATGTTTGCTGGGCACTTCCAAATGTCCCCAGAGCTTCTTGGTCCTGAGGTTAAGACATCAGGTGCTCACTTAAAGCGCTTTGAATGCCTCCTACGTTTTCACTTAATGATTGATCCTATATGCTCATCCAAGCCTTCTTGTGGTCAGAAATGGTTTAGCAACTCCCACAGGAGAGCAGGTAACTCAGGTAACTGGCACTGCTATCCACTTGTGTCTTTAGAGAGCCTATATACTCAAAGAATGCCTTACACAAAAAAGACTGTGAGGACTCAAGGTTGGGAGGGAGGAAGGACAAATGGCAACACTGAGTTGGTGATGAATTCATATTCCTACATCACATATCCATCTCGAGCAGAGGGAAAAATGAGGCAAGCAAGGACCACTCTCACTGTGTTGGACTGGTGAAAAATAGAAACCTCTCCCTCAATAAAATGGCATTTTTTTGCTAGTGAGAAAGCAGACAAGATCTCCTGCCTTGTAATGTGCTGCAAAGCAGCTGTAAGGCATGATAACTGGTAAGGAGAAGCTTTTCCTGAAAGAGAAGCCCCTGCCTGTGTATATGGCTGACCACCATCCCCCTTCTTCTGTCTCCTCTGAATTGTTCCGATAAACTCTAACACTGACTTTGGTACTGGAAGGACAAGGTTAAAATGCTTGTAGGATCCCCAGGTGGTCCCAGACACCAGACAAGCTTATTCAGAAGCATTCATATACATAGATGGTGGTTCCTATTTAAGCTTAAAGTAAGTAAATAAATATACTAAATTAGTTAGACTGATCAGTTTGTGATCTTAAAAATGCAGAATTATGCTTACACAATTAGCTGTTTCCAAGCCTTATTTAAGGCATGAGACAGAAGAAAAATAGCACTGCTTTACCTGTGCACAGGACTTGTCCTGGAGCTGGAGATCCCAAGGACTGGAAGACTTCAGAGTGGCTTAACACCGTTTCATACTTCTATCCCTACATGCTGCAAAGGCTAGGCCCTCCTTATGCACCCCTGCTACTGCCATCTCTAGTAACCACATCATCCAATCCTATCTAGAAAATTTCTCTTTCTGACAGAAAGAAAGCTTTTCCACCCCATTTAACCCATTCTGGAAAGCAGTAACAGAATATAATTTGTTTAGTGCATGACTATATATCCAGGGCAAAGTGGCAACAGGCTGCTTTAGAGAAGGTGAAGTGTCATGTTAACATATTATATTCCAATATTAGTCATCTGATTTAATATTTAATATTTCCTTTTTTGTGTTTAGATAAGAATTCAGCAAGCTTTCTCAATCATCTCCCACACTTTAGCTTCTTGAATATTGCCTGCCCTGTCCCTCACAGCACTTATTCACACATTAGGAAAATATTGACATGGTGTCGCTATCCCATTTGTGCAAAGGTCTCCTCTGCTGTTGACACGTCTGTTCCTTTAATCAGCCGTAAGAGTGCCGATGTGTCATACAATCAGTGACAGACTTTTATGAGCCCAGCCCAGTAGCTCTGAAGCGTGCACAGCTCCCAGTGACTGAAGTGGGAGTTTTAAATGTTTAAGGGCAGCAGGATCAGAACAGTTCAAGCAAATGATTCCTGCCTGCATTCACAGAGGACAAAGAGAAAACTCTTGACTTTTAAACAGAGCTTTACTTGCTGGGACTTCTAGCACTATATTTTTCATCACTTCTTGTCTTTACATAGCCAATAATTATTATAATGAAGAAAGTGCTTGACTTTGTTTTCATTCAGGGTAGCAGAAAAACTCTTCTTTTTTTACCAGCATACTACACAGTGGTTCCCGGGAATTCAACTGCGTCCAGGTTTCCAGGATCAGGCCCTGATTGATCTCATTTCACGAAATCATGAGACTGGAAAAACTGTGTTTCTGCCAGAAAATGAGTCGAGTATGTTTTGTCGCTTAGACCAAACAGATTAGGCCCATCTTCCAGAGCTTCCTGATCAGTTAAAGATGTTCTTCAAGACACTTTTGTCCCAAAGCAGCATTTATATTTCCCCCCCTTTTTACGGCTCTGTGTTTGTCGTTAATAAAACCTGGCATATATTTGCTTTCTCTTTCCGAAAGAGTTTTTTCCCTATTTAAAGAACTTTTAAAGTCTGCCCATTACCCCTCACTAGCGCAGGATTGCAGACTGGGCAGCCCAGCAATTGTAATCCAGCCAGTAACTGACTGAGCTCCTGAGCAGGCAAGTCAGACAAAGCTCTCACTGTGAGAGATGCTGGGATCCATTTCTGAAGTGAGGCTTGCGGGAGAAAACATAAATACAGGACTATTGATTTGTGATTCATTTCAGCCTTTTCCCCTACTCTTGTAAAAGGGATTGTTCTTATACTGGGCACTGCAGAAGACAGTAGTGGGTGTTTGCTAGGCTCATGGTGACTTTAATGGCTACTGAGAGCTTTCAGTAAGTTGTATGAGAATGAAATCTCACCAATTTATTACCATCTTGGTTTTGGTACCTTGTGATAAATGCAGGAGTTGTGCCACAAGGCAGGCACATTACATGTTGTTTGTGTTAAAATGGCAGGGATATTCTTCCCGCCTTAGGCAACAAACTAACTGTGGCGTTTAAGTGAAAAGCTTCATTTTCCACTTCTTACCTGAGCAATGGATTCAGGTAGGCAATTCTGGATTTTTGGGTGTCTAAATCAGCTAATAGAAAAGGCCTCTCTTCCCTAACGAAGACAGCTTCTCCTCCTAACTTGTTTTCGGTGAGAGACTGAATACTTTCAGCTCCCCCGCCCCATCCAGACTGGTTTCAGAAGTTTTGCAATGCTGAAGCAAACTAAGGGAGGAAACAGCGCAGATAACGATGAAGGAGTGTCAAATAGCAGCCTTGCATGCACCACACTGAATAAAGGCTTTCTTAAGGCTGCTTTATTTTGATGGGGTGTGTGTGCAATTTAGACTCTGTTTAGCTTTCAAACTGCCAGTGAAAGGACAAAATGGAGCAAATTAAAGTACACATTCACTTGGGCACATCTCACCTTCAGCACTGTTATGGTGTTTTTTTGGTACATTTTTAGAAGAAAAACTACCATAAGAATGATTTCAGGGCATAAAGCTTAGATTTGGGAGTGGAATTTCTCAAAGCTTCAGAGTATGTGAAATGAAAAATGTGCTTCTGCCTGTTGTGGAGGTGAGGAAGCAGGGCAGTTCAATTGTAGACCTCAGTTTTCTTCATGTCCTGGCCTAGACAGGGCTCTGTGTTTTTGTTTAGCCCTGTACATGTCTGTTCAGCTGCTCTCATCTCTCCTTGGGAACACAAGAATTGGAAGGTTTTGAGGAGGAGAGGAATTTACTAAATTAACAAATAGAGATATTTTATTGTTTTTTTCTGAAGTGTCCAGAAAACAAATGGACGAAACAGTCACTGTGACATCTTGTCAGTTCTACTCTGCCTTTCCTCCCGCTCTCATAGGCTGTGCTGAAATGCAGCTATCTACAAATCTGTAAGGTATGAATCATCTCACACATTGCCAAGGTGAAACCTGACAACTATTTAACAGCACCACTGCAACACTGTGGAACATTTTAAGACAGGAAATTAAGAATACCCGAGCCAACAAAAGCCGCAGGGGGAAGTTTAGATGGACGGAATTTAATTACTTATGTTGGAATTTGGCCAGGACACCAAAATTTACACCACAACCCTCCTGTAAAGTGCCATCAGACCTTTAATACTAACAACTGGTCAAAACATCAGCTTTAGATCTGCTCCAAACGAGAACAGCGCTAAAAGTTGTCTAAGACCTGCTGAAGTCTTCATTTAATACTGACTGACAGGAAAGACTACAACATCCCAAGTCAAGCAAACCAGCTATAGTACAACAAGAAAAATACCTTTCCCAGCAGCACTGGAGGTTTTCTTCTCTAGAGGTAGCTTAATAGTCTTAATATTTTTAGGAAAATTCTCTGTATTTTCAGAAATGCATCAAGTGACTTGGTAATCCCCCCCCTCCCAATTTTCATTATCTCAGAAGTCAAAATATCCTTGTGTTGCCCTTGCAGAGCCCCCAGATACACTCGAGTGCTCAGCCTCTTGTTTATTGCCATTTATACCACGGAAAAGAGGCATACGATAGTGAATAACTGTGTGTAGACTTGAAAGGGAATGTTAAAGCCTGAAAGTCCATACTTTTTCACTTCTCACATTATTTTTCTAAAGAAAGCTGTATGGTATTTAATGCTTATTTGTTGGGAAGATGAAAAATCCTGTGGGTTATCTTTTCTGGAAGAGTAGGATTTCTGCAGATCACAATTCTTGAAATTCCTTAGGCTGAGGAATTATGTCAGCCCTGAAAAGCATGGATTCATTACTTACATCTTGTTACTCTGTTGACATAATTCCCTAACAGGCTGGGACATGAGGTGTCCCAGTTTGGTACTTCAACCTACAGTCACTGCTTTTGCCTTCTTTAAATAGTAAACAATTCCATATCTGAGTTCCTGTTTTCAAAAGTCCTTTGAGCAGTACATCAATGTAGAAAAGAAAATCTTGGTTAGTTGTGGGCTACTAGCAATTTATCAAGCAGTATTAGTTATGTCTGTGGGATATTTTTCAGTATCTGAGGATTATTAATAGAGACACTATATACATGGTGATTATTCCTTGACTAATAATAGAGATAATATTGATATGAAGCCCAGTTTCATTAACACCTTAGTAAAGAGACTATGATGTGAAGGGTATTTTTTCCTTCCAATTTGTAATCAAAAGTTATTTAATAGTAAAATCAGCCTCTACTTATAACAGAGGTTGCGGACTTTGGGACTTGGCAGAGCCAGCTTCTGGGCTGCTGGGAGCCAGACTCTTTTTGATCTTCATATTGAATGGTTTCCTTTGATCACCTAGACAATAGATCATAAAAGAACAGAGCTTTTAGCCATATCTCCCCAAATTTGCAGGTAAATAATGAGATGGTCTGAACTGAGGCTGGAGTGTAAGATTTTTAACAAACAATTCTTCCCTTTGAAGTAGACTTAGTAAAATTAGCATATAAATGAGCAATGCTGCTACATAAGGACATGTGGCTGAAGAAGAGGGATAATTGGACTGAGTGGGTTAGTTTCTAAAGGAGGTCGTTTGCTAAATGACCCGCAGTGAGACTACAAGTGTGTTGGTTTTGTGAGTGGGAGATGAGATTTGAACAATGGTGTATGCTCAAGTTGAGGACCCCCAGCCAGTGTGGGTGAGGACTGGAGCTTTGTAGCTGGCCTGGAAAGTGCAATTTGGGTGGGAAGCAGTGCAGACATAGGCCATGCCTCTTTGGGAAGAGGTAGCCTAACCGATGCTGTAACGTCAGGATGTGGTCCGTTACACCAATATTTGTCTCCGTTATTTTCAAGTATGCAATGCTATTCAATATGCTCATTCATAAATCTCTGGAGCTCCATTTGCTGTGCCTGTGAAGAAGGACCATTATACTGAAATATCTGCCAGGGGCTGCACAGACTAAACTCACCAAACTCAGAAAGCTAAAACAAGGGTTTAGTGTGGTTGTAGCAGGTTAACATTAGGATTTTTGAGCTTCACAGCTTTTGATTTCACCAAAATCCAAGGAATTACCTCTCCCAATGGGAAACTGCCACCTCATTACAGGTACCTTGGGCTCTCTTCTCTCCGTGTGTCTGGCACAGCCCGCCTGGCACCAAATGGCTTTGTTGTTCCATGGCAGGGACACATGGCTGGAGCTCTCCAGCAGCTCAGGTGTTCCCTGATTTACTAAATGAAAAAGAAGTTACATAATTAATGTGTTTAATTAAATAAATACATTAGATAAAATAAATTCAGTTAATTAAGTTATTTGGTTTTGAGTCAGGTTTCAACCAGAATTTCTGAGTGTGCTTGAAAGAATCATGCTCAGTTCACTGGGACTTGTTTCTTTGTTCACTCTGACAAAAACTGAACTTGAGATTGACAGGGGACAGTAGACAGGAGGGAGAGTGATCCCAAAGTCACCTGAAAGGCCAACAGGATAGTGTTGTGGTACAAAACCCAAGCTCAAACCTCCCCTGTGACTGAGTTGAAGGAAAGACAGGGACTAAATTTCTGCACATACAGCCAGCATCCTTTGGATCTGCTAAGTTGTCCTTTGGCCCAGGTACTATTGAGATCATCTTTGTCCTTCAACAGCAGATGAGATCACCCTCCCTCTAGTGTAACCCTCATGTAACATGCGAGGCTGAGGACTGAATCCAGCTCTTTCACATCTTAAGTGAGTGTTAAGGGCAACATTTTTGCCAAGATATAAATGACATTTCAGTTTCTTGTGACTGCAACCTGAAAAAAGGGTCTGTATGTCAGATTTTCCCCCATTATAACTCTCCTTTCCTGCCCTCAGAGACCTGTTAGGACAGGACTCCATATTACTGGTGTGTGCAGCATCCCTCTGGGATCTTCCATTCACTGATGGAGCACAGTCAAAGGCTTTTTAAGGGGGTGAAGGTGGGCACAATGGGCTGCAGCAGCCAACAGGGAGGAGCCAGGCACCTGCTCTGACACAGATCTTTGATGCAAGAAGAGGATTTGGGGAGGTTCTGTGTAGGTGCTTGAGGTTGGAGAGCCCTGGGTGGGTTTGGACAAAGAGAATTTCATGCAAAACATTAGAAAGAGAGGTGTAGCATGGCAGAGGCCGGGGATTCTCCAGCTGGGACCTAGGCACGTTCATGAGAAGGATCAAGGAATGTAGATGATTGTAATGGATGATTTAGAAACAGGAGTTTTGGCACAAGAGAGAGGGAGGGCTAGGATGGGGAAACAATGGGCACCAAAGGAAATAGATTTATTAAACATCTTAGATGTTGGATTTGGGGCAAGAGAATCTACTGCCCTCACCCGCCTTTGGTACTGGCAACAGGAGCAGCCTATCCCAAATAAACAGAGCTGATTTCTTTCAGAAGAATTGATATGAACTTTTTCTGCACTTCTGAAATCTTTCTGTCCTCACCTTTTATATTTATTAGTTCAAAGTGATGCACCAAAAGTTGACCTGAATTCTCAAACCGCATTTCTTCTGGCAAATAAACTCTTCACTAAAAACATATGTGCCTGTCACTACACTAAGAGCATGCAGTCTATTTACTCGCTGTTTGGCTGATGGCTGGCCCCTTCCCAGCAGTGCAGAGGAGATGGAAGGCATTAAGAAAAGCCCTGAATATTGCTGGCTGAATAGTCTGAAAAAAAAAAGGCTACGGAGGATAGGAGTGAAATCCTATCGCTGCGAGTGGCACTTCGAGGATTTTGCTTCAAAGTTCCTATTAAAAAAAGGAAAAAAAAAAATAAAAATCAATGAAAGCCACCCAAAAAAACCCCATGCACGGCGCTTTGAAACCACACCAGTGTGCCTCAGAATGCATGGGATTGTAAACTTCAATAAATAAAAGAGCCTTAGTTGTAGGCAATGCACTTTAACAGCTCAGCTCAGTGTGGACTAACCTCATGAATACACATTCCAGAACTGGCCTCTTCATCACATGGAGGAAAGAAGCAGACGAGCTGCAGATAGACATGCACAGCATCTGCTAAGACTCCTCTGCCTGGCTGCAGCTCTAACACACCTACTGTTCCTGCAGAGCCCATTACACAGTGGGACCTAAGCCAGCCTTGAGCTGATGTGCTTCTCTGAAGCCTACTGGCAGAAAGGATGGGTGAACGGGATCACTGAATGTGGAGCTGTTGCTCAACGCCACCCTTAGTACAAGACACAGAGGTCCTCAACAGAGCTACTGGTTCAGTTCAAGGTATTTTAAATAGCAAAGAGGGGGTGAGGAGACTGAGAATAATGACAGCTTCAAAAAGGGACTGAACTGTGCTGTGCCAATAGCCTGACTTGGATACACCAGCAAGAATTGTGTCAATAAGGACAGGACTAACCTACCGTCCTTAAGCTAGTGCAGTAGCATTAGAAAAAGGATGTATATCCTCTAAATGTATTTCCCAGCACAAAGTGCAGGTCAGTAGCTCAAGCAGGTGGCAGGACACAGGAGGGAGTTTCCAGAGTTTCAGTGGGATAGGAGGTGTTTAAGGAGTAAAGGGGTTAAAGTAGGCAACACCTGCTGTTGGGGCTTCCCTGGAACTGAAAGTCCCTAGAACTGAAAACAAATCTCATGGGATGATGAAGAGTAGAACAGAAGGAGTGGGTTTGGTTTTTTTTTTTTCCACACAGGGGTGTCCATTTGGTGGTATAGGGAGGGAAATGTTTTGCTACGAAAGAGGAATAATGATCAAGGAAAGATATGGGAAGCAGAGGAATCGCAGGCTGAAGTAGGCTTAGTATGAAAACAACTGGGGGTTTGAAAAATTACCAGAAAAGTGATATTCTCAAGAGTGCAAGCAATAGCACAGGCTCCACTGAAAATGAGGTTAGTTTTGGAAATTAACATCACATCTGTCTAGTTCCAATAAGCCTTGTCCATTTAGAAATGGAACTCATGCCACGAGATACCTGCTATAAATAATCAAATACATTATAACCTGGACATATCCTCTACATAGAATAATCCGGCTATAAAACTGAGAATAAAGGAATTTGCTGGATGACTAGCACTTAAGAAATTGTTCCCTGGTGGGTTATTTGCAGCCTATTCTCTACTTCAGTAGGAGTTTATGTTGAATAACTCACAGCTGTGGATATACCTGCGCAATGGAATTTGAAACTACTAATAAAGGGATCCAAATTGGCACAGCTCCAGTCAGGACTCATTAATGTTAAGATATACAAGTGTCTTGGGTCATGTAAAAGGCTGAGTGACTTCAGCGCAGAACCATGGATGCTCAGGTGGAGGGGTGGTACCAGGCGATGAAGGATGGGACAGTGGCAGCTAATGCAGAGCTGTGTGCGCTGTGCCCCTCACCAGGGCACCTTGTGCTTTCTGTGAGGAACCACGGGTGTGCCACGAGGCCAGCTGAGCTCTGAAGCTTTTTATCTTTGCATAGAATGTGGAGTCCTCAGCGCAATCCTTTTGTGGGAATCTTTGGAACCTGGAGGGCTTTTTAGGAACAACAAAAAGGGAGAAGGAGTTGGTCCTGCTTGCTGCCCTGTATGCACTGAAAATGCTATAAAGCCACCCAGGTACAAAACAGCTGTGTGAGGGCTGTTCACTTCTGGTCACATTTGAAACACCAGCTGCCACAAGAACATCCCAAGATGTGAGCACAAGCTCACCTGGAAAGCCAGAGCTGACAACTCTTTATGATTTGTTGTTTTTTTCTTTATTGTGACCCTCCTGGATTAGTCTATTTTTGGATATTGAAGGGAACTGGGGAAGGGAGGAGAGGAGAAAGATGGAATAACTGATGCTTTGGGTGATCTATATTACTTGTATGTCCTTCAAGCTACCTCTCTGCAGTGTTTACAAGCATATTTCTGTAGAGAGCTGGGCAGGACATGAGCTGTGTAATTCACTCTGCAGCATCGTGGCTTAGTCAGGAGCCTTGAGAAGGGAACCTCATCAGCCCACCCCTGGCTAAATCAAAGGCGCTTATATTTGATATTCAGCTTTTAGTTACAGCATTTTTTTAAGCATTTGTTTTAAATCAAAACCAAATTTGTGGTGCTTGTAGCTTCTTGAAGATCCAGCCTGGAAAAAAAATTACCAATGCGTAAGTTCAGATGTCAATATTTGGAAGTAACTGAAAGAAAAAGTGGAGTCAAACCAAATGAAAAGGTTCTGGTTTAATAAAATAAAAAGTTTAAGAAATCATGATTTTGGGGATTATTATTTTTGTACATCTATTCTAGCTGTTTCATAGAAGTCTGCAGTCATAGACAGAAAAGTCAAATGGCCACAAACCTTCCCTCTAGGGAACCACAAGTTTGTTGGAGATTGCGAGGTGCTCGGCTGGGGGCAAGGCACAGGTGACCTGGTGTAACAGTCCCAGAATAGCTGTGACTGCAGCCAGGCCTTTGACGTGACAAAATGACTCCACTGGTTTCAAGGTAGGACTGCCCATGTGTCTTGTTTATTTTACGTCAAAGGTTATTTCAAATTAATCCATCTGTTAATCGGTTAAAAGAGATTGTCGTGGTTAAAAAAACAACAATTTCGTGTTGACCTCTGTTATCACAGATGATTAAAAAAAATCCATTAATACAATGAATAAAAAGTAAAATAAACATTCCATTTCCTTTCCAAGTCTTGGTCTTGCAGCTATGTGCCCACCCTGGTACCCGGCAGAGCCTGCATGAGGCCCACCTCTGGAAGGTTTCCTTCATTACTGACTGCCGTTTTCTTCCTCAGTATATGGGCTTTTCTTGGAAACTGCTTTCTTGTAGAGTTCCACTTTCTGAAGTGACAAACTGCTCAAAGGCAAGTACACAGACCATTCCTTCCCTCTCCAATCCTTCCCTCCCCAACAGTTCCCCTCCCTACTTGAGAACTGGCTATACTGCAGGTCCCACAATAAAATCATACTTGACAACTCTGTTTCCATTTGAAAAGCCCACTATTGGGGACTATTACATGATCTTCAAAACATTGCCTCCCTGTGAAGCACCACTGTTCAGTTACTCATTATAAACTGACCATTAGTGTTTTTCCCCCTCCCTCACAGGAATGCAGCTGGCATCTACAGTAAAGCCAAATGTTGCTGCATGAAATTTGTGGGTTAGGCCCTTCTCAAGGGAGTTTTGACTTAAAAGAAAGAAGGTGGGGGGAGGAGGATATTTAAAAAGAATATATTTTCTGGGAGAAAGGAAGCTGATTTAGGTTATATTTTTCTGAGCCCTTAGGCTGAAATAACAGCAAAACATGGAAGTTTGTCAAGCAAAGCCAACCTGAAACTTCTTATCCCTGCTGACACAAAGCAGATGAGATAGTTGTGATATGTAAAAATGAAATTGCATTGCTCCTACAAAGTTTGGGAACCACAGTAAAGGTTCTTGATCACTGTCCAGGGACACCTTAGTTGTGAGCCCCGCGCCTACAAATTGAACTCCTGTAGCATTTCACACCTGATTCACATCAGAGAGGCTGGTAATTTAAGCACAGAGAGAATCATAGAGCTGCCGAAAAACCTGTATGAAAAAGATAGTTGTCTCAGTTGCTCACCTTTTGTTATCACCCTTTGGAACATGAGTTTAACCTGGAGGGGAGATTTCAAAGAAAACAGCTGAAAATTCCTTTTCAAAATGGAGTTTTCAGTCAAACACAGACACAAGCCCCAGCATCCATCAGTTCCTAAATTTCACACCTTCTGAGTGCTGAATTTGATCTCTCTTAGCAACCCAGGAGCAACCTACCTTGGTTTTGATGAGTTTGTCTTGTGGAGCACATGTGAGTCCTGCGTTTTGTTTTACACGTAGCCAGAAGAAGATGGAAAGTTAAAAACTTTGGGCAAAGCAGAAAACAAATTTTCATAAGCTATCAAAAAGAGATGAAAGAATGAAAGAAAATTGAATACAAAAAACCCCTCAATCCAGCATCTGAAAGCACCACACACAGTCCCTAAAAGCTTTTCCAGTACTCAGACCCCCCAGGAGATCACTCAGGGAGGATAAAACTCTATGTGATGAAATGAGGGTTGCAGACAAATGTGATAAGGAGTGTTAAATGCCTGCTTCATATCAAGCATCTGCTAAAACGTTTCCTAATGCACTTACAAAGGAGACCCTAACTTTATACATTATAGCTGTTCAATATATAATTATACATAGTATCTCAGATGGATTCAGAGTTGTTGAGACAGAGCTATTAATTAAACTGGGGTGATACACAACTTGAGGATCTCCAGAGATTAGACGGAATTCATTTTAGCATGATATAAGAACTGCTTTGCTCTCCCCTACCCCCAAACACACTCTAACAACTGTTCTCATGCCATATCACAACTGGCAAGATCTTGGACACCTGAGAAGCATTTTTACCATAGAGCACTGTAAAAACTATAACAAAAATAACCCAAACCCAAAACTTCGCCACCCTCGTAAAATCCCCCTAGCCATGCACAGAAAGGAAAGGAAAACAACCTGAAGTTTTAGATTCCAGTTACGAGCACTGACTGAAAGGATCCTAAGTGGGGATGTCCAACAGGCATGGGGGCACCCTGGGTGGGCATTTATCTGCATTCAGCTGAAGTACATTCCCCCGCTAATGCGCTGTAATGGCGTTCAGCACATGAGCTGTCCGGGATGGATTTAGTAACATATCCAAACCAAAGCTTATCAATCTATTCCTGTTCCTTGTAAAGTTGATGGAAGCACAGTCAGGAGTTTCTTGGGGAGCTGGAGTGGCTGTGCTCTGCTGTGGCTGGATGCTTTTTATAAAGCTTTGATTCTGTGTGCACAAGTGTATTATTCTCTGATGTCATCTTTACTGCATGATGGTGTTTTAAAGTGTGCTGATGGATTAAGACTGCCCA
Source organism: Amazona ochrocephala (assembly GCA_039720435.1). NCBI lineage: Eukaryota > Metazoa > Chordata > Aves > Psittaciformes > Psittacidae > Amazona > Amazona ochrocephala. The sequence continues at coordinate 16,971,867 of CM077879.1, forward strand.
TAGACCCATTAAAATTATTTCTTGGTGTAAGGAATATAGTTCTTTTATTTCAGAACTGACTCATAGGGTCAGAGAAGAAATGCTGCTACAGTCAGATTGCTCCATCACTGTTCCTAATAAAGCCTCTCCCTTGAAAAGAACTGGTACTAGTGGCTGTCAAAATAACATGCTAAATTAGAACGGATTTTAATACTGTCAGTATTCAGTAGAAATTCATGTTTTCTCATGAAATAGCAGCATAGTGCATACATTTAGAGACTTCCAAAAGTGACTCTTTATCCAAAGGTACCATCTGCCATTCTGCAGTGCTGGGGTACCACCAGACTTCCTGGTAGAAGCATAATGATATGCCAGCATAACATCAGTTCTATGGGATGCTAAATATTCAGTAGCTCCTCTTACATAGTAGAAGATTTGGGCCTTAGCCTTGTATAAAAATATGCTGTCAAAAAGCAAGAAAAAACATACAAATCATCCAGTCCTACGCAGTAAAACCAGCTGCTGGAGTTACTTGTGCCCCAGGGCAGCTTCAATTTGGACATGCAATATATCACCATAGGGCTACTTGATCAGAGTTGCAGTCTCAGGAAATTTTTTCAGGACTATTCAATTTCCATTAGCAGTTTCTCCAGGATATATTAGGCACAAACTGGGTTTCCTTCAGTATCAATCATCCATGTTTTCTCTTTCATCCTGTCTTTGCTAAAATGGGATTTTCATGGAGGTCATGAAATTGCAAAATTTAGCCTGTTCTTACAGCTGTTCTATCATTTAGGTTCCTTTAATGGTGTTTTGCAGCAAAGGCTGAGCAAGAAACCTCTCTCCTAGAGAAAACCCAGTAATGCCCAGTGTTTTGCCATTCCATTCAGTGGTTTCCTTCCACTCTAGCCCCATCTCTTTTTGCACACTTCAAGACTTGTTTTCCTTGGCAGCTCTCTGGTCATTAGGTACTTTTGCTCTGTTCCCCAAGGACATAAGCTGGTTACACTTCCCTAATGTGTGAGTGTAGCGTCTTCTCCAGGACCAAGTTTCCAAATCAGCCACTTGTTACTTTCACAGAGCCCCATGATGCTGCAAGCATACAAATACTATACAAATCCCAAGGTCCCTTCCAGATTGAATTATCCTACAGTGTTATTACATTCATACACGCCACTGCATAGATGCTGAAACCGGAGGACATCTTCTTTCTGAAAAGACTACAAAACTGCAAATATTGCTTATCTTTGCTTGTTATGAAAAAGGAGAAAGTAGGAGCTTTAAGAACTGCTGTGTTCTCACGAGGTGCAGCTGGTGAGACCAGCCAGTGGCTCATGTGAGGTGGGAGCTCTCTGGGAAGGGGACTCTGCTGACCCGAGCCCAAAACCAATATTAAGATTCCTAAACAAAGGAATTCAAACAATAACAAAATCCACTGGTGCTTATGGCTCTTGCATGGTCCAAGTCCTTTGAAACAGCAACCAGCTCTGTTATCAGTGTTCTTACTCAGTCACTTTATTAATTATGTGCTTCTGCTTTTCTAAGTAAAGTGCTGGAATTTCCTCTCTCTGATTTGTGAGGGCATTTCTCAAGGCCAGCATTTCCCTCCATTTTGCTAAAGCAAACAAGAGCTTTCTCTTTGAATGTATTTCAGCATCATGAGATGTTTCCTTCCTCCTATTAATAATTGCAGGGCTCCCAGAGGAAAGTGTCAACAGCATTATTTCCTTCCAATTTCTGAGAGATACAATGTTCTTGTAGGTGGTGAGATTAGATTACAGTAAAATTAATCATTGGTTTCAAGCTTTCATTCTTCAGGCTTCAACATCAGCTCTCATGAACCTGCTGCTTCAACTCACCTGCGATCTTTACTCACGTTTTCTACTTTCTCCACCAGATAGTTGTGGAACTGCAGTGTCATTTAACTGCAACCCCCACCCAAAAGGCATCAAGTCCAGTAGTTAATGTGATCATTGTACCTTAATTCTCTACCTGTAGGGTGTGTTCCCAAGGACAGGCACAAACACACGGGATCAGGCACAGGATCATAGGCTCTTCAATGAATTTACTGCATCATTTCAAACGTGGTAAGAAAATCTCATGTAGTAGCCCAGGGCATGGGGCTGAAGGAAGCAGCAATGCTGAGGCTGTGTGGTAAGCTGCTGCCCACCTCAAACCGCTTCACTGAGCCAGACCATTTGCACACCTCTTTTCAGTATAAATAAGTGAATAAATAAAATCAGCTAGCTCCGTCTGTTGCTCACCCCGACCACAATAGGGTGGATTGATAGCTGGTAGACAGGGTTTTTGACGAGATATGGAGAAAGCGTCCTTCCAGATTAATTCAAGGACGGCACTCTAAGGAGTCTGTTACCCATTTTTCAAGTGTTCCTATGTTTATTTACTGAAACAACAGGATTAATATGACACCATAAATCTTGTAAAAATTGAAATAGTAGTGCCAGTTGTGAAAGATTAATAATAAGCAATGCCTTTTAGAATGTGCTCATGGAAAAGTAATACGAATGATTAGTGGTTTTGAACATTAGAATTACAGTGTATAATTGTAATGTTATAGCAGCTATATAGGAGCCTTAATGGAATACATTGTGAATTTAATTATTTACATGGAAAAATTGGGGCTGATATAGTCACTGAATGATAGACCTACAGTTTCTTACCTCCTCAAATACTATGAATGAGCAGCACTGCTATCTATGCTGATGCACTCAGTCACGTTTGTTATTTAGTTGTAAATTCTACCCCACAGACGATATCCTTGTGCTCCAGTTCCTACAGAAACCTTTAGGCCTTTTAGGCTATCTTTTTGTGAGGCCAACCGTAGGTACCCAAATTCATCAAAGGAGGGTTTTGTTTGCGGGAGAACAGGACTCATGTTGGCAGTTGAGGTTCATCCTTCAGGCAGGGAGGGAGCTGACTCCTGCTGAAGAACCAAGTGGCCATGCAGGGTGCTTTGTCCTGTATGTCTTCTCCAAGGGTGGTTTCAAAACTATTTGTTGGAATCACATCCAGCAAAAGCATGCTTAAATAGTATGTACGTATGCTTGGGAGGCACATTTCCCTAGAGTGGCTTCTGGGTATACATACAGCAACTCAGAAAAAAACCCGGGAGTTCTTCAGATGCTTTTATGTTATCAGCAATATTAAAAGTACAGTTTCAGTCAAGACCAAAACCTCACTCCCCTGCACAAAAGGCAGGATTGTGTAGATTCAGTATCTTTGTGTTGGTAATTCTCCCTGTATTTGCCACCTTGCAGGGCTTCTCAGCTGCCTCGGGATGCAGGCGGGTGCCTCTGGGCTCAGCCGAGGGGCTTTACACACTGGGCTGTACTCAGAGTGGCTGCACCAGCCCAGGAGGTTTGCCTGCTCCTGTGAACAAGTGATTTGACAGCAAAGGGAAGAAAGAAGGAGAATTTTTAAAACCCTCTCAGCCCCAGTTGGGGGACTCATCATAAAACTATGAGACAGAATTCAGCAGAGTGGAAATCCCTGCTCTGAGAAGCCCCAGCCCTGGAAGGCGAGGGATGCAGAGTTCAGTGTGGAGGGGCGCTTGCTAGATGCCCTCACTCCCTTGTGCTCAGCTCTCACTGATGCTACCGACCCGCGGTGTTACACATCATTAATGTCAGAAAAAAGAGCCTCTAACCAAATTGAGCTGTGATTCACACCTGAAATGCAGACTTCCTTTTCTGCTGGAAGAAGAGAGTAGTTCAGTGAAACACCAATCCCAAAAATTCCTGCTGCATCATCCTGTACAGGGGCTTGTGTCATTTGCATGCAAGGAACTGTAAAAGCACCATATAAGAGCATATTTGTTAACACAGTTTATTGGCACACTTATTGGCAAAGCATACATAAAATACAGTTGTATTATATAACACACTGACTCACTGTGTCTTTACATGATGAGTTGAACATATTAATATGTAAATGAAAAAAAATTAGTTTCTCTTATAAAGTTTCACATAAATACACCAGAATAAAAAAAAACCAAAACAAAACAAAACAAAAAGGTAAACCAGAAAAAGGTTTGAGGGCTTTACAAAAATATTATACAAGAAATATACTATGAAAAGAAATAACAACAAAGCCAACTCAGGTACAATAATAAAAACACAAAAGTTTTAGATTTATTAAGCTGCCCACAAAGTTAATGGATTACATGGCTTTAAAATATCTGGATCGACAGCAATTTTACAAAGCATAAACTCTCATAGGACTGGGTGTCTTTTTCCACATAAAAATATTTCTCATGTCTTTGATGAAAAAAAGACATTTCTTGTTTCAGTTTTTTCTATTAAATGATGGAACGAGAATCTACTGGCATCAGCTAAACGTAAATGAAAAATGCTGGATCCTTGAAATGTTTAACTGATGAAAGAAAATTTGAGGAAAGAACAAAAGTTACTTTAAATTACTTTTCCTTAAAAACTGATCTTTTTCTGAAACAAGAAATTTCAGGTGCAAGTTGAAAAGCAGAAAATATATTACAATTGTAAAAAGTTTTACATAGTTACCTTAATGAGATCCTGAGCACTGATGACTTGTTTCAATATGGCCATTGTTTGATGAGGAAAAAAACAACCCCTTCCAATAAAATACATTGTCAGAAATTTGCCATGAGATGCTATTTAATTTTCAATTATTTTAACTGAGGTCAGTGCCAGTATCACATTGCATGTGAATGCTTCCAGTAAATTTATCTGGAAGTTTATACAAGAGTTTTCCCTAATTAAAAAAGTTGGATAGCTTTAGTTTAGAAAGAGATACTTTGAAATGATATCCATTGAAAGGTGTTTTTTTAAATTTTACTTTGAAGAATGCTGTGCAACAGTAATTAACAACCCACTGACATACACTGCAGCGGGTACTGCTGCAGAATAACCTATTGGGAAGCTTGTGGTGTGGGGTTTTCAGATTTAGCCTCCTGGTTAGCAGGAGGTTTGCTGTTCCACGGGCTGTTATTTCCCAGTGCAGGTGAATTGTTGAAATCTTCTTCATCATCCATGCCATTTGCTGCATCATACTGTGTATTCTCTAATCTAGTGATAAGCCTTTCGTCTTCATCCCCAAATTCGCCGCCCATCAGAGTTGGTTCTCCTACCACCATCACATCCTGTGAACAGCACCCAATATTTGTTATATGGAAACCTTGAGAGAGAAAAAATCAACTTAAAAAAATTATGTTAGAGAATTTGCGTCTCTTAACTTTGTGACATTTGAACAACAGAGTTAAAAGTTCCTGCATAGTAGGAACCAGGAGACAGGCTTACACTTTATTGCTAATTTAAATGAAAAGCTATAACAAATCTCTCTAGTTGCATGCTTATGGCTCTGGATCTCAGAAACCCCAGAACTGAAAAGCTGGTAGTCTGAAACAAGTGCATGATTTTAAGCATATAAGCAGGCCTTAAACCCCTGCTTGAAATATTTAGCCTTCATCCAGTAATTCTTTCCTGAGCCATTTTATTTGGAAAGGCACCAGGGTGCGTCTTGGCTGGAACTTGGCGAGATATGTATTTTAAAAGTAGTTTACAAGAAACTGCATTTCTTATCCTCAGACTTCTCCAATGTGGAACGTAGCACTCTAATAAAGATGGTAACTCTTATCCATAGACAGCCAAGGCCTTTTACGCATCCAATATACTTGACATTCTGCTACTTAATTATGGTAATTAATTTAGGTAAAGTTTTCGATAAAAACAATGTTCACACTGATTTGACAATTTGCATAGCTAATTAAGTCATTAGCAAAAACCTGCTGATTGCCAACAAGCCCTGAATTTACCATCTGTTATTTCATGGTGCCTGTCACCTAACTCCATGTAGGCAACCCTGCCGCCAATCTGTGCAGTAAGAGGACCAATCTGTCCAGCTGGTACAGTAAAAGGAAGATGAAGAGTGCTAATTATAATTACACTGATGAAGCTAGTAGTCATCAAAAACTGAAGCATGCAAGAAAGAAAGAATTCATCTAATCACTGCTTTAAGTACAAATTGTCCTTCCATGAAAACAAGTAAACCGCCTACTGTACTCCAGTGCATCACAGATTTGCTGCAAAAAACCTAAGCAGCATGGAATAGAAAGGTGCAAACTTGAGATCGGAAAGCAAAGGTGCAAAGCCAGAGAGCTCTCTTGTTCTCTCTGTTCAACGGAGAATCAGGCTGCTGTGCTAACTACTACAGAAATATGTGGGATGCATCTTTTCATGCAGCTCAGGTGTCAGGGCATCAGCTAGCGTTTGGTAAAAGTGCAGTAATTCCAGATGTCTAGCTTTGTACCTGCTGATTTAACAAGCCCTTCCAAGAATCCTAGTGAACAACAGATTTGTATTTTAAAGGATCTGTTCCTCCTCAGGAATGTAAAAGCATTTGTAAAAAGCAAACAGAAGACAAATGTTTGCATTTAATAAGGTTTCTTTTTAATCAGCTATGTACCTCGTTCACCATTAAACAATACCAATTATTGCCTGTAAGTATTTACAGTTTCCCATATCCCTCAGCAAAGGCTGACATGCTACAAAAGAATGTTTATATCACATTTTCAGCCTGTGCTATGTGAAAAATTTGTGAGTAGATGGAAACTGTTGCATGATTTCTTCTTTACATTGTCTATATTTTGTTACTCCATATAGCCATAAAATATTAGGTTAAATAAAACTCACAGATAGCTTTGCGACATAGAAGTTTAAAAGACAAAGGTGTTTATAACTGAAAGTTTATTCTAATTTATTCCATCCCTCTAAACAACAGAGTGTGTAGTGTGCACTGCTGAACCAGACCTGACCCCATTGTATGGTGAGAGCATTAATGACAAGAGAGACCTGGCAGAGGACAGCAAGTTGGGCTTGAGTGTGCAGTGTGATACGGCAGGCAAAAAGGACCACAGTGGCTGAAATACAGAATCACAGACTGAGGTGGCAACAGTTCCTCTCACTTCAACGCTCTTGACTATGGACCTCAAGTTCTCCCTGTTGCCATACTAGCCAAAGGTCAGCAACTTGGATGAGACTTAGAGATGTGCATCAAAAATAACTGTGGGGCTAGAACAGCTGACTGGGGAGGCCATGTGAAGGAATTAAATACGTATTACATCCACCAAATGATTGGGAAGGGCAAACATGCTTAACAGCTGCAAGTGCTGAAAGGAAGAGGATCACTTTAGGCCAATCTGATGAGCTATGAACTAGGGTACTAAGATGACATTAAGCAAACGGAAATGTAATCCCCGCTGCTAAGACAATATTCCTGTTACTGAGAACTGCAGACTGAGGATTAATGACCCCACTGGAACAGTGCTAGCTTTGCTGCTCAGGTCACCTAACGCTGGGCTGGGAAAATCTCAGTCTGTGGTAGGAAACATTTTCCACCAGTGGGGAGATGCTCAATGACCTTGTAAGTATGTCCAGCTCTAATTTCTAAGATTCTTTACAAATCAAATTCCTTTATTTTAATGACACCCACTGAGAGGACAGTTTGCACTTCTCTTCATGCTATTGAGGATCTCTCTATCTCTCTGGGAATTAAACTACAATTCTATTGAGGTTAGTGGAGTTTTTCCTTATTCTACTTAAAAGATAGATATCACAGCATTAGTTACAGGACATTTGAAAAAATAGTATATATATTCTTGACAATCTTGCCACTTATAGCTATGTCAGGCAAAAATAGTGTCTCAGGAAGCGCACATGCTGGTTCCTCCCCAGAGAGGATTCTGCTCCTCAGACTGAAAGCTGAAGACCCCACCGAGTGCACCCCATTGAACCTCCACTCACTAGATCCCGTGCAATGACCACCAACCTCTGAGGAGGACTGGAAGTGACTCCTTTTAGAGCCCCTCAATGCTTCTCCTTAAATTGGCCAGTGGGGGTCACTGCTGTTGAATGACACAAGGCTCCATCCCTCCCAGGGTTGAGGCTGCAGCTCTGGAGTGCTCCTAGCTCCTGCTCATGGAGTGAGAAGCAGAATCCAAGAATTAAACCCTAGTCTCTTGCATGGCAGCATACACTGCTATGGCCTAGTTATGGTAGTACATATTTGACTAGGTTAGTTTAAAAAAAGATTTAGATTGTAGTCACTCAATCTTATTAATTTACTCTGTGATTAGAAACAACATTTTTGGTCAAGGAATGTCTCATGATAGCAAAATATGGTTGCAGTGAAGCACTGTAAATAAAGCACTGGATGTTTTACATTATGTGATAGAAATTTAATAATATAACCACAAAAGCAGCTTTCATGTATATCATACCTTACATCCTGAAATAACCCTAATTGCCATCCAAACTTAAATTGATGCATATAAACTACACACAGAGATTACTTCATACACAACTCAAATGCAAGCACTTCTATTTAACAGACTGGTCATTTCTTAGGCTTCATCTTTTTTACACCTAGCCTCAGAGTTTAGTTCTACTATGCCCAGTTATGTAACTAAACTTTTTAACTTGGGATTTTAAAGATCATTCTGTGGCTACACAGTGTCTTACTGGAGTGTGGTGGGAAAAATGTGTGGCAGGCTATGTAAAATTCTCCATCCCTATGCCTGCTGTCTTTGCGGCTGTTTGCCCTGCTCAGTGTGTTACAGTGATCATTTGGTAGCTCAGGTATCCCAGTCCCCAGAAGAACACAAACAGTGCTTCACAAGCCTGAGGTAATTTAAAATGCCTGAAACTACCAAGTATATTGCTCGAGCAAGTCTCGTACTCTAAGGATTGAAAGTTGCACTAGTTTTAGCAGCCAGGATGCCCCTAAGTGCTAAGTCAAAGGAACAAGGGTACCTCCTCCTGCTTTCCTTCCTTCTTTTGGAACTGCATGAGTGGTGATTATTTTAATAATTGACTTCTTATCTCCTTGTCACAAAAATTATTAACGACTGAGAGCCCCATTGCTGCCCACACCCATAATGGTCACTGCTTTCAAGACAAAATCATCAGACTGACACTGGTGCTGAAATGATCTATAGAAACAGAACTGACACTTTAATTAGGTTTCAGAGTAAACACTTTGTAGAGGAAAATGGTTATCTTTCACATCTCGTCATGGCCCTCTCTGTTAACTTGACATTCTGCTCTTGTTTGGAATATTTTTCATAAAGCATAAAAACTGGAAACCAATTTGCTCACTCTCATCTCCTTACAGCTAAATCTTAGATTCTTAATTGCACGGTTCTGAGACATGGGATAATTTCTGACACTAATCTTCTGGCCCTGGCACTGTAGCTCTGGTGCTACAACATCTGTTAGAAACCACCTAAACCTACCACCTGTTTCTGAAACACATAAGAGAGTGCTCCCTTCCACATTAGCAGGTTTACCTATTGATTTGGCTTTTGAGGAGCTTACAGAGAACTACAAAGAGAAAGAGAGATTATTGAGGTATTGCTTAAAGAATGCAAGGAGGCTCTAATTAAGACTCTGGATGTAACAAAGAACATTTGATTTACTTAGTGGCATGTAATGATGCTTTATTATTTCCAACGCACATGATATTTCACTGGGTTCATGGTTACAGTATTACACTCAACAGGATCTTCATTAGTAAATGAAAGCAAAATCCACCTATTAATTTCTATGGTTAAGACTGAGAGCAGCCTAGAGCAATGGTTCTCAGAATTTGTGAGAGTTGTGCATCGCTGTCAAATTTCCGATTCAAAGAGATGAATATGGATCAATGTGCACTGTTTTTATTGAACTTCGGAGAAAGTTATACTTAAGTGATAATAGTTGTGTGGACCCCTTCTGATGATCTTGCAGGCACTACCTACAATCTACAGATCACTGTGTACAAGACACTGTTCTATGTACAAGAATGTGGGCTTGCACAAAAGTTTTGTTTGAAACAGAATATGAAATATGTAAATGAATGCAATTTCAGCCAGTAAAAAGGCTCGAAAACTGAGCGAAGATTTGAGAAAACACTGCAGCTAGCTTCAAACAGAAGAGGAAATTAGTACTGTGTAAGTGACAAGGCAAAGACACACCCAAATTAGACAACTAATTTCTGTGAAATCATAGGTAGGTTAATATTAGAAAACCATGTTTTATGTGAACCTTGCAGAAGGAGTCTTGCCCATCTTTGATCTTAATTTTGAGGAAAGAGGAAATTGGTAATTCCAGTTTCTGCCCAGTGGGTTAACATTTCTTCCAAAGTTCAGATGTGATCAAGAACATGAACAAATCTAAGTACTTTTCAAATGACTAGCAGCCATTGAGACTAAGACAGCTGAGGGGACTAAAATTTCTGGTCCCTGTTGTCTCCGCTTTCTTTATGCACTAAAAAAAGCCAATGTATTTGTGGAAAGCACTGGCAGTATGGAGCCTGCTCCAAGGACAGACTGAGAGAAGAAAACTTCTGGTGAGAAAGATGTTTCTATATTTGTGCTATTGGAGTAACTTTAGTGGCACTTGGTTGTACTTCCAACACTCTTCAGTGTGTTGCATCAACACCTCTGGGATTCAGGTCTAAAGCATCACTGGACAAGTAATAGGCCAACGTAGTCATGAGTTGTGAGTGCAATCACATAGCATACTGGCTAACTGCATTTGTCTTCAGAATGTAGGAAACATGTAATATGTAACAAGGCACTTACGCAAGAAATGTCCCAAGAGATTGGGATTGACAAGAGATGCTGATGGTCTGCCATCAATAGCATAGGCACTATCAGAATCACGGAAACCACTGTTTTTCCTATCACTATAACGGAAAATGAGTGTAATAGAGTGCAAGTGACTGTCAAAGGGCAAAACATTGCATTTAATTTAGAGGGTTGAGAAAATATAAAAAATAGTTAGAGATATGAGGACACACAGAGACCGACCCTTCTCAAATTACTGATGAGAGGGAAGATGCATACCCACCCACTGGCAGAGACCCTTAAGATGTTTTTGAAGACTCCATCATTAAAAATGTATCAAAATGTGTCAGCACAGTCAAAGTGCTAATAAATTTAAGGCAACACAAAGGGCACAAATGTTACTGATGAATTAGGCTTCAGCAACTGAACTTCAGGGTGCAGTGCCAATCTACCTGACGCATGCATGGAAGTACAACCGCATCATTGCAGTCTCTGGGCTTGGTTCTATTGTCGGCACTGTCTCTGCCTGAAGAACAGGAAATAATGCAGGTAGAGGAAATGGCACAATCTTCTATTACTGACGAAGAATGTGTATGTGATAATTACTGTTGCATCTCATTGGAGGTTTGCTTACCCCCCATGTATTTATCTGAAGAACTGGAAGGGGTTATGGGAAAATGACAAATCTCCCTGAAGTTTCAACCTCTGTCATAGCTGATGGTACTCCAGCTACTTTCCAGTCACATGGTACATTTCCCTCTCCAGACATGAACACCTCATTAAAAAAAGAGAAGTTAATAGTGTGAGTGAGAACTGTGGATGAGGTATATGTGAAGTTCACATCTTTGCCAGAGTGTACACAGTATTACTGCAGGAGTGAAACAGAATAATTACTAATGTCCTAAACCAAACATCACATAGAATAGAGGATAAGCAAGCATTATCTAACCAGAATTAATTTACTATCAAGCAAAAACCAACACATAACCATAAAAGTGACAGGAAATTAGGATTTAAATTCTATTATGGTAGACAGACTGTGCTGGCTGGGAAATCACTGGAGAAAAAGAGAAAGCTGAAGTACATGATTTCATATTAATCCAGATCTGGTATGGATGTGAGCTCATTGTTAGGGTTCTCCAGAGAAGAGTATGGGAAAAATGGAATCGAAACTAGCTCTAGTTATGTGAGTCATCTGGACAGAAGATGCAGTGATTTCATTCCCCTTCTCTAGTGAGCGGGAAAATGCTTTTACCACTAAAAATGAATGATTTCAGAAGATTTTTTTTTGTACTGAGAGAAGGCTCTATGGCCAAATGAAGCTTTTAATTAATTGAAAACAATCAAATACTGTTTGAGGTTATCTTGTCTTCTATCGCATATAGGGGAAATCAAACATTAGCTATTGAATGATTCGCTGTAAGGTAAAGTTACGTGAAAGAAACAGAAAGCAAGTTACTGCTACCTCCAGCTACCTTCAGAAAGCAGTGGCATGCTTGTGATAAGACCCACTTCAAAGAATGCATAATTTTGAAGAAACATCTTGCTTTTTAACTGAAAAGTGTTGAATAGTTTTACACCAAAATATCCTACTGCTAAAATTATTTTGAGTTCTGTCTACTCTAGAGGGTGGCCCAACCATTAATTCCATCTGGTTTGCTATCTTTGCTGTGGGAAGAGCTGTTGTATGTCAAATCAAATAGCTGAGCTTTTTCCACTTTGCAGAGTCCTAAAAATGGAACCTGATCTTCCTTACAAAGAGTTGGGACCATCTTGCTACTCTGGTATAGAAAACAATATTGAAAAATACTGACTATGCAGCATCCTGAAAAATCAATGAAGACTAAAAACCCGTCCCTGGATTTCATGATAAGCTTCACCATTATGTCTCAGATGCTCAACTATCATCTCCATCAGGAAGAGTAGCCTTAACTACTTCATCTGGCAGGAGCAGCGTTTCAGTACCTGAAGTCAGCTTGAATATCATTGGGAGTGACAGGTGACTTTCAAAGGGCTCAATTACACTCAAACACACAAGCACACATGGCTACCACTGAAGCCAACAAAAGCCATCTCTCCAAGGAGAAGCAGACCGAAGAGAGGCAGGGGGTCAGAGTTTAGTCCTATTGAGCTGAACTTGGGGCAGGGAGTAGCCAAGATAAAATGAGTTTACTGTCCTTTAAACTTGGAGACAGCAGGGAACTAGCTGGTTGCTCAGTTTTGTACCTAATAGCTGGTTTTTCTTAAATATGGTTGATTATGGATCCACGGGGTTTTCTGGCAGACACAGTCAGTGAGGCAGAGTGGTGCCTGGCACCAGGGGATCAGGTAACTGGCATTCAGACTGCTTTGTGCTGCCAGGAAAACCCAGAGATGCCTATATTAGGGAAAGAATCTGACTCCAGGGATGCGAGCCACACAAAAATTTTAATATGACAAGGAGAAAATATGAGTTTAATGCACTGAAACCCAAAGCTTCTGTAAGCTACCAGATTGCTGAATCAGTTGCTAAACAAAAACCTTCATTTCATTTCACTGGTGTTATTCTAGTCCTCTTTTTTATCTGGGTATTCAAGCTTCCTAGGAAGTGCCTGCTTTATGCTAACAAAAGGCCTATATTCTTTGTCAGGCTTCAGAGGAGACCAGGCCTTTCCTATCTTCTGATCAGAAATTCAATAAAAATCCCTGCATGTTATTCCCAAGATACCACTTTGTATTTTCTATAATATCAAGTTAATTTCCCTAGCTTTGAAATGCATAAGCTATCTCCTTATTGACTAAAGCACACTTTGTTACAATTTGGGGTCTGATTTCCCCTACATAGTGACTAAGGCAATAAATGTGACATTGTCAAAGTGCTGTACAGTTCTGGGAATGAATTGGTATTTCCCTATATAATTAGGATGTCAACAGTTACAGCTAGCAGGGTGGATAAGCTGAGACCCATATTCCAGGGGATCTACCTTCTGCAAGTGGAGTGGTTGGAAAAAGAGATAACCTCTGCAGGTAAGTAAATTCATAACCTGTTCCACTGAAGCACCCGAACCTGGCACAGATTAGAGGTAAGGTACTAATGTAGGGACACCAGCGGTCTGCTCAGGTATGGCTGTCTTGTCCCACAGGGACTCATCCTCTCTTAGGCAAGTGGAAGCCTGCAAGACTCATGCTGTATCTAAGAACACGAGGCCCAGTCTGAGTCCCATCGCCAGTGGAAGGACTCCCACTGACAAGAAGGGGAGCTGGCCCAGGTCTTAAAAAAAATCACATGTCCTCAGGATAACCCTGCTTGAGGGTCATTCATTAAATCTGCACTGCAGAATGGCTTCTTCTCACCTCTCCACTAATTCCCCAGCTTCCACAGCACACTGTGCAAGATCGCTTTTTGCTTGTGATAGTTTAGGCTCAAGAATGCACCTTCTTTACAATGTAAGGGAAAAATTAAAGCACCATAAGTGATTCAGGCCTAAATGGAAGGTGAGACTTACAGGTACCTGACTTGATAGACTCAGGTTTGCAGCAGCTGACTTTTTCTTGCTGTTGGTACTATTTGCATTGTTCCCAGCACTGCTGTTGGAAGTGCTGCTGGTAGAGTTTTTCCTTTTTCTCCGTTTGGTTGTTGGTTGCCTTGTGGGTTCTGCTGCAATAAAATGGTAAGAAGGAAAGCAAAAGGCAGGTATTGTAAAGCGTGCACTAAAATGATCCATAAGCAGAAGTGGTGAAATATTTTTTCATTTAGTTTTAAGTTTCTATGTTTACTAATAGTAGTAGTAGATTTAACGTATGAACCATGTAATAATATCTGGACCCAAACCAACAGAATCTGCTTTTAATTTTGTGTAATGGAATAATGACGCTTATTTTCCCAGCACTATCTATAAAGATATTTAGAATCATAGAATCATAGAATAGTTAGGGTTGGAAAGGACCTTAGGATCATCTAGTTCCAACCCCCTGCCACAAGCAGGGACACCTTCCACTAAATCATGTCACCCAAGGCTCTGTCCAACTGGACTTGAACACCTCCAGGGATGGAGCATTCGCAACTTCCTTGGGCAACCCATTCCAGTGCCTCACTACACTTACAATAAAGAACTTTCTCCTTATATCCAATCTAAACTTCCCCTGTTTAAGTTTGAACCCGTTACCCCTTGTCCTATCACTACACTATCCTATCACTAAGAGCCACTCTCCAGCATCCCTATAGGCCCCCTTCAGGTATTGGAAGGCTGCTATGAGATCTCCATGCAGCCTTCTCTTCTGCAGGCTGAACAGCCCCAACTTTCTCAGCCTATCTTCATACAGGAGGTGCTCCAGTCCCCTGATCATCCTCGTGGCCCTCCTCTGGACTTGTTCCAACAGTTCCATGTCCTTTTTATGTTGAGGACACCAGAACTGTACACAATAGTTCAAGTGAGGCCTCACGAGTTTGAAAGCATCTTACCAATGGGAACAACATGATAACTACCATGATGCTCAAATTGATTGTGTAACTTGATGAAGGTCACACAGCAAGTAACAATGCTAATCAAATTCCAGGTCTTATTCTGACACAGGGTACAGCCTCAGTTGGCCCATCCAGAGGCAAAGGCTAAAGGTAGCTTTGTATCCTTTTGCTGCCATCAATGCAGCATATAAGCAATTGCCCTTTGAGCTCCTTCTGCCTCTAATGTGGGCTTCATCTTTAAAACTTCTGCTCCCAAAAGAACATGTTAAAGCACGCCATTTGTCTGCAACTCTTCCAAACTCAGACCAAATCAGGACAATTACATAACTTTGCTTAAATAGGCAAGGAACAGAGGGGAAATTGTGGTTCTCAAAATTTGGCCTGAGCACCCCTGTGAATAGTCTTAGATATAAAAATCTTTAACAATCTGAAAAAAGAGAGAATTATTATTTTGAGGTGTAAGAGGAACGAGATTAGGTTCAGGCCTTTAAGTAACATTGTATTAGTCTCAAAGACAATTAATTATGAATTGTAGCTGTAATTTTAGAGTCACAGCAGGAAGCTGAATTACACAAATGATGAATTCTAATGGAGCCAGTAGGCATTTTGCATTCCATCTACACATATTTTTGCACTAAATTATATCTTAGTCAGTGAAACCATCTGAACGTGCACATCTATAAATCACTTGGGTCAGACTGAAATCATAAAACATCAGAATCATTTTCAGGCTTACTTTTGGAACAGTGCTAATTCTTATTACTTTTGTTTGTAAGTAATTTTCCCCAGTGTTTCCATATTCATTTAACTGTAAAATAGGTAAAATACTGGAAATGAAACATACCTGGTGGGGCCACCATTCTCTGCCATTTTTGAAACAAGCAAGTCTTCAAGCAGTCTCGAGGACTTAGATTGTAAGTTTTATGTCTTGACATCAGTTCCTGCATTGGTTCCAGTATTACACACAACTGGAAGAAAAAATCAGAATAGAATGATTTCATCCAAGCAAAGACTCAGTTGATCAGTGTTTACATAGCTGGAAAGTATATTTTTGGCTTTTTTTACCCTTCCTAACAGAGTATGCCTTGTGCGCCTCAGCTTAACCTGCTCTGGCATTGCAGGATCAAAACTGAATTGAAGAAAAGTTTTCCTCACTATTTGCTATGTTAAATATTAAAAACTAATAATTAGAAAAATCAGATAAGTTTCAACTCTGATTTTCCAGACCACAGAGATTTCAGAAGAGTGAAAAATTTTCATGCTTGATTGCCAAAGCTGCAAAGATGAATTAATAAATAATGAAATGCCCACAGCAGGTTATCATTCCCACGCAGCAAAATGTACACACAGTGATCTTCTTCTGACCTGCTGCACTCCACATGAAGACTTCTCATAAATGATCTTTTATCTTGCTACTGCATGGAAAATAGTTCAAGTAATTTTGTTCCTTTGTTATGAGGACTACACATTCTCTTTCCATCATGAATGACATGTCCAAGAAGAAAGAGAAACATTTTATTTTCCTTGTCAGCTTGAACACCCTATTGTGTGAAAGCTGGAGATTTCTGAAAACACGGAATTCCAAGCAAACACCTTTTTTAAATAGTCTTGTATATTTTCTATCTGTTCACTTAATTAAAATCACCGCTTTCTGCTCCTGTTAGCACAGCAGATCTAGCATAAAAAACAGTGAGCTGGGTTCTATTCCCTCCTGTTTATCACCACAGAATCATTTCCAGTCAGTTAAACCTTACGCAAAGCCACAGAAGACTACAGAATTGCACACATGTAATTGAGTGCTTACAGGATTCTTGTTTTTTGGTCATCCTACATGAGAAGAAAAAATCCAGGTGGATTTTGAACCCCCTAGTTTCCATCTGAAATTTGCAGAGCACAAAGGCAGAAAAGGTTCCTTACTTGCTGAGCACATTTGATAAGGAAATAGCTGACACAGAATAAACATGGACCCTGCATGACCTTTTTTGTCCCTTTTCAAAGCAGAACCACATCTAGAAGTAGGGGAAAGTTTGGGGCCTTTTAACCAACAGAAGTAAGGCAACAAGTTGGTCCAATTATTAGAACTTAGACAACTGCAGAAAGGTGAACTTAATCCAAGCATTGTTTTGAGTTATTTACTTAAT
Source organism: Amazona ochrocephala (assembly GCA_039720435.1). Lineage (NCBI taxonomy): Eukaryota > Metazoa > Chordata > Aves > Psittaciformes > Psittacidae > Amazona > Amazona ochrocephala. The sequence continues at coordinate 16,989,031 of CM077879.1, forward strand.
TTTATCAAGCCTTCCTGAAGGAGCATCATGGATTTACTTCAGCAGGCTTTTTTACTTTCATTTCATGCTTTTACAAATACATAAGGCATGAGGCAAATTCTTCTCTCTGGGTTGCAGAGCGAATCGATGTTTGCTCCGTTCTCCCCATGTGCACCCCACTCTCTTTCATACAAATGGCGATGCAAAATACGCAGGGAAAATAGCTGAAAGGGAGCTGCCATGAGGACTGAAAGATTAATTCAGCATTTAAATATTATTATGTACTGGCAATGCTTTTTGATGAGCCTTTCATTAACAGCAGTTAAAATAGAGATAACATAAAGCAGCAGGGAGAACGAAGAGCTTCAGGATGAGGAATTTCTTTTTCCAACTGCAGAAATTGAATCTGCAGTTGCCTCATTGACTTTTTTCTTACACAGACTTTTTACATATATTTTTGTAGATAAATATCTGCAAGATAATCTAATAGAAAGAGCTGCTATCAGGCTGTGCATTTTAGGCTCGGATTTTCCTCTGGTTCAATATTCTATCAAGAATTAACAGTATCAGGTATTAAAGTATGTGCAGGATCCAGTTTATGCTGTGAAAGAGGTGTTGTATTTTGTGTTCTTATTCAATTTATTCTGAAACCTGCAGGCACTTACTCAGGTTTTGTGTGTGTTTGTGAGAGAGAGAGATTTGTGATCATAATGGACACCATTGTTTTGGTTCTCAAAAGTTTGGGTTCTGGCAGGGCTGCCTAAATTGTCTCATTATGAGAAGATAGTAACTAGCATGAAAAAGCTAGCTGTGATAATTCTTAACAAACTAGTTAGCCAGGGCAGAGCAGTACACTCACGTAGCTCTTCCGCTGCTGGGACTAAAAGCATGTAAATATACATGTAGGGTCTTCCAAGATTTCCTTAGGGATACTTTATATATGACACATTTACTCCTTTGTATATATTTATTGTTGGCAACAAAGAGAGTGTTTTTTCTTTATCATCTGGCAAAGATGCTTCCTATTGTGCTCAAACTGTAATGCACACTGAGGAGAACTATGCAGTCCTTGCTGCCTGTAGATATCTTGAATGCTAATCCTGTCTATAATCTCTCTTCACACACATGATTAAAATGGGATACAGACACCAAATGTGGCAATGCCTGACTGATCTCACACGTATGGACTCAAAATGACAAGCACTGGGGCCCCTACACTAGAGCATGGGACGGCCTCATCTTCTGGACATCTGGGAGGTGCATGGACTCACATATATTCCTCTTCTGATTTTGGGGATTTCACAACCATTTCTCTTTCTAAAGTATGAAAATTGTAAGGTCAGCTTTGGATGTGAGAATAATAGGAGGGCATTGACCTCTACAGTGACAAGTTCATTTTAAATGTGTCTGGCTCACGTGAACTGGGCACAAATGTAAAATGAACTGGATCAACAATGATTGATAATAAATCTCAATCTTTTTCAGTGACCTTTGAGACCTACTTGAAACCTAAAGTGACTCAAAACCAAATCCCTGAAAGAGGAGAAGATCATGGTCCAATAATCTTCAGTGTGAGACACTTGTCTGTGACAATACATAGCTTGGTTTTTGCAAAAAACTGGATTAAAAATGTGGGGACAAGATGCCTGCAAGGGTTAGATTGGCCAAAACCACCTGCCTTCTTCAGCTGGTAGTGAGCAGGGTAATCTGCAAGCTGGTTTGACTGCATCATTTTACAAAGTGACTTCTGAAAACAAAGCCAGCTAAATGTTTTACATGTTCCTACGTTCACTGGCATATAGGAGAAGCCTGAGGCTTAAACTGCCTATTCCCCACAGATCACCTAATCTTATTCTGTGAGATTCCTTTCCAAAACATCTATTTTAACATTTTTTGCAAGAATTGGATAATATTAGAATGTACAAGTCTTTACTTTAGTACTATAACAATAGCATTTGGAACATCAACACAACCAATCTATTCTACAAGCATTTTCTGCACAGCTCAGAAAGTCACACAGGGAAATAGCCTAAAGACTTAAATACTTCAGTGCAGTGACAATGTATGACTACAGAAATAATTTCTTCTAGGAACCCAGAACCTTTAATGGCAACACTTGACTGCTAGATATTAGATATTATTAGATATTTCTGTTAGATATTTCCAAGCTCCGTGTTAGGATACTATAAAAGATGGGTCTCATTTGCCCACACATATGTGTCTAGTGCCAGGTGAAATGCCCTAAGTTACGTTGAATCTGATCCATCTGATTGCTTTTACCGCCTCAGAAGGACATAAGGCTCCATGTGGATGTTTCAGGCACTAGGAGATATCTGAAGCATGTGGGCAATTAAAAAAAGCCCAAAGTTAAGAGAAAAATAATGCTTCTTTTACTATTTAAAACAAATTTGGAATAATGTGTATCACAACAGATTATATACTAAAAGTATATAATATAGACCTAAAACCAACTGAATGAACTTCATATGAAGCCTAGTAGCCCAATATTATTAGAATTAGTTTCCAGTCATATTGTTTTATTTGAACTTATCACAATGATATCTGTCCATTAAAGCAGAATCACTGCTGTTTCATTGCCATAGCTGTGAGGTGGATCCAGCACTAGAGATGAACACAGCACCTTACAGTGAGGCAAGTCACTGGCATGAGAAATTTGTGGGTGCCTGGTACGCATGAAACACATGCACACATTTTGGTACTGTATAGAGTGCCAGGGATTTTGCTAGAGTTCCATATGGACCCTATGGACGATTCATCAATCACAGGGCTTGGATCCAACTTGAAAAAATAGTAATGTTATACCCTCGGGGCTCAGGGAAGTGAAAGTAGGGAACACAATAAAGCACATGGTTCTTTGTGTTAGTAAAACACATCTGGAAGGATTTGATTTTTTTTAATGTCTTTTTTTTTTTTATTTTTGTGGTTTTTTTTTGAGGAGAAGACTGACATTTCAAAATGTTTCAAAAGCAGTGTGATTTAAGAAGGGATTTATCTGAGGAGATACTGGAGGCACTGTATACAGGAGTTAGAGGGTTCTGAGAGTATGGATCCAGATGTGAGTTCCTGTAATACTTCAGTTATTAGCAGAGCCAAAATCAGCCTTCAGAGGTAGGGGGAGTCAAATTCAGCTCTGAGATCACTCCAGTCACACCAAGAATGGTTTAAGCCTTATGATTTTTGTTCTAATTCTTTTCTGAGAATAGCTGCTCATTCTGTTAGCAGTGAAGATTAGCAGAAAGACCAAGGCGAAAGCTCGCTTTTACCTTACTTTTGCATACCATAATCTTGCGTATTCTATTGCTAATTTAATTAGCAATTACCCTCTTCAGTGAAATCTCTTGTCTCCATAAGATTTTTGTTTCCGCAAGTGAAGGTTTGTTATAGGCTGGTGAAGGCGTCGCAGTTCTGCCGGCTCTGAGCTGCAGGGGGCAGAGCTAGCCCAGCTAACTGCCTTCCCCTCCTCACATGCCAAGAGCACAAAAGAACTGCAGCCTTTCATCTTTTTCCATGCCTTTTGCATTTTAAAGAGAATTCAGTGGGACTCGAGTCTTGCAATACTTGAGAGCTGAGACTGACATAGTCACCAAGCCAGTTTCTTTAAAGCAGAGAATATATTTGGTCAGCAAGTGCTGGGCAGCCAGAGTCCCAAAGTCTACCAAAAGAAGCAGGTTTGAGAACTGTATCTTATCATGGTTACCAGTTTTATCTGTATAAGCAAAAGTCTCACTAACCACAATTAAAAAATAAAGAAAGGGATTAGCTAAAATTTTCATGTAAATTACATGTGAAAATGTGAATGTATAATGTAACATCAGTTTTTCTGAATGAAAGCAGCAAGGCACCTGACAGTTACTGTTCCCCAAAGTTTTTACTGAAATTTAGTTTTAACTCTTTGATGCTTGACACTTCTCCTGGTTGCATTACTTGAAAACTATAGGAACTGTTGTGTGATCAGAGCTCAGAGAGATTTACAACCCTTCCTAAAAGTGACAAAACCCCATTTGTATGGGAATATTAATTACTGTCTAATGCTCAGGTAGGAAATTGACAGTGAAGGTATACCCAGAATCCACTATGCAGCACTGAAGGGGTTCAGTGCTTTCTTTCAGAGATCATTTTTATCCTCCACAAAGACTCTGAGTTGTAGACTAAAAAACCTGAACACAATGACATTTCATTTCTATGCTGAAATGCAGTCTTTCCTCTGCATACCCTGTATGTGCTCTAGAGAGAACAGCTCCAGTTAATGCTGCCAGTGAATTTGTAGCCCCAATTTGTTTCCCTGGGAAAGGTCCCATTGACTTCAGTGGTGCAGGATTTCTGAAAAGGACTGAAATGTCTCTGCATGCTGTTTTATGGACAACCAGGTTCGTATTTCGAGAGGTCCGTGATACGTTACTGATACTGCAATGAGGAATGGGACACATTATGGATATTTTTTCAGCCCCTGTGAAAGAGCTATACCTGAAAGTCTGACTTCAGGAGTGGTGTCAAAGCCTTGTACAAGCACTCTGCGCTCCCAGCGGTGTGGCACTGAAAGAGTAATGCTCTGCTGCAGTCCTCAATGTGGTTCATTCTCTGGAGTTAGAAATAGGGAAGGCTTATAGCTGAGTTTAAATTTCTCTGCTTATGCTTGTTTTTCAAAATTAATATAAAGTATCATTCCGCTGCAGAACAGAGGGAGGAAGGAAAATTTCCTAGGAACATATTGCTGCTTCTTTCACTGGCTGGCTTGCAATTCACTGCTCAAAATAGCTTGTGTTTTTTAAGAATCACATGTGAATACAGAACATTTTCATCTTAAAAACTGTCTTTGTTTTCCATTAAAACCATGGAGATATAAATGAGAAATGTTTTAGAATTTTTATGAACCAAAAGAAATGAGTTTTTTTTCACAAACTTGTTTTTCTGGAGGGGATTGCTTTTGCTTTGTTCTAAGCCTTTGCCCAGTATGCCAAGCCAAATACAAGTCTCTTCCATCAGTGCATTTCAGTGGATCAACTATATCCATGCTCCTTCCCTGCATGATACACTTTAAGCCAAAAGAAGGGGGTTTGAGGTTCCCACCGCTCAACATACTGCCCTTGCCACCTGCTTTTACTTTTTGAAGAGCCACTGTAAACTCCTGCTGAGATGTGGATGCTAATAAGAAATGTTCATTGTACATCCCTTGCAGCGATATACATGGAACAAATAAATTATCAGGTTTGAGTATTTGTAGTACTTGGTGTAGCAAGCAGCAAACCCAGTAACCACTTCAGTTGAAATGGTAAAAGTAGTTATTTTAACCTGACTATTCAAAATCTAGCCTGCACGGGATCATTTATCTTAGTGAAATCTTAGATGATCTTTGGGACAGGATGAAAAGGCAGCTCTTAACCCCAATAGCTTAAGTAGCCCAATACTGAGCCCAAAATCGAGTAATCCCTGACTTGTTTACTGTGACTACTGTTCTCTCTGTGTTTCCAGTTCCTTCTGTGCCAAAGATTTTTAAATTGGCAGTGTATAAATAGACTGAAGTCCTTGGTTTTGCTACATAGGTAGGGAAAAATATGAGCTTTTGGTATCCAGAAGTGGTACACTGCTTGAAAATAAAGTATAGGCACATCTACTGTATTTACTCCTAAATTAAATACATCTGATTTAAACAGGCAGTAATGAAAAGGCTTAAAAACTGTTACTAAAAATTCTTTCTTTAGGCTTTGACTTAAAACTCAGTAAAATTAATGGGATCCCACCTCTCAAAGAAATAGTTTGAGACTAGTTCAGAGCTCAGCAAGACAGCGCTGCATCCACTTGAGTTTGGCTCATATTTTAAGTACATCTCCAAAACCATATGGAGAGGATATTCTGTGTTAGCTTTAAAAAATGCAGGATGAGTTTCTTCAGCACAATACCATAGCAAGAGCAGATTCTGGGACAAATTCCATAACCTGAGATTTACTGGGTCTGGGATATACTTAACAGCCATCACTCCACACTGGAGAAGCTTCCATGTTTTGTGACTATTCACCATGCTGAATCAAGAAATATTTATACTTGCAATCGCATGAGAAGCTAAGAATTAGTATTTCCAGCTTAACACTTGCAATATTAATGATCAATAGCATCTACAGCTTACTATTTATTATTTATACAATGCCAGAGATATACATGGATATTTTACAAACTATTGAGCCCCCTGTTCTAAAGAGATTCCTATCTCAACTAGATTAAGAGGGAAAATACTAAGCCAGGAGTAATTTGGCAACAGTAAGGTATGCACATAAACCCAACAATTTCATGTAGCTGTCTACAAGTCCCTTGAGGACTACTAATATATATTTAAATGGCTCTCACGTGTTGTCACTTGAAAATGTGGCTGTTTTGCTATGCAGATTGCCTGCTGCACATTAAGCAAAATATCATTCATTTCATTGATAATTTGGTTATTTAGGAAACAATATAAGATCAATTCTGCCACAAAGCTCCTGGAATTCACTATTTCTTTCCTGCGTGTTGCCAACCCTACAAGATGCAGTGGGACGACATGCAACTACTGAAGCTCCATGCTGGATTCACTGGTAAATACTCAGCACTCACTAATGTTTATTCATCCTATGCTCTGCCCTGAATGCCAGTCTAGGACTCTCCAGTTTCTCAGTAACACCCAGAGGTAGCGAATGATTTCTCAATAATGCAGTATTCAGCTGCTCGATTGCTCCCAAGCTACATAGCTCATCATGTTTTTACACTGCTCTGTATCTGCAGCCATTTCAATTCCCAGCAACAGTGAGAATGGAAAGAAGCAGCATTCATTTCAGGTAAGGCTAAGCTTAAAAACAAGATATTTTTTTCCAGGCAAATACTATGAGTGGGTAGGAAACAGAAACAGTTCTTAGCAGAGCTATCACCAGCAGTGCAGCTAATTCTTACTACCGTGTTGGACCCCAATTTAGTTTCTCTGTCTTCTTCACTCTTATTTATTTATTTATTGATTGATTGAATATACCAGCTAGCAAACAGCTTCCACCAGTCCTCTCTCCTCCATTCACTCTGGAACAATTCGGCTGATTATGAAGACTTTGCTAGCTCTCATGGTCATTAATTCTGCCATTTCTTGTGGTGGCCTCAGTGACAGCATCAAAACCATGTGCCTGGTCAGCAAGGAACCTAACCTCCTTTAAAATTTCAAAAGCTTCTCCCTCCTTCCCTGGACCCCACCTGGAACTTCAGGTTCCTCACTGCCTGCAGTGTGCCATACTAACAAAAAGGGCTCAACACTTCTGTAACCAGAAAAACATTCCTGGAAACGTCCTAGTTCTTGCAGAACTGCTGCTGAAATGCTTTGCAAACAGCTGAGCACACTGTCCCCTGAGGAGGACCTTGTTTAAGGGCCTCCTTAGCATTCCTATTGTACCAAACTAAGCATTTCTTACGCTGGACACGAGCATTCTTAGTGACATCTTCAGCATACATGTAATGAATGGTGTGAAGCATCTTGCAGGTGCCATGTAATGAATGCTGAACTGCACAGATGCGCTCTCTTTTTCCTGGCTGAGGGGAAGCATTCATGCTGGAGTTGCATTTGTGGAGATAAGTTTGACATCTGCCTTATTTAGCTATCACTTTGGTGGTACGTTCATCATTGCACCTTGTGCTGGAATGAATTCTGTTTCACAATACTCCTAAGGATTAAATAAATGTTTTAGGCCTCCCAGTCATTGCTGTAACCATTTGATAACCCACTTTCCTCAGACTTTTTGAAAAAGTATCTTTTTTTTTTTTCTTGTGATTTTGCTTAATCTTTCTATTTAGATCCATAGTTTCTGGGTTTAGAAAGAAGCTCTATTGTTTGTATTATTGCTTCTCTTTTTGAAGTTTTAGTACTGTTTTTTTTTTAATAGATTTGTAGTCTTCGGACTCTTTAAAGGAACTTTACAACTCATTACCCAGCCATTAAAAGAACGTCCTTTCAGTAAATGTTCTTTTTCCTATTTACCCTCTGTACAATGGGGAGATGTTTTGAAAAACTCTTCCTTCAACAGCATCACACAAGTCTTAGGATTTTTTAATATCATTTGCACCAGCTGGGCTCATGCCTTTTCCTGCTTTCTACACCACAGTGAAGAGTGAAGGTTATCTGGTTCCTTTCCTTTTTCACTGATGACAAAACAAGCAAAGTAAGGGCAGTGGAATCGCAAAGGCAGAGGAAACAGCATCTCGTTATTATGCATTTTCAGCTAATGAATAAGTCTTGCAGCAGAAGTCTCATCTTCCTCTTGATGAACTTAGGTCTGAAGTCTGTGAAAACCCAGAATCTGAATAATTCACAGTTTAATTCTTCCTTATGGAGCTCCTGGTGCAATATGGCCTAATTCAAGTATACAGTATATCTAAGGTATATAGATTGTTGGGTGTTTTCTGCAATGACCTGCTTGAGCCTTCTCCTTGGGCAGAGATCCTGACTACAGGACAGCATCAATACATCAAATCACAAGCCTGTATCATAATGAAAAGTCTAGTATAGCCCATCATATTGTGTGATTCTTCTCTCACAACTACCTGTATATTCAATGATCAATAGGCAAGATTTGTGTCTTACACATCTCATATCAGAATTAAGCTCTTAAATGATTTTGAGACCATAAAATTTATCTTTGTAATTTAATATAATATTAGTGTTAAATTATATTGCAAAGTGCATGATGTTGACTGCATGATACGATCCTTTATACTGCATTGGTATTGTGCTGAGTATCAGTTTCAGACAGCTTGTCAGAACAAAATTAAATGTTAATGTAAATTGGAATAGATTCATTGATTTCAGCATATACTGGATTTGGATGGAGTTCCACCATTATGCGGGGGTAAAGGCTGGTCTGCAGTAATTAACAGGAGGAACTAAGCATTTTGGGTGAAATATGTTTTACTTGAGCCTTGTGCTGTGAACTAATCTCTCCTTTTTTACACCCAATCATAGGTTTTGAATCCAGACAGAAACCCAATAGCTGCTCTTTTTCCTCAGTGTGTTTCAGTGGCCTGGTGTAAAGCACATGACATTTGAAAGCTTTCTTGATTTCATTTTCTCTAGATAGCTCAAAAATCATACAGCTTACAATTTATTCTCATTTCATTATTATTGCCTCTGCTCCTAACACAGTCACCAATTTTATTTCTTACATAGTACTAAGTTAAGAACAAAACAAGGGTGACTTTGGAGACTGTTCTGCACTTCAAAAGAGGTCCATTCCTCTCTTATTCTTTGCCAAGTGCAGATATTTAATAATCAGAATTCCTTAATAATCCACCATCACAGCCAGTTCAACAGTATCTTTAGGAAACAGCATTGGAAAGGTCTATTTCCCTGTTTGCCATCTCCCATCACTACCATGTGTGATGCTGCATGACATTTCCTTCCTCTCTATTTCTCCAAAGACAAACAAGCTACTATTCAGCAGTTCTGAGTCAAATCCGAGCACCTGATATTTCTGATATGCAAACTGTTGGCTTTTTCTATTTGTGCAACAATATGACCTTATCAGTTTTGCCGCTTTTCATTTTGACTATGAAATGCATCCACTATCACTCTTCACCTGTGTCCCTGGCAGCTCCCATAGGTTCAGATGGAATCCTGTGTGATGTTTGTCTTGATCAAACTACTGCTGATCCAAAACAAATCACAGCATTATAAAAAAGATCAAGAGTGTAGGGACTGCATTTGAATGCTGAAAATATTTAGTGTGCAGCTGCATTACAACTTGGAAATAAGTTGAGCAATGTTTTCATGGTGAAGTTGTTGAGAGACAGCAAGTGCTGCCTTAAAGATACTGAAAGCAGAACAATGGGAGAGGCTACGCCTGGCTAAAATACAAGTCTAAAAATTCAGTGGTGTGGTTGAAGTTTCAGTTTAGTATATATATTTTTTGAGGATACTTCAATATATGTATCAGAGATGAAGATACTCTTTATACCGAAAAACAAAACATCACCTTTGCCTTTGATTTTACAAATTCAGTTTCATACATTGCACTATTTTCAGGTTTCCTTGTATAAAAAATCAGCTTTCACAGAATAGGTGCACATGGAGATTCATACTTACCAAGGCAATACCACGACTATGATTCACTCTTCAGACTAATGTGTACATAGCAGCTCTAATCTTATTTACAACCATGCAAAAAGAAAGCTTTTTCCGGAGTATAAGCAGCTAGCTCTTCTGTCATGAATCTCTTCCCCCATCCATATAAAATCCTCTTGTTTCTATACTGCAGCTCAAGCACAAAGGCAGTGTTTTTCACATAACCAGTTCTATTTTTAGCCTGAATTGTAGGAAGTCTGCAGCATTAATAAATGGAAGAAAAGTACAGAACTACACCGCATGGTAATGTGCCAATGCAAGAGCTAGCTTGGCCTTTAGCCAATGAACTGTGGTTAGATGTTAGAGCAACGAAAGTAAAAACACCACTTATAACAGAATGATTAATAAGCTGACAAACTTCCATGCACTTATTTCATACTTTTTGAAGGCCAACCTTATTAATACTAACATATTTACTATTTTATTAGTGATATCTCTCAGTCTGAAGCATATATATATCTCCTTATGTGGATGTACTTTTATATATGCAATTGAGATTTGCTTAATTCTGTGTTCTAATAGAAAGGAACAATACAAGAAACAAATGACACTTTGCAGTGCAGAGCCTGACATAGGAAAAAAAGAATAAGGAAGGAGCTTTTCTTTATAAACTAATAAAGCAACTTCACCAGACATTAAACCCATCGCTTCATGATTTTCTCTCCTATTGACTCTGCAATTCCCTTGTTTGGTACCAACATTATGAAAGCAAAAATCCTCCAGCGCTCTTACACAGAGGACAAAAGTTCACAGTTCTTACAGGGACACAGAGTCTTCCATAATCTCTCCACTTCTCGCCCAATCCACAAAACTTGTCCCAGCACTGCTACACTGTGGACAGATGGATGTTTATATAAAGACCTTGTGCCTGAATAAAATTCCATTTCAGGGTTATGTAAAACAGCAATGACTGGAAAATGGAACTTTTTAATTAAACGTATTTGAAGAAAATAGGGATTAATGACTTTGAAGTAGAGAGTATTTAATGCTTGCAGTCATAGATCATCCACTAGGGAAGCTGTATTATCACCATCAGGCAACGATGCTTTTAAGTATTGATAGTGTGCGCTTTAATAATGCTTTAACTGCTTTCATAATGATGTAATTAGGAACACAACTAATGTATACTACACTTATTATTAAAATAATGTTTTAATAAACAATTTGCAGTAACATTCTCAAAATAAATAAGGATACACTTTGGATCAGGTTTGTCCCTTGGCCCAGTGAATTGCAGATAAGCTACATTTTGAAACCTTTTGGTAATGCCGATGCAGAGAGATACAGTTCCTGATAATTGCCCCAGAAAAATGTAATAACTGCCCATCTGATTCTCAGATTTGCAGGTAGAAAGGAAATTATTACTTTGCACTTCAATTAAAAACAGGCAATAAAACATGGGCAAAATTCTTTGCTGGTTCTGAAATTGTGTTGGCACAGATCAGAGCCTGGGTCACACTTATCTTAAAAATCAAGCTCTAACTCTGTACTTCACATAGATCAAATACTATATGGTGAGTACAGAAACCCACGCAGAAAAGTCAAAAGAAAAAAAAAAAAACAAACCAGCAACATTAGGCTTGTTTTTCTGTTAAGAATTCTATTCAGGTACAGCAAATCAATACTTTTCCTCTGACTGTACACAGTGTACTCAAGCTGTTCTGTCAGGATCTATACAAAAAACAGAGATGGGATTTAAGGTGGGTGGATCTGACAGTGAGGTGAAGGTATAACACGCCAGCACGTGCGGCCCCAGCTTCCCAGAACAACAGCATCTCACAGTGCCATGGGGGCATCACATACAGCAATGGTACCGCCTTGCACCACCTGCTCAACAAGTGTCTTGTGGTCCATCAGGGCTGTGGAGATAAGCCCCAGGGAAACACATCTAATGTCCCCCCAAGAAGAAAAAGTGCCACAACGCACAGTGGCTGCAGCCAAACAGGATCAGTCCAACTTCTTCCCACCTGCCCAACACTGCGACATAGCAGAGACAGGAAGATGGAGAAGTACCAACCAACCTGACAGTCCTTATGCACTTAGAAATATCAGATTGCCCAATCTGCCTGGTATCTTAATAAATTAGATACTGCATCATTCAACTGCCTTGTAACACACGATGCTGTACCTCATCTTGACCTCCCCTGCACTAATCTTCTGTGACATGCAATAACTAAGATCTGTGCTCCCTTTTCCTCATGTATTTAAAGAAATGAGCTAAAAAGCAAAGAGGAAAAAACAATCTTCTTAACCCTTTCCCTACTTGTGTTTTTCCCTTCCCAGTTTTTTACAAGCCCATCCTTCAGTACTTCCAGAGATGCACCAGCATTATCGCACACATCTTGGTGCGTCTTCTGTCTGGTGTTGGTGTGTATCTTGGTTATGTCTGTGTGGAATTTCTTGTTAGTTGTACAGGTGAAATGGAAAAAGGAGAGAGTAATACCACACAGTTGTTTCACAAAAAGTAACCTTTCAATGGTTGTCAAATTACTTAATCCACAGACTACTTAGATGAATAATTGAGCTGCCAGCTGAAAAGGAAATGTATTTTCTGGGAAGTCTTTCAAATATATCCATTCATTTGAAATTCTCAATAATAGCAATATTGAAAAAGGTCTTCTGTGCACATATCGGTGCTACCAAGTGCACTGTAGCACTGCTTTCAATGCCTTTGACTGCGCTATTAGAGTTGTGCTTCAGCAGCACAGCAACCCGGTGTTAGAGCTCCTGGGTACCAGTGATGTAGAGAGCTGTGCTTGTAGAAATTAATTTGACCAGTCCAATTTTTTTCCAGAATATCTGTCAGACTACTTTTGTATCAGCACACTTCAGCCTATGCAAGGAATGATCTGCCAGCTCCATTCTAGCACCAGATCAGGTATTGCCCAGCACAAACTTAGTCTGAATTCCACAACAGATGCTCTGCTAATATAGCAGAAATGTAATTTTGCTCGCGTCTGATCCAGGCTAAGTTTATATGGCTTGGTGATCCAGCACACAAGAATCCATTACTAATGGGTCTGCAACCACAGACTTATGAGTATATTTATGCTCCCAAATAAAATGTGAGAAGCCCATTCTCCAACCGTCAGGGCAGTGTCACAGACCAGTGCTTGTGTGCAGACAGCTAAACCCTACTTGCTGCCAGCAGAAGGCGGCTCCAGCTGCACTTCTTACTGGAAACCATCCCTCATCCAGGCTGCTTGAGAATCATATCAAGACATTGTCTGGGAGAGGGAGAGGTGGCATGGGATAAATTGTCTGAGAAAATGTGCCAACAGATCACCTGGGTGAATATATATATGCCAAGTCTCTACTCAGTGCTGTAGCTCTGTTTGGTTTACTAGGTGAAACACAGCCAAAGAGACTTGTGCCAAGAACATTGTCTACCTGGAGAGGAACTATTTATACAAGCAAATAGGGATAGGACAAGGGGGAATGGTTTAAACTGAAAGAGGGTAGATTTAGATTAGATATTAGGAAGAAGTTGTCAGCAACATGGACAGTGGGATTGAGTGCACCCTCAGCAAGTTTGCTGACAACACCAAGCTGTGTGGATCAATTGATACACTGCAGCGAAGTGATGCCATCCAGAGGGACCTTGACACACTTGTGAGGTGGGCTGATGCCAACCTGATGAAGTTTAACCATGACAAGTGCAAGGTCCTAAACCTGGGTCTGAGCAATGCCAGGCACAGCTACAGGTTGGGCAGGGAAGAGATTCAGAGCAGCCCTGGGGAGAAGGACTTGGGGGTGTTGGTCAATGAGAAAATGAACACGAGCTGGCTTCAGTGCATGCTCGCAACCCAGAAAGCCAAGCGTATCCTGGGCTGCATCGAAAGGAGCGTGACCAGCAGGTCAAAGGAGGTGATCCTGCCCCTCTACTCTGCTCTCGTGAGACCTCACTTGGAGTATTGTGTGCAGTTCTGGTGTCCTCAACATAAAAAGGACATGGAACTGTTGGAACAAGTCCAGAGGAGGGCCACGGGAATGATCATGGCACCTCCGTATGAAGATAGGCTGAGAAAGTTGGGGCTGTTCAGCCTGGAGAACAGAAGGCTGCGTGGAGACCTCATAGCAGCCTTCCAGTATCTGAAGGGGGCCTACGAGGATGCTGGGTAGGGACTCTTCATTAGGGACTGTAGTGATAGGACAAGGGGTAACAGGTTAAAACTAAAACAGGAGAAGTTCAGGTTAGATAGAAGGAAGAAGTTTTTTACTGTGAGGGTGGTGAGACACTGGAGCAGGTTACCTAGAGAGAAGTTGTGGCTGTGCCATCCCTGGCAGTGTTCAAAGCCAGGCTGGATGATGCTTTGAGCAGCCTGTTCTAGTGGAAGGTGTCACTGATCATAGCAGGGAGGCTGGAACTAAATGATCCTTAAGGTCCCTTTCAGCCCAAACTATGAAAGTTTCCCATCCCTCTGGTGACTGCAATGTCCTATTTGTTTACCATGATGGAGAAGAGCTGGACTAATTGGACAGACCTACGTTTCTGGATCAGGAAGCTGAAATCTGTAACAGATTGCAGATAGTACTGTCCGTATATTACTGATGCATATAGACAGTATGCAGTGGTCGTAGTGCTTCTGGGGACAGTGCAGCTGTTATGCCCAGATTGGCCACCATGTCCCCAGAAGCTCACAGACACTGTCTGCCTCTTGAAACTCTGACCACAACAATTATGATTTTGGCTTTTCATACATTATATATATTTATATATATAATAAATTACAATTTGCATCATATGCGAGCAAGGCAATGTGAATTTTACTTCTGGCACACGGTTTGGGTGATTTTGCCTATGCTAACACATCAGTTTGCTTCAGGCAGTTCAGCGCTTTCAGAGAGCAAGGACAGATTTTGAACTTTTCTGCTAGTGTGATCACAGTAATGTATTCTCTATCTTCAAAACAACTTTTTAATGGGTTCCAGCCAGGGCTGAAAATATCACACAAGTCACAGAACAATCATCAAATTCTCATTATCACCACTGGTGCCAGGAGAAATCAGTTTTATGAGGAAGGAGTTATGGAGACGTTAAGATTCCTGTGGTGTTTTCTTTCTTTTTTTTTTTCCCCCAAGAAAATAGCCTCCTGGTAGAGCACGCAGCATCCAGAAAGACCTTCCAACGGTTCCCTGAGCTACTCTATGTCCCATCTATATAATAAGGAAACTAATAATTCCATAATCTGAAATGGGTACTGTGAGGATACTTTCTGCTCTTGCCAAATACCAGTTATGTATCGGTGAAATGGAAGCCACTGGGCTCAGTTTGGCAGTAATTCAGTAAAATAAAATGACCCATGATATATACAGGGTCTGACTGGATTCTCTGCTGATGCCTTATGTCCTTTAACGCCATCTATATATGCATCAGTGATGCATTTATGAGTAATTTTTAGGTGTTCTGATACTACAAGAATTGCAAATTAAAGTATCTAAACAATTACTTTTTACTGCATTTTTAAAGGACCCTTCTAATTTCTACAATCACATTCCTGAATATTTCCTCTTCAACACCAAAAGAAAATACACTGACAATTCCTTTAGTATTTTGGTTTTTCCCTGCAGTTAAACCAGAATTTTTCAAGTCTTTAAAGATGGGACGGTATTTCCAGCTCTGGTGTGTCATCTGACACTGGAAGACATTTATCACCAAGTTAAACTTCTGTGCAAATGCCTTTTGACTTCCACAGCCATTATCTTTTGCAGCACAGATTGTTAAGTGTAATTATCAACTAAATAAATAACAATTCACTGTGTTTCTTACAGCAATTTACATTACAAGGGAAAAACCGCAACTTCCAATATTGAAGCAGTTTTGATGAACAGAAATAAACATGCATTTTCAGTGGTTGAAATAGGTTGGTATATGGCAATAGGCCATATGACACTTCAGAGATTAACCAGCACTTCCCAGACTACTGGAATACTGGGATTTTTTTTTTCCCCTATATTACTGTTCCTATATTTGGCAATGCATAAATCCAATATAATCTTTTGACTAATACACAGATTTCACAATGGTAGCTGAACAACCAAGTTTCTCAGCTTTTGCTCATGTTTTACAGGAAAGCATCTTGGTAGCATGTTTGAAAAACCTGTTCCTCCTTATTCTCTGCATGGTGATTTCCACACTTGTGGTTCCTATAGTTAAATGGCAATCCCTATCTGAGTCTGAATTAGATTTCAGTGTGTATAATAAGCTCCATAACCTTCCCCAATCCTCAAAATGGTAAATGAAAACTTCAGATCTCTGAGATCTAGGAAATGACATCATTCTTCCTTCCCTCTCGTGACTGCAGACTTGTAAGCACCCAAATTTTTGTTTTCATAGTTTTCTGAAACAATTTCTTTTCCCAAATGGATTTCAACACACAGTCCCATGTGTCTACTACCCTTTCCCCTTTTGATACTTGGTTCAGCAGATGGTGCAAATGAACTGGTGTATACAGCATTTGCTTAATCCTGTGCTCCTTTGAACTGCTGTTTTGAGACTAATGCAGCTACTTTATTATTGTGAATTGTCTGCATTATATCCCTGCCTATGTTTGATTTATCTTGTTCTTCCTGAGCAGATTCGTTCTGGGAGCTGATGAGGAAGAGTTGTACAGCCTGGAGAGCCCGTTAGCTCCACCAAAAGGTGGAAACTCTCACTAAGAAATTTCCTGAAGTGTAAGGGATGACACAATGTATAAAGCACAGAGACCCAGAGATTTCAAATCATTAAAAATATTCTGATATTGAACAGGAAAAGTATGAGGTCATTACGGCAAGAGTCAATTGATAAGACAGAAGGATAAATTAGTCTGCAGACACCACTAACCAGGAAAGCTTCAGCAGTAATATGCTCTTTCAGAGCGTATGTTTTCAAGCTTTTAACTAGTTTTCCAGACTGCAAAAGAACCCTAGTCTCAGTGCTCTGGGAAGCAATATGGTATGTGCACCATGAAGTGAACATTTAGGGTGTAGAGAACATGAAAGATTATGGCAATGTTTTTATACTCACTAGATATGCCCCAGTTTCCCCAGCCCTTCAGCAATCTGTGGCTAAGTGAAGAAATGAGTTAAACTCTTCTCTTGTTGAGAAGCAAGAACACAGCAAATATTTGTATCCAACTGTATAACCTGGGATTGAATGACCCACTAAATATTGAATAAGCTGCTACTTCTGAAAAATCTTGTTTCAGATATGGTATTGATTGACTGCCTTCTCTCCCTTCTTCCCCTCCCCCAGAAAGCAAGGCCAGAAGAAATCTTATGGAAGCTTTAGGAAGGAACAGGATCCAAAGGACACTACACTAAGGCTGCTGTTTTGCAGGTGGCAATGCCAGCTCAAGCAGCACCATGTTGTCCCCACTGCCGTGTGAGCCCAGCTATTTGCATGGCTGTACAGCAAACCAGCAGGGAGAACAGATCTGTCCAAAAAATAAGCAAGGGAATAGGCAGCATGTGGGCAGAAATGTGTGGCTAAAACTGGTGAGGTGGGACACATGCTCCTTAAGAAACTGGTACAGAGGGCCAATCCATGTGTGGGTTTCTGAAGGCAATTGGAGAAGTTTTTCTGCTTGGTGATAGACAAAGGCATTTTTAGGAGTGTGTTATGAGCCAGACCCTTGCTGGCTTGTTTAAGGAAAGCTATCTTACTGTAGCTCTAATTACTGCTGATTATCTCAGCTCCCCAGAAAGGGCTATTCTGGAGCAAAGACTGATGGTACTGTGGAGGCTTGTGGCTCTCAGGTCCAGACTCAGAAGAGCTCTGGAGGATCACCCTTACTCCACTATGGCTGGGCTGCACAATTATGATGACATAAGAGCTGGGCACTAAATCTCTTTGGCCAGAAGCTAGCATAGATGACAACAGAGAAGACTACATTTAGTTCTGTGTTGCATTTAAATTTCTTTAGATCTGTCTATGATTCTTCTAGTTTTCCAGTAGCAAAGTATGGTGAAGAGGAGAAAGTTGTTTTTAGAAGAACTGTTTTCCAGATGGAATTGCAAAGAATGGTCATTTATCTAGCAGGCTGAACTGAAGCAGTTTTTCTTCTTATTGTGACAGAAGCTGTCCCCTGATCCTGGCAGAGTAGCATCACTGGGAATTCACCTTTATCCAGGGTTAGGTACTACTATACCATGTAAAGTATGAGGGACATGTAAACAGACTATGGCTGTTCAGCTACTTAAGATTCAACAGATAATGTCAAAGCATTCCCTGAGCCTTGATGCTCTACACTCTTGTATTCTGCCTGATCCAGATTTTAACACGCCTCTGGGGTCATGCCAGGATGGGAAGAGGCTGCACCTGGGCACAAATAAGGTTAAATCTTTACCTTCCATGGCCTTACTTTCCATGACAACCATTTGTAACCTTCAGGTCTCCCTCATACTTCCCTTCCAGTGCCAAGAAAGCAAATTAAAACAGGCTTGCTGCAGAAGGACACAGCTCAGCATAGCAGAGGATGCACAAGCTCCTCTTCCAATCACAGGATTTTACTGCATGCACAGTGCTGCATCCAGTCTGAGGAGGAGAACACTCTCTGCTGCTCACAGAAGAAAAAACATATATAGAAACTCTGTCACAGTCTCTAGATAGGAACTGAGCCACCTAGCAGCTTAGCAGTAAAAAGAAGCACTATTTTTTCCCCTTATTGACTATAAAATAGTCCAAGGACACCAATAAGCAAAATGAAGGCTCAAAACACCAACTGCATGTGCAGGCTTGAAACAAAAGTTAAAATTATATCAAACCAACTCATTCCCATGGTGTTCCACCTGCCCTCATTAGGTTACGTAGAACAAATGTCAGAGATAACATTCAGGAAAAAGGTGTTCTTCTGATAAGGAAAATAGCTTTGTAGCAGTTCCTTTAGGGGGAAATAAATAGTCTTCCTTCCCTCCTTTTAAAAACAGAACAGCTGATCTACAGCTAGATTTGTGCAAAGTTTCGCACAACAACATCCTGAAACTGCTGCTTTACTTCATTTGTGTCTTGGTAAAATAACGTCATAAGGTCCCAAGATTATTATCTCACAGTGATTTCCAGATAAGCCGCGCAAGTTACATGTACAAATATCTTTTTCCTAATTGCTAGTGCTGCAAACTCTTGCCTGGAGTTTGAAAGTCAAGCTGTGTTCCTTCTGTCTCATATATCACCACAATAAAACACTGCACTCAGCGCTTAACAATTCTGGTGTAAAGTGCAACACAGAAGGGAGGAAACCCTCTAATCTTTGCAAGCTGCATGACTTTGCCACACTGCCAAAAGAAATCCAGGAGCAAATTCCTACCTTACTCAGACAGGTACACAAGGACCAGAGGTATTCAAGAAGGTGGCATTTTTGTCTGATTTTAGCTCCATTTTGTGGACTCAGATACATACTTCTAAGTGTCACAGGTTCTCCATAGCATTCAGCTTTCTCACATCCTGGAACATGTTGTGTTATGTACCAGTTGGGCACACTGGTGCTCAGCCATTGCACACCTGCCACCAGTCAAGGCAGATGGCCTGTTCCAGAGAGGCAAGTAAAGGTACTTCTGTCACTGCAGGAAGTGTATATGGGAGGGGATGAAAAAGAGACTGCCATTTCTCCTGCTATCTGACAGAGCAAATTGTTATTATCAACTGCAATCCCAGTATGCAAGAGAACAATAGTAGCATTTTCCTGTGACAGAAAGAGTATGTGCACACAAACACACGTGTATGTTAATATAGAAAGGAGTGATTGAAATAGTGGTAATGATTACAGGCAAAGAATTAGGAGAGCCGGTCTTCAAGCTCATTGGTCTGTGACTGTGGTCATATCCCTAAATGAAACACCAGAAGAAAAAAGAATCCAAAAGTATCTATACTTAAACATTCAATTCCAAGAGTATTAGCCACAAAGGTCCTGCTAAAGCACCCATGTTTCACACACCTTGGCTGTGGTGAGACTGACACATACTCAAACAATTCATAATTCACAAAACAGTGTGCTTAAGCCCCCTGAAGCCATAGCAACCCTAGTAAACTAAATGTGCCAGCAGTGTTCTCTGGCAGTGAGGCCAACTGGCAGAGAATGTCCCACCTTCTTAATGTTAAGTCCTCTCATGCACGAAGACAGGAGACCACATACAAATTGCCTTCCAGCAATGGACTCTATATCACACCAACTCCTGAACTGTGTCCAGGAATTATCTGAGAGTCAGCAAAGCAGGCCAGGGAGAGTTCTAAAAGAGTATAGACATTGCATTCAGGTACCTAAGAACATCGCTAGATGCTGTTTACTATAGAAGGACGGACATAACCTGGAAGTCTTGAACAGACAAATGAGCTCTAGGTCTGACAGACCTGGATGGCTTAGCTACATAGAAGTACAAATTGGGTAAATAGAAGAGTAACCACTGGCACCTTCACTCTGCTGTTCAGTGGCTCTTCAGTAAAAAAAATTAATCCTGAGAGCAAATACTGGAGTGTAGAAGTCCTCATTCTTAGCCAGCTACATTCCCTAACAGCTAAGACAATCCAGCTCCTTCCTGAACTCTTCTTTCTCTTTCAAGAGGTCACTCACGGCACGCTGCTTTTTTATCCTGATCACAGTGCATCAGCAGGTGAGGTTTTGAACTCCCTCAGGTTAAGGAGGACATTGACCCATAGGTCAAAACCCATAGGTCCGGACCCATAGGCAAGGGTTCTGGAACATCAGATAAAGCCAGACATCACTTACCACCTCCAATGCTGTGCTGCAAAAATAAACAAAAGAATGGCTAGTTGAAACTGGCATGGCTCAGATGCCTGTGGTACCCAAAGCAAGGAACTCCAGTCAAAGGTAAGCCTCTAGCTAAAGGCTGCAGTGAAGTCTATAAGTCTGACTGTGGCTTTATGTCCTAGAGCTCCTCACCTGTGCAATGGGCAAGATTGCTTTTATAACAATGCTGCTAGAATCAAAAATTAAAAATTGCAAGACCATCAGATAGTGTGATGATGGGAGTGCAGGTAGGTCTAAATTTTCAGAGTTCACAGAAAATATGAGAAGGGATAACAAAATTCATTGTAACAAATGGCATTACTATGCTAGAACTTTCAGATATGTTTTCAATGATGTCATGGACATATACTTCAGTAAATGTACATGGATGAACTTTCTTCCCTTCTTCATAATTATTTCTATTTTATAATAGCTGCAAGAGCCTGCAGGCAATGTATTTTCTTGCACTTTTTGGATGGCTGAAGTCATCTGGTTTTCCTGATGCTATGCAATTTATTCAAGGTGTTTAGTACTGATAACCAACCACAGATGCACTCCCTGGACTTTCCCATAGCCTCCGTAACACACTGCCTAAAATGGCCAACTAATAGAAGGGTGGTTTTTTTTCAGCTAAAACTATGGAAAATACAGAATTTTATTTTAATATAAAAATACCTATGCAATAAATAAACAAAAAAATAATCCACAACAAACCAAAAAGCCATAATGGATTAACCCCTTCTGGATTTTGTTTAATGTTTTTGAGCACTCCCAAGCAGGAGGCTGAACTGTTCATCACCAAAGGCATTTTCTGCACAATCACAATTTCTGTGATATTGTATAGATTCATACAGCCTTATTTATTAAAACACAGAGCTGACTGTTATTAAATGCATGTTTCTGACAGCTCCTGCAGATATGAATAAAGCAGCTAATGAGAAGAAAAACTGTCCATACTGCCTTTTTCCCAAGGCACAGATCATCTTAAAGCTAGATTGTGATGACAAATGGTTGATTTCACTTTTATATATATCACCTTCCATGATTACACATATAGATGAATAGCTTTTTGGATTGTATCCATAACTAGCCTCAGAAACTGTCTCAAGAACTTGGTTCCAGCCTTACTAGTAGGAAACTGAGCAAAGATGAACTGTATTCATGTTTTGGGGAAAGCACATGTTTATGTGCCTAAAAAAAAGGAGTGTGGGCAAAACTGAAGCAGCTCACCTTTTAAATACTTCATCAAAGCAAGCTCAAAGAATATTAAATAAATATACTTTTTTTTAAGTTTTATTTTTCCGTGTTATGGCCCATTTTTTTTGTAAAGATAATTCCACTGAAATCAACAACCCTCTTGCAGTTGATATCCTCTGAAGTTCTTTCTAATCTAATTGCTATCCAGAAAGAAACTATAAAAGAGCAAAACTTTGAACAATGAAATCAAACACTGCAAGTTAAAAATGTCAGCTCCCTTTAGGTTTGTGTGAGAATATAAATTAGGAATAAAAGCTGGCATGATGCATCCATCTTGAGAAGTACTAAGCAGCCACAACCTCCATTTAAACAAAGGCATTATCAAGGACCAATAAGTGCCTTCATAGCAGGTGTCAAATGAGGCTACTTTCTTCTTTAATTTCACTTAAAGGAAATGGAGAGAAAAAAGCCTAAAACATCACTCCAAAACCATCAGTAAGTATTTTGTTTTATATTTTGACCCTTCCTATGATTTCTCTGGCTTTCTATCCTCTTCAAGGAAATGGTCTTGCACCATTTGGTGCAAGAAATGTGAGAGGATAGAGTCAGCAGAGAAGCGAGAGCACCTTTGTAGACAGCATCCTTCTCAAGACCCCTGGGGGGCTACAGTGCTTTTGCTTATATGGGTAGATTTTGGTTTTGCTGCTTTTCCTCTTGCTTCGTGTATTTCTAATCCTTGCTGCAGTAGTCAGTGAAAAAGAAAAGAAAGCTCTTGAAGCTTATGTGGTCCTTTTTATTGGTCTAGAAGGGAGGGTCTCTCTAAACTGGGTTCGTACTCAGAAGGGTCTTGAGCAGTGCTTGGCTGCTCTCCAGAGTCTCAGCAGAACTGGACTGACTGGCACAGGCTTGGGAGCAAACCTTGGAGGTCAGAATATGACAGTGCTCACTTGCCCTTTGCTGCTGTGAAGTTCACTGATTAATCCAAAAGTGTTTGTACCTTGTATTTCTAAAGGTAATGAAATACATAAATACCACAGGAGAAGCTTTGCACCACTACACCACCTTGGAGAAAGGCCAGTGCTTCCTGAGGTGTTATTCCAGTTTGTATGTTTGTGTAATCAAAAGCAGAATTTTATTATAACAACAGGAAACTTACTTTAGGTAGCAAAGTGGCCCACAGTAGGAATCTAAGTATTAAAGTAAGACTATAGGAACCAACTTATCCTTATACTAAACTAGAAAGAATTTGATGAATCTGATAAATAGAGACCAGATGGTCTTCAAGACACAATTAGCCCCTAAGAAGGTACACAAAGGAAATAAAAGGTGTCATGAATATGATTTTGGTGATAACATTGAAAGACTCCAAGAATATACATTTTGGTCTGAGTCATTTTTCATTCTCCTTACACTGTTAGCTATCATAATGAGCAAGCTGTATTTCATGTTCTGTTTCTTACTGCAATTATTTTCATAAAATTAATTCATTTTAAAAATTACATTGTTCAAGGGCACTTAGCAATAGAATATATGATATTGTCTGCTTTGTATGGCTGAACATTCAATCTCATACACTGGGAAAGAAAATCAGTAAGGCATCCAAGGATACACTGGAATACCACCACAGTACTGGGAGAGTTAGAGAAGACAAACACTTGCTATTAAATAGACAACAATATTTCAAATGACACCGTAGTTTTAATTCATCTTGTCAAACGCTAATCAGTGGAAAGGTCCAGTGCAGCGTTTAGAAGACCGAAACTTTACTTTCTTCCTTTGCATATCACTACCATGAGATTACTCCATTTTCCATCTCATTACTTTGATTGGAAAGCCTCTAGAAAGCAGCCTCTGCCTTCCTCTAGACTTGGAATCTATATTACACTGTGGTATACAGAGTGGTAGCACTGATGAAGCTGGGCCAGCAAAGCACCCGAGTTCTACAAGGTCTGCTCCAGAGTACTGTGATCTCACACCATTTGTTTACACAGTGCTTCTGTTTTCCTTTGAGGCTTTGATCCAGCATGGTTGGGTCCAGTCCTGCTTTATAAATGAGATGCTATGAAATCTAGGATGGGGAATACAACTGTGTGCTTTTTTTTTTTCTTGTGCCTCACACATTATGCGAAATCATCTTATCTTGGGTAGCAATGGTGCACAGTCCTTTAATTAAATCAGCTCTAAGTTTTGCCTGAATGATTAATAAAATGAGAAAATTCTCTGTCTTGCTAGAAAAGCTCTATTCTTTTGTGTTCCTCCATTCTTTTCTATTCTGATACCCTTTCTTCAAATCAGATCCTCAAGTTGATGCTTGATCCTTTGGGCTTACCTGAGAACTATAATCTGTGGCTAAATCAAGTTAATTTTCTTTTGTCACAAAACTCCAAAAGCAAACAACAATAAAAAGTGCAATAAGAATAACCAATTGTTGTTGTTGTTCATGAAGCATGGCATTTTTATGGCTAAAATTGCCCAAAGGAATGGAGAAATTAATTTCAATAAATTGGATTTTATGGGTATAAAAGACCTCTGAATAAATGAAAAACTATGAGATGACATTTGGATCAAAGGAGATATACCCACTGACTTTAATGGATGTTGAACTGGATCTTTGATTAACAAACTGCCTTATTATGAATTAACAGTAAGGCAGCACCACCAACTAGGAAAGGTAACAAGGCACAAGATTTTGGAAGCGATTTGGAGTAGGGAGGAATGTTCTATATAGCACAGTTTTCTAGCTGTGCAGAACACAATACCAGAAATAACACAATTCAGATGGAAACCTGTGTTATTATCTGAATAATGTCTTCTGCCTCCACTCTGCTCACAAGCCTCACATATGCATCAGCACAGGTTTGGCTCAGCACCTCTGCTTAATGGCACTGCCTATAGATTCTCCACATTACATCCTACAGGCTTACCTTAGGCAAGACAAACACAAAACCATGGGCTTCAGTTTGTTAATTTGACATACCTGTTGGTATTTCTTCTAATATGAACAGAAGGTATGTTTAGAAATCAAAAGCCATGCCCAGATTTGCACTTTAATGATCATCAGATAGACACTGATATTCATATATGTGTACATACAGCAGTGAAAAAATTTACTGAAGTTTTTAATAGGCTAGTACAAATGGAGAATATTTGCAATTAACTGGTAAATTAATGAACAGCATGGTTCACAGGGTACCTACAAATGCATGCGCTCCATTTCTGTCCATATGTATACACATATACGGATAGAATTTTGTTTCCCAGACGAATCTACCCTTTTTCTCTCTGCTTATTTTTTTTCAATTCAGTTTTCTAAATTATGGTAATCTGGTATGAGCTAGACTCTGCTCTAAATTGTACTGCTGAAAGTCAGTAGTCACTCTAATGAAGTGGATAAATTCTAACAGTGTGAGGCTGTTACAGGTCAGACACTATACATAAATGCTATACTGCTCTTAAATCCAGAAGTAAGAAAGGGAAATTTACAACTTGCAATGTGTAGAATTCCACAGCACTTTCTCCTCTTTCCCCTTCAGTGCTGGCAAAATTAGCGATGAGGTCCAGCTTCGACAGATGCAAACTGGTATGAATCTGTACTGCTGCTCTCTTCCCTGCCCAGCACCAGCAGCACTCAGGGAGCTATTAAGGACAGTCATCATTTGAGAGGAAAGGACTAGATTAGGTCTTTCATCAGATCAGTCTCCTGACCCAGCTCTGACAGTGCTTGCATCAATACAAGAGAGGTGACTGGAAGACAAATCTAGCTTTGTGTGTGCAAGTGGCTAAACCCCACAGAAACCCAGGATTATTTTTCACTTCTAAAATATTCCCTCAATTTTACTGTTTAGAGTCAAGTTTTGGTTTTTAGGGTTTCTGTTGTGAATACAACATGGTGAGATTACAGATGAAAAAGTGGGAGTACACAGACAGATGGAATAACAAAGTGGGGACGCATCCTGCATGCAGACAAGGATCAGGGCTTCACACAAGGAAGATGAGAGCTTTTTAGGAACATCCTAGAAATAGGATTAAACTCCAGAGTCCAAAGCAACCCTTCAACATATGTAGACATGGAAAAGCCAAATCTGATCTTGAGATGAATCAAAGATGATCACTGCAGCAGAGATGGGCAAACAGCAATGCCACTTTACCTATGAAGAGTGGCAGGGCAAGGGGAAGGGACAAGCAGGCTAACCAGTAAACTACGTGTAGAAAATGATTAAAAAAGATTATATGACCTAGTTGGTTTTGATACCACAATAAACAGAGTCATGAAATAATCTTTCTGAGGATTAAAAACATGAGGTAGAGGGGCATAGGATTCACTTTCTAAATCATGAGTAGACCACAGGGCTGCCATAAACTTTACACAATGAATACTTCAGATTCTAAAATAACTGCATCCAAGAACAAAGGTTAGCACCACCAGCTTTGCATTAAAGCCTATTTCTTAACCTCTTCTGAGCACCCACCGTTCCCTGCATAATAATTTGCACCAAAAACCCATGGATATTCAATATTAAACAACTAATTAAAATTTCTGCTGTTTTCATTGCTTTGAACAAGAAGATGGTTTTGGCGTTTTCAGTTCTTCGTACAAATCTACCTCTGCAGCTTCTTTCCTAAACTTAATTAATAGTTATTATTATTTATGACTGCACTGCATACTAGTCCAAGTTTTAATTTGGTCTTCTAAAAAGAGAGCCTGTGGCTGTGTTCTTAGCCTTTTTTTCTGCATCTTTTTTCTTTTCTGCAATAACATTGCTAGTTCAAATCTTGCAGCTTGTTTTTTTACAGCCAGTGCTTTTTCTTTGTCTCTCTTTTTCTCCCTTTTACCCTTCTGACTTTTTATTTTTAAATGCTCCAGCCTAACTTCATTCTGATTTCTTACTCATGGATGCTTCAAGGACTCACATCAATGATTATCATCCTTCCATTCTCATTAGTCCAGACCTTAATTTTATTTCAAAGGTCAGATGGTCTGTATGTCCAGTGGGCACAGTAGCTAGCTTGTGTTCATACACAATATATCTTTCTCCTTAACTGATACTCATGAGCTTGGTAGTGCCCCTTGTGTGAAGACTGGCCATTATCATCTCCAGAATACTGGTAAAATTTGCCATTTCTGCTAAAATCTCCATTTGTTCTCTAGCCACTTGCACTCTGTTCCCATTCCCCATTTTTAACTGACTTCTGAAATTCCTGCTATCCACAGACTCTGAAATCTTTTTCTGAGCTGTAGGAAGCAGAAGTGGTCACTACCACACCGGCTCACTCTACTTTCCAAACTCTGGTTTAAAATTACCATCTGATTTTTTTAAAATGCTGTTGGATTTGCTCCATCATTTTTGTTTTGCTTCTCATGTGCCGCAACTTTCCCATCTATAAAACATTTCATTTTAATAAAATACTTAAGAGATCAGTGGGTGAAAAGTGCACTACTTTTGTTAAAATTATGTTATCTTTCCAACCCATGTCCTGTGTAGAGACTGCTTCTGCTTTCATCCTCTCTTCAGAACATTTCTAAGTTGGTGCTTCTTTACCTGTCCCACCTTCTGCAACTCTCACATTGCTGCTTCCTTGTCCCAACCACTCCATCCTGACCGCTTATGTTTTAAAAATTTTGCTGTATATTTTTGTCTGCTTTTTCCTATTTATGATGGAGCAGCTCCTGATAGAACTGTTCTTTGATGTTGAGTCTTTATTAAAAAAAGTAAAAAGGTAACATTTGACTTTATGAGCTGTTGCAAAGAATACATTTCTTCTCATTTATTATTCTGAAAGGAACATATAACACTGTGTATAAAGCATTAGATGCATGGCAGATACGGAGAGAAACCACTGTGATCATTACTAAAATAAATGCTAAGAAATTACATTACCAGAAAACCTTGGCAGAATCAGCTAATTATATTTGGCACAGATAGATTACGGATAGCCAGCTATAGCCATCTGAATCCTGTGAGAACCTTCTGATTTAGCCTGCATTTTCCTGGGGAGACCTGCCACAAGCTGAATTGGTCTAGGTTGAAAAATTCCATTATTTATAGGAATAAAGTCTACAAAATACGTCTGTTTTCAGCATCTCCAGTTCTGAGGATTCTTTAAAATTTTGACAGCTTCCATAAGAAAAGCTTCAGAATGATTACGTGATCCAAACCCACTCCTTTGAGTGCTTGTGAACCCTTAACAGAACTCTTATTCATATCCATTAGTATACAGCATCTCAGAATCACAGAATGGTTTGGTTAGAAGGGACCTTAAAGCTCCTCTAGTTCCAGTTGCCCTGTCATGGGCAGGGATACCTTCCACTAGACCATGTTGCTCAAAGCCCCATTCAATATGGCCTTAAACACTTCCATGGATCTCAATACATGAACATACACTGTTTTCCCAGCATCCCCAGTTCACAGCACAGCACAAAGTAAATGAAGATGCTGCGTTTAGGATTTCATTTGTATCTATCTACTGAATACATTGGACCACAGCAGAAGCATGAAGCAGGGAACTGCAGAACAAGAAAAGGTGAGCTTAGAGTAACCCAGTGACACTTTAGCAAACTGCTCCTGTCCCCAAGCTCTACTATAGTACTAAGTCACGGAAAAATCATTTTCACCAGTGTGTTCCCAGAACCACCAGCTGCTCCTTTTACAACTCTAAAGCTAGCCTGAGATAGCAGACTGCATCCAAGGGCAACAGCTTTGTTATTAATATATGTTGTTATTAGTCTGTAAGTGCTCTGCAAAATCAGGCCCTTGTTGTCTCAGAATGTCCACCTCCCCTTAGCTGACCCCTCAGAGTGCCCCGGTGTTCATCCATGTGTCTCAGTGCCGCATGAGAGCACTGGGAATAACAATGGCTACAGAGCACCTAGCAATGATAGGTGCTCTGTAGCCATTGACATTTGCAGTTGAGGTACTAGAATGATGCTGCAGAAAAGGAAATGAGTAGCACTGGAGCACTTGTTACTGAGTGAGGGCTACTCAATCCATGCACTGAATGCATTGTGGGGTCTGTGAGGGAAACAATGTATGATGATGTAGTTAGAAGACGATGCCATAATGCAATTCACAAAGGGAAACGAATTCATGTTGCATGAGTGACTATAAAGATAGAATTTATTTTCCACCAGTATTTTACTTGCATGCTTAACACACTTGCACATAATCTTTCTCCTTCTTCACTGAAGATACACAAACAGCTGTAAAATATTGACCTGATAGCTGCCACAAACTGTTACATATTAGCACCAAAATAGCAATCAAATTACTTGAGTTTATATCCTTTCTATGCATGAAGCCATATTTAGAAAAGCAAATTTCCCTGCACATTAAAGGGAGCTGTTGCATGTATGTCTATTTTGCATGTGCAAAAGAAAACTTTGCATACACAGTGGGTACACATACAAATGGCTTTTGATTATAATGTAAGCATCGACTTCAGAAATTTATGTCCCATTAAATAATTCATGTTATCCTCCTAGCAGAAGAAATCCAAAAGCGTCTGTTGAGGAACTAAATTAGTGAAAGTGGGGATTCAAAAAATATTGTCCTCTGTGTTGCAATAGTAACACTTCATTATTGGTTTATATGGAAAACAAACAAATTGGATAATTTGTAGCTCAGAGATAAGCCTTGATTAATATGGCCATACAGGATATAAGAGGAAACGGGACTGTGCTTTCCTCTGCCTAGATACCTCCCCTGATGTAAAGCGAGAGGGCTCTGCCACAAATTTTTCACAGGGCAGAGGCAGATTCAGCTTCATTGACACCAATAAACCAGTGACCAGAGCAAACCACAGTGTGGAGAGGATGCAATAGCTACACATGAGGAAAAGCCCTAAAAAAATCACTCCAAACCAGGCAGCACAATAAAGTAGAGACAAATTCTGGAAGCCAACTGGGCAAGATACAACTGTATTTCAAGACTCAGGCCAGGCAGGCCAGCCTAATTGACGGTAGGGGGTGGCTTTTTATAATGTCAGAAATTTCAAGAGAATAAATCATTGCATAGAAGGCAGTGAGAAACATTTGACCTCCAAATTGTGAATAGTGTTGCTGGTGTAAAGCTACCGGTTTTAGAGTGCATTCAAATCTATTATGCACTGAAGATCTAAATGACATAGCTGAGCAACTAAAAAATTACATAGAAAAAAATAAGATAATGCATGGAGACTACATTATCGTAGCTTGGTGGAAACTGTTCTCCTGAGTGTTATCTCCATCTTCATACTCCATACAGGATTTCTGTTTGTTCCTGGACTCATACTGACTGAGACTAGGATATAGGTCTTGGCCTTATTATCTGATAGTTTGTAATATCTACTACTTGATGACTTGATGAGAAATTACACTTTAAAAAGCTTGATATTAATTTAAAACCTACAAGGTTTTGCTCATTATTTCTGAGACAGCCTATTCAACTCCTAGTCAGCAGCCACAGCAAAGTCTGCTGACCCCATTGATGAGGTAATCAATTATGCTGGAACAAAACAAACTAGAAAGTAGAAAGAAAGGAAGCCTATGATTTTACACAGAGCCAGAGAAAAGGGAGAGAAAGAGCATTTGGCAAATGACACAGGACAAAACATTTCATTTTCAGGTTCCAAGAAGATATATTTTAAATTTGTATTTAATATGATTTACAAAATCAATGTTCTTCTATGCTGGACAGCTTTATTTGGAGAGAATGAAGACAAACCAGGGCACGCATCCAAAGCTGTGGCTCTAAAGGCATGTGGCACTCTGGAATGAAGGTTTACATGCCAGCAACTGCAATTATCCCAACTAGCAATGATTTAGCATTCTGTGATGCCTAGAGCATAAAAAACACAGGCTATACCTTTATATCACAACCATCTGAAACCCAGGTTTAAGTTCTGCCTCTAAAGAGACTGCAGCACAGCTTGCTGCTGTGTGCACGTTGGAGAATAAAAATGATTAATTCTGCCCATCAGTGAAGTTTTTGCTTATGAGTATCACAAGCCTTTGCTGTGAGCAGCAGAAAAAAACAGAAAAAGGAAAATCATTTTTATGCTTAGTTTCAAATCCTTATTCAAACCCATCTAACAGTGCTAATTACCAAACACTGGGAAGACTGAATAAAACATCACAAAATGCTAACTTAAAAAAACCAAAACAACCTCACAAAACAAAACACCTTAAACCTAACTGCATTTGCCACATTTTAGTGCATGATTTTACAATCCTGAGTGCAGAAAAGATTTTCATGTTAAAATTAACAGAAGAAAGTAATTGGAAAAGAAGTAAATCAAAATGGGAATATATCATGTAATATGAGCTCCCATGATGAGCTCAACGTCTGAAAAAAAAAAAGAGCAGAATGATCAATTCCTCACCACAAGAAAGAGAGATGCAAAGACTGGCCTGGGAAAAAAAAAGATTTCCTTTTGGAATCACCACAGCGGGAGCCAGAGGAAGCTTTGCACCCAAAGACCTAATGTTGTCTGTGAAGCTAACAAAACTAGTCTGGAAGAAGAAAAAAGCAAGACTTCATCTTTTCATCCCCTTCCACTTCACTGCTCATCTCGCGAGTGCTTAGCTTGATCCCAGTTTTCTTTTTCTGAAGATTTTTTCTCCCTCCCCCCTTCCTCTCCTTTTTTTTTTGATGCTGATGGGGGGAGCAGCATGGGTGCCTGATGCCAGCTGCCTCCTAACAGGGACCCTGCCTTTCTCATTTGCATTGTCACATTCAGCAATTACAGAATATACCACAAAGGACCCAGAAGGTGTCACTGATAGAGGTAGTGCTGTAAATTCAGTAAGGCCCCCCGAGCCTGGCAGAGAACAGGTATGAGTACTGTGGCTGGTGTAGGCCAGCCCACGTGCTTGCTGGTGTGCCATGCTAAGGGGATCAAAGACCTCAAAAGCGAGGCAATGCCTTGTACCACAGAACACTTTGGAAGAAAAACATGGAAATAGCCTACCTAAACCAGCCATTAGCTGCCCAGTTTACCACAAGGGCGCAATGTAAAACTTGGCGTGACCGAGAAGGAATCCCCAGTGGGGATTTCTCGACAACGTGCCCACACCACAAGACAATGACAGTGTGGCTATAGGGATGTTGCCAAAACATAATAGTCACTCTCTGTACCAAACCACAGACTAAAAGAACCATGAGAAATACAATACACACTACACAGACATATTATTTTTGAATTTATGCATGGAAAAATTCTAATTCAGTGTAATATCCCTCTGAGGTTTTATGCCATATTCTTCTTCCAGTTATACAAACCTGCCCTGCCCAACTCAGACTATAATTTGAACAGTAACTTTTACACTAACACTACATAAGCAACAATCAGCAATGGTTTATCATATTGGGAGAGTATGTACAACCACAGGCTGTCTATAAACTGCAGGGATACAGTGAGAGAGTTCTCACCACGCATTTCAGTCCTTCACACTGTCCCCCTGGGAGTTCAGAACACTTGAGGGTAGGAATTCACCCATCAGGAAGGTACTAGAAGGTTCATAGACCTGAATGAAGTGCAGCTAAAATATAGACTGTCAGGTACAGCTCTACATTAGGCTGAAAATAACTGCAATTTCTAGTGTTCTTATCATCTTAAAAAAGCATCTTGGGTAATTGCTCACACAATTAAAAGAAATAAAATCAGATATTCTGGCCAAGTTAGCTTGCTGTTTCATTAAGCAATTTGCCTCATTGTATCTGCTAATGGCATGTCTAGAAAAAAGAAAAATCTGAGTTTCAACCTTGAAATACAAACTCTACAATCCCACATTTCAGTGTGTGCATTGTAAGCCCACACCAGGGAATACTTTCAAAAATAAAAATAAACTTCCAAACTTTGCATGCACTTTAAGGGTCAAAAAGCAATGGGAACAAATGCATTATTTAATTGTAAAAACCACACTCAATTCAGTGCAAGGCTGAGGAGGAAGCTCGGGCTCCCAGAGGCAAGTGAAGCGAGGATTGCTTTGAGGGACTGTTGCAGAAAGAGCTGGAGCTGCCTCAGCCCTGCCTCTGCCTGGGAGAGGTGGGGAGGTCGAAGAGCTGAAGAAGACAGGCAGTTTTTAATAAGAACGAGCTGCCATTTTCTTAGGAACAGTGAAGCAGAGAGGAAAAATGGTGGAGAATTTCCCGCTTACAAATCAATAAATTCAAAACTGAGAAGAAAGACTGTTAAAAACAGGGGCTACTCACACACTGCTTTGACTCCATGATAAAATTCTTATCCTTTTTAATGGCACATTGTTAGCAGCTATATCTTTATTATAGTCTCTGTGTTTCTCCTTTACCCTCATTAAGGGTTAGGTCCATTTCTTACCTGACCAACACAGGCTCTGCCCTCATTACCTTGATTCAAAGCTAACAGTAACTTTTAAAAATGTTCACAATAATCATCAGCTATGGTGTGCTTACCCTGAGGTAGTTGAGGGTGAAGTTTGTCAGACCCATTCGAGTGATGTTTTTGGACAGCTGCTCCAGCACCTGAGGGTCTTGTGCCTAAACAACAAAGGAAAAAAGCATTTTCACTTTGCTTTTTGTCTATTTGCTTTTTTCTATGTGCTTGGAGGGGTGCAGGGAGGGTTTTCTGGAAAAAGGTGCCATTCCTATGGAAAAATTATATATTGATGCTAAACGTATGTAATAAGATACAGAGTTCTGCTGGCACAGGAAATTATGAAATTGGATCAGAATAAAGACTGGTTTCCAATATCTTCCTTCTCTCCTTGCCCTTTCAAAAGATAGACTTAGGAGTTCTGGGCATGCACAGGGGTGCAAGTAAATGAAGCCCCACCAAAGAGCTTCCTGAAGGACCACAGTACGCTTTAAGCCTCCAGCTTTTTGGCTGGGAGCCCCACCAAACTAAGCAGACAAAGGCAGGAATACAGAAGGCATCACTTTCTTCTTGTGGATAAGAAACTGAAGGAAAAAGAACTCATCAAGGCACCTTCAGCAGAGCTTATTATGTAAGTGGCATTAAGCACAGGCTGGAGAACCCTTCTGATCTAAGCTATCTTCCCAGAATTAAACAGGGAAAATGCAAGTACAGTCCTTCTCTGACCCTAGCCAGGAGCTTTACTTGTGAGACCAGCCTCCTCTTTAAAATGAGATCAGTCTCATTACTAAAATTAATACCTGCTGGTTTCTGGCTAACCTGCTTCCACTCTCTTTGGATTGCAGTGGCCCTCAATGTCGCTCATGGCCATCCTTGTTGTCCCTTGATAGGATACTGTTCAAGAGTTCAGTAGATCAGCCCTCTACAGTAAAAGATGGGGAAGGTTTTCAAAGGTATTTTCTTCAGGCGTGTAACAGTCCTTTCAAAAATGCCCAGGCTTCTTAAGTTATTTAAAATTCCTCACTATGAACATATCTTTATCTATGGATAGCTAAGTAACTTGATGTCAAAATACAAGCACATATATAATAAGCCTGTGCTTTTATTCTCTATAAAACTATAGTCCTGAGATGAATTTTGTGTATGGAGCACTACTAGTCAGAATGCTTCTACAGTGCAGAACTCAAAGTGGTAATAAGACTCTGTCCTTTGTTTCTCTGCAATGATTTACCTTATAATATTTTAACTTCAGCCTCTAGAATATTTAATATTTTAATGTTCTATTGTGTGTGTTTGCATTCAATTGCAAAAGAAAAGTCAATAACTATGAAAATAAAGATCAGATTTAAAATTCTAAAGGTTTCTAAGTAAATACATGGTAAATACTTATTTTCTGTCTCATACAAGGGTAGCATTAAGTTTGCTTCACTTAAAGACTAAATATAATTCATACCTACAATGATGAAAATTCACTGAATTGCAGTTCATATCAATAAGAACAAATTTTCAGCCAATGGGGCAATGACCAAATGGGATTAAAAGGAAAACTACGTGCTAAACTCAAATGAAAACATAGCAACAGTGGCAACAATAGAGCACTGAGAAACAAGGGACGGATGAAAGAACTTGTAAAAGGATGTAGTTGTAGGCAAACCAAAATATTTATAGTTAATTGCCTTGGGTGTGAAATTTGCTGGAGTTCTTCATAAACCTAACCTTATCTGTTTGCATTAGGTCAAGTGAATAAAGGATTACTTACATGCATGGCTAGAATGCTGCGTGGGACTAATTCTCTGTATTGTCTAATAGTAAAGTGCCATGTTTTTATTCTCATAAGATCATCAAAAGTAAACTCCAAGATAAGACGTCCTTCTGTGCACACCTAGAATACATAAAAGGCATGGAATAAATTCCCAGGAATTTTGTTTTCAGTGGTATTGTATCATCAACTGAACAATATTTGAACATATCAGAGCAGTATTCTATTGTTTATCTCTGGTAGATTAATTGGTTTTTATTCTCTTGGGGAGAAAAAATGAATGTGGGAAAATGACTTCATAGGCCTTACTGCGGAAACAGTAACTTATAATACTATAGATTTTGTAGCATTTTACAAACATGGAATATTGTAAGCACTAAATCTAATTTATTGCATCAATTCTCTTTCCCTCACAGTTCACTACTGCTAATTAATGGCTGAACCTCACAGTGGAGGTGGCTGTGGTGCAACTGTGTGCACCTGATGTCAAGTTGCTGAACCAGCCATTCCCAACCTGTTTTACATTGCCCTTTCCTTACAATAAGTTGGCATATAAACCTTCCTTTCATGTCCAGTTGGAGTGCCCTGAATGCTTGCGGCCAAACGTGATATTTTTCCTATTTTTTTACTTCTTATCTTTTCCAAGTTTTCTTGTCTTTTCCAGGCATTTAATTCTATTTTTATTTTTCTTTCATTTTTTATTTACTTCCATTAATGCCCCCTTCCAAGAAAAGCCAGACAGGGTGTCTGCCATCAGGCTGTATGAGCTGCATTGCCACAGCAGGTCTGAGAGCCAGGGGAGCAGAGGAGAGGTTGCAATCACCGATAACAGAGCTGCTTCCCCAGAAAGCGGCTCACGCAGCTTTGTGAGGGGTCTTGTCTAAGAAAGGAGACAAAATATGGGAGGAACAAATGAAGCAAGTGGGTACCACCTGGAAATGAGAAACAAAATAAATTGCTTTAAAACAATGGTCCACAGCTTTATGCAGAAAACCCACTATGGCCGTGGCCTTCTTTAAGGTGCAAAATACATACCTGTCATGGTATCTTAACTAGGGGTACCATGGAGTATTGTAAATAATGCCTGATCTGAAGATCAACTACCTCTGTTGTTGATTAGTTTACAGCTTCTGCTCAAAGTGGAAAACTATTGTGGGAACAGGGTGTAACCACTTTCAAAATGAAAGGTTTCTGCAGCTTTAATTCTAATACAACTGGTATTTGAATGGACAACTAGCCATCCTAGATTCAGTTGAGTTTGTTGAGACTTTTTACAAGCCCCAGATCAGACTTGGCTAGTTCCCATTTGGTCAAAATGTAGCTTTTCTGGTTAACATCTCACCTAACATCATCATAGTTTTCCTGACTGTTTCTGCAAAAACACGTAGGTAATTTTTACAGACACACCATATAGACAAATAAGAGTAGACTTATGAAAGAGAATCTTGCAACAGGTTCTCATCTGCCCTCTTCAGCACATCTTAGTGATGCCTTCAAATTTTTAATGTGACTTATTTTGTCATTTGACCCTGATTTTGATTTTCGCATCACTTGCACTATGATGAGAAATTACACAGGGGTACCTGTGCACACACATAGGATTCATACCAGAAGGAAAAGCTTTTATATTAATTTCACTATGTTGAAGCCAAAGATCCTGATTATTGTCTAGTTAACATGAAAATCTTTCAGGTTTAAAATATTTTCTTATAACCATACCTGAGGCTTCTCAAATGTTTCTTCTCTTCAGCTCAAAACCCCACAGTTCTTAACAGATTTATTTTATGCACTGGCATTAACAAATTTTAATAGAAAAACTGAAGCACATTCCTCATATCGCAGTGGTAAAAATTTATACCTCTTATAAAGGAATTTCATTTCCTTATGCAGAGCAGAATTTTATGCATTGCTTTTAATCAATAAAATTGCTGCAGTTCTTATTTTAAATGGTTTTTTTTTTTTTTTTTTTTTAAGCTGCCTTTTACATAGAATCCAAAAAATCAAAAGGGTCTTCAATTAAGAAAACATTTTCTGTTGTGCTGAATTCATGTTACCGTACTGTGAGCTCTGACATTTTGTTTCTGTGGTAACCAAAATCAGCTGATTAGTTGGCATGGCAACAGAAAAGATGTAATCCCAGCAGACACACTCTAATCAATGCCCCCAGCACAGATGGTCTCCGGAGGATCAACAAGAAAGAGGCTGGCAGGCATTCAGTGCATCACGTGGTTGCTCTAGACTAGGCCAGGAAAAAACTAAAAAAGAACATTTCTCAAACTAACCAATAGCTTTTTAACCCCTTCACTGCACTTATTAATTGTAGGAATTTCAACCACTAGCACTTATGAAAACCAGCTTTAGTCCTGTGCCTATTGCTCAGAGTCTTGCTCTCCTAACGGGACATCTTTTAGAAGACTTCTCCTTTTATTAACTACCACTTCTCAAACCTGAGTCTCTCGTTGAAAAGAAACCTAAGGCTTACACAAATCTGGGAAATGCCTCAGTTTCGAGGGCTTCACCTATAAAACCCAGCTGATGGCCCCAGTGTTGGGTGCAGGAAGAGAATGGTTTGACAACAAGGTGCTCGCTAGTCTAGTGGCAAAGGTCCTCTCCTCTTCTTCTATGGGTAAAAAAATGACTCTCCTCTGCCAGTCTATTGGGAAATACAAACATTGCTAACTGCAAAAAAACAGTTTGCCCACACTTTACAGGGATCTCTTGCCCTCTAAAGACAAGCTGGGCTATTCATATTCTTACTGTTAGGCATGTTGTGGCCATATTTGTTTGAAAATAAAACATGGAAATGCCATTTTATATATTTGTCCAATACTGCAGCAAGCAGTGAGTTTAACTAGGAAAGTGTTGAAATGAATAAAATGCAGCTGCAGATTTCTGATTCAATATGTGATGAGAACTATTTCAGCCCCTTATACTAGAAAATAGTGAACTTGCAGCTTAGAGGTTGTTTGTGAAGCTGAAGGAGGTATTAACAGAGTTAGTTTGCATTTTTGCATTTGTGGAACTGAAAACTAACTACTTCTTTGCGGTAGCTCTACTGGGACAAATGCAGACTTGATCTAAAGACCTACACAGTCCATTGCAGTGCTGTGTATTGTGAGAGGTCTGCTTTGTTAAACCACAGATACTGTGAGAGTAGGAATTTACCTTTGGGTACAAGATCTGCCCCCTCGGTGTCTCTGCTAGAAGTT
Source organism: Amazona ochrocephala (assembly GCA_039720435.1). NCBI lineage: Eukaryota > Metazoa > Chordata > Aves > Psittaciformes > Psittacidae > Amazona > Amazona ochrocephala. The sequence continues at coordinate 17,027,368 of CM077879.1, forward strand.
ACACACACACAGCTGAGGCAGTATTCAGCTCTAACTTGTTTCTCAGAGGGTAATGTATTCTTTTCTACCTTATTCCACCAACTACTCTATTTTAAATTTGCCCTTAAATATAGTTATATTTTAAAGATACAGCCATTAAAACCCCTTAATTTTTCTCCTAGAATCCAAATCACATCCCTACCTGAACTTTTCTACTGGGACACAGAGGTTTATGTCAGAATCTGCAGCGGAAGCATCAGGGCTGAAGCAGGCTGTGTGCTGCCAAGGCAGGGGCAGACGGAGAGACTCATTGCTCACACAGGACGGTGATATGGGAGGCGCCTGTGGGCCCCCCGTATGAGGTGTGCACTGAGCCTGGTCCCTGCTGCTAGTCTTTCTTTGGCTTGCTAGATACTAGCCTCCTTTCAAAAGTAACGATGCTGTAATGTTCTGCCACGATAAGCAAAATAAACTAACTGAATTGAGAAAAATTGTGTTGCATCTACTGATTCCAAAAAATACCCCGCCTTATATTTGCTATTGCATTAAAGCTTATTCAAAGGGAAATGACACAAATCACTTTAGGGAGCTCTGAAGAGAAGCAGCTACTGAATACCCTCATCATGTCCTCTGCACAAGGCCAGCATGCAAGTCCTTGCAAGCAGAGAGGTAGCAAAGAGGTGCTGCCTAGAACTATCTGGTCCCTGCAGCTTTCTGTCTCTCCATTTGTGCCTATGTAAGTCTCCAGGGGCTGGAGTGGGAGAGCTGGGATGATGACACCATTAAACACACACCTCCCAGCTCATCAGTGCTCTGCACACCAGCAACTTCCTCTTCCTCTGCTTTGAGCTCCACTCCAAGTGCCAAGAAGATGGCAGGGATGGGATGCAGATATGTGCCAAAACAGTGTAAGATATGTGGGCCCTGGTCATAATGCTTTGAAATAGCCAGTGTCTTTTTTGACTCTAAAACCTCCACAGACCTACAGGCCAAGGGCCACAATGGATGGGTAATCTCCTCCTGTTACCCCTTCTCCTTTTGTGCTTTTTTCACACAAAGGTTAAAGTTCATACACATGAACAAGTAAAAGATGGAAAATTATCATTCCCCATTAATTTATGAAAGTGGACATTTCAATTTTAATTTTTTTGATGTAAGGAAAAAAGTTTGGTTTAATTTGTATTTTCCACCTTTTTGGTACTGTTTTTATAAATACATGGCATTCAGTTTAATTACAGGATTAAGAGTGGCCAATGCGTGAAGATAATTCACTATCAATTACAAATATTGAATATTCACTAACTGCCTGATCCAGAGCATGTTTAAATCAATAACTCCTTCCATTGACTTCACTGCCCTTTCAACCAGCATCCTACTGTATTAAATCACTATTTTCCTAGAGATTTATAGCCCTTGGGCTGGGTAAGTATCAAATGTAACACATACCATCTCAAACTGTAGGTACCAGCAATGTAAAATCTCATTGTTGCTTTAAAATCAAACCCAGGAAGCAGGAGTTGGGCAGGCTGGATTTAATTCATGTAACTGATGGTTCTGGCAACCTGGCATTATGTGCTTCTCTTGCAATCTCTCTGTGAGAATTGCAGAGGATGCCCACAGAATTTTCCAGTCACATAATGAATATAGAAAATAGTAACTAAACGGCTTCAAGGGGTTTCAATATTGAAATGATCTCAGTCTACCAGAAAAATGCAATAGCCGGTATTTTTCACCCTTATACACGCTGAAAAAGAAAAACAACATGCTTTATTGAGTCTTCCCTGTTACCTTGGTAAACATGGGTTTTCCATGCTGAGTGACCATGGTGCATTGATCACAGTCCACTGTGATGGATGAGTTGTGGTATGACTCTTTTGAGTGCTTGAGAATGTAATACAAGTCTGTTACACCTCCTTCAAAGACAGTGCTAAAATAACGAGGAATGAGGGTCCTTCCAATTGCTGTGAGGAAAATACAAAGCAGAATTCAGCAAATGTTGTAGGTTATAAAATCTCAAACCATTTTCTAACAGAACATGAATAATTTTAAGTGCAATGAAATCAAACTTTCATTTAATGAATACAATACATGTTCTCTGCTGTAGAAACGAAGTTGCGCCTGCTCCCATTGAAATCAATGAAAATGGCTTATCCCATTCAGAGGGAGTGGGCTCATCTTATTTAATCTTTTTACATTGATGGCAAGATAGAGTCAGTCTTGAAACCATCTGCAAGGTTTTTGTCCCAAACTAATGATTACACAGAAAACCACATGGTGTCAATTATAACTGAAAGTTGGATATTACTCATAAATGTGTACATACAAGTGGTGAGCATTTACAGAAATATACTTGTACACCCAAAAAGGCAAGGCACATTTATATATTGGTGTTGTGTATACCTATATGTTTGTCTGTGTGTGGGCACATGTATATATATAACTACCCACAAATACACACACGCATCACACACTCTTTATTGAATAGGAGTCCTACTGCTGCAAAATGAGAGTCCTGGGGATTGAAGAAGGACCTAAGAATGCAATATGATATATGATGTACAATATATAACTACCCACAGGTCTATCTGAGATCTCTCTTCAGACCACAAGTATTTATTAGAGAGTCTCAGCAGACATTTGAACTACTGTGTATGTACCACTTAAACACCAAACTATGGACTCAAGGTACCCAGTTCTGCCATACTTATTCGGGCAAAACTCTCACTGAAGTCACACCTCTCACTTCAATAGCAGTTTCAGGTAAGTACTACAAAGTCTAAATCCAAATATGTAATAGCGAGCTTCTGAGTGTTCTTCAGATGCACAAACTATGAAAAGCACTGACATTAAAGGCAATTATCTTGTATGCAACTGATATTTTCCATTTCCTTTTTTACAGATAAATTTGTGTGTAACCACAAGCCTGGTACGACAGAACACTTCAGTGTATAATAGACCGATACTTCCATACCAAATGACTCACTGCTTTGCATGCTTTAATCAGTCGACGGTAATTCTGTGTGGTGGACACATAAAAACTGCCTCCACTTTACAGAGGAGAAAACCAAGTGATCTAAGCTGTGTTTTGAAAGAATGAGATAGAAAAGACACTATCAACAGGCAAGACTGGCGTTTATTAGTTCCTAGTTTGTCTGTTAGGACTGTGTGGTGACTCATGCTTCCCTCATCTGCTTTATACTTTTGAGAGTAACTTCTGAAAAAATTATTTTCATGGGAGTTTTCCCAGCATACAAACAAAGGCTCCTGACCCTAAAAATGTATTTGCAAGTGGGTGTTGTAAATTCAAAAGTATGGCATTTTCACAGTAGTTCTGTGAAAACAGTTTCTGCTCTGAGCATTACAATGTGCAATATTGCATGATCGGTCATAAAGCACACTGTATGATGAAAATATACAAATATACAGAATCAGGACTTGTTAAAGCTTTTGCTGTAACATTCAATATTAATGTAATATAATTACAAAAATATACAACGCTCCCTAGAAGTGGCTGACAATCCGATGAGTACATGGAATGAGGATTCTACAACTCTTGATCTTAAAACCCCCATGTACTCACCCTGCTCACCATCCATATATTAATTTTCTACAGTTTTTTAATTTGATTTAGGAAATCTGCAGTCCAGTGTATCAGCATAGGACTCAACTCAAGCTTTAACTCAAATCTCTCCATGTTGGTATGGTATAGAGTGAAAAGTGGAATTTACCAATCAAGTTAATTTCTTGCTCCCCTAAGGCTAATTAGTGCAAATTAAATTTCCTGCTAATCATCCTAAGCAGTGAATGTGTGATATGAAAATGCAGCATTTCTACTGACTGTGATAAACCTCTATTCATGTGACTTATGCACTGCATAAATATCCTGAAAGTATTTTAACTGCACTTTACAGACCATTCCCAAAGTAGCATGGTCATATGGTGTTGCTTTTTGCCTTGTATTCACACAACACATTAAAGAAAGCTAGAAATGCATTAAATACCTTGTTCTTATTACTTTTCCTACTAAGCATTACCTAGATTTGCCACAGGGATATGCTACTGTGAACAACAAAGTGGGGGACCAAAAGGATGCAGAGAAATAAAGGTGCACACAGGGATATGCCCCATGGAGCCTGATTTTCAATGGCAGATGCCCATGCACACCCTGTCTAACTGTAAAATTGAAAATACCTAATGCAAATTAGTCTAGCATAGATGATTATAGTTAATATTCAGCTCCAGAAGAAACATTAATGGAAATTTGTGCTAATAAGCAGGCCTGCTCTTAGCTCACCATGTGGCCTTGCCAAAGAAGACCAAAGCAGGTTCAAGGTTTTGGTTCTCTTCTGAAGCACTCCATGGCTTAAAGAGATCATTTCATTTCTAGGATAAACATGACACTCTCTACAGTGGTAACAAAGCTTATTCGTGCAGGAGATAGTATTTCCAAGAACAACAAAAGGCTGTGGAAGAGCTCTTATAAAGTCTAGGGATCATCACAGACTCTGTGTATTTTAAGTGCAAAGGACTTTTTCTTGATTTTTTTCTCCTCCAAAATATAATTGTGTATATGAGTGCTCAAGCACTTACATTTGCACACCCCCAGCTCTGCTACATGCATACATACAATCCTTTCCTGATCATAGGCATATGTCAAATGCGCTTTTCCTTCCTTCTCACAGTAGATGGACACCCTCAGGTGTGGATGTAGACACTCTAGCCCTGCCTGCCACTGCATGTCTCAACAGGATTCATGTATCTTCTGCCAGCCAGCTGATACTGCTTCCCGAAATGACTCTAATATGAAAGCAGTCATATAAAATGGTTTGGTTTGGAAAGGAACTTAAATATCATCTAGTTCCAAGTCTCATGCCATGGTTACTCAAAGCCTCCCTGTACCTAGTTTTTTAAAGTCCCATCCAGTCTGGCCTTGAACACTTCCAGAGATGAGGCATCCACAACTTCTCTGAGCAATCTGTTCCAGTGTCTCACTACCCTCATGGTGAAAAACTTCTTTCTTACATCTAATCAAAATCTACCCTCTTTCAGTATAAAGCCATTCCCTTATGGGGCAACTTGATACCTGTGACCACCTCAGGATGTAGTTTAGCTGTCCTTGTGCCAGTAAAGCAAACTCAACACCTTGCAGAGCAGAGAGCGCTGTATATGCTACTGACATTGAATTTCTTCTCATTTTAGAGATTGGGTTTGAGTTCACTGAACAAACTTTTAAGAAGGTATTTCTGTGCATGGTTTTGTAGAGCTCCTCCCTCCCACACCACACTTCCTGAAAGGAGCGTCATATGGACACCCTTGGAGCCAGAGCACAGATCTTAGACACAGGAGCACTGAGCATTTGCAGTAGCAGTATGAGCATGCCGAGAGTGTGGTCTTTCCATCCAGACCCAGACCCAGACCAGAAAGTCTTTCCTGGTGTCAGGGCCCTGAGAGCAGCCTGAGAACACCCTGGTTTCAGGGTTGGGCTGCCAGGCAGATTTCCTTTCCAGCTTCTCAGGGGAATGCTTGCCCAGCTACTGCAAGGCTTCTTGCATACATCCTGGTGGAGTCCCCTGTAACTGGATCGCCTTCAAACCCTATCTACTATCCAGCTCTTGCTCTTTGTTCTCCTCCAGTCTTTTTGCCCACCTACCCCCGTGGTCCAATTTTCTCATGTTCCATTTTCTCATATTATGGTTTCTTGCTTTGCACTGGTTATCTTCAACGTTCCCTGTTGCCATCTCCCTGTCTTCTCTCCCCCTCCTGGCATGCTGCCCCTTTTGCTCTCACTCAAAGCAGCTCCTTAAACCTTCCCAAATCCACCTGATTTTCTCATTCTCCTTATTTAAGCAGGCCCAGTTATCTAGTCACAGTCTCCTTGTTTTTTCCCACTCTCCCCAAAATTCCAGATTCACACCTTCTGAGTGCTCTTCCCACCCAGCCTGGCTGCCCCAGCTCCTTCTCCCAGGCTCCCTGCCTCAGCAGCCAGCCCTCTTTCTTGATTCTGTGTCCCACATAAGATTCTCTCTCTGCCCTTAACCCCACTCTGCCTCTTCCTAATAGCAGTTAGAATACCAGTCCTTTCTCCAAACTAATCCCATCCCTCATTCCTTCCTTCAGCTTCTCATCCAGCAAGGGACCAGGTAAAAAGACCTCTTTCCTCTGGGACCCCCACGTAGTCAAACATCTTCCCATCCTCTGTGTTTTTCTCATTGACTTCCAACTCTCCCTCAGTCATCCTCCATCTTCTCCTTTCACCTCCCAGTTACTATTTCTCTCCCCTCTCTCACATTAATGTCATGTTGCCCTGATTTTTTTCTTTTCTCTTTTTTTCTCCTCTTCCCTCTTCTTTCCCCCACATTCAGGTCAAGTTGCTTCCTTTGCAGAGCACCTGGATCCCGGGTGCGTCTGCCAGCAGTGCAGGAGAAGGAAGTGCTTCCTGCTCTTGTGTACAGCACTGGCTGATCCTGCATTGCAAGCTTTGCAGTGGAAATGCCCATGTCTCCACATAGCCCTGAGCTGCAGGTTTTGTAGTTATTATTTGCAGTTGATGTGTGGGTAGCCCCACTTGTGGTCCTACGATAACCCTCACTATGTTCCTGGGAAATGGAGTCCTTGGAAATTTTGGCTGTCAGACTTTAGTAAAGCCTGTATTGAATAGGTAAGAATGGGCACTTTTTTCCCCCAAAGATTTATATATTTGATAAATTTAGTAAGATTTCCACAAAGAGGACAAAAAGGTCGCTCCCTGCTGCCGAGGTGAGCAACCCTACTCCAGAGCATACAGATTTATAGGCATTTAAAAAACAAATTTTCAAGACTTTTGTAACATTTTCAATTTGCAGGGAAAGGAGAAATCCTTTTTGGATTGAATAAGAAAGAGCTAGATAAAAGCAAAATCGGTTTCAGCTTCATTGGCTCAAGTTTGGCAAAATTCTAAATAATTAGAAAGAAGGCCTTTAATGGGACTTATTAAACAAGATTAATAACAGATGCTACATCATCTGCCTGCAAGAATACACCAGAATATCTATGACTGCAGATGCTGAGGGTCTGAACCCAATATTTGGGCTTCAGAAAGCAGATGTAGGTTCATACCCACATCTATACAAATGCTAACAGGCTCTTACAGTCACATTACCCAGAAAAGACCTTTTTATAGTGTGAAATGTGATACCCTGCATTTTAAGATACTGGATATACTAGAAGGAAAATTCACCTGCTCCTCAGCATTCAGGCTTTCAATCACATCACTGGAATGCTGCGTGAATTATCATTTTGTCCTGAGCAGCATCTTTCATCCCCAGCAGAGTATCTGAGGATGTATGATTTTCCATGAGAAGAGGGCACTGCCCCTCAATGTTTGCTTCATTTGTGATAGCAAATCGCTAGATAGCAAGGCAAACTGGCAAAGATCAGCTGGATTTAGCCACAGGTAATAGTTATTTATATGAAAATGTCTAGAAGAAAGGCATATCTGAAGTGATGACTATTTTGCACAAAATATAATGCTGTCGCCTGCTGGAATGACATAACATTAGCCAAGTAAGTGGTGTAACAGCTTGGCTACATGTGATTTTTGTGTACCTTTCTGATGGATGAGATACCTAACTACAATGTTAGAACTGAAGTAAGACAAGTAGTTTTGTGAGACTCTCACAAATATGAGCTGTCTAGAAATCAATTAATTCAATCTATGAACATAGGCAAGAAGCTTTACAGGTCAGTTAGTTATATTATGTATCATTTCTTAACCATCATTCCTGGGGAATTCTAAAGAAAAGAATGAAACTATCTACCATACTAGATGGCCCAAGGCCTGTCTCAGGGAAGGATGCACTTAGGTAACACTCCTGCTTTTTGGCTTGGGCATGCAACAATAATGATTAGGGTGCCCCTCTGTCATCCCGATCCTAGCAATTATTATTTTCATGCTGTCCTTTCATTTATTTCCCCTTTTAAATATGTTTGCCTGAGTGTAAAATACTTCATTGACTCAGGAATATGTTTGAGTCTAAAATTATTTTGCCTTCCCAAATTAAGCCAAAAAATCCATTGACGTCTAGGTGAGAATTGACATAACTTGTGAAGTTCAGGGTTTTTGCAAGCCTCAGAGGAGCTATGGGCAGAAAGCCACTTTAAAAAGTAGTCTGTAATATAACTGTGGCACCGGCACACACCATGTGGTGGTGATGGTAGTGCTGCGCTGGGTCTTTTTTTCCCCAAGGAGGATTTGCATAAAACAGAAAGTAAACATGTTTTTCTAGTTCACAGGAAACTGGTATTATTTGTGGGCTAGAAATAGAAGAACACTTCCTCCCTTTGTGTCCCAAAGATAGGCTGTCAAAATCTCAATGCCCTCTCTACAGAATGAAGGTTCATGGCCTCTTTGCAGGAGTTGGGCTTGATAGCAAACCCCTCCTTGCTCACTGAACTGCTCATGTGTTGCCTTTACAGTAGAAGCTCTCAGGGGCAAAGACCTAGATTTGACATATACATATATATACTATGTAAGATAACTGCCAAGTTGGTATAGAAATGAAACAATGGAAGTGTTAATCAGTGAAATAAAAATATTGGTCTTATTGCTTCCAGGCTGGTTTTTGCAGCTCTGAATCCTGTCAAGTCCTATGTCTTCACTTAGAGCTAGGTTATAAAATAAGTAATAAAACAGACAGAAGTAAAAGCACAAAATATAAAAAGCCTTTTAAAGTTCCACAGAATCAGCAACAGAATGGAAAAAACCCACCCTGCTCCTATCGTTTAAGGGAGCTCTGCCTGGAAGCTCTGGTGCAGCCTGCCGTTGATTATTTCATCAACATGCTGTAGATGGGCTCGAGAAACTCCACTGGTTGGAGCTGTGAGTTCTTTTGGCTCCCAAGACTAAATGTTGAGCTACCCTGTAAAGCTTCAGGCAGACCATGAAAGTGTCTTGCTCAAGTGATTATCACAGTTGGATCTCAGTAATTAAACAGAGATGCTACAGCTAACTCTCCCTCAGCCAGATGTAAGGGCTAGGGAAGCCCAGAGATGACTTCCCATTGATTGCAAATGAGCTTTCCTGAGCACCCTGAAAGAAAGCCTGAGCTTCCTATTAATTGCTAATTGACAGCTGTGTGGGCCAGAGTTTGGCATGTCCATTTACACACGTTTTTTAAACTGAAATAAACAAATCAGTACACACAAAGCAAAACTTCACGGAGTTACAGTGAAGTCACTGCTGTTATTCTGCTTATACTTCTATTTGTCTCTATCTGTCCCAGGGAACTAGCACAGCAAGTGTGTTCCCTCCCAGACACAGTCCATCTGGTTGGGATATGGAGGGGGGGATCTCTACATGACGCTGCACAAGAGTAAAGCTCCCGGTTTCAGTCCTGTGACCTGTTGTTTGGAAGAGCTGCAAGGCTGGTTGCTTGTGGGAATGCCCCTCCACCTTATAAGACCTTACATGGTGAGTGATTCAAACCCAAACAACATGTATCTGTCAATTCCCAGGAAAAGCTACTGTCAGATTTGATAGTGTAGCATGAAAGGCAGCGAAAAGACAGTCTAATAAGTCCAAATTCTGTCTCAGAAACGTGTGGGCCATGTTGATTAAGCCACCCACATATATCCAAGGCAGAATCTGGCACACACAGACCTGTCCTTTTTTTTTCCCTATCTAGTGGGTAAGATTTGGCTCCTATCATTTAGTTTACTCATAGAATAGAAATGATAATGTATGATTAATTTCTACTTTTAGGAAAATTGTATCTATTTATACAAATTAAATATTAAATAAAATTAAATGTATCATTTAAAATCTATTAAAAGAGTAGTAATAGTAACATAATTAATAGTGAAGTTATGCTATTAATAGTGGTATACTATAATATACTACATTGTTTTTAAAAATTCAGAAAACATCTATATAATTCAGATATCATAGATTTTAAGCTCCATGAGGTTTGGCAGACAGTGGGAGTGCTACCTCCATATTGCTAATAAAACACAGCTTTTTGAGCAGTAAAATTAGCTATATATACACATTTTTCCCATGTTCTTACAATTTTGTTTTTATCTTTAATAACCTACTTAGCACTTCATGGAAATTGGGGAAATCCAAGGGTTCCAACCATTTTGCCTTTGTTCTCAATTTTGTAATGAAACTAAAGTGGCCGAGTAATACAGATTGAGGACAGTCTCAGAGTGACTTGAATCCTTTCCACATCCAGAATCCAATGTTTTGGGGTGGTTTTGTTTTCATCCATGTCATTTTCATGGTATCTGCAATATCTTATTTATTTTATGTCAATAATACTGCCTACAGTTAAAAGCTACAACCCAAAATACTAAAGGTTATACAATTGTAAATGTCTAGATGTCCCTCCCCAGTTCTTTTTATCCTGTGTAATTCAATCACTGTGTTGTGTCTGACTCTGCCATTTCTCCAATAAGAGTTTTCTACCCACATTTTACCCTGGTGAGGATTTGCATCTGTAATTTTGATTCACTTGATAGTGTATTTCTCTTTCTCAAAGTATGTAACTAGCATTTGAATCCTCTAAAACACACTTGAGTCAAGAACAAGAAACAGAAACTTCATGACGATGAGATACACACCTTATGACCCTTATTATTATAGCCACATTATCTGCAACTCAGTCTTAAATTCATCATCTCCTTGAAGAGACACAATATTTTACTATAATTCATTTTGGTAAAAACAGTCAGAAAACAGCTATAAGAAGCTCTGTATGTCTCAGTAACAAGCCAAACTGCATCAGCATAGCTTTTCATTGGGCTCAGCCAGCCTACTTATTACAATAAGATTTCCTCCCAGCCCTTTCCTTATTTTACTGGCAGCACACTGACAGTCTTTAAAAAATTGCTCACTACAAAATTCAGTCTTTGGATCTTGAGTATTTCAGCCTCCAGCTAAGACAGTTGATAAGATGTGCAGAGCAAGCTGTAGAGTCCCAGATGTCTTTCACAGGATGGCAGCTGGGCTTGGAGAGGACCTCAGGATTCATGTGGTCCAATCCCACCACTCAAAGCAGGGTCACCTGCAGTGGGTTTCCTAGGACAGTGTCCAGTTGGGTTCTGAATGTCCCAAAGGATGGAACCTTCACAACCTCTCTGGGTAACCTGTGCCAGTGTTTGACCATCTCTTGAATAAAATGCTTTTTCTTATGTTTAAATGGATTTTTCTGTGTTTCACTTTGTACCCACTGCCTCTTGCATTTCACTGGGCAACACTGAGAAGAGTCTGGCTCTGTCTTCTTTACTATGAGCCCAAACTAAATATCCTACTCCAGATGTGTCTCACCAGCACTGAGGGAAAGATCTCCTCCCTCAAAGTCTCCCTAATGCAGCACAGTGCATTGGCTGTTGGGCTCTTTGCTGCAATGGCACATTGCTGGCTCACAGTCAGCTTGAACTCTCAGCTCCTCTCCTGCAGGTCTCATAACCAGCACCTCAAACTCAAGCACAAATAGCAGAGCATCAGCCAGGCACAGTTCTGTACCAGCTGCAAGCTTTTTGCTCTGTAACCCATAACAACACTCTAAGAACTCATGGAGTCTGTTAACTGATCATAAAATCAAAACTCAAAGCCCATACAATTTGTTGTTTAAACAACTGAGCTGGGTTTCCAGTAGCACAGAGCAGGGCAGACCGTCATATCACATTGAAAAATTCAGAAGTTCTCATGGCAGACACATTTCTGAAGAAGCCTATGGTCTAAGCTGATCTTTTAGACTGGAGGGGAGAAGTGTTCGAGTGGGTTACCCTTATTTTCTTTCCACAGACAAAAGATACACCTTAGATAAGGAAGCTCCAGTTTTAACTCTAAAACCTCAAAATCTTATAAATCAAACCCATAGCTCCCCAGCAATGATATATATGAATATTATAGCAAAGAGAATATTTATATTTGCATAAAAAATCTGCACTCTGAATGCAAACAAAGCCAGAACGAACGGTTTTCCTGGTGACAATAAACAGCCACTCACACTTCTTTTTGCTAACCTCCCTGAAGAAAGAGTATTTCAGTTAACTTTGTTCAAAAACTGCAAAGAAGAAAGTTTTAAAGGCAAGCCAAAGAGGTTATTCACAGCTGTATGACAAACCACTGTCAAAACACAACAAACCACAACCAAACTCAAGCAGAAAATGACAAAATATAAGACCGTAAAAATGATGGAAATTGTGCAGGACAGGCATTTTAGATGAACAAATGCAATCTGTACCAGCATAAAGGACCAACACAGCACAGAAAATGACACCCAGAGAAATCATCTCAAAAAATAAAGGCAAAAACATGAAATTCAAATGACAGGACACTGAAAGGAACAGACAAAAACCAGGCAAACCATCCAGTTGTATTAAATCAAGCACACCCCTGACCCCTGACTTTATCTGACCTACCAGAATACTAAACATAACATAAACCAAAAAGATTATATAAAAGCACAAGCAAAATGACAATAAAATAAAGTCTTATTGGACATACCCTCACACACTGCCACAATTCTTTTACACAAGTACTCAAGCTGGTCTGGGGCAACACCTAGACAGATAGCTCAAAACCCAAGCTTAGCTGCTGCAGGAAACAGGTGTCTGCTTCTCTGCTTCAGCTCTTGCTGGTGGTGGGTTAACTGACCAACCCACACATTTCACAGCAATCAACTCGATTAATCTCTTGTTGATCTGAATCCAAACAGTTCCACAAAAATTAAGCAAGTCACTGGAACTGCACCAATTACCACCTGCAAGGATTTGGCCATTATGCTGGGGGTCTCTTCCCTCCCTCCCCAAGGTTGTATACATATTCAAGCTATTGCTATGAAAACATGTAGAAAGATCTGTTGGGCTATATTTGCTGGAGCAAAGTTCTGAAGGCCGATGTCTAAAAACATAATTCTACGTAAGGGAAGAATAAACAACTGATAAAGTATTGATCTGAATAATGCATAGGTCCCTTTCACCCTCAGAAATATTGCAAGAGAAGTTGTGAGTGAGAGTACCACATCTGGTGGCTCGTTTTTTCACTTCTAAAGCCCCTGCTTTACATCCAGGCTAAATCATCAGCAATACACACCTTTCATTAGCTGTAACTCTGATTAATCCTGGTTTTGGTTTCAGTCCAGTTTGTATCTGTCAGAAGAGCACCCCACACCGCCACCATTCCTGATGAGAAGCCGGAGGACAAGCACAGGCTGCTGGGATCTTACAGGGTTCCACTCAGGAAGAACTTACCTTTCTTTTTGGATGCTTTCTGCAGCTCTCCACAAGCTCCCTTTTACTGACAGAAAGCTAGAAACAGTACTTATGGCAGCTAGTTGAAGTTAGTTAAAGCTACTCATTTGACGTGGTAGTGCAGTGTAAACGTAGACATCAATGTGTCTATACAGCATACTGTAGGCAGACACCAACTTGCTCTGATAACACTCAAAGTAACCCAAAAGTCACGTGTCTGTGTAGCATAGCATCATGTTTAAGCAAGTAAACCCTGTGAAGAGGCACAATATATCTATTTGGGCTCCAAGCCAGATGCAAATGGCCACACACACAGCACCTGGTCAGCTCCACACGTGGGCAGAACAGGCTCACATAGGCATTTGCCATATATGCATAGCTGACATCCTCAGTGTTGGAAGACTTCTTTTCATAGCAAGACTGAAGCTCATGGGTAGGCGATGAGAAGAAGAAAGCCCCCTCCCTGAACACAGGACTTCGTGCTCAAGCATTGTCAATCAAGCGTCACAGCACAGTCCACATTCATGTGAAAAATATCAGAGGTGAAATGTGTTGATATGTGCATCAAGGTAACGTAGTGGGGAGTGTGTCTGGAGAACTGGTGGGAGGTGAGGGGTTACAGTGATATGATAAAAGATACACACACCAGTCTCAAAATGCTCAAATGGCATTGAGCCCATGTGGATTGATAACCAGCATGATTTTTCTGGTAATTTTATGCTGTAGATGTATGAACAATACCTCACCAGTGGATAATATCAGTTGTCAGCTATATACATGTTTTATAACAACCAGAACACTTATTTTTCAAAAAGCGGTTGGTGGTTGGCTTTGATTTCTTTTTTTGTGCAGCAAAGCTTTCCCACTCTCTTTCTCTTTCTTTTTCAAGCTCATGGGAGCTAACTGCAGAGAAAGTAAAAAGGTATTCAACATGCTAGACAAAATAATTAGGAAAATATTCTACCATTTTAAAATGTTTTGTTGGTTTTAAGAGCGCAGCTTGTTTATTACCCTTAAAACGATGGCAAGTGCCCTGTGTTCAGCTATACAAATCAGATGTCTGACACGATAATGTCAAATAATAAAGAACCACTTTCAGGAAAGGGCAAGCAATGTAGCAGGTTTATAAGCTTCAGTCAGAACACGTTATAGGTAGTTTTTAATAAAATTTTATGCAGCAAATAATGCAGAATGCTCTTAACTTGAAAAAGGTAACATCAGGAGTAAGTGCTGTAACAAATCTGTGCTGAGGTTGAAATAGCCTCCTCTTATGTTTTCTGTCCTTTTAGCTGTATGATACACTTTTTCCACATTTCACAGAGAGTCATTATATCATCTTCTTGAGATATTTTCGCTACAATGACTCACTGTGATTTCTGGAACCACTGCAGGTAAGACGCATTTCCCGTAATGCTGAACTGCCACTGTCAAGACAGCTTCAGGGATGTCCTGAACATGAAACATAATGACAACCACACAGGATCAACCCAAATGCCACCCAGACTGACAACTGCGCTGACAGGAACTAAACTAAAAACCTAAGGGAAAAATGGAAAAATGAAGAACAACTGTGACATGATCTTTTTCCCTGGTCCATCATACTAGCTTCCAAAAATTAAGAGGGGGAAAGCTACAAAAGTGATGGTTTCATTGAATTACACATGGAAGTCATGGCTACTAATAGCTATTAACATCCAAGTACAATGAGATCGCAGGGAGCCCCATGCTCCAAAAATCAACCTACAACTGTTAACTTAACTACAGGAAAATATGTACAAACTTTATGGTCCCAGGCTGGAAACATACAAAAAACAAATTATCTTGGGCACATTTTCTTCTAGAACTGAAGAAGGTGGAAGTTATTCTCTAAAAGTTTAGTAATAACATATATCTTTCAGCAGCGTTGATAGGGTTAAAATGCAATGCTGCCAATAAACATCCCTGTTGATATCAAGGAGACTGATCTAGATCGACAACTTGATGTTCTGATACCTTAACATGCATATGACTATCTAATTCCAACTGTTACTTTGATAAATTAAATATATTTTTCAAAATCTACCAAATTTGGAAAATGTACAGAAATCACCTAATGTGGGAAAACTAATTTAGTTTGGTATCTTTCACATCTGTTATGGTCAAACGGGACTCTGAATACAAAATGATACTCCACTTTGCAACATAAACATGCAAATACGGTGCTGTACACGTACAAGTTGGAAATACCCCCTGGCTTGCAAATTTGTAGATATTTCTCAACAGCAGCATTGCAAACCCAACCCAGGGTCTGGAAATGAATGTGTGTGATGATTACTGTGATGAATAGTTAGATGACTCATTTGTTTACAAAACCCAGCACCATGTAAAAGTTAGCTTGGTAGGAACCAATCCGTACTTTTGCTATAAGACGAGTAAAAAAGATGCTGGAATAAAATGCTGAAATGTCAGTCCAAAATTGTTGTTGCAGGCATCCATTACACAGAAGAGTAATGTAACATTCCTACAAAGTTAAGTTTTTTCACCATAACCACACAAAAAGTTCTTTGCCTAAATTCAGCTTCCTTCACCACCCTCATGCATGAATATTTTCATATTATTTTTCCTCTTGTTAATCCTGATCTTAGTTCAGACATTATTCAATGACAAATCCTGATCCCTCATGGATCTCCACTGAAACAGCAGGAGTTCTGCTTGCATAGCGATAAGAAGAATTGAAGAAAAAGATCTTTATTTCTGTGAAGTTACTCATCTAAGAGGTAAGGGCAGAGGAGGAGTGCTGTACTCGGATGCACGACAGGTAGCTGCGCTGTTTCTCCTTCCCGTGTGCCTGAATCATGCCAATAGAGCACATTGCACACAACTTGAAAACCTCAGAAAACCCAGGCTGGGCTCTGCACCTACTCACTTGTACAAACTGAATTCTGCATAATTTTTTGTTTAGTAAAATCGGGCATTAATTCAAAATTAAAAAGTCATTTTGCCATAAAAAAGGAAAAATCACCCACAGTGATGCACAAAGCAATATAGACAAATAAGAGCTGTTCCCAGACCTCTGCACAAACTTTGGACTGAACATGACATTTAACATTTTTTTGGATCAGCACTCTTGTATTTTCTATCGTACTTTATCCACATCTCTCCTATCCTCTTGTTCCTAGAATCAGCACAGCTAGAAATATGAAGTAAAAGATAATTCTTGCATATCTCACATCTGGTTAGAGTTAGGAAGTGCTAAAAATCATATGACAGAGTGTATTCTCACAGGCTTTTGAGCTTGACATTGTTGTTTCTTGCCTTTGCCAGAACCTCAGAGGCAAGTGCTCCTTAAAGAGGAGTGGCTCATTTGCTTGCCATTGGAAAAGAGTGAAATTGTTTGATGTCTGAGTTATGACTTGGAATTTATAAATAACTCATTAAGGAACCTGAATGTATACAAGTCCATGGGACCAGATGAAATCCATCCATGGGTCCTGAAGGAGCTGGCAAATGAAGTTGCTAAGCCACTGTCCATCAATTTGAAAAATCATGGCAGTCAGGTGAAGTTCCCGAAGACTGGAAAAAGGGAAATATAACCCCTCTTTTTAAGAAGGGGAAAATGGATGAGCAGGGGAATTACAGACCAGTCAGTCTCACCTCTGTGCCTGGCAAAATCTTGGAGCAGATTCTCCTGGAAGGCATGCTGAAAAACGTGAAAACCAACAAGGTGGTTGGTGACAGCCAGCATGGCTTCACTAAGGGGAAATCCTGCCTGACCAATCTGGTGGCCTTCTATGAAGGGGCCACGGAACTGATGGACAGGGGTAGAGCAGTTGATGTCATCTACCTGGACTTATGTAAAGCTTTTGACACTGTCTCACGTGACATCCTTCTCTCTAAGTTGGAGAGACATCAATTTGATAGGTGGACTACTCGGTGGATAAAGAACTGGCTGGATGGCTGCACGCAAAGAGTAGTGCTCAGTGGCTCAATGTCCAGCTGGAGACCAGCAACGAGTGGTGTCCCCCAGGGATTGGTGTTGGGACCGGTCTTGTTCAACATCTTCATGGGTGTCATGGACAGTGGGATTGAGTGCGCCCTCAGCAAGTTTGCTGACGACACCAAGCTGTGTGGTTCGGTTGATAAATTGGAGGGAAGGAATGCTATCCAGAGGGACCTTGACACACTTGTGAGGTGGGCTGATGCCAACCTGATGAAGTTTAACCATGCTAAGTGCAAGGTCCTACACCTGGGTCGGAGCAATGCCAGGCACAGCTACAGGTTGGGCAGGAAAGAGATTCAGAGCAGCCCTGCGGAGGACTTGGGGGTGTTGGTCAATGAGAAAATGAACATGAGCCGGCAGTGTGCGCTTGCAGCCCAGAAAGCCAAGCGTATCCTGGGCTGCATCAAAAGGAGTGTGACCAGCAGGTCGAGGGAGGTGATCCTGCCCCTCTACTCTGCTCTCGTGAGACCTCACTTGGAGTATTGTGTGCAGTTCTGGTGTCCTCAACATAAAAAGGACATGGAACTGTTAGAACAAGTGCAGAGGAGGGCCACGAGGATGATCAGGCAACTGGAGCACCTCTCGTATGAAGATAGGCTGAGAAAGTTGGGGCTGTTCAGCCTGGAGAAGAGAAGGCTGCATGGAGACCTCATAGCAGCCTTCCAGTATCTGAAGGGGGCCTATAGGGATGCTGGGGAGGGACTCTTCATAAGGGACTGTAGTGAGAGGAGAAGGGGTAAAGGGTTCAAACTTAAACAGGGGAAGTTTAGATTGGATATGAGGAAGAAATTCTTTACTGTGAGGGTGGTGAGGCCCTGGAATGGGTTGCCCAGGGAAGTTGTGAATGCTTCATCCCTGGCGGCGTTCAAGATGGGGTTGGACATAGCCTTGGATGGCATGGTTTAGTGGGAGGTGTCCCTGCCCATGGCAGGGGGGTTGGAACTCGATGATCTTGAGGTCCTTTCCAACCCTAACTATTCTATGATTCTATGATTCTATTCTATGATTCTATTTGAATGCATGTGCACGTGAATTAACAACTCACAGCAACTGATACTAAAGACTCTTCTCCCTTGGGATTCATACACAGTAGGTGCCCATGCTGAGTGCACAATAACACAATGCATGTCACAAATGCAAAGAAGATTCATGCGGTGTTTGGTCTTGCCACACTGGTCAACCAAACCTCACCTGTTATGGCAGATGAAACTCATAGCATTATATGGGGAGCTATACTTCTGAGAGAGTAAAATATCAACGCTCTCTTGCAGTATGTGCTTTATGTCAACATAACATGCCCATTGCAGAAGCAATAAACATTTAGCAAAGTGATGCTGATTTTCTTCAGGCTAATCTTCTATGCCTACACACTCATATGCAATATCCTATTAGGGTGGAATAGGAGCTGCTAACCATACGCACATTGTGCCTGCGAAGCAGCATGAGTCTGACTTCTGAGAGCTATTCCCATGAGGTGGTGTGCAGTGTAGTCACAAGCAGTGGCTCTGAGTGACATTTCTCACCTTTAGTTTCCCCTAAAAATCCGCCACTTCCGAGGCAGATGGCAGGCTACACCCCCAAAGAGCCAACTTCACAGGAAGCCTTGGCTCTGCGTGGGGATGCTGCGTAGGGGAGCTGAACTTTTGCTCCTCCTCTGTTATTTCCACCTGTTTTTTTACCCCGAGTTTCATCACTTATATGTCATCCCATTCACATTTTACTGTCTGATGTCGTAAGCCGTCTGCTCCATTCAATGTCCTTCAAGGGGGTACTCACATAGAAGCCACTCGCAAGGTCACCCACAGCCCTTCCATTGAAGAATTTGTGTTTGCTATTCATTTGTCATCAGTGGTCTGTACATTCTGAGTAGTGATAAAAGCACCCAAAACTGCAGAATCTCAAGAAAGGTGATGGTTGAATTTCAGAACACAGGTTTTTATGCAACTGTGAGAAGATTTAAGAGCAAATGGTACTACTAACAAAACAACATTTTTGTTTACTGCATCAGATCTACAAGTCACACTTGAGGAATGACATTCTTAACAGTGTCAAGAAGAAGTGGTGTTTACTTTATAAGGAGTAAATTTTAACCCAAATGTGATCAGAAACCAAGAAAAATTCTTACTTTTTCTTCCAGAGAAACTTCTATGTTGAAAAAACTTACAGTACCTATGTTGTGGGTGAGTTTTTTCGTCTGCCCAGTGACTCTAGAAATTAAGAACTTTTTGAAGCATTCTGTAGTGATTTGTTTGAAATACAAAACCTTTACATAACTTTTACAGCTAACTGATGTGAAATAATCAACTCCTTCCCATACGCCATACTTACTACACTGACCATGGTACACTGGGTTGGCATATCTTGAGCAAATGTAGCAGTGCTTCCTGCCAAGTTTGCAAACCAGGCCCAGGAGGGTGGCTGGCAATGGATGTTTCTTAATGGGCACAGTGAGATGACAGTTAGGGGGGATTCTTCCAACTATCTATCCATCTATGACTTGTTCTCCTAGATTTATCAGGAATTACCACATTGTCTTCATCAAATGTGATGATAAGCAGGATTCTTGCTGAAACATTGAATAAAAACCGTACTGCTGGCAACATTAGATATGTTGAAGGAAAGAGTCACTGGCCACTTGCATATCTGCTAACCACAGAAACAAACTGTAAGACGGACGATCCGTATTATTGATACCACATTGGTGTCACTGTAATGTAAAATTATGGAGGTTTTCTATTTGTCTTTTTCACTATTTTTTCTCAATGCGTCACCAACAGTAGTAATATGAAACTCCTCTTGTTTGAAATGTTGTGGCCTAGAAAATACATAAACTGATGCCAGCGTGCCTGCTACAGAGTGGAAGGATCCCAGGGGGATCTCTTCATAAGATTATTCCAGTATGGGTCAACCGTTGCAATATTCAGCAGCCTAAATATCATTAAAGGAGTTATTCCCTACTGTGCCCTTTCCTTTCTAACACCTTTTAGAGCAGAAACTTGGATGTTTCCTCTAATACATATTTTTGAGT
The DNA here is from genome assembly GCA_039720435.1 of Amazona ochrocephala. Taxonomy (NCBI): domain Eukaryota; kingdom Metazoa; phylum Chordata; class Aves; order Psittaciformes; family Psittacidae; genus Amazona; species Amazona ochrocephala. The sequence continues at coordinate 17,047,590 of CM077879.1, forward strand.
ATCCCACTGATTTTGCTTGCACTTGGAAAACACCCCGGTAGTCTGCAGAAATGAATCTCATGTTGCAGCACTGCTGTTTTCTACGGCATGACAGTTCATCCATGCTTCAAAGTGGTGCGTTCATCTGGTTTGCTCTGCACCAAAGCTCTGCTTTCTGACTCCTCTGCATGGTTACAAGAGACACATACTTTATATAAGATTTTGTCGATAAGTTAAGATCCTCATTCCTTGAATAAGTTTTAGAAATGCAGGCTCACTTTAAGAGCAAATCTCTATATGATCTGGCACAAAGATGCCATCATGAAAGACACTGACAGCAAGGGAAGATTCCCCTCCACATTTGTGAGATATATTCTGAAAATAAGAAACAGACCAGAGCATTGTCTTTATTTACTTAAGCTTTTGAAGAGTGCAATACAGACACCACCCTGCCTAGTGTCACTGGGGAGAGTCAAGAGCAGTTCAGTCTTTGCTAAGGTGTAGAAAGGACCCTGCCTTTGGGCAGACAAATTTTGCTGTAGCTCTTCACAATTTAGGCTGACTACATGTAATACCACTTGTCGCTGCGATGCACTGTCAATTAGCATATGCAGATTGTGAATTAAAATATGCAAACCACATGCAAATCACGCTTCTTTTTAAAGGGCTTGCCTAAAGAGGGGGATGTAGCTGTCACTTTTAACAATGGCAAACACCTAATAGCAAACGCCTACATGTAAAACTACTAAAAAGACACAGTAGTAGTGCAGTGTTGGAGCACATCTGAACCCACATCCTCTTTCAAGACACAAACTAAGTTTTTATGGGTTTCTTTCTGGCATTTGTTCATGGTGTACGGCATATGCATACCTATCTGTGAATGCTTTAAAACAGAATAGCTTGAAATATTGCAACAGACACGCTTGCAGATAACAACCTTTCCCTCTGAATACGTAAGTGAGGTCTGTGAGAGAGATTGTTAAGTACTAAAAAGCCCATGTATCATTAATAAAAAGGAAAGACTTGACCCACATTATTATGTCACTGCTTTGCTGTGAGAAGTTGAGCTCTAAAATGGAATCGCAAACTTACAATGAGCCTGAAAAGTCTTAATTTATCATCATTTTCACTTGAAAATCTTGAGAGCAATTTTCAAAGCCTCTCCCATGTCTTCTAGAACATTCTATGGTACACAGTAAACGGAGAGCAAGTATTTAATCAAGAAGCAATTAATTATTTTCACTCATATCATAAAGATGGTTACTGAACATGTGGGAAATTCAAACAGAAAGCTTACTGTGAATACTTCCACATAAAATACTCCTCTTACAGCCTAGTTCCTAATCTATGCACAGTTTGTTAGGAGTGTAACTGTACGACAGTAAGTATTATTGAAATACTAGAGCAGGGACATTCCAAGATGGGGCACAGTAAACATTCATAGAATCATAGAATGGTTTGGGTTGGAAAGGATCCTAAGATCATCTAGTTCCAACCCCCTGCCATGGGCAGGGATGCCTTGCACAGGTTGTTCAGGGCCCTGCCCAACCTGGCGTCAAACACTGCCAGAGATGGAGCATTCACAACTTCCCTGGGCAACCTGTGTCCAGTGTCTCACCATTCTCACAGCAAAGAACTTCTTCCTTATATTTAACCTAGATCTCCCCTGTTTAATTTTGAATCCGTTACCCTTTGTCCTATCACTACAGTCCCTCATGAAGAGTCCCTCCCCAGCACCCCTACAGGCCCCCTTCTGACACTGGAAGGCTGCTATGAGGTCTCCACGCAGCCTTCTCTTCTCCAGGCTGAACAGCCCCAACTTTCTCAGTGTGCCTTCTTATGGAAAGTGATCAAGCCCCCTTGTGCCCTCCTCTGTGGCCCTCTTTTGGACTTGCTCCAACAGTTCCATATCCTTCTTATGTTGGGGACGCCATAACTATGCGCAGTACTTCAAGTGGACTACAGGTAAAACTTATTCCTCTCTGCACAGAGGCATGAAGCATGCTGTTACAAATGTATGACCATGAAAGAAATTAAGGACAACTAATTCATTTTGAGCAAAAGCTCATGCTCACAGACAAACCCATGCATCAGGTGGAGCAGGAGCAGTGCAAGATGTGATCAGCCTTAGCTGCTTGCTGCCATCCTGCTGGGAGTTACAAACCCATAGGGAGACAACACAGTGGCCCTCATGAAGACTCCTACCCTAAACAAGAGCTTGCTGGTGGCTGACATGGACTTGGCAAGGCAGGGTGTGACAAAAGCCCCTTCTGAGGTCTACCTCCATAGGAAAGGCAGTAGCAGAGAGCAGGGATGGTCACTTTTAATATAACTACAGCTGTTTCCACATGTGGCTGTGCTCTAACAGTATAGTTTGCAACCATTATTTAATTGCAGTTTCAGCTAACCATTTTGCAGTAATTGATGGCTGAATAAAAAATTCAACAACTGCCTATAGGGCTGAACAAATTATATTCTGCTTATAATACTTTCTTAACTCAGCCACCAACTATGGCTGATATATTTGATTGCTAAATTGATTTTTCATTAATTTAATCTTCAAGGATGATTATTATTCTGAAGCTGGACCACACACAATAAAAATAGGTATTTTATTAGTCATACAGTCATAGTGCACACAGGGAAAAAGGCATGTGCCCTAGCTGATGAATCCTGGCTAATGTATAATTTGTTGTTCCAATGCCAACTTGCACAGCATCATTACTTCATCACAGTTGGTCTGATAGAAGCGAAAGAAATTTGGGTCCCACTAGTCCTTTTAAAAAATCTTGACCTTGAAAATACGAAACCACTTGGAAAAGATTATTAAATAGCTGTATTAATAAAAAATAATCCCAATACTGAAATTTTAAATTAAGAAAAGCTCATTCTCATTTCAGGAGACATTTGTTATCAGGAAGACAGTGTATACTGAAAGTGCTCTGTAACAGTTCCACAGTAAATAAATGCTTTTAAAAACATGGAATGTGATTACCATAAAATACATCCCTGCAAAAAAATATAATCAATTAGCAAAAGGTCTTTAATACAAGACACTTTACAAATAACATGTCACTGAAACTACTCACACAAATAAATGTTTCCAGGAGAGCAAGAGAGACCTTAATGCTTTTATAGTGAAAACTTGCTAGGAAGCAAATGCACCTACTCCAGAGAATAAGAGATGTGATCAGCAACATAAATCAGTGGTCAGTGCAAAAAAATCTCCTAACTCTTGCTTAGTAATGTTTTCAAATTTTCTCTCTTTTTTTTTTTTTTTTTTTTTTTTTTTTTTTTTTTTTTTTTCTGGCAGTCACCATTTTTCAGGTCTTTACTATCTCAGCCAAAGTAAAGCAGCAGAATACCGCTGACCCCCTCACAGCACAGTGAGGCCAATTTCATTTCTAAGATTAATCTCTCTTTTGGGGAGATTTCCTTTCATTTCTGGAAGTAACCCAGGCCCAAAGGACTTCAATGTGATGCCCATCAACTAATGAATTAATCAGCAACATCAAAACTAGTAATGTCTTAGCCAGCTTAGAGCCATCAGGGACCTGTCTTTTACACCAGTTCTTTAAAAAAGGAAATGGAAAAGAAATGGAGGAAAAACTAGCTTCTGTGTCATTTTCTCTCCAACTTATGGGTACATAAGAATCATAACAGCTTGTGTGATGAAGGTGTGAGGAAAAGAAGTGTGGCAATACAAAAGACATAGATGGTTCTTGACATATGTCCTTTTGCTGCTTAGCAACATGCCACTGTACTGCATGCTATTTTTGTTTCAACTTTCTGCAAAAAGGATGTTTATTCAGAGAGAATAGGGGTTTTTTTGCAGAACCCTATCCACAACCTTCTGTGATGTCCATAGTGGTAAAGCAGCAGCTACGCTGTGCTGAAAAGAACCCAGAGGATTCTGTAATTGTAATAATAAAACATAGTTCAAACAAGACAAGTACACTCCAGTAGCATGAGCAAGGCAAACCCAAAATGCTCTCTCCTAAGAATTTTCTTCTACTTTTTTTTAATAACAACTCTTGTCATTTAAAGTGCTCTACTAAGACATACCTCCCACCCCCAAATCCATTACTGTGGGGAAGTAATGTGAAGAACCTCTATCAAGTTGAAATTAGATAACTTGGGCATGCTTTGTTTGCCACAGCCCCTTTCTTTTCTTGCAAATGCTTTGAAATTATTTTTATTTTCTAAAGTCAGAAAACAATTTAGCCCATTACAAATATTTTTAATAGGAAAACTTTCCTGTATCGTGAATTGTTATTGCCAGGCATCTAAAGATCAACAGTTTTAGCTGCACAGAACCTTCACATTTATTACCCTGCAAGGAATGATGTGCATATGAATTTCTGCTAGTGGCATTCACATCACATTCACAGTCTCCAAGAAGTTCAGTTTATATTCTGAGCCAAATTCAACCTCTTACTTCAGTAAAACTTACTACCACACTGTTCCAGTGAATTAGTTGTGGAAGTGAACATGCAATTGATAGAGCAGACACTATGTTTTTTTGTATTTTTTAAGATTTGTACTTGTGCCAGCAAAGAAGACTTGAGTTTTACTGGTATTAAAGGAGAGAGAGAATAACTCTCAAGAAAATGTTGCATCTTGCTGTTCATTATCAATTAGAGGATAAATAAGCATGCATAGTCTAGCAAGCTGTGCTACATACGATGCATACATTGGTGATTAACAGCAAAGAACATAAGACCTACTAAATCTGCAGATTTAGTCACCTACTGACTCAGCAAATCACATCATATAATCTTTCCCACGAGCTTACTAAGTTCTGTCTTAAAACTGGTCCCTTTCTTCCTGCACTGCTACTACTGACTCAGACCCCATTGATCTGACAACTAGAAATGTTTTTCTGATTTCCAGCTTATATTCACTGGTATCCATTTGGTTCAAGCGTCAAGTGCCACTTTTCTCCCATGATTCTGTTTCCCCTCCTGATGACCATGTGGACAGCACTCCAGTCTCCTCTCAGCCTTGCATTACTGGACTAAAGCCATAACCTTTTACTTTGTTTGCACAACGTAAGATTCTGTATCATTCCAATCATTGTCATCCTGAAGCGTGCTCCACTTGGATTTCATCTTTCTTAAATACAGGCGGCTACTTTTGAGAAGCGATTCTCCCAGTGCTGCTACAATGTTAACATTTCCCTATCTCTGCAGGAAATATCTCATTTGATGCTTTCTCGGATCACATTGCTTTCTTCACAGCTGTATCATACCAGTGACTCACAGTTATTCTATGACTGATTGTTACACACAGGTCTTTTGCCTCCTCTGTCATTTTCAACTGATAAGTCTCTAGCAGAAATTCTTTTCAGCAGCCCTTAAGTGCCATTCGTACTCTTGAATTTCATCTCATTTCTATTACTTGAGTCCTCAAGGTCAGAACATTTTTCCTGTGTAATATTCTGATCATCCTTTATACTAATGATGCCTCACAATATTTTGCCACCACCAAATTCCATTCCTCTACTTCCACATTATGTGCCAACATCATTAATTAAAATGTTAAGTTAAGTCCTTTAGATTGATCCTTGAAAAATTCTGCTGATATCTTCCTTCCAGTGTGACAGTTCTCCATTTAACATAACCTGTTGTCATCTCTTTTTTATTCAGCTCCATTCCATTCTGCAGTGCCACTACTAACATCCACCTTGTTGAGCTGAATCTCCCATGTGTAATCCTGTATCAAATGCTGAACTCCAAATAATATTAGATCTACCACATTTCTTGCGTCCAGGTATCTGTGTAGTCTGGGATAATAACTTTGATAAATCTATGTTGCATTTATTTGAATGTTCTAATATTGTGGTTGCTTAAAAACTGATTTAAAGGTCAGACAAAATGAGATGGTAGTAAATTACTTCTTCAGAAAATTGTCATTAAAGAAATTTTATTTCAGAGAAGCTCACGAAATAAAGGCAACTTATATGCAAGAAATTAGCTAAAGCACTAAATAATCAGCTATTATCCAGCAGTGACCTAAAATGGTTGTAAGAAAAAGGATAACTGATAATGTAGATTTGGTAGAGAGCCTTAGAATACAATGCGTTGCAAGAAATAAACATTCTTTTATGAACTTGTGTTTTCAACATAGCTATCTTCCTATATCTATTAACCAAATAAGCATTCACGCGTCTTCACAATATAGGAAAAGAAGTAGAAAAGCACAGATCTGTGAGAATATATCAGGCTTCTCATAGAAGATAGAGCATAGCAAGAAAAAGCTATTATAAGTGCTAGGCAGAAAAATAAAAAATGACAAATACATGGATTTTTTGCTGTTCAAAGAGATAGCATGTTTTCCGGGCTGGTTAGAGACTGGTTAGCACTGTGTTCTAGCAGGATTATTGAGCTTGCTCTTGCTAGAAAGTAAGTAACACTGTTGGAAGAGCCTTAGCCATTAGTCTAAAACCAGTAGTTCATATGTGGCTGTTGAAGGAGTTTTGGAAGATGCTCTGTGCCACTGGATACATCCAGGAGGCAACCACTATGAACTGGTAACAAGGACATTTCTGAGAGCATGTAACTAAATTAACATGCCTATCTGCAGCTGAAAGAAATGTCCGAACAGACTGTAGCACTGCAGCTTGCTAAGCTTTAAACACAACGTGGAAAGCACAGCAGCCCAGAGGCCAGCTGTGCCTCCTGGGATTGCCTCACTGCCTTCTCCTACTTTCTGGATCTCCAAAGGCTCCCATTCATCACACGCTAGGAGTGCTTCACGTCCCCTGTGACGTGATGAAGGCTGCTTACATGTCCCATCCTGGCTCAGGAGGCATATATGACATGTGTATGGCTGTCATTTGGTTGATTCGTGCTTTACCTGGATCACAGGACAAACACATCTGTATTCAGACAACAGGAGAGGGGGCCACCAAACCCTTCCCAAAGAGCCTCTATAGGCAACTCCAGCCAAAAGGTTGGAAAGACTGCCAATATATCAAATCTATCAATACTAGCTATGCCAGTTCCCTCCAGAATATTACATTAAGGTGAGCTCTGCAGCCTTTGCTCCAAATCACTTAAAGATCTGGGTGTAGGATGTTTAAAAGACTGTTTAAAACTCAAGAGTGCTGACCCTTTTCCTCTGGTGCAACATCACTCTATCACATGAATAAAGTTAGTTTCTGCAGCATTTTCCCTCTCCCCTCAGTTAAGACTGCGACATACACTTCCAGACTTGAAGAGCAGGTTTTGAACTTATTTCCTTAACCCTGGACTTTCTGAATACAAACCTGTAACGTAAAATGTTTCATAGTTTAAATATGATCTATTCATGACAGTTCCTATGTCACCATTGCACTAAATTTAATCTTGTTTCTCAGAATCATTCAAAACACTAAGAAATGCTGCTGCCACCTCAGAGATTATTTAGTTACTGAAATTAATCAAGATCTTCTGGGATATACTGTAATGTGCATGAAAGAAAAGTTAGAGTTAACAAGAGGAACGGTGGGAAAATAATAACCTGACCACACATTTTTCCAAGGAGAAGATATCAAGGAATTGATTACAGACAAGAGCAGCAAAATGAAAAACAAACAAACAAACAAAAAACCAAAACCCAAAACCAAAAAGAAAATATATGGTCATGAGAATGAATCAGGTGATTTTAATTAAAAGATGAAAACTATTGTTTTCTAAACAAAGCTATCAGGCAGATTCCATTTTTCCCTACACTTTCTATATCAGAAGTGAAAGTTTAAAGGTCCAATGCCAAGTACATTGGTAAGGAAGAGCTGAAAAAAATCAGGAAAATTAGCATTTCCTAGATTACCATAATAGCTTCTTTTACTTTCTGTTAAATGTTAGACATCAATAGCAATACACGGCATTCATCACAGATACACCTGAATATAAGACTAACTCATGTTTTTGCTATGTGATGAGCAAGACTATACATCATTTTCTACAGCAGTAACTTGCATGACTCTGGTATTAAACTTCTCCATATGCTCTTGAGCAGTGCTCTTGCACTGAACTTCAGTACTCTGAGTAGGAAAGTAAATGGGATAGGCCACAGTATTTCTCATTATGGATGGGAACACTAAAAATAAATAGAAGAGAATTCAGTACTGCATGAGCTTCTTCTATTACTACAGGAACTTCAGATGCCAGAATAATTCCTCATTTGCTGTACAGGGAATATCACTGGAACTTCCACTATCTCTAGTGCCAATGCTGTCTTTGTTACCCATCCTTAGGGCACACGCATTTTACTGATCTCCCTCATGGAAGGTCATACATGTTTGCTCTCTCCTTTTAAACATTCCTTTCCAAAATGAAAATAAAGCAAACAGGGGAGTACAATCCTGCACAATCATTTTAAGGAAGGTCCAGAGTGAAAAAAGAATCAGTTCTGTAACATGTTCCCTTCATTTGTATGATTTCATCAGTCTTCCCCCTGACCTTCCCTCAGCAACTCGAGCTTCTAGCAATCAGCCCAGTTATCCCACCAGGGAAACCTGGAAAGGACCCAAGCAAAGGAAGAGGCACATAAATCCCAAATTCTTCACCAATATCGAAAATAGTTCCAACACCTCTTTATGGCATGCACATACAACAGAAAGGCACAAGATACCACTCGTCCAGTTTCTGGCGCCACACCTCAGCTGACCTCAACATACATGGCTCATGTCTGCCAGACCAGATTCTGTACCTCTATCAATTTGCAAGGAGTCCCCTTGGTGGTATCTGTTCTCCTGGGGTTGCTTCTAGGAGCAGCCCTGGATACTGCTTATTATGCACAGATACAACAAAATCCTACTCTTATATCATATGACACCCATAATAAGAACAGCTGCTTTCCTACAGATATAGTGCAGGAAAAGGTTTGCATGAAGTTTGTTCACATGAGTTAACAACGAGTCAAATAGGTGCATTTTACTCACTAAGGTGAATTTACTGTAACTACTAGTCCTATTTTTTCAATTATTTCTTTCAATAATATAGTGTTAGTTTGCCATGGAAGAAGAATTATTCATGGTTTAAGCATACAAATACAATGATGTCAAAGAGCATAATAAATCTGTAACCAACATTTAAGAATAAATAGCTCATTATCATATAAACTGTTACCTCATTATTTTATACATATGTCTAAGGGTGTGTGTCAGTGTGTACCTGCACAAACATGTTCCCAATATAATCACCAACAAATCTTGATTCCAAAACAAAGCAAAACCTTGAAAAATCTAACAAGTGTTATCACATAAATTTTAGAAAAAGGACATAGAGCAGGCCAACATGCCAAATAGCTGCCTTAACATTTTAGATTTGGCACTCAGAAGATGAGTACCTTGTACTTAAGAGTTGATGTTACCTAAACAGAATGCTTTTCAGGTATTGCAAGTTGTGTAAAATTCAGCATAACCTTTCTAACTTAGAGCTTTTTTTCAAGCTATGTGACAAATGGCTGTACAATGTAAATAAAACAAATAACTTGCATTTAGTTTACAGATTTATCATGCACAGAAATCTTTGGAAAATTCTTATGCTCTGCTTTTACCTTCACACGTAATATGTGAACATGCACATTGCAACCACCACCAAAAATATTTTATAGGGATTTCATACCTCACAGAAAAGTTTAAAACTCAGAATTCAGTACTTGAATTTTACAACCTTCCTTTGAAAAATAGAATGCTTGCCTCCAGTTACTAGGTTTTTAATTTTAATACTCAAAAATTCATTCATTAAAAATCATATGTAGAAAAGTAGCAACATATACCTAGACAAAACCTGTAGGATGAATTAAAGTAAAAGCTAACACAGAATCTACAGTCTGGACACTCAGGTAAGCCTTTCAGTGTCAGATATTTTTCTGAAAGAGAAGCGGTTCCTACTGGAATGTTATTTAATATGGCAGACAGATTCTATCCAGCTGCTCCTTTTATATCCAGGGAAACAGAAAAAACAGACTGGAGATGTCTTACTATTACTTTTGCAAGCTCCTACTTTTAACAAGCTACTTATGGTACAGAAAACAGCTTACTGATTCTTTAAGGAATGGACTACGTAGAATAATACTTGATCTTGTATGCAAGGTACTTCTTGCAATGGAAAGTTATTCTACAAGAGAGTATGAAGTTAAATAAACTGTTAACAGGAAACATCAGCAGCACACAGATGCAAAGAGTAAATACCAAAAAAGAAATAAATGTATAATACCACTTCTGGGATATCTGTGAGAAACACTACCTGTGTTATTACATTTATTGCATTAGTAATGTAAACCATAATTAGGCAAAAAGATTTTTTTTAGAACAAGGTTTTTTTTTTTTTAATAATGTAATAGTCTCTGAATTAAACCAGCTAAAAGTCAAACTGTTTTCAAATGGAACAGTAAGCCATATGCTGATCCATAGTAGTAAATCCTGCTTTCCAAAGCCAAAAAGATTTAATTATATATATTCAAAATGTTCTTGGCTATCATAATTTTCCAGATACCATAACCTATAGCCTTACACTCTTAATTTTATGAAACCAACACAGAATTTGACTCTGACAGCTGGAAGCTGAACATTCTCATAAGTATCCAGTGTCCCTACTGACCACTCACTTGACAGTTGAACAAAATTCTTCCAAGGAAACCCAAACCCTTCCAGTTTTGATTAGCAGACAGTAGCTAGCATCCTTCCTGACTGAGGGTGTGAAGAATCCTGTTAAACAGCTATTGTAATCAGATAAAAACATGGAAATCCCGACGCTATTTCCTCTCTTAATAAGCCACTGCTGCCAGCAGAGCTGGCTCTCTCCTGGAGAAGAGCTAGAAAACCACCTGCCAAACAGACTACTAATTCTCAGTGCTCTTATGCATTTACAAGATATCAAACGATATTACAAATGGCCAACCACTACACTGATGTACCTCCTCCTGGAGAGACTGAGGGGTTTATTTCCACTTTTCTATCATGCTGAATCTCATGGAGAGTGCTACATGCTTCAGTGCTGGACACACATTAGTCCTATGGCAATCTTCCTGAAATTACACATTAGAGAGGCTCATACAGCCTGAAGATAGGTTTACGATTAACTGATACTTCTTTTTAAAATCCTACTCGGGAGTGCCTGAATGTTGACAGGAAACAGATTCGTACCTAATGCAGTGGAGGGCTTATTATTTAAACTGGGCTTTTCACCTACAAACCATTCAGTAGTCTGGAATTGCTTTATGAGAATACGGGATGTTCATTGTTCTATCAGGTGCAAAACCAGGAGGCCAAATTTTTGGCTGACATCTCTGTCTTATTTCTCAGGGACAGTTCTTACTTCTTAGGGGGTCCTGCGCATATAGCTAAAATCGGCATGCTTCTGGGGTACACTGCTCTGTTTCAGTGTGTGCAAATATCTCCGCTTTTCCTTTTTCCCATATATAAGTGACATGGGAATAGCATGTATTTATGGTTCTTCTCACAGCAAAAGTTGTCTGGACGAAAATATTCAGCTTTTTGAGCAAGTTACAAGTAAGTGTGTGTTACCTGTTATTAGGTACAAACAGCAACAACAGCAGCACACGATTCTTGTTCAATTACATTACTGGGTGTCATTCAATGGGCAAGATACAACACATAACATGACAAGTTGAACATGTTGGCACATTCTAGTGAAAAGCTGCTGTACCCATTAAATTTCAGCTCAGGGGTGATGAAGGTTCTTTCTAAGGCTTCTGTGCAGGGAAAAAAAAAGTTAGAAAATGATGGCAAGAAACTCTTCTTCAAACACCAAAACATGGAGTTAGGTACAAAGGATCTTGGCTAATACATACATATTCATAGAATCATAGAATCATAGAATAGCTTGGGTTGGAAAGGACCTTAAAATCATCTAGTTCCAGCCCCCCTGCCATCAGCAGGGACACCTCACACTAAACCATGCCATCCAAGGCTCTGTCCAACCCCACCTTGAACACTGCCAGCGATGGAGTATTCACAACTTCCATGGGAAACCCATTCCAGTGCCTCACCACCCTTACAGGAAAGAATTTCTTCCTCAGATCCAATCTAAACTTCCCCTGTTTAAGTTCGAACCCATCATCCCTCGTTCTCTCACTACAGTCCCTTATGAAGTGTCCCTCCCCAGCATTCCTATAGGCCCCCTTCAGGTATTGGAAGGCTGCTATGAGGTCTCCACGCAGCCTTCTCTTCTCCAGGCTGAACAGCCCCAACTTTCTCAGCCTGTCTTCATATGGGAGGTGCTCCAGTCCCCTGATCATCCTCGTGGCCCTTCTTTGGACTTGTCCCAACCATTCCATGTCCTGTTTATGTTGAGGACACCAGAACTGCACACAATACTCCAAGTGAGGTCTCACGAGAGCAGAGTAAAGGGGCAGGAGCACCTCCCTCGACCTGCTGGTCACACTCCTTTTGATGCAGCCCAGGATACGGTTGGCTTTCTGGGCTGCAAGCGCACACTGCCGGCTCATGTTCATTTTTTCATCAACCCACACCCCCAAGTCCTTCTCTGCAGGGCTGCTCTGAATCTCTTCCCTGCCCAACCTGTAGCTGTGCCTGGATTGCTCCGACCCAGGTGTAGGACTTTGCACTTAGCATGGTTAAACTTCATCAGGTTGGTATCAGTCCACCTCACAAGCGTGTCAAGGTCCCTCTGGATGGCATTCCTTCCCTCCAACGTATCAACCAAACCCCACAGCTTGGTGTCATTGGCAAACTTGCTGAGGGCGCACTCAATCCCACTGTCCATGTCACTGACAGAGATATTGAACAAGACCGGTCCCAACACCAATCCCTGAGGGACACCACTCGTTACTAGTGTCCAGCTGGACATTGAGCCATTGAGCACTACTCTTTGCGTGCGGCCATCCAGCCAGTTCTTAATCCACCGAGTGGTCCACCTATCAAATTGATGTCTCTCCAACTTAGAGACAAGGATGTGCTGTGGGACAGTGTCAAACGCTTTGCACAAGTCCAGGTAGATGACATCAACTGCTCTACCCCTGTCCAACATTTCCGTAGCCCCATCATAGAAGGCCACCAGATTGGTCAGGCAGGATTTCCCCTTAGTGAAGCCATGCTGGCTGTCACCAATCACATTGTTGTTCTTCACGTGCCTCAGCATGCCTTCCAGGAGAATCTGCTCCAAGATTTTGCCAGGCACAGAGGTGAGGCTGACTGGTCTGTAGCTCCCCCGCTCACGCATTTTCAACTTCTTGAAAATGGGGTTATATTTCCCTTTTTCCAGTCATGGGAACTTCACCTGACTGCCATGATTTTTGAAATATGATGGACAGTGGCTTAGCAACTTCATTTGCCAGCTCCTCCAGGACCCGTGGATGGATTTCCTCAGGTCCCATGGACTTGTATACGTTCAGGTTCTTCAGATGGTCTCGAACCAGATCCTCTCCTACAGTGGGCCCAGGGTCTTCATTCTCACAGTCCCTACGTCTGCCTTCCAGGACTTGGGTGGTGTGGTCAGAGCATTTGCCAGTGAAGACTGAGGCAAAGAAGTCATTAAGATCTTATGATTCCTTCAGTGTTTTGTGACTATTCTACCTTTCATGAGACTTTAAAGCTAAATGTAGTTTCAAAAAGTTAAACAATCCACCACAGGTTTACACTCTGTATACACCCAAAATAGCTGCCCGATACATTCCCTCATTAAACACATAGGGAACGCCAGCATTAAATTCAAACCAGACATTCTGTTTCTTTTTCAACAGTGTGAAGTACAAATGAATAAACATTGCCTATTGTTAATTAAAAAATGTATACACTTGTGTTATTTAAATCCATTTTTAAAACACATGGGCTGAGTACTGAAAGGCATAACTAAGTCACACACCAAGACAGAAGTCAGTAAAAACTGCAGCTGTCCACTGCAGCTCTGGTATCTATTATGCTGGGATTTAACAACAGACAGCAACAGAAATCCCACTGCAGGCCAGGAAGCTAGGGAGAAGAATGATTCATAAATCAAGCAAGTAACATTGCTGTTGCACTTTTATATGACATCTCTCCATTAGACATGTCTAAGTAACGGATAGGCAAATTGTGACAATATTATAACAAACTTCTTAAAATGGATCACTGAATAAGAATACAGCTAACATGAACTTCACACTCACATGACTTTTTGGACTAATCTAATTTTAATATAGACACGCTGGAGTGGTTTTTCATTCTGGGAAGGTCATATTCCTGAAACTCAGCATCTTTGAGATGCACGGTGCTAATAGGTGTCCTAACAACATCCAGACTACTTGTGTCTTATCACACAAAACCAGACAAGCTGATATGTGTATCTGTTCTCTGCATGACACATCAGACAGAGAAGGGAGGAACAAGAGTATGTCCTTTATGGATACCACAAGAGAAGGTTTTCTAGTTTTGCATGAAGAGACATGCGTATTACCAAGGATATAACCTACAAATAGAAATGCCACTAAAAGAAAGGTTATGCATAGAAGAAGTTAATATACCTTCAGTTTTCCTTAGTTGGCTATTTTGGGGAATGACTATATGCTCAAGTTAAAAACATCTAATATATCAGCACAAATTTTGCCAGTAGAATATTAGTATGTAACCCAAGCTGCTGACTTCAGTTTCAAACTCCGTAACAGACAGCAGTTGTTCTCCTGGCCCAGCCAGAGAGGTTCTTATAGTTCTGGGGACCTAATCCGACCTGTTGGTTCCTCCAAACCTGTTGGAGATTCCTCCATTCCCACCCCATGAACAGAATTGACCTTTAAGGAAAAACAGCCACCAGCCTAATGAAGTCCCATTACTTCACGTTATCATGGGGTCTATTCCCAGTGGCTTTACCTGCAGGCAGCCTTCTGCCAACACCCAAGGAGACTCTTGGAAATCTAATACTATTATTTATCAATTCAGAAAACACCTTTCTGACTTGAGATGGCAGCAATGATTCCAAAAGGCAGATCAGTTTTTGAAAAGCATTAAAATACACACTGAAAGTCACTATTGTTAGGTTTTGATTACTTTCCTTGTTTTGTAGTTGTAACCCATTTTTTCTAAAATTCCAATTCGTGATTTTTTGGGGGGATTTGCATCATCATAAATCTGACAGCTAGAATGCAACTGTGATGAATTGTAGCTGCAGTACTAGGGGGCTGAAAATTCTGAATAATGCCAAAGAATATGAAAAGTTAAAAACAATCTGAAAGTTTAAAATAATATAAAATATAAAGTAAAACAAAATCAGAAATCACAGTTTTGGAACTTAAATTATTCCCTAGAAAACACTGCAGAAGTCATGTCTCTCAATTATTTCAACATTGAAAAATAATTCAGGGCCATTTGATAACAGACTTCCTCAGTGCAGACTGGGATTGAAATAGCTTGGTTACAATTTTCATAATATTTGTACGATTCTTGCGGTTCTCTAATTTCTTTAGGGATATTTCAAAATGTCACTTGGAGATTGGAGGAATTCAGAAAGAAAACTGGGTTTCCTGTGATGTCTGGGTGTTTGGGCTCTGGTTGAATTCCCAGTGAAATCCCCGGGATTAGCAAACCCTGGTTCTCAGCCTTTGATCACAGGTCCTTACAGTTAGGACTTCACAACAGGTCCTATGGGCTGTTGAGCACAGGCAGTACAGTCACCAGGAAAAAGAAAACTACAGATAGTTACGTAGTTGAATGGAAGTCAGTTTTCCTTGCTAAATTTTGGGGTCCGTGTAAGGTCCTTAAAATTACATTCATGTCATACGACTGATGCCACAAGGTCTCAGGCTATTCTTTCCCGCAGATAAGTCATGGCAGGATTGTGCCTGAAACGTCTAGTGAAAACTCTAGTAAAAACACTGCAAGATGGAGTGGTCATCAAGCAAACCAAAGCTTTTTCTTCAGCCACGCTGTGGCCTGGGCAAGGTTTCAGCCTTGAAGGACCATGCCATTTGGGAAAGCAGATCCTGAAAGAAACAGTCCTTGGCACCTGTGCTCAGTGAAATGGTATTTCTCTGGACATATCTCCGTGGTATCTCCCAACACCAGCTCTGATGACTAATTCTACCTGCAGGGTGCAATTTCTTCTCCGTAATTTCTGTTCTTTACCTCCTGTCCTATCCCAACTTTGTGTTGTTTTATTGTGAGTAGTGGCACTTTTTCACATGACTGAACACAGCCACATGAGACAGGACCTGCCAGCACATTTTCTCACCTTTTTAAGGGTGGCCTAGTCAATGTAACTCATTCAACTGCAATCCAAGTCAGCTAACAATTGCCTTGCTGAATGGGACCTATGAGTGAGAAATTATAAATAGCTTTTAATTTTCAAAAAATCAATAATTTGTTTCCTTGAAAAAATATTCTGAGCTATCCCTGTTTTTTTATTGCTGTCTGACCACTGTCTGAAACCTGTAGGAAATACCTAAATGCTAAGAAACTACTTCAACTGAGGGAGAGATATAGAAACAGTTCTATTTGAAATGAACTTCACAGCTTAAAGACCTGTTGTTACTCATTATTTTTGTGCAATTCTTTACCCTCTTTTGTTTTCAGAAACCTTAATATGATTTCAGCATGACTGCAAAGCCTCAAAAATTGCATTTTTGTTTTTCTAGAATAAAAAACTTTTCCCAGTACTCACCTATTTCCATTTATCTGAAAATGCTTTGTACAGAGAATTCTGAGTCACTATGAACTGTGGCATTTATTATGTTTATTATATTTATTTATTATATTTAGCTCTTCTAAGTTTTTTTGGAAAAGTGGCTGGAAGTTGTGGCTTTCTGAAAATAAGCTCACTATTGTATTCTGCATAACTTCAGCACCAATCCCAGTCTCAGTTGTCCATCCATGCTTAGAGTTGAGTTTTCCCTTGAATTTAAGTCAAGAAAGTTCAAACAGATCAGACTCCAGGTCACAAAACAGGCTTGCAGAGTATCTGCTTGGGGAAGGCTCTTTATTCAAGTAGAGAGCTAAGTCAACAAAGGCCCCAAGCCAGCCTGCAGAACATCTGCACCTCAGTACAACAGCAACTGGGGCTGCCACTCAACCTTGCCAGTAGAGGATTCATGCACCCTGCTCTTGAAATACTCTCTAAACAAGCAAAATGTAAAATCTCTGTTTGAAAAGACTAGAAACCACAACAACTTATTTTTGGAAAAAACCCCAGGAGCTACGCGCCTTTATTTTTCACTATAATACAACCGTTTTACACAAAGAAAGCACAAAAATGTAGAATGCTGGGGTTTGTAATTTAATTGTGAGTATGTGTGCAGCCATATTTTAAAATATTCTGGATTTTTCCGCAGGTAAATTCACAATGTGAATACCACATTAATATTGTAGAATATGATCCTGTAAAAGAGTCATGCATGTATTAAACTTTACATATACAATGAGCCCCATTGAATTCAGGAGCTGGCTTGAAAGAATACTGCAAATGATACAGTTCCAAAAAAAATGAACTGCATTATTCATTACATACATAAGAAAATAGCACAGTATATACATATGTATGTCTGCTTACATTTTTATTATAGACAAGAGCTCTGGTTAAGTTTGCCTAACATTTTTTAATATAATACATTAGTTTCGGTTGCTTAAGCCTTTGCCAAGCTGTAATTATTTAGCTGAAATTTTCCAGGCTAAATGTTTGCCTCAGATGAATTTTTCTTTTTTTTTTTTAACTTTCAATAAAAGCAGTTTCTGTCTTTCCAAAAGAAAAAAAAATATGTTAGGAAACAGGTTATTTGCTTGTGTTAAAAAAATAAAATCAAAAGCCTTTTCTTTACGGGAAAGCTTGAATGCCATGTTGTACTGAAGCAAGAATAGAAAGCATGGTAGGATGAAGAGGAAGGGTAAAATGCAAAGGTTTCACTAGTATCCAGTATACAGTTGTTACTGCGATTGAAAATCCACTTCCCAAAATCTGTACTTTTCACAGAATAAAATACATCAGAGGCCGTTAGATCAGTCAGCTCAGTCACCAAATGCTCTGCCTGTACTGACCATGCTCGCCCCTTCTGATCTTGCTGCTAAAGTACATCTCTTAGAGACAGTGTTTTCTGTAGCTGCCAACTGCATAGTTCAAGAAATGGAAACTTATTCTGTGCAGCAAAACATTCCAACAGTTCTCAACACTGTGTTTGTTTGGTAGAAAATCAGATTTCATTTTTTCTTTTTTAATTCAAGAATATCTCAATAATATCAAGGTTTCTGGCTCAGGAATAACATAAATCTTACAGTAGGAGATGAAAATTTACATCTAAAACTGTCAATCATTCTGAGCTTGACTGAGATTGCCAATATGAAGTGTCTGGTGCCATCTGAAATGCTGGAGGGTATCTGAGACATCCCCATGGGGCTGGCACAAATGCCACAGGCCTCGGGAAGACCTGAGGCCAAGGCAGGCAATGCAAGAGCTCTTTGGATGGCTCTGGCCATCCTCGTTCTGTGACTGAAAGCAAACCACAGTATCATAGACCTTCACAACACATGAACTGGAAAAGCTGAAGAAAAGGGTTTGATTGGAAGGGTTTCATGAGACGAGATTAAATAAGAGCTGAAGTTTTCAGTACAGAGAAGTGAAGCCTGAAGGTACTGTACCACAGCAGCTAAACTGATGTAATTCTCACCTATCATACGCTTGTCCTTTTTTCTATATATCTATATTTCTGTCTTTCTATTCCAGCTACACATCCCCTCACTCTCTTTTGCACCACCACTAGCGCATGTGCAGTCAGGTGATAAGTGAATATAGGGAGCTGTTGCAGCAGGAAAGTAACCCAGCATTCAAAGTAATTAAGCTTCCAAGGGCCTGCACTTTGAAAGATGTGATGTAAATGAAATTGCAGGGGGGGGGGGGGGGGGGGGGGGAGGAAAACATGGGAGAGGTAAAAGAACTATTTAATCTAAAAGAAAATGTTGATGCGACAAAAAAATAGCTCTAAGCAATCATAGAGAAATGTAATCTAGAAATTACAAAAGAGTTTCTAAGCATTACTGCCTTGTATTCGAAAATAACTTTCCAGCAGCAGTAACAAGAAAACAATCCTAAATAATGGAGCTTGACCAATTTAATAAAGGGATTACATGATGTGGTGGCCTGCGGTACCACACCACTGGAATTACTGCATTTCTCTGTTCTACCCCTTCAGTACTGTCATTCAAAACCAAACTCCCTGTTCACGAAAGCACCATGAAATACTGAGCACCAGAGCGATCTGTCGATGCCCTCCAGAGCATGTAAGAACCCATGTGGGCTCTGTATAACATGTACCTTAGCCTGCTACGAGGTATGGTTGGAACAGTTGTCTATAAACAGATTGTAATCCATGGTATGAGGCTCTTCTGTGCTCAGAAAGTCACAGGTTACTGTGCATGTTGTATTTATGCCCTCCTTGCACTTACCACTCACATGTCATGTATCTACTGCTAATGATGCAGGAGGACCCTTTTGGCATCACACAGAAACTTGAAAGACAGACAACAACCACTCTTGCTTTTTCAATCTTAAATTGAGGTCTTGTCCTGGTATGCAACTTTTAATTACATGAGCTCCATTTATTTTTACCATAGGCTTGCAAAAGGATCATTTAAAAACATTCTGCTAATACACTATGTATGCCCTTACGTACATGCAAGGTGGAAGTAGCTACTGCCTGTGAAACTTGTTCCAGTGTGTTTCTCAGGCCGACACGAAGGTAACTCTCTATTCCAGTTCTTCATTTCACTGCATGCTATAGTTCATGCATTCCCTTAGGACACAATTTTTATTTTTAGAGAAGCCTCTATTTGCTGACTGTTGTGAAAGGAACACTCAGGAGATGCGATTAGCAGTCACTTGTTTCAGTAAACATTGAATGTAACATATGCCTCTCAAGTAATGTGTATCCAAACATACAATTTACAAATAATTAACATCATGTTAATTAGTCACATTAATTTATGCCACTTTGTGGAATTATTTCCTCAGAGTCTTTAGGAATGCTGCCAGCAGTTTGAGCCAAAGAGTGTGAAAATTTGCTTGAAGTAACTGTTGTGACTGGCTGTGACACACAGCTTGAACAACAAGCGACTAGGGGCCATAAAGACTGATTGAATCAGGAAGCCGTCAAGGTGGATTGATGCTGACACCGCACGGTGAGGGCAGGAGGTGGGGAGTGAGCACTCCCCACATAGGGCTCACGCACACACACGTTTCCGCACATCCTGCCCCACGCTTCCCTCACAAACCACGTGCAGGAGGTGATGGGCAATATCCTGACAATTTTTTTGTCATTATTGTGGGTTATTTCAGATGATGAATCTTAGAAAAAAAAGCTGTTGAAACCAAACATAACTTCAGAACAGATAAATGCCAAAATTAAGCTTCTCAAAAACAAAAGAGAAGCCATTTGGAATATTGGCACAATCTCAAAAGAATCAGGCATGGCTATTCTTAAATGTGTGAGGATGGAGCTACTAAACACAGCTGTACATTTCAGTAATACAATATGAAATATGCCTTGTATAGAAGAAGAAAAGAGTTTCTGTCTAAGAATTGAGATGGTGAAGCCAAACACAGTAAGAAACAAAAGAAGCTATCTGCAGTCACTTATGTTTTGCAATCAATAGTTCTGCTTTCATAAGTAATGATATATTAAAACTATATAACATTTGTATTGGGATTGCAACTGTTCAATTTTTTGGAAAAATACAATGACTCCAAACAACTCACTGGGCATGGAATAGCATCACCAGTTTCTCTTAATGCAGCTCCTGATAGGATTCCAAATTATGGTAATATTAGAAACACCTCAGCTTGCACTATACATTCATTACATTTCTACTGAAGAAAATAAAGCAGACTGAAAAAGCAGTTCAAATGATAAATACACACAGCATTCTAGAAAGGCCACACTACAACTGACAACTAGACACCTAGAGAGGCAGGCAGGTATGCAGATGATGATGATGCAAAAACCAACAGGCTCTGAGAAATGTAAGAGTCTCTTTTTTTTTAATCCTTCTTGTGCCAAGGACCATAACCCACGATATTAACACAAACTGACTTATGCAGCCCCTGAAAAAAAGACATTGTTGGCCCAGACTTGGGGTTTTGGTACGGAGAAAGACCCCAATGGTGCCTGTCTTGCCTTACTGCACCACAAGGACCTTTGCTCTCCCTCAGACAGACACAATACTTCAGTGAATGATTTTAGTTGCTGGGAAATACAGATTTTCTTCTGCCATTCTTTTTAGAACTCTTCAGAGGTGCCCACTGGGACTTTAAACAGGAATAATGACAAATGGTATGGGCCTGATCTGTTGCCCACCAAAATCACTGGACAAATTCCACTTTTCAAATGACCCATATTTCAAATTGCACTTCTGCATGGTACTTGCGTATATGAGCACATTAGCAAGCCACTGCCTCTGCTTCTTAACAAGCTCTAGGAAGAGCTACAGATAAGAGCACCGTATACAGTGCATGTTAAATGCCATCTCAGATAAAGATGACACAAAGGCTTGAAGCTCTTCATCACCTTTTATACACTTGTCCCACATACAGCTATAGACAAAGGTATCAACACACATACCCCTGTACATAGTCTAAGATTATTTTCCCCAGTCCATCAAAGAAAGATGCTTTCCCTGAAATATTGGAATCATTGTAGGTTATCCAGCATAGACAGTTGAGCTAGCTATTGAAATAAATAAATAAGTAAACAAATACTATATGATGCACACATATTTTATATGTATATATGCACACATATATATAACATATATATATGTGTATGAAACCCACTACATTCCAAGTCTTACAAATTCTTTTGAGCCATGCTTATCTGGCTCATTTTGCCTTTTATTGTCTTTATCATTCAAAAATAATTAACCAGACTCTTGTAGAACAATGTCTGAACATGTGAAAAGTACCCAGTAAAGCACAGGATGCCACTGAGAATTTGAAAGCTGGGTATCTTGCAGAGTTTAGGCACACTCTGCCCTTCCAAGTGATTAGGAAGGAAGCTGTATGACTCCAAGCTCACTTGGTACAAGCAACCATTCTCACTGCAAACAAATTCTAACATTTAAATGGTAGGAGAGGTATCCCATCTTTTCTTAGAGCTGATAACAAAATATTTATCCCATTAATTTAATTTATCCATTACTGCTCAGATAAACTTGAAAGTATCTTATACAGAATCACAGAATCATAGAATAGTTAGGGTTGGAAAGGACCTTAAGATGACCTAGTTCCAACCCCCCTGCCATAAAATAAAAGTATGTATTTCTAGGTAGGTTACAAGGAGTAACTTTAATGAGTTGGTTCAGTTTCTCTAAGGATGCCAACATCTTCATATTCAACATTTGCTAAAAGAAAGTCACTGAAAATATTTATATTTATGTAGGCCTGGATTCTGCGCATGTGCTCTCTGTATCCACAGGGTTGTGGTACCTTCGTCTGTTGAGTCTGATTCTTTGACAACAATCTCCTCTTTGTCAGTTTTAATGCTACTTTGGAGCCTTTTGATAGAGCCTTCAGCCAGTCTTGCTGAAAAGCCCTGCAGTACATTCAGGCATGTCTGGACAGATGGCATCTTATTATATTCAATAGAAACGCTTCAGTTCTACCTGGTATTGTACCATCCCCCAGTCTCCTTCAATGTGGCTGTCGTGCCAATGTGTTGCCTCTCATGTATCTTTCAAATGTAAGCCCTTTTAGAGTCCTTTTTACATGTAATTCATTATACGTGTATATACAGCAGCAACACAAAAGGAACATAAGTACTAACTGGACATAAACCAGACCACATTAGGTACATATGCCATTAATTAATAAAAATCAATGGCAGTTATGCTGGAGACATAAGAGGGAAGAGTCTAATGCAGACCACAGTAAATTAGTTTCTCGTTTGGGTTGAAACATCATTTTCCAAATTAGTTTGAGTTTAATTTATAATTTATGCGCTTTGTGGCCAGAAGGGACTGCTCTGATCATTTATTTTCACCTTGTCCATATACAGGACAGAATTTTTCTGAGATATAACTCTTAAAAGAGTTATTTCATTTTAGTCTTGAACTGATGAGTCTTCCACCTTCCTTGGTGAGCTGTTCCCATGCTACACTACGGTAATACAAGTCAAATCTGTCTCCTTAAAGGCTGACTTAGTCTAAGTTCAACTTTTACCCACCAGACCCTTATGTGCTTTTGTTTGCAATATCTAGGCTTCCATCTAGCCTGTCTGCCACAGGTAATTATCCATCTCCAGTCCTAAAGTTATGTCTCAATCATCAAATGATCCAGCTCTTTCTGCTCCTTGGATAATTCCTTTAAGACTTCTAATTGTACGTTCATTGGGCCTTTTGTTTCTATAGCATTTAATTATGGCAGACACTGTTTCATATTCTCTTTCGTTGCAATGGTAAACTTCTCATTTCATCCGCCATATCATGTCTTATTTCTCTTCAAACAATGAACAGAATTATTAATTGAACATTTCTGATTTTTCTATGTTATTTGATTTTACATTCTGCATATTGCAATGGACCTAGCCTCGGATAAATGTGATTTTTATTACTAATACTTTTAAAATAGTTTTTACTATTTTAATTCTACTCCTACTTACATATCATTGGTATCTTTAGCTTCCTTTAGCTTCCTTTATCCAGTGCAAGCATTTTTAACCTGTAATTTAAATTTGCTGCTTCTACTTTCACATTTGCCCATTATGTCTATATTTACTTGTATTTACTTTTTAAAGATGATTCTATAAGCCTTCTAACAGAGACTTTTCAGAACTTTTTTCACATTTTTACAGTCATGGCTTTCAGACCAAATAATGCAATGTCTTTCAACAGCACCAAAGACTTACAATTCCAATTTTAAATACAATTGTACTATCATTTATGCCAGAAGAGATTTCAGCAGTCGTAAAAAGGTGGTTTCTTTTTTCTAAAGTATTAAATGCAGACATTATTGGCAGCTGCCATCACTTCTGTTCACAGATATAACACGTTCATGATCAGTAGCTGCATATGCTACACATGCTTTTTAGATTATCAGTGAACTCCTGGTCCATCAGAATCCTCAGTCCTAAGCAGTATTCCTGTGCTAATGAGCTGGCATCTTTGCTTTAGGAATTCAAAGGTAACTTTGATTCTGGTTACATCCAAACTCAACCAGGCAGCAACTGGGGAATCTTTATGTTCACTAGGATTTCTGTGCCTAATGGGGAAAGCCTTAAGAGTGTATCGGGTTTAACAGTGAGTGCCTTAGCTGAAGAGAAAGAAAGAACATGAGATTTAATTTCTGTCACCTATATAAACTGAAAAATGATGAGCCATGTGACTCTTCAGAGGCTTAAAGAACTTTTGGCTCATATTAAGATGCAACAGTGAGAATGTATTATTTGGTCATTTTCTGAAACCATGTAAAATCATTCCCTGAGGTACACTTCTGTGACTTTTCTAAAACCCCTTATTTACTTACTTTTTAATCCCACACAAGTGTTTTATTCACCCACTTCTCAGTGGAAAGCACTGTAGGGCCCATGTGACATTCTCCCAAAGCATTTAAGTCTAAACCTCTCTTTTTCACTGTCAGTGCACTTCTCATACAGACCATGCTTGTCACTTCTCAACCTTTCAAACAACTGGACTTGCCCTTTCAAGAAAAGGTGGTCAGTCCATACCCACTCCATTACAAGATTCTCACAGTCTCCCAGAAGCCAGTTCCTGCTTTGTCAGGGATCTCTTTATGGTTCCACTGTAGCAAACAGTTGCGCTAATGAATTCTGGGGCAAAGACACAACAGTTAGATGGTCTAACACCTAATGATTTCAACATCAAAGAACAAGAAATAGGAGCTTGAAGAGAATAGCATTCCTGCTCCCTAGTGCGTACAGATAAATGTGTTTCTTACTGCTTACATATGGAAGCAGAAGAGAAGAGAGCCTTTAGAAGATAGCCTTAAATTATATAAGCAAAGGCATAAATAAAGCCAGACACATGCAAAGAATTATTATGAGAAAGGACTCAAAACTCTGGCCATAGACAGCTGAAAGAATAGCGACATGAATTCTCTCACAGGTGGAGATTTTTGTCGGTGACTTGGTAATATCTCCATCTATCACAGAAACAGGCAGATGCATACAAAAGCACAGTTACACAAATGAGACTCATTTACGCAGCCGACCCTCAGAGCTGCATGTTTGCATGTGAGATGTGCATTATTTGCTTGATAGTCAATCACAACTAAACTTACAAGTCCCTATTAAATATATTAAAACCACAATATTTAAAAGCTTTTCCACTGCCTTGACATAAATGCTTTATAGTTCATACTGAGGGATGACTAATTATATTAAAGTCCACACTGAATTAGTCCAGAGCACAGATTTGCTGTAGCCATTGTATATTTATTAACTTCTGGGAAAGGTTACAGTCTAGAAATAGAAGATATTTCCAAGTGTTCCTTAGATTCTTGTGTGCCATGTATGTTTGCCTGGAATTCTGTTGGGTTCTTATTTTTTTTCATTTCTGAGAATTTTTGGAAGAATAAACCTGGATCCCATTTCTTTTTAACACCAACAGACTCTCAGCAAATCTGCATGCCAGAGTGAGACTGGATTCCATAAAAGAGAGGACTAACCAAAAAAATCATCCTTTTAACATGGGACCATGTGCCTGCGTGGGCAATGTGCATCTACAGTTTGAAAAAAGCCTAAATTCACTTTAGATCTTAGGCTGTCAAGTTATCTTTGTACAACCTTACAGGCAAGCAGAAACTGCAGAAAATCATTTATAATAAAACCACAGGCAGTGGCCTCTAGTAGAACCAAAAAGGTGGTAAGGGACATCAGCGGTTACCAAGGCAAGCAGAAACATCTGACTGCATCCTGTCCCACTGATGTGGGACCACACAACCTGGAATCTAAGGTTATTTTTTAATAAATGTTAATGTAGAATTGAAAAGATACTTTGAAAGGCATTTCTGCCGCGTGTTCATGTCTTCATACTCGTTTATCTCTGTATGAAAAATAGATAGTGAAGGGAGTGAGAACAACAAGAGTTTAAAGGAAACTTGTTTTCCTTTTAGCTTTTTGTTCTGCTTTGAAAGCCTCCTTAGACATATGTTTTTGCTTAGAATAAACAAAGGTGAATAAATCAGCTGATCAGTATTCCCCTAGAGCTGCTGCATTAACTTTCTTGGCATGATCTCATCACTTAAGTCAATATGACTTAAGAGTTTCTCCAACAGTTTATTCACCTCTAATACTATACTCTTCCTGAATCTAAACTTCAGTCTAGTGAACAGAAAAATGGCAAGTTGTAGTAACAGCAGTTTGTAGGAGCCCAGAGATTTACTGTCATAACAAAAAGAAGTTCCTCTTGCAGATCTGAATTAGTGAGCTGCTTTTCTTCAGACATAAGAAGTTTTCCATATGGTCAACTCTGTTTTTAGGAGTAAATCAGAAGTATTCCAGAAGGAAAGTAATCTTTGTAGCCGTACCACAGTCCTCCATACTACTAAATCCAAAACATTTGTCTCTCTTTGCTCCAGACTTTGCTGCATACAGCCCGGCTGCAAAAGCCAGACAGTCCATTTGAAAAAGTATATTGTGGGGAAATGACACGTGGATGTATTTGGAGGCACTGCCTCTTTTTGTTACCACTTGTGAGCACATTCAGGGAACAAGTAGATGCAAATCACCAATTTGCTCACTCAGATGTTTACTTATCGGCTTATTTTCCTAAGTGACTACATACTTAGAGCCAATAATGAGGTCTTCGTTTGCACCTAACAAAGGCGCATTTGGAAATGAACAGATGTAGGATGCAATTTGGCAGCCGCTGCCTGTCCCCAGTAGCAGGCTGTACAACCAGCAAGAGAGAAAGGAAGAAGAAACACGCTTGTACTCTAATCCCTGCATCACGCAGGCGAGAGGACTGGGGGCACCCGCATGAGTGGATGGGCTTTTGTGGAGACACAGGAGCGCAGCATGGCTGGAAGGCAGCAGGGTAGAGCTATACAGCACTGCCAAGGGTGGGTGCTGCGGCAGGCGATGGTGCCAGCAGTGCCAGTGCCAGGGGAGGGCTGAGCTCCAGGGAAGCCACATGGAGGGAGGCTGTGTCCCCCGGGCTG
Source organism: Amazona ochrocephala (assembly GCA_039720435.1). Classification (NCBI taxonomy): domain Eukaryota; kingdom Metazoa; phylum Chordata; class Aves; order Psittaciformes; family Psittacidae; genus Amazona; species Amazona ochrocephala. The sequence goes on from CM077879.1 coordinate 17,074,661, forward strand.
CGCCTGCTGTGGGCATGCTGCGCCAGGGTCTGCAGCCAGGCGGTGATGAGCCACACAGCACCCTCCCCGGCAGTGCCTGAACTGCCTTAGAACTGAATTTAGACAGATAGAGGAGCCCAGGGTCAGTTCAGGAAACAAGACCGAATGGGCCGGGGGGACCTCACACAAGAAAAGACTTTCTGCACCAGTGAACAGATTCTTTTCCCCCAGAACCACTCCCGGCAAAGGCTGAGCTTTCTTCCAGGTCTGCCTCAGCCTGCTGCTAACTAAGCACGAGCAGGTAACAGCACAGGCTAGAGTGCGGTCTCCAAGGGGCCCTGTCTTCCCACAAAAACTGTCCATCAGCGAAACAAACATCAACAAATATTTCTGCTCTAAATCAGCATTCTCTGTTGAGATGCCTCCTGAAAAGAAATGTTTGCACTGAAGTGCTACAGCAGCGGCAGCCCACTGAAGTCCCCCCTCCGCTACAGCGGCACACAGGCCTGCACCGGACCTTACCTCTGGGGAGTCTCAGCAAGCTCAGCTCAGAGTGATGGCGTTCATACATCTGAAAAGTACCAGGCACCCTAATAAAACAGACATTTTAGCATTCATTCAAAGCAGCTAGCTGCTTGATTCCCCCTCTTTGATCAACACTGAATTTTCGTAAAAAAGCAGAGCATTTCTGAGATCTACACCCAGAATCTGATTTAGCTTTCTAGGCACACACCGTGATCCTCCCCTCATATCAACCAAAGTGTTTCCAGGGGTTTTGCTTTTTTATTTATTTTGGGTTGTGTTTTTTTTTTTTTTTTTTTTTTTCCCCCTGTTTGATTATTTTGCTCCTGGTCCCTTCTAATTCACCATCATGGTTTAAGCTGAACCCAGGGCATTCACATATGATGCTCCTGGATATGCCAGTGTTCTTACAAGAAATAAATCTAAGGTCCTGACCACTGGGGACATTGGAAATCTTGTAAAAAAAATGAGGGTAAGGTGCTAGTTTTGCCCAGTTTGCCTAAATCTAATTTGGGTTGTCACATTATGCCTTTGTAACCTTGCCTTGCAATTTCAGCTGGATAGGGCTGCACACTATTGCCTCCTGTCTGTAAGAGCTGCTTCTTGCTCTGGTATTAATGCTGCAAGCTTATCCAATCCTTTATAGGTTGGGTCATACCTTCAAATTTCCTTTTTGTCCCAGTGAATTCTTTCTGAGGCACAATGTCCATTGACATCAACAACAGAGTTACTGAAGTAGTGAACAAAACCTGAACAGGAACGGTAACATCACACTTTATCAAAATAATAATCCACAGAGTGAGCATCTCTCAATAGAGAGATGTTCAAATTTAAGCATTTCTCTGTTGAACCGGTGTACTGATCCAAAGTTTATAAAATATGAATACATGAAAGTATATTATTGTCCTATTTTGTCTCATCAACTTCTATCTCATATATAAGAAAACCTATATTAAAGCATGAATAATGATAGAATACCTAAAACTATAAGGTAACGTAAAACAGAATAATAGCAAGGTTCTGATATTCTAGCTAGATCAAAAAGCAACCTGTCCAGGGTAGAATATTTGATTTCCTGGGGAAGAATGAGGAATAAAAAAAGCTTTGAGCTTTCTACTGGCATTTGTAAAGAAGGATTACATGTAGTTTATCATTTTAGCTTTTCATATTCCTGAGCAAATTCCCCATTTCCCACCAAAAAAACACCTCATTGCATTCATCTCCTTCAGTGCTTCTTTACTCCAGTTTTAACACAACCAAGATATAAATTCAGGACCAAAGCTCTTTTTGGTATTTAGTGACCTTATCTACAAATATAGAACTGTTTGGTAGAAGATTGCTACAAGTTGCTCTATGGTGCATTTTTCGGGAGAGCAGCTGCACTTTGGAGGAGGCTTTCATGAGCTACTTGCCCTAATTAGGCTTTAATCTACAAATCCCATTATGTAGATCATTTTGTATTACTGCAGTTGCATTTGGAATTACCCTTCCCATTGTACTGGAATAAGCACTGGACAGACACAAATGTTTTTCAGATTGCTATGCAAAGTTTTAAGGCTTGCATTTTCCAGGGTAAACTGCATGGGAATCACATAGCTACAAAACCACACAGAGATTTGCCAACATTCTGCTTAGCATCAAGCTGATCCCACATCTTTCAGTTGAAATTTTTTATTCTTTTAATACCTACTTTGTTAGTTCTCCATGCATCCGGCAAGACACGTTCCTTCAATTCTAAGTGCTTAGAAGGCATTATATTTGGAACTTTTTTTTTAGGTCAAAATAAACTGCATGGAGTAGGTGGGTCCGCAATGAATCAGGATAACAGGAAAACAAAAATAAAAATGGATACAGCCCCCCAACAGCTTGTTGGTCTAAATCTGTTGCTGAAACAAAAAGCACATAGCTCCTCTGCCCATCTCTTAAATATTTCCAAACACTTCACGCTGACAGTTTACAGTGGATATTTTATACAGCTCCTCCAGACTGTGAAATGCAAGTCTTATTGGAAGCACTGATGAAAGCAACCTCCATTTAACACTGTGTGGTGATAATTGCGCAGGAACACAGGCACAGCGCGGCAGCATGGTTTGCACGAGGTGTCAGCACCACCTCCTCATGATTAGTATAGAATTAGTAGTCAAGCATTAGTAGCCATCTGAACTCCTTTCACCTACATCTGTTTTCAGTCTGTTCCAAAAGAAGATGTCTGATTTTCAGCTTTACCCATGACATTGACTTCTTTCTGCAGAGAAAATGTTAGAATGTTTCAGCTCTGTTCATAGGCAGATGAATCACTACGTACATTCGTGCTGGAGAGAGCTGTGTTGTAACTTCACCTGTAACAGCAGTAATGGGCACTTGGGATAATGCTTCACCTCATGGGAGTCAGGAAAAGAGCTGCAGTTTGTACTGGAGTTATTCGTACCTGCCGCCTTCTAGCTGCACCAGCATAGACCACTTTGCAATCATGATCTGAGGGGTAATGCCTGACAAAAAAGATGATAGCTCCTATAGGTGCCAGATCCACCTACATTAACTTTTCACATAGCATACCCTCAGTGTATTTTCGCATACATCGCATTCAAACATTACAGGCTGCACCAGCATCTGGGCTGGAAACGTGGAAGGGAACCTAAAGGTGGCACAAGTGAGACTGCGAAAGCAGCAGAGACTGCTCCTCCCCAGCGGCTGGGGCTGCAGGCCGGTTTCCCTCCTGCCGTGCTTTGAGCCGTCAAGCTACGGGGCACGCTTCCGCAGGAAAGGTAAAGTCAAGGCTGCTTGAGCAGCCCCGTGCCACTCCACAGGATTCTTCCATGCGATGGTGAAGCTACTCCATTTACTGAACCTCTACTAATGTTTCTGTGTCAAGAGACGCCTTCTTTCCCCAGATGTGCGTTTTCCTTCATTGTGCTTTTCTGGGCATGTTTGAAGAGCTGTCACAGCTTGCTCATGAGCTGGTCACTGTGATCCAGCTTTTAGTCTACAAAAATAAAAAATCCTACCTATTTTCAATAATGGCCCAAATAATTTCAGTAGCACTAATGCAATCTGTAGTGTTTCAGACCATTACTCTGACAACAGCAACCGTGTTCTGTTTTATAAGTGTCATCTATATAATAGTTTAAGTTTGCAAATCACCTCTGGATCCTTTGTGATGAAAGGTGCTATATAAACTCTAGCTATTATCATTCCTACATTTCACAGCTCCATAAACGAGATACTACAGCGGCTCCACTCCAGCAATATGTTTGCGATCACATAACTCTCCCTCCCCAACATTTCATTTTTACTGGAATTAATGATTAACAGGAACATCACACCTTTTCCCATATCCCACCCCTCTGTGGGGTTCGGATTTTATGCCTGGCAATGTTGCACTGCCTTTCTGTAAGTTGTTTCATTGGAATCAGTGAAAAGCAATTAAATTGGCCATTAGGATGCAAAGTGTGCAGGTCATTGCAGCATCTGCCAGGGAAACCCGCCTTAAAAACAGCCCTGAGAGTCCCAAACGTTTCAGAAAGAGTCAGGAGACTATGGAAAAGCACTTCATGCACAAGCTGCAGCCAAGAGCTTCTGTACAAACAATGGGAGTATTTCTGCTATATTTGCTTTCTATGGGCAAAAGTTAAGGAAAACAATTGCTGATTTCTAGAGAAGGTTTAAAAGAGGAGGTGGTTGGTGTCCTGGTCTTCATTCTCTCCAGCTTTCCCACAACTTTTCTTTTTTTGCTTCAGCAGGTTTTCTCTCAGCAGGGCCCTGCTGAGCAGATCACATTTAGACAGTTCACTATTTCCCTGCCTCCTTTCTGATGCGCTGTAGCAATCTGAGGGAGCCAATAGTCAAAATGGACAACAAGCTATGACAAATAATGTAAGAAAAAATGGCCAGGTGAAAGTCATTTGGCAGCATCCAGTTGATATTTCTGGGCAGTGAGGGGGAATGAGATGCACCAGGCACACGCTGCCAAAAATTCTGCCACCAGTGTACATGAACCAAGGTGGCAAAAGCAATCAGGGGGTTAAAAGAATCTTGTCTTTGCCCTTGTTTGCCTCATTTCTTGTTTCTCTCTTAAACTGCACCACTGGGATGAACCACAAGACTTCCCTTCCCTTATTAAAAAAGCAAAAACTGCTTATGCAGCAACTGCAGCAGGGCTCTGTTGCTAGCAGATAGTAAGGATGTATGGAGATGAGCTACAAACAGTATCCATATCAGCGGAGACACTTATGGGGAAAAAATTGTTCTGTGAACATTACAAATTCTGGCTGTAATTAAACATTCATCTCTCACTCTTCTGGGGGCGAAGAAGAAAATCATTGTCCTTTTATACTGCAGTTAAAAGTGGAAAACATTGCATCCAGAAATACAAAGAAGAAATATTTTTCTATTCAGTGGCAGCAATGAAGGCTGAGGGTTATGCTGACTGAAGGTAATTACTACAGTTCTTTGCTTGTTCTTTAAAAAGGGCTGTGCATACCTCAGAACACTGCCTTTTAGAAAATATCTGTAAATCATTCTGTGCTATAATTCCTTTAAACTGCTGGTAAAAGTGCAGGCATGATTCTCCCCTTGCTGAGCTTCCTGGCCTTAGGAACAATCTTGAAGACACGTAGATGCTAAGTTGAACAAAGAGATGCAGATAGAGGAGGAGAGTTTTTCCCAGCTGAGATTGGGTTCATTGATGGAATGAAGCACTCCTCCTTTCCAAGTCTCTGTTGAGGTACATGCAAGGCATTACCAAGTTTCTTAAGCATGGAAAGAGACAGATGAATATTCCAAACATTAGACAAGGAACAACCAAAGAACCAAAAATGACCAGTCTTACCAGAGTCTCTGTTTCTGAGAGAGACTCTCAGAAAAACATTGGATGAAGAGTGCCAAAACCCAGAGCTAAGCTGCTTTATGAGAATAACTTACTGACATTTTGGAAGGGCTTATACAGTGCTTTGGGAACATCTCTAGTTTGTCTTTTCCCCCTCTCCTGTTTGAGTTCTTTTTCTGTTAACTGTGCTTTCCTCCTTTTTCAGATGGTGAATCCTCTACGGGTTCAGTGAAGCCTGAAGTTCCTACTTGTGGAGGGGAAAGAGAGGGGGCTGTATCTATCAATAGTAGTAAAAAATTCCACATGATTCGTATAAATGTTTTTGATTTTTTATATGCATCTGGGAAAGGCCTCAGCTGCCAAAACCCATTGTCCATATTATGCTTCCATTTGTCTTCAATATTCAGGGAAGGGGAAGACTCACTCCAGTGTTTTCCAAGATCCGATGGCAATGAACTGGAGCTCAGTTCTTCAGAAATGTGTAGTAGCATCAGAGGCAGAAGAGAAGAAGGAAAAGCAGTGTATAGCTAATACAGCCGGTCTCCAGGGCCCAAAGGCCCCGAGATCCATAATTTGTGTGGTCTTAGATCATTAGCATGGACTGTCTATTCCCCTTTTTTTTTTTTTCTGGATTGCTCTGCAAAAGTTAACCAACATAAAACAACGCAAAGTGACCACTTAGGCCAAAAGATATGAATAACTGTTTTCACAGCTTCCCATATACAATGCGACTGAGAAGAGATGCACACAAATCCAAGTCTAGGAAATGATGGAAATATAAAATACTTACACGCATTGCATGATTTCAATTGAAAGATTAAGGTAAAACTTCACTGCAAAACATTGGGTTGGTTGCTGAAAATCTGTTGATGCTGTCAGATCAGTAAACTCGATTTGATTTCTTTTTCAGCTCTGTCTTACCCTGTCAAAAACTTGGGTCATCTTGTTTCTTACATGCACTCTGAATTTCTGACCATGGACTTCTAATGCTCCAATAAGTTCCACAGCTTCTATACGAACTAAGAGCTAGATGGAAAAATGACCCATTACCTGCTATTACAGTTACTCAACAGTAGCGAAGGAAACAGAAATCTGAGATTTTATTTCCAGCTCTGGAAGAAGCATGTATTTTAGTGCGATGGGCAGGACAGCGAAGCAGAAAGAACATGATTTTTTCCAAACAAGTGGATAAAAGTTAGATCTATCAGCTCAATTTCTGTCTCTACCTGGAGAGATCTCCTGCAGCCTTTCAGATTATTTATATGTATAATGAAAAGGAATGGCTTGTTTTCCTTCTAGATCTCTTAGCATATATAACAAGCTACAGCATTAATCATACCACTAGTCTGGCAAATTATACAGATAAAATGGTAGGATTTCACTGAGCTAAGACTATGGTACTCTAGGCAGTATTACACAATACAGAAACCTGTGCTTTAAAGACCCACTATTTCATTTCTGGAAGAACTGTCACTTATTTTCCCTTATGAAGAAAACTTAAAGCAAATAAATTCTTCAAATAAAATAAATAATGAATAGGTTGTTTTGTCACTGAGCAGATCCTGGACTTCTGTCTTTCAGAACACCTTCTAGCTTTGATGTTAGCCCTGCTTTGGGACAGTTTGGACCAGATGGTCTTTCTATGATTCATCTGACTAACTAATTTTTGATTTAAAAGAGCAGTGAGCCTATATCCATTTTTCCCTTTCCAAGGATGACAATCCTTAGAGTTTGTAAAACAAGCAAGTAAACACAGCACAAATATTACAACCCCATCATATTTGAAGGTTCACACCACACTAAGAGGCTAAATTAGCACCCAGAGATTGACACAGTGATTTTCATACGTCCATGAATCAGACAAAAAGTCAGAATGTATTTCTATAAATAACCAAACTCCATTGAAACATGAAGGCAACTTCAAAATGAGGAAAACCTGGCACTAGTTTAGGCTACAGATTAACTTCTTAAAATAATATGTGCTCAAACATTTATTGATACTGCTAAACTGGGGCAGACCTTCATGTGAAGTAATGGAGTGTACCACGAAGACACCAAAGATAAATGTAATTTATTTTTGCCTAACATATACAAAAGGGAGTAAGATTTACTAAATAAAATGTACTTCTATAACACAGAATTCCATGCAGTACTTTGCCGTATTCCTAATTTTTCCTGTTAGATAACTAACATTACTTGACAATAAAACACCTAGGCACAGCTATTATCTTCCTCACTTCTTAACCCAGGCCAAATATTTGGTGAAGAAATGTGTTTTCAAATTATGAGAATGCATTTGCATTATAGTTTTCTGTCAGCTTGAGAGAAGGAAGAAAATGTTCACCTGATCGCTAAAGTTCAGTCAGAAAAGCATGTTACGTTACCAGAAAGACTCTTTCATCTATCTGTATTTTCTTACATGATAATTAAGAAAAGCAATTATAATTTATAATTGGCATTATTATTTAATTTCAGAGGAAAGTATTCAGGTAAAGCTCTTTATTACATAACTTCTACTACTGCTGGAATTTTTTTGAAGAACAGGTATTTGCAAATACCACCTTAATTTCATCCAGACCTTCAAGGAGAACTGCCACCGTGAACAAGCACATGAAAGTGGAGAGCCTCAGAGATTAAGTAAGGAACTCAAAACCTCAAAATTAATCATAGTAGAAACAGACCTACAGGGTTTGTCTTTATTAAGCGTCTAAGTTACAAATGCTAGGTCTGACCTCAAATCTAAAATTAAATTAAATAAAGTTAAATTAAGAGTTTAGGTCCTGATTGTTGTTTTGATGTTTAGTTTTCTCTACCTAACTCTGGGTTATATGCAGCAAGTTCAGTTTTGTTATTTCAGATTTCCAGTAAACTTCATACTCTGCATGACTGCATCAACCTTCGTCCCATGGGAGTCGGAAATGGTGGGCTGTGGGTGAGAGAGTCTCTGTGGCTTGTCGATAGTGCCCTGATGAATGTAGTGTACCATAAATGATTAGCTGATAATTTTATTGAAAGTCTAACGATAGTTGATGACTTTCAGAAATAGTAGATCCTGGAATAAGAATCAGCTGTCGTGTGATAAAAAGAAAATCCTTATAGACTTCGTGGTTGCAGAAGAAAAACAAAACTAAACCAGCCACCCCCAAGATATTTGAAATCATATGACAAAACTAAAAAATATTATATTCTTTAAAGCTTATGGCATTTTGGAGAGTGATTATCTCTTATAAGCAGTTAGCTTTGGCCATGCTAGTTAAATATTTGAGAATGAACCTGTTTTCTGGAAAAGTTAGCTCATTAAATGATTTATAACTTTTTTTGAGCTCACAAAAACAGCATTTTTTTTGAGCTCACAAAACCAGCATTTGTATTCTCTAGACACTGGCTGAGATCTTCCCTAGTTCTCTCACTCTCAAAAATAATCCTTCTCAGCCAGATTGTTTTAATCACAAAACCAATGCTGGAATAAACCCAGTCTTGGTATATCACCCACATTTATTCCCCTCCATCTTTTCCAACAATAATGCCCAGATTCTTAAATCTTGGGGGTTTAATAGAATTATAGAATGGTTTGGGTTGCAAGGAACCTTCAAGATCATCTGGTTGCAACCCCATTGCCATGGGCAGGGACACCTTCCACTAGACTAGGCTGCTCAAAGCCCTGTCCAGCCTGGCCTTGAACACTGCCAGGGATGGGACTTCCACAATTTCCCTGGGCAACCTGTTCCAGTGTTTCACCACCCTCACAGTAAAGAACTTTTTCCTAGTATCTAATCTAAATCTCCTCTCTGTCAGCTTAAAGCCATTGTCCTGTCACTACATGTGCATGTAAAAAGTCCCTCTCCAGAGTTCTTGTAGTTTTGTGTTTAGTCATTTTGTTGTTTGGGAGTTTAGTTTAGTTGGTTCTTTGTCTGGTTTAATCTTTCATTGGTAATGTGAAAGGTTTTCATCAATAGTCTTCAGAATTTCATTACAGCTTACTTATTTCAACTCACAGAAATATCTGGTGGACACCAAGTGTGATGCTGATACCTTCTGTTTAGATCAGCTCAGGCAGAGATAGGTAAAAATACAGACATCGCTACTTGTAGGCTACATAAATACTTCCAAGGCAACAGTGCATCCTGTACCAGGGTGCCTTCTTCTTCCTTGCAGAGCATTACAGCAGAGAGGCCCAGCATATATTAACAGTGTAGTAGTACCCAAGCCCTATCTATCATGTAACTGAGCTGAAGCAGGAACTGCTGGATGCAAGAACAAAATTTCTACTTCTTCAGCTAAAGGACTAATGCAGAAACAACAGAAGAGCTCTAATCAAGCTGTGGTCGCTACCAAAACATGGCACATAATTATACAGGCACACTTCATTTGCCCTAATCATGCCAAGATAATCAGTGGAAATTGGCATTTAGATCTGTTCCAGAAGAAACCTGGATCCCAGCACTTGATGTTTCTGAGGTGACTTTGCAGTAGCCTCACTGACTTCAAGTTAGGAATGATGCATGCATACTGATCTGTGAGCTTTGTTGTGGTCTGTGTTTCAAGCAGTAGCCCAGGGACCTGAAAATCAAATTGATGTTTGGTTGAACTCTACAATTTTGCAACATTCCTTTCTGTCCCAAATTTATCGCATAAGGGGAATTACACTACTTACACCTGGCACTGTAGTATACGTGTGAGCAATAAATTTCTCCCAACCCCTTTCTCTAGTCATTTATTCACTAGGAGTCCTTTGTGAGACAAACACTGTTGTTATAATTATATATACTGTTATTGTTATATTGACATATTATTATTGCTATATTATTGTTATATTGACAAAATGATTGGCAAACAGCATTACAGCAATACTTATTGCTCAGCATTCTAACTATTTCTTTGTCCTGAAATCCACTGGAAAAATAATGGCAGGGAAGCTACACTCAGGACTCAAATCCCTTTCAGGCCATCAGCATTTTTAGTGGAGGACTGAAAATAAGATTATTATCATGGGTATATTTAGCACATGTGAATTTCTCATCAGATAGTGGTCAGAGTCAAAAATAGCTTTGAAGCAAGTGAATACTTCAAAGAGACAGAAATGTTGGGAATTGTTTAAGAATTGCCACAGAAATTACATACAAAATTTAACATCTTTTCAAATAGTTGTTCTTGCTGTGACACAGTAAGTAATGCTATTCATGTTTATCCAAAATTGCACATTTTCTAAAAAGTTGCCTATTACTTCTTCAGTAAAGAGACAGTAGTGAATTTAAAAGTTAGTATGGATTTCCACAAACCAGTCTTTTAATGTTGTACTCAGAAAAGATCCACTCCTGAAGCAGTAATGCACAGAACAATAACTACATCAGGGATGTCCTGTCTATGTTAATACCTGACAATCTACTTAATGTGTTTATTTATTTAAATAGGGTAGCATTTACCAAAATTATGGGAACATCAACCAGCCCAAAGACAGGTAAAGATTATCAGGAAAATGAAAGGACATAATTATTACTGGCTGTGAGCAGCTTGAAAAGTGAAGACTGGAGGCAGGCAGACAGATGCTGGGGTTGTGGCTGGGGTATTACGATGAAGAGAAAAGCAGTCTGATACAATGAGTAAATTCACTGGAGTCCATGGATAAGCAGAAGTGAAGCAGCTTTTAAAAATTATCAATAGTACATAAGAAACAGAACAAATTGCACAGTAATCTTTTTGACTTTGATTTAGGATGGAAGTTCTTCTTAAGCACTGTAATCTGGACAATATGGGTTAAATTATAGATAGATTTTATGTAGGAAGATGTTGTGAATACATGAAATGAGGACAGAGAGTCTCTCTACTGCTTATACAAGACCCAGCAGAAAGCTACACGAGCTTTAACCATGTAGGAAGCGTATCTGGAAGCACCTCATCCCCTGCTCAGTAAAAGCGAAGCTCATGACAAAGTGAATTCCAGGCAACATCTACTGCCTGAATGTCAGCACACCCACTGCACAAGGCATGTTTCTTGTCTGGATCAGCAGGACAGCCTGCTTTCCTGCACACTCCATTCCAGCTTGTATGGGTCCTTCAGTTTAGAACGTCTCAGCCAAGGAATTTGGTAGCTCCAGCTTCCTTCCATCTTATATTACACTTCCCAAAGGACCAGTCAGAAGTTCTTCTGAACCATGTCAATGAAACAGGACAGCATATTTGCCTCAGCCCTTGAGAGATTCGGTAAAAGTTCACCACTTCTTGAATCCTAAGTCCTTCTGCTGCTGAATACTTATGTATTCATTATGAAACCAACATCTACATTGACTAATCTCTAATACTCAGCAAAAGTGGTGGAATTACAGAGCACCACAGAATCTGGACTGAAGACATTGGGTTCAATCTCTTACTTGTCAGCTAACTTGGCCAAGTCATTATTTCTCAAATGTTCTAAAGTTCACATCTACAAAACAGACAAAAAACAAGTATACATACCAAACTCACAATTACTCCAGGGAGTGCACCTTTAAGTTGGGATGTTTTCTCCTGAATAGACAGTATAAGATTTGACTACACATGAATGTTATACTTTCCTCCCAACACCTGCTGTCTATAAAAGGGTTAATTCAAAAACACCCTCAGAAACCGGAGAACTACAGGTACTCTTGATACCCAGAACATGTAATATTTATAACAGTCATACAACTTTAATTTTACTTCTTTGCCTTAGAAAAAAAAGGAGTGCAATTTTTCTAAGCACAGCACTGCAGAAAAAAAAAAAAATAAAAAAAAAATGAAGCGCTCGTTAGTTTGGAATTTTCCATTCCTTTTCGCTTCTGCCTGAAAGGCAGAGGACTGTGGGGGCTTCATAGCGGAAAGAATTTAGGCCTGTCTCCCTTTGACTTGCAAATTTTAGAAACTGTGTGCTATCCATCTAACCAGTTGGCAAGGATTTAAGGTCGATTTAATATCCCTTAAGCCAGTCATGAAGCATTATACAGCCTTGTCTCCTCTTCTTCCTCCCTCACTCACCCTTCAACTTGTGTATGAAAGCCCAGCGTGTGTAGAATTTACGCCCAGTGCATGTAGAATTTACACCCAGTGTGGTCAGTGATGTCACGAGGAAGTGTCATGGTAACAGCAGTTAGGGGTCTGGCAGTGACACTGCCATAAATTCCGTATTTCCTTGGGCAAAATGATGCTTCACCTCTTAAAACTCACACTGTTGGTCCAAAATATGGTCCCAAAGCACCAAATATTGCAATTAAAAAATAATGTTTCACAATACAGACTGGAAAGTGATAAGAATCTTTCCCATTGAATTTTCAGCACTATATCAGAATGTATTTATATGTCCTCATTCCATATTTTAGTTTATTTTTTCAGATCTCAAGAGTAGGTAGTAAAATGAGAGACCTAAAATGCTAAATATAAATTATGGGCAAAAATATACCATCGTTGAATTCACTTAAAAAGCTCTTCAGAAAAAGAATTTCGAAAGTGCTTCCATCTGTTGTCCTCAAACCATATAGGAGTTCTTCTACCATGCTCATCACAGTGACTATATATATAAAGACACTTGTCCAGTCTATGCTTGCAAGGGTTTTTTAATTTTGTTGACTGGCTTGTGCTTTGAAAAGCTGACTTTTGGGGGAAAAATCTAACTAGACAAGCATATCTGTGCTAAAGCTGTGTACATCTTTTTAAAGTGCTTGAATATTAGTAGGAACAGGTAAGATTGAAGAAAAACCTGTGTCACACACCTCCCACCCTGTAGTTCCAGGGCAAAAGGTAATTTGTACCTAAAATCCCATTTGTATATGTTGCTCTCTCAACTGGACATGACCTTTGAATGTAAAAAGGCAGGTTGGTGCAGACATTATCTCCCACAGGAGGAAATGGTGGGCTGCTTAACATCCCATCAACCTCAAAGCCTAAGTCACATCTGACATCAAACTAATGTCACTCAGATGAATGACATTCACGTATTAGATGGTACTCAGAACCAGGTAAGCTAGAAAACCAATGTAGTAAGACGAGACATAGAGGAAACATCAGCGCTCTGTTTCATGGCTACTGTGCTCACTTCAGTCTGTGTAACATGAGTAAAATATTATTAATTTTAATACTGCAGAATTCATACATAATTTCATCAAAATTCATATGAAGACAATAAGTATTTAAAGGCATAGTCAGTAACCCAGCATTTCATTATCTCTGCTTACAGACTAATAGAGTTCTGTATGCTCCTAATCGTTCCAAAATAAATCAAGACTTTTAGCACAGTTCATGATTAAAAAACTCATCTGAAATGTGCAGCACGTTTGGTGTAAAAATACATTGTCTTCACATTAGGTGTTAGGAGTTCTCTTGGACAAACTTTCAGATACGCTGTTCTTAGTTTTTTCAGAGGATGAAATAAAAGCCCTACAGCAGAATCAAACCGAGCTCTCAGTCCCACTTTGCAGTCATGTTAATGGACAAGGTACAGCAAATCAGGAACAAATGGATCAGCAGAACATCCTTATCAGTAAATCACTTGTTACAGTCTAAATAGTTACCTTTCAAAATGTTGTCTGCAACACCTGAAGAGCGATATTGATTTTATATCTACCCCTTGACTTGTCTGTGTTTAAGTTTAAAATCTGGAAATAACAGTTGGCTTTTAATAAAGTGCCTTTTGTACAATCATACTGCAAACAGGGCTGAATTCCACGCATGCACAAGTGATAACCTGCCTTCCTCCTTTCCAAAGCAAGCAGAGGACTGACAGCTATGAAAGGAAATGTATTTCTATTTTTTTTTTTCTTTTTTCATTTTGGTGGTATTGTCTGTATTTTTATAACCTGCTGTGGATCAAAGAAGGAACCCCCAGTGGCTTTGCTTCTTCTCTCCTATGCTCTATTAGCAGAAAGAGTAATCTTTGCATAGCCAATTATTTATTTACTGACATTTTCAAGCTCCAGGGCTGAAATGATTTGGGCAATTTAATTAGGCTTTTTTCCTTGCAGCACATTGCTGGGGATGTTTTACCTTTGGAAATCTTTCTAGTTTTCTGTTTTCTTTTCAAATGCTCACAGTGGCATCCTGTCCTTTTGCTAGAACTGGATTCAAGGCTCAGGACCCAGCTGTTGCGGCTCACTATTTCAAGTGGAAACATCTCATTACCATTTTGCGCCATGCTGTCTTCTGTACACCAGGCAGCCAGAAGAATAGTAAGAACATTCCAGTTAAGCATGAAAAGTAAAGAGTTTCCAAAATTACCTGTGCTCAGTACTCCTCTATAATTTAATTCCAGAACACATTGTTTTTTCAAGTAATATTAACAAGGCTTTAAAACATTTAAGATCATCTACCTAAGTTTTACAACGAAAACATCCGTCATAATCTGTACATCGCCATTGCCAAGCTCTATTCACTCTTGCCAACAAACACATGTTAAACATTTTTTTTTCCATACTGCCTGCCCTAGGTTAACCAATTAACAATTAATCTAGCAGTGAATAAGTTGGTTTTGATATTGTGTTGGTCTGTAGTGGGGAAGCTTGACAACCACAGGCCTATGGAAGAAGAGCATCCTTTCTTTGAAATCTCCATGGGGACCAAGGATTTATGATTTTAGCTACAAGTGAAGAAACTGAGGCAACAGATGTGGCAGGCAATAGATAGATACAGACCCTGCTACCTGGATCATGGTGCGTGTGGCCTAGTGCATCTGGTGGACTTGCTGTAGTACCACCATAATGTAACTTTAACTCCACGAGAACATTTGTACAAAGTCTCTTCTCTGAGGCAGAGCAACATGACAGCGCATATGTCGGAAAACCATCTTGCTTTGTTATAAGCATCAGTTAAGAGAGCTCTATGAGCTGAGGAGAGGAGGAAGCCTTTGGCTTAGTCCCTGAAAATGGAAAGTTCTTCCGATGTGTCCCTCATACATAAAGTCCCAGCCTCAGGTGCCTCCACCCATTTTCAGAAGCATATTGCACTATACCGTGTGCTTTCACTAAATTAACCATATGCACAGAGCCTTTCCTCCGCTGCACACCCTGCAAGCGCTGAGAATAAAATTTTTTTGCCACTTGTTCAAAGGCTTACAGCTCAGTCAAATCAAAAGCAATTTTCTCTAGAAAAACCAAAAGCACTTCCCCTTCATGAGAGCTATTTCTATGCCAAATTTCAAGTTTCTACCTACAGCCAAACAAGCTGTCGGAATCCACAAATATTCTCTGTAAAAGCTGAAAAGTATGTTTTATCTTGGTCTGCATTAGAAAATGCCTCAAACTGTGTTCAGACCAGCAAATGTGACTTCCAGGCAACTGAAACTCGGGCAACTTCTACATGACTGAAAACAAGAAGTCCAAATGAAAACTAGTATGCAAGTTCAATACATAATACAATCTGTAAGAGATTGTAATTGCGCCTGTCATTTTGCTAGCGACCTTTCAAATAGTAACAGCAAACAAAAGGCATTTGAGAAAATGAGTTTTGTTTTCATGTTTGTTTTGCATACATGGTAGAAGTTGCACATCATCAGTTTTACTCTTCCTTGTGCAGAGGCATCTACTTGCTCAGCTCCTGCCATTTGTTCAGACATTGCAGGCAGTCACTAAGAGAACTGATTTAAGGTACAGGATAATATGATCTAAAGCCACAAAAAGCAGCAGCAAAACAAATGAAGGGACTCTAAAAATCCTGCAGGCCTCCTGGGCCTTGTAGTGCCATTGCTTGCTCCACAGTACTGAAAATCAGGCCATCTACCTATGTCCCAAATAAAATTAAAATCTAATTGATGCATCTTTTTTGGAAAGTCCTTGCCATCACCTTATAGCTTCTGGTTCTACTCCTAAAAAGGAAATCAAACCAACAAAATTCCCAACCCCAGCCTAGCAAACTGTATAAATATCTTGCCTTTTCAAAAACTGCTTGCACTTAGATCCTGTCTGACATTTATCTTATGCAATGTGGTCTAAGGTGAAGAAAAGAACTCTTTTTTCCCTTCTCCCTCTCCCTCCCATTTTCAAATTTTCATTCTGTGTGGAAAAAAGTTACTCAATCCTGTTCCGATTGAGTGCTATACAAATTAGCGAGTCAGAAACCAAAGGAGTTTATTTACATCTAAAAGCAAATCAGTACACACAGGAACTAGAGCACATGAGAAGCCCCGAGATATTTGTTTATGGAAATAATTTTATTTATTCTTGTGGGCTGTTTGTTTCCTCTGGTTGCCAGAGCCAAGGCACAATTACAACAGATGCAACCTGATACAGCCCATCTACCCTTCCCTGATCAAACAGCAGTAAAAATGGATACAACCCGTTCTGCTCGGTCATTTTCATTACTTCTGATGTTGCTGAAAACCTGAACTAATACTAAATTCCGTACTATGTATATTTATTCCTAAATGGTTTATTATATAACCAAAAAAAACATGACTAGAATTATAAACCAGAAATAATTAAAAGCCCATGCAAAATAACCTGAATTCACTCCTGGATTTATATTCCCATCTTTTCAAATATTGTAACTTCTAACATCTAACAGGAATATATACAAACCTAAGAAAATACATGTGTACTTATATATATATAAAAATAAAAGTACATATAAATGAAAAATATATATAAATAAAAAATTAAAGTTACACACCCCTAAAATTAATAAATCCACCTTTTTATTGTCAGTTAACAGAATTTGCTGGACTGATTCTCCTCAATGGCAAAGCTGAACCCACTTTCAGAGTGGTAATTTCTAGGGTTAATTGACATCGCTTCCTCGACGCAATCTTCTCCACCAGCTTTATTTTATCTGCCAGAGCACCAATATGCCATGATTAGCATAAATTAAACTAAATAAATTCAGTGGGTTACTATATTATTTTATGCAAATCCATTTATTTATTTATTTTTAAGCGTTTCAAGGTTAGGGATGGGTGAGCAGTGCGATGGCGAATTCCTCACGGCGCCTCGTTCAAATTCAGCTCAGAAGTGTTTAGAAACCGTGTGACATTTTTCAGAAATGTTTAGGAGGAAAAAATCCAGTGTGAAAAATATCATCAAGTACAAACTGCTATATCATTATATACTGACCTTTTACAGAAGTACCCATGGCATGCTACTGTGAGGCAAAGAACCCACGTGCAACTCAATAACACAGAGCAAGAGAACAAGAAGCACCAAGCAAATTTGCTTGTGTGACTCAAATGAGAGACTTTCCTGGTGTTAAAAAAGATACATCCTGAATTCTTACAGCTCCAAGTCACGTTTTTTTTACAGGCATTAAGAAAGGAGATAGGGCTTTGAGCAACCTGATCTAGTAGTGGAAGTTGTCCCTGCCCACAGCAGGGGGGTTGGAATTAGATGATCTTTAAGGTCCCTTTCAACCCAAACCATTCAGTGATTCTATGATCTTGAACAAATGGTTCATGCCAGCTGCCCATGCAACTACTCAGAAAGCCCTTCCTTGTGAATCTGCTGACTACAAATAAACCAGAGGTAGCTAGAGGATGAGGCAGTGGTGCACATAAGGAACTTACAGCCAGAACCATGCTGATGACCCACCAGCCAAGTTGGTGCCTCTCTAACACCATTCTGCTCTGAATGGAATTTTTCTCAAAAGAGGTGTGAAGAACACATGTAATTTGTTTATCACTGACTAAATCTCTCTCTGGACAAAATCTAACTATAGACAACCAATGTTTTATAAGACTACAATTGCTCAAGGTAGGTATACATTCTCCATCCTATCTGTCAGCACAGCTTATGCAAACACACTCTACCACATCATGTAGAAATGAAATCAGCAGTGAGATTCAAAAAACACTTTAATTTGCTTCTTGTACCTGACAGCACAGTAGAGACATATGCTGCTCTTGTTTGTCAAGTGATGGGTACAGAAGCAGACCTTGAAGGAAATGGAAAGCCAAGATGATACTTTTGTCAGAGAGTTTTGATGGAGCAAGATGGTGGGTAGAATAGCTGAGGTAGAGAAAAGACATTGAAACTGTAACCGTTCCAACTGTGCTTGGCACAAGTAATTCAGCTTTTCATTCATTGATGAGGTTAAATTTTTTGTTGTTGTTCTCTATTATCAAATTTAAGATATTTTATTGTTTGGCCAGCTACGTGTGAGACAAATTGTGACTCTTCCATTCCAAATAAGATGAAGAAAGAGCATGCCAGTACATATAGAAAAGAGACACAGTCCCTAGGTAGGGGCAGAATGAAACACAGATTCAGCCAGTAGCAGAGGTTCAGAATGCACAGTAAGACAAGAAAACTCAAAATTTAAGTGCCTAGTCTTGATAAGGGACAAATTGACCACTGAAAGTAGGTAATTATAATCTCTGACAAATTAACTGATAGCAAGAGGCACCTCATAAGGTCTCTGCTTAAACTGAGTTCCAAAGTGGCAGATGATCTGTGGGTTCACGTTCTGTACATTCTACAGTAGCAGAAAACAGATGAAGAAAACATCAGTGAAGAAGAGACAACAGCAATGTGTCACTAATAACTTACAAATTCTTACCAGGACTTCAAAAACTGAGGTTGCCACCTGACTAGTCCTGCCAGTGGGCTGGCTGGGTTTTACCATATGCTGCCTCTGTATGCCCCCAGAGCTCGTGTTTATGTGTCAGAAGACATGCATGACAGCACCTCCTGCCATCCAGGAGCATATGCCAGTAAGAATTTAAACCGAAAACCTCCCATTTGAAAGTCAGAATGGACACAGAAGGGTTAGAACCTGAACTCAGAAATTCATTGTCAGGGCTCATACACTGCTGCTGCCAAGTCTCTGACAGGTCTCTTATTTTGCTGTCCACTAGGTTGCTCCCTCCCCAAACCCAGCAGCCAGATGTGAGCTATCTTGCTAGCACTGCACTAAGTCAGCAGGAAGCAGAGGTGTGTGCTTAGGTTAAAGCTGTGAGATCAGCACCAGAGAAGTCAACACCCGGTAGGACCCAGACCTTGATGAATTATTGAAAACTGTTGTCAGTAGAAATTGTTGACTATGGAAACCATGTCAAAAATACATGTGAGTTTAAAGCACTTGAAAAAAGGGGCAGTTAAAAAGAGTGCAAAACAGCAGATACCAGATGGATTGTATCACATACATTATAGTAGCTTTCTTTTACAATGACTTTCAAGATGATATCTTAAAGGATCAAAACCTAGAAGCATTAAGAAGGGTGTTAGACACTGAAAGCCATCAGAATCCCTTGTTCTATCACTCTGAATATATTATTGCATCTTACTTTCTAATGCTGAAAATGGATAGATTTTCAGATAAAAGTTAGGAGAGCTTTAACTGCACTCCCTCTCTGGATTCTTGTAATGCATGCATTTTCATCATGTTTTGTGTAAAGCATTCAGGGAAAAAATCACATACATTTCTGGTCAAATTACTGGCAGCTTAGCTTTGCAGATGCTGTAATTTAACTGTTTAACAGTAAATTAAATTTACAGTTTGTAATGTAAATAAATTGTTCTTTTAATTCAAATAACAGTAAATAATGTATACAATAGAAATTCTGTTTAACAAAGACTATTTTCACAACAGATAAAATTCACTGTTTCAGCTTGTATTTATTGCTAAACAATCTCACAGTAACATAGACTGTTTCCAACTATGTGTTAAAACATTTAACTTTAATAGCAGAATCTTGTCAAATTGATGTACAGTAGTAGAACGTCATAAAATCTTATTCCAAATTGTAAACTGAAGCATTAAAAATTAACTTTATAGACTAAGAAATACAGGTTGAAATTACTGCTATATGGTTAGAAAGTTAATTTAAAACACAGGTTAAAAATTTTACTCTGCTTAACACATTTAAAACAGAAAAATCCTAAAACTGTTGGACATTTCTGAAAGAATAAGAAAGTGTTTAGGCTTCAGTTCTGCCAGATTCAGGATGATCTCTGCTAGTAAATGTTGCTACCCTCTCAAACTCCGACTTTGGTCCTCTAGGGCATGCAGAGGCAGGTGAGTCTGCAAGACAAGGGCCCTTATGTTAAAAATTCACGGGAAAGGTCATGTTTCTACCATTTCTGAAGTGCTGAGCGGATCAATGGAATGCATGAAACAAGACAGTAAGACAGAAATTATTTCCTGCTGACTGCCACTCTTGGAATTAGCACTTGGGAAATGGCAGGGGATTGAGGATTGCCACCACTACCCAACTCTGGGGCATTCGCTTCTTCTGGCCTATGACAAAATGAGGGCTGGAGACACAGAGTGCCAATTCCATGTAGATACCTTCAAAAGTCTCCAACCAAGCCAACATGCTGAGCTAAGCTGAGATAACCCACTTCTTAACAAATGGGACATAGTTACATGGGAACCTTCTGGCCAGCAGCACAGCTAAATCTCCAGTAATTAATTCCCCCTGGTGCTGACCTAAAGACTTTGTGTCACAGAAAGGATGTCCTTGCCTGGAGCAGGGAGTTCCTCCACCTGTATGGTGGGGGCAGTTTAAAAGCCTGCTCTGGCCAGTGTTCATCCCAGACAGAAAAGGAAAGACTGAGCTGTGCAATACACCTCTGCTTCAGGTCTGACAAAATGAATGTGACCATACCAAGCCCTCTCTAGTCTGGGTCTGCAACCTGTTCTGATGGAGCCCATCTCACTGGAAGCTTTTCCCTTTGGATAAAGTTCTCAAAATATGCCTTTGTGTATCCAGCAAAACCTAAACTTGAATTTCAATGGCCAGCTGTATGAAAGTCAGAGCAACACAAGGTTTTTCTCACACAATCACAATTACTTTTTGATACTAATTCTTTCATTTTTCTCAGAGACTCAGCTTCCTATTTTGTCTGCCTCCCAGCGATCAAATTTACCTCCCTGAGCAATGTTTTGCCCCATAACTGAACACTTCATGATAGATGCACTACTATACCTTCAACATGACATTTCCTGTAGAGCAAAAAAAGGCTGCTAAAGGGACTTTGTGACTTTACCCTACTGAAGCTGAGGAAGGCCAGGTATAATTGAGTATGGCAGTTAGCTGGCAGTCCCTCAACAGCAGCCCCACTACTTTAGTCCTTTCAAAATCAGCAAAATAAAAAGCAGGTTGTTCAGAGCTGTGTTTTGTGGGCAGACACTGAACACAATTCTAAACTCACAGCCTGGTGTCATTCAGAAGCACACCACAAAACACAATATGCTTATTGATGATTTGGAAGTGGAGTTCTTAATAGCTGTTTTTCTGAGTGCTCTGAATATTATTTTCTGAGATTTTCCTCTTCATGCAGAGCCAATGGTTCTAAAACAGGCATTGTTTTCTTAACCATATCTATTGTATACTGATGTGTATTCTTCTGATAATTACATCAGCTACCTTAACTTATGTTGAATAATATTGTATGCAACACACACCCTGAGGTTGATACAGGATTAGGTACTAGCTAATATAAGGTCTAGCATCAGAGTCTGACCCTTAGTACTGGAAAACTCAGACAGCATCTTAACCTTACTAAGAACCCAAAGTGCTTTCCAGATTGAATATGCAGTAATTGACCACTCAGGCTGAGCCATCCTCAGAAATCTCTCATCAGGATGTCAGTTGTACATAAGATATGATAGGGCTACAGCAAAGATGGCAAATTTGCAAACATTAGCTGAAAATATCTAGCAGTCTTCTAAAATGAGGGACAGTCTAGCTATAAAGATCAAAACCAGCTCCTATTCCTCAGCTGTTCTATGGCACTGACAGCTGGTTCAATCTTCCTACAAGTGGCTCTAGTTTAAGATGCTTCATTTTGCCTCTACCACCTCCTTCCATTTGCTATTCCTCCTGCTTATAGGGAGAAAAAGAAACAGATAGCTCACTGAAAATGTAAAGTACGTAAACCATGTATCAGAAAAATTAAAATGCCTAAGTCAAATGCACTGCTTTGCTTGTTTTACAGATTAAAAGAGCTGAGACCTGTGTCTCCTCATGCTCCCGCCTGATCTGTGCCAGAGTTCTGCCCACTGTATCACACTGCCTGCAAGAACACTGCTGAGTTACTCCTTGCAGCTTTCTCTGCAATGGAAATATTCCCTGCAGATTCAGCTTTGTTTAGTCAATTTTTAGTGAACTGAATTTCTAGGTGGTCATGTACCTGGTAGATGAAATAGTAGCTGCTTGCCAAGTGCTGCAGGGAAACATGGTTTTATTCCTATATTTGTTTCCTTTGGAATTTAAAGATAAATGTGACCAACATCTCTCTTGCAGGTTCTGAAAGAAGCTAAATTCTAGATCAAGCTAAAAATTAATTTTAAAATAATTCTTCCAACATTGGACAGAAAAGCTTCATCAAATAAGAAAACAAGCAGTACTGCTAAAATGATGTGTTGTCCCGCCGCTTCACCTTGCACTTGCCTGTCTTTATGCTATGCATTTAAAAATAACGCAGAGCATCTCTGTGATACTTTTTATTTCTGTGGCTGTTTGCACTTCCAGCCAACATCCAATGCAGGAGGTCCCAGCTCTTTTGTGAATGCATCTTGTTTAGCTGTGCAAGAAAGCAAGCTGTGAACTGTGCAGGAGCTGCATTGCTGGACTTTAACAGCAATTCTTCACTTAGCTCTCACCATAGAGAAGCCACTTCACATTTGAGTGATCCTATCTTCACCATAATATACTATGCTCATAAGAAATTAAATGACAAAACCCCCAAAATGCTACTTCTGCCTGCACTGAGAAACCTGTTGGCAAGGCTGTGCATTCCACTGCTGTAAAGGGGAAAAGGCAGTACACTTTTCATCAAGCTTCTTCACTGTGTCACAGAAAAACTGGAGCCATGCCACCGACTTATATTCACCCTCCAGTGAAGACAGCAGCTTGCTCCACCTCTTCTTTGACTTCAGGGATTTTATTCACAACAGTGGCACTTCGGCAGCAAGAACTGCGCCTGCTAATATTGTGGCGGTCCAAGTTGAAACCATGTTTATCACAAATGCAACAATGCCTAAGCATGGCACATTCCTGAATACACAGAATCAGCCACAGTCAAGGAGCAGGATTTGATGAAGTTCTGCCACAAATTCTATTTTAAAACTCTGTTTTCATGTTGAGTGGACACATGAAGATCAGGCTGGGCAGCAGGAGGGGGGAATTAACAAACCTTTGGAAAGAAAAAAAAAGGAAGCTGCATAATCTGCTGTATTTCAGTTGGTCTTTATCCGCAAAATCCCAGATCTTTGTTTAAGCTACAAACAGACTATAAAAATCAGCTCGCTGGCCTCTCTCCTTATTATCCACATCCCTGCACAAATCAAATGAAGCTTTTGCTGTAAAGCTGATAAAAAACACCACACACATGAGCAAGCTGATGCATTTAAAAAGTGGTTATCATTTCTAATCCTTTCCTCTCTCTCCAGGGAATATCATCTTTCCAAGGAACACACAAAACTCCACCACTGAGCACACATCAGCACTTATACTTGTTTTGATTAGGGATTTTCTGAAATAACAATGAACAAAGTAGTCTGGCATTATCATTGATTTTTAGCACCTAGGGAAGCAGTGCGACAGTTATCCAATTGTTTAAAATCAGTGAATAGCCATGACCAGTTCTGACAAATATTTGCACTCACATAATCTATTTCAGAGACCTCACAAAATGAACTACAGTACTTGGTTTGATAGCATGTGGACGCTTTTGCCTTTTCTTCGTAGATAACCCAGAAGCCCATGTACAACCCAGAACAAGAGAAGTGGTCACAAATGCTAAACTTATGCCTGAGATCTCTTAGCAGGCACTGGGATTTGAGGTATCAACTGAGATTCACTAAAGTTCCAGTTCCTTTGCCAATTGTGCCAGGAAAACAAAGCAATTTTCATCATCTAATTTAGACATACCCAAATGATACACTAAATCTACTCTAGACTATCAAGCTCAAATACAGGCATGAAAGGACTAATACTTCACATGGATGTAAACCTAGTACTGCACCTTGCCCCATGCCTATGAATGACAGCACAGGGAAACAGTGTGATACCAGATTCAGGTCCCATCTCCTGGAATCCTTTCTTTTAAATGGGAACATTTCCCCATGGGATGAAACTCCCCTGAAAATTATCAGCCACTGCATTCCCTGATTTCAATCTGGTATGTTACAAATTTGAGCCAAAAACTAGCAAGTTCAACTTCCAGCTTCAGCAGTACTGAGACATGAGTTATGATTTTAGACTTTTAAAAATATGCATACACACATGTAAAGAGCAGGGGGGTTGGAATAAGATGATCTTAAGGTCCTTTACAACCCTAACTATTCTATGATTCTATGATAAAAATAAAGCACTTAGTACCCAGACTTCTGACTTCTGCAGAATGGAAAAAGCTGCTTCTTCAATGTGGGCTTGAGCACAGTGTCTTGCATTCACAGCTGTGGTTCCTGTGGTTCCTGTGTTAAATGCTGTGTGAAATCCATGTGTGTGATTTTTAACTTGTGTAATACACCACATGCTTTATACTACTTAGTTTCTATCAATTTAACCATGTATCAGGAACCTCATGTCTTAGATGAAGGCCGTTTACATAGTATGGAGCAGGGTGAGGTAACAGCATGCTCCCTGCCAGGCAGTGGTGGATCTTGACAGTAAGAAAGGACAAGGAAATAGAGACAAATCTACTAATGAAAGTAATCTTTGCTCTATGTAAATTTTTAAGTGCTGGTAAGCAGCAGGAGCAGCACTTTAGAAAAAGCCATGGAAGACTGGGAATTTTGGAATATCAAAATAAAATCTACTTGATTGAAGCTGTTTACTCCTGCAGAACTTTCTCCTCTAAATAAGGTCCTTCCTTTCAATTTTCTCTGATCCTTTTTGTCTTTTTTTTCAGACATTACAATACATAAAGCCAAGACTCAAGCCTGGCTTGCTCAGAAGCAGCAGAGACAACTAGCTGTTTGAGAAAACTAAGCTTAATTGAACATGGATATGTATTTTAAAGGAACGGAAACAAAACTGATATTAGGGAAGGAGCAAACACTGCATTCCAGCCAATTCTCCTCTCTTTAGCTAAAAGAAGTTGTCAGGCTTTTTTATTTGGCAATTTCTATTAAATTAATAGTCAGACCAAATAAAAACAGAAGTAACAGCTGTTTAGTCTGACATGAGCACAGAGGTGAATTGGATTCAGTCTTTAACAGCTGCCCTCAGGTGCCTGAGGAATCATAGCAAAGTAATTCACACACCGTTAGGCCAATTTTCAATGGACTTCTGTCAGTTGAACAGTTGATAAAAGCTGTCTGAAAGATCAAATACCACATAGTTCAAGATACAGAAAGCGGTGAATGTATATAAGCCCAATCAGTCTGAATGACAGATCTGCCTCCTCACTGCCTACTTTTTTGTTACTGTTTTTGACAGCTATATATATTCCATTTTCAATGGAGTTCAGAAGTCCAGGCTCTAACTGTATGGCATTTTTAATTCACATCTACACAAATGTCATGGTATTTCTCTAGGGAGAAAAACTGTAGAAGCTGATTTTCATGTCAGCTAATGAAATTATTGTACAATTCATTCAATTGTATTTACTCAGCCATGTATTTATATGGATACTTAACAGTTACGAGACAAATGACAGACACAGACAAGATGATGCAGTCTACACAGACTGTCACTACTACCCAAAAATATATGAATGAAGATGGTATGGAAGAGACTCAGTCTTTCACAAGGACCTAACGGGTTACCTCTCCTATCCAAAATGAGACAGCTATGAATCATTAGCAGTTTAGCCTCACAAATCCAATGGAAAACTGCATATGATTGAACAAGCATCACCTTTTCTGTGAGACACTTAACAATAGAGACACAAGCATTTATCTTCTCCTTCTAAGAGGCTTTCTCACCTGGAAGAAACAGAAATATAGACCAAAGGTATCCTGACTGCTAAAAACTTAATGAGTTGAAAATGATGCCTATTTGCCGACAACCTTTTTTCCATGGCACAGATTTGCTCTTAAAATCTACCTTGATATTCAGGTCTGCATTTTCAACTGCACTAGTGGTATCAGCCCCTAACCTTACACTGGCTGGTCACATGCATGCAGCATTTGTCTCCTCCTTACGCCTTTGGCAACCCTCACCTCAACCATGCAAGTAACTTTCACTGACTTAGTGGAAAATTAGGTATTTTGGAATTTTGAAAGTGAAGGAAATGTTTTAAGGTCTTAAATACATGTTCTAGAATATATTCTAGGACTCCGTTGTTGAAACCTGTTGCCCGTGTTCATCATCCCCACAGTCTAACACTGAAGCACTGCCTTGGTAATAAGGAACACAGACACAAGAAACAGGACAAATATAAGTAGGACTGGTGTTGCAAGTAAAGACACACTTTATTGCAAATATGGTGACCACAATTCACAGCATCTAATTCCATCTAAGATGTAGATGGACTTTCATTTGCAAGAGGGTCAACTAGAAAGTCTTTACAGCTGATCTGTGCAGAAAATAACTCTGATGAACTGGAGCACCCAGTACCTGTACATGTGGAAACACAGTTTGAGCTGTTGGATACCCATCTCCCATGTGTAGTACTGGATATCAAAGAAGGTATAGGCAATCAAAGAAGGTATCTGAACTTGTGCAACAGAACAAATCTTACCTGAATTAACTGCCAGGCTGAGCAGACAAAACAACAAAACTTTGCTAGCTTTGCTAGCTGCATCCGTTAGACCTTCACCATTTGTTGAGGTGCAACTTCAGTCACAAATCATAGCAGAAAGCAACAGCTTTATTTAGCGCATACAATACATCATTTGCACAGTATTATCTGCTGTAACTTTTGGTTATGAATTAAAGAAGAAAAATCTCACAAAAAAAGTATGTAAAAGATCAGATTCTCAGAACAGCTACTGGACAGGAGTCACTGGATACAGAACTTTTCACCTCCAGGATGATACAAGTGGTAGAGAAAAAATAAATGAGAGCATGATAATTCACCTTATAAAAACAAGAGGTTATATGATAAAAAGATAAAAAAAGATTGTGTGCTGAAATGGAAACTCTCTTTTCTCCATTGATAATGTGATGCAGACAGACACACTGCAGAAGATTAGAAGTAACCTGCAAGGGTTCATTACCTTTGATTTTTAGCTCTGTGCTACATAAATTAATTTGTATTTTGCTGTAGAAAAATGCAGGACTAATGATGCCAATGTGGAAGAGAGATTTTTTTTTCCTGTGACAAGCTCAGTGAATTCTTCTCAAACCTCAAGCAATACTTACAGCAAAGTAAAAATATCTGCTCTGCGTTTTATAGTGATATAAAACTTTAAAGAGGTCCAGTTTAGATCAAGAATGCTTTCAAACTTTTGGTTCCACAGCTAGTCCTTACTGACTCTGATCTTAAAATCAGATTGGATCTCTTAGAGTGATACCTAAGTTAGCATGGTATTTGGCAATGTTTCTGATCCTGAGAAAACAGTGGTTCCCATTCTATTGCAGTGCCTTCTCTCCAAAATGAAGCAAAATATAGCCAAGGTGGCAATAGAAGAAAAATACATGAAATAAATAACAGTAAAAGAAGAAGTTAACTACAGAAATAATTTTTTAACTAGACAGCATCTTGTCTGGAGCTTTAGGAAGGGTGGTCTAAAGAAAAGAAGCCTGATTTTGTAGTGAAAGTTCAGGAATTATGACTTGGAGGATTTGTGTTTTCTTCCTAGCATCTCTATGTAACTAGACAAGACAATTCATCTTGGACTTACTATTTTCAGAGTTTTCAGAGCGCTACTTATGCAGCTCTTGTGCCTTTCACAAGAGATAAGACCTCAGAACACTCAAAAATGATATTAAGAAAAATTAAATGCAACTTGATGTTTACTTAAAAAAACTTCCACCACAGCCTGGGGAGGATCCATATGTTTCTCAGGTGCTAGGTTTCCCTGAATGTCTGCTATAAGACAAATACTGAGCCTCAAGTCCATCTTAGAAATTAACACACAAAATTAGGTATCTGAGATCTGTTCTCCTCCTGTGTTTTTCTCCAGTCTGACCAAACTTCAAACAAAAGGTAGGCAGCCTTTAGTAAAACTGTGCAGAGGAATGTATTGTTATTTGAACAGGGAATGAAGATCCAGACTGAATCTTGTAGATTTCTTACTTCGACCAAAATTAGAAAAAAATACCCAAACCCAATCCCAGACAAATCCAGATACCTTCTAACAGATGGCTCAGTTGGGTGGGATGAATCAGTAAAGTGATATTTCCAAAGCATTTGAGGGAATGTTAAGTGTAAAAGTGTATGGTGAGGGAAGGCAAGCTCAGCGCATGTCTCTAAGTGTCCCCAGAAAGGAAAAATGGCTGGTTCTTCCTACCAAGAGGCAGGGAGCAGTTGCTAGAGCCAATTCAGCTTCCATCCATGTGGGAATTCTGGTCATCCCAGAGGCTGCAGAGAGGCACTTCCGGATGTCATGTAGCACAGTACTACACAGTGACAGCTTAGGAGCTGGTAAGTGTCCTTCACCAGGGGGATCCAACAGCCCAAAGTCCCTTCCTGCCCTCTCCCACTTTCATGTTCTCAGGTTATGCACAAGGTCAGGGTGCGAATGTGTAAAGGGGAACTCGGCACTCCACTGCCATACAAAGTCAAAAAAGAACTGACTACTTAAGATGTTGCGTTAAATGAAAGCAAAGGACTTTGAAACGCCACTACCCACCCCCATGCTTTTTTCTTTAAGTAGAAAATTGGACTTTTCTACTCTGCAGCATGTCTAGTGCACTGGGCGGAGGACTCTGATGAGATATACCTTTAGCAAAGCAACTTATGACCTTTCAGTCATCCTGAACTAATTTTCATTGCACTTTTGGCAATGGATAAAATTGGGTTGATTTCAAATAAAGGATGCTCTCATGTGGTCCGTGGGAAAACAAATAAGAGCTTGAGTCACTCCTGACATGTCTTGAGGAATTCAAGGCATCAGATTTAATAGTCTATATTAAATGTATTCTCCCTGAAATAACTTCTGGCAGTTTTGAAGCGCCTGAGAAAATACTGTGGATTGGAAACTTAAAATCATCTTTGGTGCCACTGCAATTGTAAATAGTAATGACGGCAGACAGATGAAAGCTTCTCTGCTGTTTTGAAGGAGAAACACATTACAGAAATCATAAAAGCATCTTCAGTGACAGCAAAGGAATCTATACAAAAGCTCTGTAAAAATAAACAGAGTATTAGCTGTGATTCATTATTGCTGTCTTTGTAGATGTCTATATTTAAGCTGGTTCAGCAACAGGATAAACTGATTGTTGCTATTCTCAGTGAGCACGAGGCATCTAAGAAAATGAAACAGGAAGTTAGGTTTCTTCTGGAGAAAAAAACAAAAAAAAAAAAGAAGAAACTGCAACTTCAGAAAGGTTTCCACTGACCTGAGTCTGCCTCTAAAATCCACCAAGCGAGTCTGAGCTACATTTGAAAAACCAAGCAAAAGAGGAAACTTCCCTTTGAGGATTTGTAGCTATTCTCGCATCACCCAAGGAAACTTCCATATGTTTTGTTAAAGGATTCTTGTGTTATCCACCATCCCTGCAACATGAATCATGTCCCTCTGTGTCTGAAAAATATGTGATGTATTAAAAATGTGGTATATATTGTTCTTTTGTTAATTTAACGAAAAAAGTTAGAGGGGAAAAGAATAGGCAAAAAAAAAAAAAAAAAAGACCATATACTCTTTGGTTTGTATGGAAAGAGAGGGAGCTCTTGCCATTTATGTAGCGCTAGGCAGAGCTCATCCAAACACAGGCAACTAAGTATTGTATAATCTGAAATATAATAGTAGAGATAAGAAATAGAAAAAAGAGAGTGGCAAATGATCCAGGGGAACCTGACAAGGAGCTGCTTATTTCAGTCCAGAAAATCTAAAACTCAGTTAAATTTCCAGGGCAATATCTTGATGAAGAGTGCTGGAGCTCTGCCATGAATTAATGAGAAGATAATTTGTCTTTAGAAGATACAGAGCTAGCTGGACACTGGCTTAAAAAGGTAATTATCAAATGAAAGAGAACTGCTGTACTATTGTGAACTTGCAGAAAGGCTCTTATAATTCCTGATGTTTTGGCCTATTTTTGTTTTAGAAGAAACATGCAATTCAGTATTTTTTCATAAAATACATTCAGCTACATGGTCTGAAATAGTAGGTTTATTTACATGTTGTCAATCAAATATTATCTTTCCTAGAATGCTTTACAAATAGGAAGTCTCTATATGCATGATATTTTACTAAGTCAGTTGTGTTAGAAACCTGGAACACTAAAAATTTTAAGAAAAAGCAAAAATACAAGTTTCATGAAAAAGTTTCGTAAACGATAGTGAGACTTTAAGCACATTGCATGATGGTTGTAATGGTGATTTTTCTTTTCCTCAAGTGGCTGTGTATAATGGCAATCATGGATATATTAAGAGAAGCTTACAAGAACACTTGTAAAAATGACTGTAAGAATTCTCCTCCTCTGAAAATTTGGTCTTTGCCTCTCTGCCTCCTCATTGCACAGGTAAAGCATATGAGCATAAAGCAAATGCACTGCTTTGCCCAAGCACTGTTGACTTGAATGTAATTCGAGCACATTAGGATGCTGTTTTCGCATTGCTTCCTTCCTTAATAACTAAACTAGCCAGACATGTCAAATAGCATCTTTCATGAAGTAAAACAGTGACAAAAATCCAAGTACAACTATGATTGCATAAATAAGGAGAAGAGAGACATAAGCACTTCAAAAGCTTGCAAAAAACCCCCCGTAATGTTCTTCAGTAGGAATGAAAACTGGATAGTAACGTGCACATGAAAAGCTGTGCATGCTATAGTAACACAGCTGTCAGATCCAGGTCAATGGCTCAATGTCAAGCTGCAGACCAGTAACGAGTGGTGTCCCCCAGGGATCGGTGTTGGGACCGGTCTTGTTCAACATCTTTGTGGGTGACATGGACAGTGGGATTGAGTGCGCCCTCAGCAAATTTGCCGATGACACCAAGCTGTGTGGTTCGATTGATACACTGGAGGGGAGGAAAGCTATCCAGAGGGACCTTGACACACTTGTGAGGTAGGCTGATGCCAACCTGATGAAGTTTAACCATGCCAAGTGCAAGGTCCTACACCTGGGTCGGAGCAATCCCAGGCACAGCTACAGGTTGGGCAGAGAAGAGATTCAGAGCAGCCCTGGGGAGAAGGACTTGGAGGTGATGGTCGATGAAAAAATGAACATGAGCCGGCAGTGTGCGCTTGCAGCCCAGAAAGCCAACTGTATCCTGGGCTGCATCAAAAGGAGTGTGACCAGCAGGTCAAGGGAGGTGCTCCTGCCCCTCTACTCTGCTCTCGTGAGACCTCACTTGGAGTATTGTGTGCAGTTCTGGTGTCCTCAACATAAACAGGACATGGAACTGTTGGAACAAGTGCAGAGGAGGGCCACGACGATGATCAGGGGACTGGAGCACCTCCCGTATGAAGATAGGATGAGAAAGTTGGGGCTGTTGAGCCTGGAGAAGAGAAGGCTGCGTGGAGACCTCATAGCAGCCTTCCAATACCTGAAGGGGACCTATAGGGATGCTGAGCAGGGACTCTTCATGAGGGACTGTAGTGATAAGACAAGGGGTAACAGGTTCAAACTTCAACAGGGGAAGTTTAGATTGGATACGAGGAAGAAATTCTTTCCTGTAAGGGTGGTGAGACACTGGAATGTGTTGCCGAGGGAAGTTGTGAATGCTTCATCCCTGGCGGTGTTCAAGGCAGGGTTGGACAGAGCCTTGGATGGCATGGTTTAGTGTGAGGTGTCCCTGCCCATGGCAGGGGGGTTGGAACTCGATGATCTTAAGGTCCTTTCCAACCCTAACTATTCTGTGATTCTATGATTCCTAGCTCCTTTTCTCTAATATTAGAACTGTTTCAAAATTTTATGGTAAAGGACTCATAGGTGTCCCTTTCAATCCTGCTAACTTTTGCTTGCAAATTCAAAGCACATAGAATTAATATAGTATAGATCCTATGAACATGTCTAGAGAAATGTGTCATGGTCTGATGAATAAATGTATCAGTTTCACAAGGCCAAAGTATAAATGCTGGGCAATTGCAATAACCCTAACTTTAACAAAGAAATGACAGAGTGGAATACTCAATTTGAAAGAAGTGCAAGCCAGAAAATTCTTATGCCCCAATATTATCTCATTAAAGCCTTTCTTAAAAATGGCTTTAACATGATGCAAATGATATTTTTTGTTTATCTCTGCATATTAGTAGATACTAAAATGCCTTTAAACAGCCATTCAACTTAAACAGAACTGAATGACTATCACATGACACATTGTACAAACAAGCAAACATCAAATACTGACATTCTTTTCCTTTCTAGAAGGAGGTCTAAGAGCTGGGTCAATCCTTTTTCTCCAGAAGTGGCAGTTCTGGAAGGGTGCATGAAGGGAGAGAGCTGGTCCTTGCTGTCTCACAGGGCACTTCATTTTTGTCTTGCAGCAAGATGCATTAGCGTGGCAAGTTCCAGAGGATGCTCTGCTCTGGGTACTTGCGCCACAGCTTCACTGACCACTTCTGCTGAGAAGCTTTGCTGCCATTTTCTGTACTAGCTAAAATTCCCCATGGACTTCACTTCAATTCCTCATACTTTTTTTGTGTCCCGTGGGTGACCAATGCACAGATAAGAATAAGCAGGTCCACATACCTGGGTTTCAGATAGCAGTGACTTGCCAAATAGAAGCAGGCACTGATCCCATTTCTAGCAGTTGCAGCAAAAGCTTCACCAGAAGCTAATGTGGCATTGCAGTGTGCTCAGATGCCAAGGGATCTTCAAATTGAAGCTGACAGCACAATCTTAATCCTGCTTCCCTGTGCATGTATACTGCAGTAATGCAGACTGTAATTACATGATCACATATATTTGCACAAATGAACTTGATAGTATACAAATTTACTGTGACCTAGATATATGTGTGCACCTTTCAACAATCAAGAGACACATCAAGGTATATTAACACTAATTCCAAGTCATGGCAGTCCACAGTATTTCTACTGACATATTGGTTACATTCTTTTGAAAAAGTTATTGCTAGGAGCAGCTACAGTTATATTTATTATATCTGAGCTCTACATTGTAGAATCACACCATCAGATTCTAAATAGGTCTTTTATCTTTGTTAATATTAAAGAGAATTGATGGGTGAAAAGAAGCAATCAGCATTACCACAGGAACATGATCAGTGATGAATATGTAGTATAGACCCCTCCAAGAGTAACATGCTTCTTTTGGAAACAAGAGAGAAGAGCAAAGGGTTATTTCCTCTATGCTATAAATGATACCAAAAGTAAAATCAAAACAAGTTTTTTACCCAGGATGCCAGACATGGCACCTGGCAAGATGCTTAATGGAGGCATTATCACAGAAGTTCCTTCTCCACAGCTAAATTCACACTCACTTTTTAGCTCAGTTAAGGACCACTTTTCTGCAGTCAGTGGCCAAATGAGCCTTGGTCTGCACTGTGGAGAGGCGTCCAAGACCACAAACTAGATTCCCTTCACAAGGAGGAATCAGATGGACTCCTGGAATGCACTTAGTTCATGCCACCATTAACAGGCATTTAGTTTATTAGACTGGACCCTGGACCAACATAAACTAAGAATACATGTGCCATGTGGATGTCATGTCCTCAATACCAGCAGTTTTGCTCTTCAGTCCTCTTCTACTGCTCTGCACTGCTTAGTAATTTTGATGCATCCTCTGGCTACGTTGAACAACAGATTATGACCTTAAATCAACACCCTGCCCCTGAAAGTGCTAACAGTACAAACTCCACCTCTCTGAAGGCGGTTGGAGATGCTGGATCACCAAGTCAGAATTGTTGTCCAAAAGTTCCCTTTCTATTTATTCCAGCACCTTCTCCTTACCATAGCATGGTTTTCAAGTTGCACACAAATTCCCACTACAGATCATGCACATTTTACTAAGCTAAGTTAAACATTATCTCTCAGTATAAAATATCCTCTATTTTATCTGTAACTGTTAACCACTTCAATCAATTTAATTGTGCATGCATGATGAAGAAAAGCAGGATACTTAATAGAAACAGCCTAGAAAAGGCAGATACACTTTTGTTTTCGATCTTGATCAACATTTTCTTGGTGCAAGGCCACATCCTGGTTCAAAATTTTTTCCTTTCCTTTTTTTTTTTTTTTAAATAACCATGACCTGGAGCATCCCTTTGGATTACAGAATTTGATGCATAGCTGGCCATGCATGTGCAACTGTCCCTAAGAGCCAAGCCTCAGCCGAAAAGCTGGTGTGCATACAATCTTGAAACAAAAATAGCTGTCAAATCAAAACTAATTTTCCACAAAAGAAAGCACGGATCCTCAGTTAGGGAATACCAAGCTGGTGTGAGTTCAGGGTTGCTTAAAAAAAATAAATCATAGGGACTTGATTTTACAAAATAAAATGTATTTTTAATCTCTCTGATCACATTTAATAATGGATGAAGTGATTTTTCCTTAAGGCTGAGAGGGAACAACAAATACAGATAACACCAGCTCTTGAGAGTGAAAAAGTTTTAAAGTCTCTGAGCCACTAAAAGAGGGGAGGGAAACACAAATAGTGCTGCTCTGGCATGTGCCACCAAAAGTATGTTAGTTTTGTGCTCCCTGGCCCAGGGTTCCATTCTGGCTCATTTTAGTAAATTAAATCACGTACTACAAAGGAATTTGGATCTGAATGAAAGGACAAGATTGATATCAGTCCGAAAAGTAATGCTGTATTAATTCAGGTCCGGACATTAAAGATAAAAATAAAATTGAATTACACAGTAGTCTAATATTCCTGGACTAGATAAAACTGTATTGTTTTCACAGCCAAACAGAGATGGGAGCAATAACTTAAAAGATGTAACAAAATGGTCAGCATCTACTTTCAGGCACCCACTGAGCTGCACAGATGATGGTAACTCAAAAGCTGCTGCTGATCAGATAGCTGTCCACTGGCTCTTCTCTGCACACATTTCTCCACTATGTCCAAAACAGCAAAATTCTAAGATTTGCCCTAGTCACAGATGAAAAGCAGCTGTTTCAAGCTGAATGGTTTGAAAAAGGCAACACTGATAATGAAAGAACAGCACTTTCAATACATTGTGTTCAAGGTGCTAGCCCCTTTGGCTGAAGGAACACAATCAAGCAGCTCATTCTGGATTAGAGGTATGGAAAAGATATCTCCTAGACTCTTGTCCAATGCTAAGATGCATGTGATAACATCCTTGAGCAATTAGCATTTCTCCACCATATCCTGGCTAGGTCATAGCCATGGAAGAGACCTACACACTGAAACCACAAGGTAGCAGGTAACTGAATGTGCTGCAGCATTATCTCCTTAGCAGCCCAAGCCATCATCGCGACTGTATCAGAGCTAGACTGCACTCCTCTTTGCCTTCCTATACAATACAAAATCAGTGTAACAACACTCACTTTCAATGACTTGGAGCCAAGATCCTTTGTAAAATGTGGAGCTCTGGAATATTTGACCTGGATTACCATTTCTTCCTGTGCTGGTACAGCTGGGCACAGATCATTCACAGAAGTTCAGTAAAAGAGTAGTTTGAACTCCACAAAACCAAAGGAATATCATACATCTCAATCATTCCATTCCAAATCCAATATGTATTCCTATAAACTGTCCTCTCTGACGTAAACTTTTAACAGTGTCTATGTATTGACTGCATTTGTCTTGAAAAATCTTAAACGATTACTCCACAGAATCCACTCCTCTGAGAAAACAAGCAGAGAAGAGACAAGAAATGCAAGGTTCTGCTTACTCTGCTATATGCACCAGAATGAACTTAAAATACTAAGGAATAAAACCTGCATGGATCAGAATAGTGGAACAGCAAAATGTCAGCAACATTTTAAAGGTAATATAATTTGGAGTTCAGAATTCAATATGATAAAGAATGATAACCACTGTATAATATCTCAGCCTTCTCATATACAGCAGACTTAAAAAAAATCATGACTACATTAATTCAAGGGAACTTCCAATATGGAATTGGGAACAGTATCTCAGTGTCCAGAGTCAGCTTTTTGCTCTAGTTCTACTAATCATGTTGCTGCAGCTGACCCAGTTTAAATGTATTTCTATAAAGATTCCATAATTATTTGTGATGCTCCATATTGTATTCTCCTAAGCCATTTAAAAATACTGTAAAAATACAGTAAATATGTAGTGCCTAAAAATCAGGTGCATCATGTGGAACAGCACTACTGCACCATTGAAATACAGTGTAAAAGTTTCATTTGTACAGTAAACACAAACATGCATATTTGTGTAATAAACCCAACACTATATTAAGATGCATATTTGTGTATTTGACTGTGTTCTATTTGTGTGTGCACATATGTGTGAGAGAGTAAATTTGTGGGTAGAGATCATACTTTGTGGCAAGCTTTTATTATCTGAACTTATAAGAGATCATCTGCACCTAAAAGCCTTGTCCTGTTGGTGTCCTCGAGCGGTGAGTTCTGCACCACCACTACCTGCAGTGTTAAGTGTATATACACAATATAGTATTTTTCAAATTACTATAAAGTTGCCATAATATGCATAAAGCTCCCACACCCATCAGGACTCATATTCTGATTCACCTACACGTGAGGATTCAAAAAGAGAAGAAAAAAATCTGACAGTCCACTGTTTAGTTATTCAGTGCTCTATAAAAGGCAATTTGTTTCTAATGCCTTCAGGCAATCCATGTGCTCCAAAGTATTATAGTTCATAACAGTTGTGGGAAAAACTACTATACTTAGTTAAGTGCCTCTTTGGTCTAGAAATGAGATGACAACATGAAAATACGCTCTGCCACAGTTTCCAGTTTTTTATGGCATCGCTTAGGTCATTCATAGAGTGGGGTGTTTCACTTCTGAAAAAGAAACAACATAAGTGTAATAAAGAAAAGAAATAAAACCAAAAGAAGAAAAATATTCCCTGACGACTAAGGCAAAGATACACATAAGTTTAGGTTTGGATGGATATTCAGACTAAGTCTTGCTTCCTACAGGAACTCTGCAAGTATGTTAGAACATTCTTCTGCAAGAATATAACAAATATTAACTGACCATCTCAAAAATCACCTGATAATTCTGAAAGTTAAAGTAATAACAACTGAATAGTTTCAATTTCATACAAAAATGTGACAAACAGCCTAGCAGCATTTTTATTTCTCATTTTAAAAAAAAACCCACCTTTTATGATCTGTATTTAATGTACTGAAGCCATTTCAAACCTAACACTGATCTGCCTGCCAGTTACTTAGCAGAACAGAAAAAGTACCGACCAGTTCTTCACAACTGCCACCACTTTGTGCAAAGAAAGAAATAATTTACTGTGAGTTCATAATAGTGAAAAGTTGATTAATATTCTGGTGCAAAAAAAAGCTATTGATTTTCATTATTTTGCAGGGATTAACCGCATTTTTTTAACATTGTTTCCAGCAGAGAGAAAGAATTGAACCCTACATATTTTGGACCAAATGGGTGAACCAAAGCCAACCACAACAAAGGGATTATTTATACTGTGGAGGCGAAAAACCCATAAATCACTGTGATTCTCTTAATATTAACTTTGCCTTTATTCTCCCTGCTCTCTGAATGGATCCTAGACTCCTATAATGTATCATGTCCTATAATATTATGGTTTCTCCAAAGAAGGCTTATCACTTAATCTGTTTATATAGCAGCAGAATCAATCTGATTGACTGGGATTTCAGTGTCCATTGCAATTAGAGGCTGTATATAATTGTGCAATATTCACATTAGGAGTTTGGCAACCCTTTTACCAAGTGCTACTTTACAGACATAGATCTCCAACATTGACTTGTATAACATGCTCAGTAACAAGCAGAAGAGAGTTGAGATACCCATTTGTAAGATGTCTGAAACCAGCTATTTGTTTGTAAGATATCTGAAAAAGAGATTGATAGAATATTGATTAATAAACCTTTCCCTGGAGTACCTAACCCAGGTCATGTGTGTACATACGTGCATGCACACACATATTGCACATCGGTGGCACTTTACAGTAAAGGAGTCCTTTATCGATCACTCATAAGTACAGGAACATTATGCTAAGTAACAGGTCTGCAGCAGGCAGAGGTGAAGGTCTAATTCATACCTGCTAATCGCAAATCGGGAACTTAAAGGAATCATTCTTTCAGCACCTGTCAGTAATATGGAGAAAAAGAAAAATGCATGTTCTGAAGGAAATCAGCTGGAAATTTGCATAGAAGTCTTACATAGCCAGCAGTATTAGAAAAACATAATTCATGTTGTTAAATATGAAAAATAGTAGGGTGGTTTATCTCACACAAAGTTTAGCACCCAGGATAAGAAAATCATTCTGGAACTTGTTATGATGGCTGACACTCAACTGAACAGGGGTCTAGAAGCTGACACTTGCTTTGGGACCAGTGACTCCAGGAAATGAGAGACGCAGGCCAAACACAGCCTCTTGGCTGGAGGAGGCTCCACAGCCTCCCCAGGGAATCTGTTCCAGCACCTCATTTTTCTTATCAGTAGGAATTAACCCCTCAATGTACTTTTCTAATGCAATTTAAGGACAACATCTTCTGCTCATCATGGATAAGGAAACAGACTACATGTCTTTTCTTGATAGGTCTTGTTATTATGTCCTATTTTCCCTTCTCCTTTTTCCCGTATCTTCTCTTCTATAGACACACCAACTCAAATTCTTTCATTTTTTTCTCAGTAAGTCTTATTTTAAACACTTTTGCTTCCCTCCAGGCATTCTCCAATCAGACCACATGTTTCTGTACAAATGCCATCCAAAACATGCATTCAGTACAGACAAAGAAAAGGCAATCCCAATCAGTAGGAGAGATACAGCTGGTACTTCAAAATACTAGATTCACTAAAGCAACTGATTGGAACAAACTACGGATAAAAACTAAATGAAAATTAAGAAACTGTTAAACAGACTTGATAAAATATCCAAAAGCGACAACTACAATGAGAGAAAAAAGACAACTTTGGCAAAAAAAGTTAGTAGAAAAATGAAGGCAATAATTAGAAGGAAAACCCTATGATAATTATGATGAATACAGTATGAAAAGCAAAGAGAAAAAAATGAAAAAAAAAATCAAAAAAAACACATTATAAAATGAAAGATATTAGAATAAGATGCTGAAGATTGCAATGAACAATCCATGACTATGTATGGCTAAAGAAAACAAAAAGGACCTTGAATATTATCCAAAATTTAATTAGCTTTAATTTAATTTAGAAGCAGAAAATTTGTTAACATCAATATCTACTTTTGTCTTACTTTGGAAAGAATGCTGTTCTTGAGATGAGAATGCTTCATAATCCGTCAGCAGCTAAAAGGGATCTTGAAAACTATCTATTACCAGTAACTGTTTTAAAATTAGGCGTGCTAAGAGTTTCTTTTGCACATTTCTATCTGGTGTTATAAAATAATAATTAAAAATAAAGATCTACTGAGGGAATTAAAAAAACCACAGTACTGTTGTGTTGCTATTTAAGAAGGGGCACTATACAGCCAGGTAACTGTAACATAATACATTTACTTGACATCAATACAGACAAAATAGTGAAAAAAAAATTATACAGGATTTAACTGATGAAGACTGAAGCGAAAGTGATGTAATTAATGCCAGTCAACATGGGTTTATGTAAAATAGGTCTTGTCAAACAAATCTCATTTTATTCTTTGATGAGCTTACAGAAGTTTGGGTGATAAAGATAAGTGTATAGGTGTAATTCACTTAGACACTTGTAATGCATTTGACTTACTAGTGCATTGCTTATATTCTTAATAAAAATTACTATTATACAGTCTTGCTAAAACATTTGTAAAATGGACTGAGAACTCCTTAAAACATCGGTTTTAAGAAATAATTCTCAATTGGAAATCCTTAACTGGGGGGTGGAGGTGCTAGTGGTGATCCACAGGCACATGTGGACCTGTCAGGCATGATTTCAATGAAATTTTCATGTATGTTCAAAAATTAAACTCTAAAGTATTGCCAAGAAGAAACCAAGACTAGAAGAGTGGTATACAAAGGCGAAGACCAAACAGCCACACAAAATAATCTGTCAGCCTAAGCTAGGCCAATTTACTCTGTGTTGTACCTGAATGCTCAAATCATGTTTAATGACTGGGATTTTTCTGGGAAGAAAAAATGAAAGGAAAAAAAAAAAAAAAGAGCATATTCCTGGAAATACTACAATCTGTTTCTCTTGGCAAATTTAATTTTCTCTGAGTTACGTGAGAGAAGCCAGACGACAGTTTTATAGAAACCTGGGGTGACAATGCAGCCCACTGGCCTCCGAAAACCACCTTTGTGACAATGGTTAAACAAGTGGGAAACCTGTGGTAAACTTTCTCTGTTTATTTCCAAGCTATGTTCCCTGCTTGTAAGAACTGACCACTAAACGTAGCTTTCCACCATTAAGCCCTGCAGAGGTTATCCGACATAGGGCTGGAAAGTTATTTGTATGGCACAGGCTACAAACAAGA
Organism: Amazona ochrocephala; assembly: GCA_039720435.1. Lineage (NCBI taxonomy): Eukaryota > Metazoa > Chordata > Aves > Psittaciformes > Psittacidae > Amazona > Amazona ochrocephala. The sequence continues at coordinate 17,115,475 of CM077879.1, forward strand.
AGAATGGTAGAATGAATCTGTTGCAGCTCACTCACATTGTATTCACTAAATAATTTATAGTAATGTCTAAGATACACCTATGTAATATATTCTAAAGGCACACAGACAAACTTCAATAAGCTCTTTAAAGCTGCTGATTTTATCGTTTAGCCCAAAGATCACTGCACTCTGAAACTATTGCCCAGAAAACTCTACCTCTAACTTCATAATTATCCAAAATATCAAGAAATTAAGAAAAATCAAGCAGGGTTCATGCACAAAATGGAGAAAATGAACAATAATTGCCTAAAATGCAAAGCATGGCATAGTTATATTGTACATTCCCAACACAAACTGCAGTTGCAATTATAACACAAAATCCATATTCAGTTATCAGCTCCAGATTCAGAGCAAGAATAAAACTGAAATCATTGTATTTTTCTAGGGATACACACAGCAAATGAGCTCAACTGGCTCCTTCTGAAATTTGCTGCTGTGTAACATTATGCAATGGCATATAAAATTGAGTGACGGAAACCTGGAAAAAGTGCCTGAAATTCTCAATACATTCTACACCTATAGGCTTAAATAAATCCATTTTGAGGGCTCCGTCATATCTACCACACATGAAATTTTTTCACAGCTACAAATGTGATAGCTCATGCTTTTGCTTCCTCACAGCATAGAGCTCCTCCATGAACAGAAAGCATTTAGTGAACAGAAGAGAAATGTAGACAAGCCCTAATTTTCTGCGCAGTGGCAAGTGCATCCATTATGCGTTACAGAGTCACTTTGCTCTGAAAGAGTTAACTTTCTAGCTCCTATTCTCTGCAGTGCTGCATAAACACTGCACATTATTCTTACTGAGCATGCTTCATCTTTCCTGTCTCCACAGTCTTGGGCTGTCAATCACCTGTCAGTCCCTACCACATCAGCACAGTGCGCATCACCAGGCTGTCAGCACAGCAGCTGATGAGACTCTGCTAAGAGCTGCCAATCAAACTTGTTTCTCTTATCTGTTCGGGAAATATTTTGTCTCTAAGAAACAAAGAACCTGGGCAACAATGGATCAGAGTCTAGTATTTACTCTTTTAGAGGGATGAAGGCTCTTAACAGGAAATGAATGTTTTATCCACAACAAGGAAAAAAAAATCTGCTCCATTAGGCATATTTTTTTTTGGTTTTCTTTAAATCCTATTTACTTCTTAACTCAATATATCAGGGCATAATAAATTAAAGCAAATTTCTTTTTGCTCTCACTGTAAAATGAATTTCATGGATTTACTTTTATCTTCTGCGGAATATAATTCAGTACAGTTTAAAACAGGTAGCATCTCTATGGTTTGGGAAATCCTTCCCTGACTGCAGGCATTGGAATGTGTGAGCTTTCTCCCCATCTCACTGTAGCCAAAAAAGGCAGACTATAGAAAACGCACATAATTTACACCTTTGTTTCATTAAAATATATCTTTATTTTCTGTAGCATTTCTCATTAAAACTAAATTTAAACACAGAATTTAATAACATGAGCAGGGTTCATAGATAATAGACCGAAAAATAGCTGAAGGGCATAAGCAAGCAGGAGAAAAACATACATTTTCAGTGGATGTTTGAAAGAAGATACTATCTTCTCTCTGGAATACTGCACCAGGGAGAAAGAATTTCAGAAGGTAAAGTTCTTGCATCTACAGAAATAAAATACTGAAGTCAAAAAGAGCTGCAGAGATGGGCACAGCAGTGACCTCAGGTCTAACAGAGGATCTCTGCATGAAAAGTTGAGCTGGGCTTTCAAGTGTACATCTATCCAAGGCAGAGTAATGTTCTGCAAAGATAATCAGTGTAGGTCTAACAAACTTGGCAATCAAATTAATTAGCACTGGTGGATCACTGAACCAACAGACCTCTACTCTTCCCAGGGCATAAGTATCTTTACACACTGTGCGATACACAGGCATATTTAAATCTAGCTTGAGTATCACTACATTGTGCTGTCTCATGCTGAGTGAAGTAAACATAACCCAGTGACTTCAAATCCTCATCTCGACCCATATCTATTTTCCCCTGCAAAATAAAGAATTTCAGAGCTGATAGACAAGGAAAAACACCACAGAATTAAGAGTGAGAGTAGCAAAGGGAAGCAGAACACTTTCCTCAGTATAGAGAGGAATACTGTAAAACACAGTAATGTGAAAGGCAGGCCTAAAAATATTTGATGTTTTCCACACAGCTTCAGTCTGGGGCCATGAAATTAAATAAGCAGCTTAGTTTTCCGAGACAAAACACAGTGAGTTTATAACCCTTGCAGTTTCTTTGACAGGACTGTATATTAAAAGTTAAAAGAAATGGAAGGCCAATAAAACTGTTATTTTTGAAAGCCTTATAACACAGAGACGATTTACATGCCTGATTCATGTGCTCTGAACATTTGCATTGGCTGTGGGAATGGGCTGTCCAGGTAAAAACAGAGGGCAGAGGTGGGAAAAAGGCCGCGATAGGAAACCCATGGAAAGGAAAAGTTTAAAGCAAGCATGGAAAAGAAGCCCCTTGAGAGGTTTGGGAACCTCCATCAAAATTAGCGAAGAGCAAAACAACTTGCTTCTTCTCATCTCTGGTGGCTTAAGGCAAGATCCAGAGAGATCAAGACAGCAAGAAAGGAAAACGACTAGGAAGAGAAAAATTCTGGCCATGGACAATATGACACTAGTTATCCTTTCTCCACATATCCCCACAAGATATTTTGTAGAATTTGGTTGCTCCAGAAGAAAATATTTTAGTTTCCCAAAGAGGGAAACCATTGCCCAAAGGAAAGAGAATGAGGTGGCAGCCACAACCAATGTCAAAGATGTGAGCAAATCTCTCAGATTTGCTGAAGCAAGACAAAGGCAAGCAATTTTGAGCTGAATCCTGCAGCAAAGGCAAGAGGTCAGCATCTTTCATCACTTTCAACTCTATAAATGACTTCTCAAAGGATGCTTATTTCTCTTTTCTGGGTCTTAATCTTGGTTGCCTCCATTACTGTTTATGCCTGCAAGAGTAAGAACAATTTGTCTCTTCCCTCTCAGCCAGCTGCAACGTCTTAGCCCACTATGTAGTAAAGAGTGTGCACAGTGGGAAAGGAGGCACGTGTCTTGCTGAGGACAGTGCAGGTGAAGAAGAGGCACTTCAGTTTGATCTCTTCTAGAACTCTGTGCTCGGTGCTGGCACTACTCATTATGTTCTGACTCACCTAACAGGACCACCAGCCCACTGCCCAATGATTTCACTGGTTACTTGGAATAAAGGTACTGGGTGACATGATGGTCTTTAGGGATAACAAGACCCTCCACAGACATAATGGAGTACGCACACAGCTTGGGCCCACCGAACAGTGACCTTGATCAGGTCTCTGTGCTCAGCAAGGACCTGCTACAGGTAGAAGCAATTTTATGTTAATGTTTGCAACCAAAGGGGATCAGGCTGCTCTGTTCTCAACTCCTGGACATCTTTTTGAACACAAGCTTCCCTGGTAGGAAGAAAGGGCTGCTCTTAACACACAACTTCCACTCTGCACCCTCCCCAGGCAATGCTGGAGGTGTCCCTCAGCAGGGACTTGGACAACATGCACCCCCAAGGCTGCTCTCAAAGCCTGCTCAGATGGCAATGGAAATGCCAGACAGGAACAGCTCAAGTGTGCTCTTTAGAGTACCACTAAATAGGAATCCTGCTCATGTCAGAAATAATTACTAATCCTGTAGTTCAGACACATCGAAATTTTTACTAATGAAGGAAAGGAAACGTGAATAAACAGAAAGCGCCCTAAATGCTGAACTTTAATTCTAGATGTTGAGAATAACAACACCAAAAGCAGCAACAGTTTGTGCAGGTGTCAGAAATTAAAACCAGAGGAAATACCCTGTGTACCAAGCACTTTTAAAAACATGCCTACAGTAATTTCATCTTTCAATCACACTTATCAGCAACAATGCTAAGAACCACAGTACTGCCCCATACCAAACCATCCCGGTTACAGATAGTACAACCATTATCAATCATTTGTGACAACAGGAATATTTTACTCTTTGACAAACCCTTTCATATGCAACACTGTTTTCCAGAAACACAACTCCTCCTGATCTAACTGGACATTAATTGCTTTTTGGCTGATGTATCTCTGCCTTCTGGACTGATAACACAACTAGCAAATCTGATATCTGACAAGTTGACTCAACCTAATCAGGACAGATCAGCTGTTACCAGCATTGCTATAGGCTGTAATTTGAGGACCTTTACAGAGTTATCACTTGCTTTGAAAGGCAAGAAACTGTAATTCTGTCAACACTAATCCCAGAACATGCATTCAAAGTGGCTGTTATTTTTTCTCTGGGAGAAGGTAACACTTGTCAAATAAATACCTGAGATAATTGATAAAAGGAATTAGGAGTATGTGAGTGATACACCAACAATCAGTCACTCTCATGAAAAAGAAGAACCTTGCAAGATTCAGAACACTAAGTAGAGAGCACAAGCTGTCACCATGAAGCAGGGGTCACTCTGAATGGAGTGCAACAATTGGCAATGCAGTTTTTCAATGTTTACTTATCTCTCTGTTGCTTAGTGCTAAAGCTGAGTGAATTATTCACTTCAAACTATTTGTTCGATGAATTTTACTCATTTTTCCTGATCAGAAATGGATACCAATGCCATCAGAGGTATTCACTGCTTCACTTCTATTCAAGCTTTCATTTAGTGCTTGATTGAGAGTATTCTAGACTTCCATCACTGTTTAGACAATATGCAGGACAGGTCCTTAATATGTGCAAACAGCACAGATCCACAGAGCTGATGAAACCAGCAAGGATATAGCTTTTGGTATATGCATTTTTTTTTTACACCAAAATTTGCTACAAAGTTCCCTTTGTGTAAACAATTTTGCCCACAAGGCTCAACACTGCAAATGTTTGCAGAATGCAAGCATAGCCAAAGAAAATTAATAGAAAAATTCCAAATAATGTATTGGATTATTTGCCTTAGTCCACCAGGAAATAATTTTTCATGCAATAAAATTCAGAGGAATTCCTCAAAAAAACCTGGATTCCCAACCCATGCAGTTCTTAAGAGAACTTGATGGCCACTGAAAACAAACAAGTGGCTTTCTCGTTGCCAGGTTTGCATCTGTCTTTTACAGGTAACTGTGTTTAGAAATTGAGGCTTAAAATTAGAATAAAAAATATATCTCTTACTGTATCGCTTTGGTCCATCTTCCAAACAAAATGAAAGCGTTAAAGTTGCATCATCTTCAAAAAATTCAGTTGCAAAGGCATCCCACCAGAGGTTGTCACTATCCTAGGAAGCAACAGATCATTCACTTAACAGGAGGCAAAATGAAAATATGTTCACCTTTTGTAAAAGAAATTCAGATACAGTTTCCGCTTCTTCACCTGTGATTTTGGAGCGTAGATGTCTATATGATATTTCAAACTCACTTTCCTAGATAAAGTTCTTGTTCTAATCTAAGCAAAAAGCTAAAATATGTAGTTCATTATACAATAAACTGCCTTTCATTGAGCACACAATAAATACTTAATGGTTTTCATACTCATAAATATACGTTTTTCTTCAAATATTAAAAATGGTTTTGTAAACCAGTTGCAAATATAGCAATTATGATTTTCTCCCCCTATTTCTGGGCAGTCTGTCTCAAATGCTTGATCCTAATAATGAAAAAAACCCTCCATACTCAATTCTATAATGCTTCATAACCCAATTATCAGCATGAGCTGACATGAAAGTTATTTAGAAATTAAATATAATAGCCATTCCACTCCAATGCCTATAAAATAAATACAATGCCTTTGCAGGTTGATTAAATACCAGGTAGTTACTTAAATGCAGTTGTTGTGAGAAATCTTTACTTTGCATGTTACCTTAAGTGAAGACAATATTTTAAGATGAGCTGTGTATACCTAGAGGTACAGTAATACATATAGCAAGACTTAATACAATGTACAATATAAAGCTTATACCAATATACCAATACAGGTGGTCTGTGGCTTTTGACAATTGAACCAGGTATTTTCAGACCTGGGTGATCAACAACAGGTGCCCAAACCTCGATGTCTAGCACCTATGGAAATGATCCAGCTCACGAGGGTTTTCACAGAAGTCAGACAACAGAATCTAACAACTGCTTCATTGGAAAGCTATGGGTATATTTAACAGCTGTATTTAAAATGTTTGGTGCTTATCTGCTGCTTTGAGGCCCTGAGATTTGAATCATTTGCAGCATACAGGATCAGAAACAAAGCTGGAAATACACCTCTGAAGATGCCCCAGTTGTACTCCTCAGCACCGCTCTATCCCACTCATGACAGCTGCCTTACAGGGTGCAAGGTCAGGTTCAGTCAGTGTAGTGAGCACTGACCACCTCTTAATGCCTGAGCAACATAAAACTGAGCCAGAAAACATTTGTTACCTTCACAGGGAAAAAAAAAAAACAAACTGGGAGAAATAAAAATTTAAGACAAAATATCCATCTAACATACTCATTATATATGCACAGAGAAATAACTGTCTTGGTCTTTTAGCTCTGTTCCTGTTCTTCCTAAAAACATTGCTACTGGATTTCACTCCGAACTGCTGAGCAGCGTACCCTTCCTGCCTTGCAACTTTGATTCTTGTCAATCATCCAATGGAGAAATGATAAAGACAGGTTTTAGCATTCCAGGTCCTACCAGAGACCTCTGAGAGACTTCTTGGCTTCCTTGCCAACACTCCTCCTCCCCAGCAGCGTCAGGACAATGTGCAGCCCAGCTAGGTGGTACTTGCTCAAAATTCTGTCACGCAGAGTCAAAAAGTATCCCCACATATTAGGAATCTGTTGCCACAGACAGCTGCTGCTCTCTCCTCTTTGTTGGTGTAAATCAGATGAGTGTTGCTGTGTGCAAACATCACTGCATTGACTAGCCAGGTAATCACAACAGCAAGTACAGGATATATACACACAGGTGCTCAAGAGGTGCCTAGCAACCAGCTTCTAGAAACACATCTCTGCACACCCACTCTTCACTTGGGACAGCCTGGTGGGTGACATTCTAAGCCCATAAAAGAGTGTATTGTCCAATAAGGAATTATGAGCTACCATTTGCCAAAAGAGAGGCTGCTGTATCACTTAACTTGGATCTTTTGTACATACTTGTGATAGGGAGTGAAGGATTTAAGCAATATCACATACGCATTTGCAGCTCTCTTTAACTCAGTTAAGTATCACTGGAACTGCTCCTGCAGCATCCAATGACATGGAAGCAAAAAGGGATCATCACACAGCTGGGGTGCGAATGCACGCAAGAAAGAGAAGAGAAGGCAAAGTGCAGGGCCTCACCTGGAAACCACATATATTTGCACTCACTTTTGCTTCCAGGAAGTCTGAAGGCAAGGAAAATGTGGAGATGGAATTACTGTGGATTCCTTCCCTGGATAGATGAAATATCCAGACTCTGTCACAGCTTGGATACCGTCCAAGGTCTTTATCTTATGCTTTTTCATATTTTTATGTCAGGGAAAAGGAAAAACAGAAAATGCAACACCCCACCCACAAAAAAAACCTCCAGACCTTAATAGATGACATAAATCCTGTCAAGCTTGCATACACTCTGCTGATTAATTCTCTGCTCCACCCTTGTCACAGGTGGGCCCAACTATTTTCACAGCCAGCTGGTGAACAAATCCAAATGAGGTGTTCCTCAGCCGAGCTGGAAAAGGATCCAGTTATCGAAAAAAAAAAAAAAGGAAAAAAGAAGGAGGATAATAAAATCACCCTGGGTTTTTTCTGCAGAAAAGGGGACGGTGAAGGCAAGGCTGCCCCCAGGCATCTTTAACTTATGCTCTGACAGGTTACGGGGGATTTTGCCAGAGTAATTATTTTTCTATTCAACAATAATGAGAAATTACCATGGCAACCTCCCTTTCACGTAGTGCACTCACACGTTCAAACATTGAAATAATGGCCTAAACATAACAAAAAAAATTTAATAGTTTAAAAATATTTTGTCTTAAAATAAACTTAAAGAATGGGTCAAAGGAGAGAAGAGAGCAGAGGGAGCCAGCAAGATGGGTCAGAACGAAGCTGCCATGCTGCTGGAGCCAGCTACCCAAGCAGCAGAACGTCTTCTGCCATAACTGCCATTATTCCCTCCAATCCCCTCCACCCCTGGCATTATTTGTAATTTGAAGCATGGCTCAACTCTGAATAGGGTCTCCAAGTAAATGGAATCCTAGGGTTTCAATATTTTTTCCTTACTCTGATTTCTTTGGCAAATGTAATCAGATTGTAAGTACAATGATGTTCTTTTTCCCCCTCCTTCTAACAGTCCCACATGTTCACTGTGTGATCTGAGAGTCAAGCTGGGCTCTTCTTTACACCTTACACACTTACATGATTAAGAGTCTGTAAGCCAAATGAGGCTTTTCTACTTGCCTGTGATGGTGATTGCTGAACCAAAATAGATCTTGTAACTGGAGTATAAGGCCAACTGAGATTATGGCATTTTCTTCAAATTCCTTTATTTTTATTTAATGACTTGGGAGGATGAATGGAGTTCATGTAAAAAGTCAGTACAGGAAACCATGCTCAAGGGAGGATGCAGATATGTTGTAGGATAAAACTGGAATTCAGAATTATTTTGATAGATTGCAGAAATGATCTGAAATGAAGATGAAGTTTGGTAAAGTGAAGTGACAAAAGCACAAATACAAAATGGGGAATAACTGGCTAAGCAATACTGTAGAAAATGGTCCAGATCATAAAGCAAATATGTCAGCAATCTGTTGCTCTTGCAAACACGGGAAATGTCTCAGATATAATTCCCTCCTGATCCAGCAAACACTTCTCTGGAAAGACTTCAACTGGAATAGTCCATCCACGTCTAGAGTACTGTGGGGCCATGTCTGGGCCACCCACTCTTAAAGAATTTATCTGAGAACAACAGGAATCACTGAGTCTAAAGACACAAACAAATAAGCCAACCCCAAAAGACCCATAGGAAGCAAGGCAGAAAGACCTAGCTGTGTTTAGTATAAGTCAGAAGCTCCTCAGACAGGGAATGTGATGACAACCATATGAAAAGATTGTTATAAAGAAGAGCAATCACTTGTTCATGGTGGCTAACAATATGAGAAGTAATAATCAGCTCAATCTGCTGCCATTGCAGGTTAAGTGGTTTAATCTCCTGTTACAGATTTCTAAACTAGTGTTTTGCAGCAGGGAAAGAGCCACAGAGCATGGCTACTGTGTTCCCAAGGAGAGGGGACACAGAGGAGCCTCAGGCAGAGCTGTCCTACTGCAGCAGCAGCTCCACCGCTTGTACTCAGCTAGAAGTGGGCTTTTGTTTTCTGCCTCACATCACTTTTGGCTGCACACGTATAACAGGTGTAAATAGTACATTAAAAAGACAGTCATGAACACAAGTAAATGTGATTCTGAAAACACTCAGGAAACATATCTATTCTAAAATGGGACCTTTTTTCATATATAATCACTTCTCAAGGAAGAATTGAATTTTGAACATCAACCTATGTGGCTTGGCATTGGACAAGGCAAAAATAAAAAGAGATAGTGCCCTTGGGAGCTTACTTTTTTCTTCTGGCACCTACAACCTTTCCCTATTGACACTTACTATTTTCAGAACTCTATACATCCACACTCCTGTTGGCAAGATATGCGCTTCTCATATTCTTTCAAGTTAATACTGCACGAGGAAACTGCTGTCTCCCCAAGGAGAGAATGGTATTTCTCCCCTCCTCCCATTCCCAGGAAATCAAACCACACTTGAGCCTTTAAAATGCAGTTCAAGATAAGATGTTGCCATTAAACACACCTGTAAAAACTGCACGACCATTGCAAACTATGAAACTTACAGGATCAGTTCCATTAAAAAATTCTGATACTAATGTTTATACACAGAGCACACTGACAGACCATAAAAAACCTGTACACAAGAAAGAAATATTTTCCCCATTAGCTTTAAATTAGACCCATCTTGAGACTACCCAACATGTTTAAGGTCCTGATACAAATTTCACAGAAGTAACAAATTAACAGGGACTTATATATCTTAATTTTATACATTTGGGCATTTGAGTGCTGATCTGTAGATCTGGCCCTGCAATGCACAATGTTTTCATAATGTAGTATAGGGTAGGTTTAAATATATATTTAAAATATATAAATACTATCTGAAATACCAAATCTTAAATTGATTTTCTTGCAAACCATATGAACAGAGTGAAAGAGTGTAATACTCATATACAGTATGTAGGTGAGAAATCCATATAGTCAAATGGCTGGCTATTATCATACAGATACAAGAAGATGCACAACTATTTTACATTCACAATATCTTTGCTAGAAGTATGTGGTACCCTGTAACTAGTAAAAGCACCTGAAAAAGAAGGACAGTCTCCTTGCCCAGGGCTGGTTTCTAAGGACCACTCCCAATCCTTTTGCATTTGTTATTTGCTTTTGTCATTTATTCGATCTTAAACATAAAGCATGTTTTACATAGCATTAAACATAACCTTAGTCTTGCAGCTAGCGGTATCTTCCAGAATCTCTCACTGCCAGGAATGCCCAACTCTATTCTACCCACTTGTTATTTCACACATATTCACAGTTCTAATGGTGTTTCTTGCTTTTATTTCACTTACTAGTGTGGCTGGATGCCATCTCTTGAACAATGTGCAGTAAAACTGGCAGAAAAATTTGAAGACTTGGCTTTGGTCATAAGTAGTTTTTATTTCCATTATATACACTTGCAACTTCTTGCCAAAACACTGCTCAATGCCCAAAACATATCAGTTTCTTCAGCTTACTTAATAATTAATTAAATTATTGTTTACATTCCACTTTGGAACTTATCTTTGTTTGCAGTAAAGAAACAACACCAAGTTTCTGTTTTACTGAAAAGGCAGAATATAGTCATGCAACAGATCCCCAGAGCAACACCGCCTCAGAGAGACCGGCTCGGGTACAATATGGGGACAACGTCTCTGCTTCTCACATAAATCTGGATTAACTTGAAGAGTCCAATGGAATTATAGGGAAAAGCTCATAATGGAAAGCTACTCTGTCATAATGGAAAGCTACTCTTACAGGTTCACTGGAAATTCTTAATATATCAAGAATCCTATTTTTATTGCCTATAAACCACAGCACTATCAGGCAACAAAACATCAGGGGGTGGGAAGCTGTAACAGTTAATTTACTGAATGGAGAACTGTGAAAATCAAACATTAATTATTTGATTTCAGATAAAAATGGGGGGAGGGAGGGAAGAAAGAGGCTTTGCAAAATATGCAAATTGATTCTTGCCATTTCCTTGATGTACTCTGAACCCTGGGATGTGGGAATCAGCATCACTACAGCAAAACCATTATGCTGTAATGATCCTGGCCATCCAGCTCAGCTTTGCAGATACACTGCTTTGAGATATCATCGCTTAGATTCTCAAATAGCAAGTCCACACTGAGCAATTATAGCAGCAGTTCAGATTAACTGAAACATGCTGATACTGATATAAGGAAGAGAAATAATTTTCTTATGTTTAGAAGGATGGTTGACCTCTTCCTTGTTATTTGGCCACTCATGTATACCCAAATTAGAGACCTTTTGTTAGAGTAGTTGTGGCAACAGCTCATTGGGCTGGCAAATAACAAGACCAGTCTACACGCAGCTATAGAAGTACAGTTCCATTACATCTAAGCCACCTAATTTTTGCATCTACACAGATGCTACACATATATCAAGTTGGATATCCTTTCAAAATTGGAGTCCCTGAAATTATGGAGATTTTCTTAGATTCTCTAAGACAGAGAGCTGTCTGGTTCAGCCCAATAACAGAATCAAAGTAGAATGTTTGGTCTCAAACCTATTATTTGTCATTCTTTGAATTTTACCGCAGCCAGTGGACAAAGAGAAATGAATGCTTGAATATTCACTCTGTGCATGTTTCACTATTCAGCTACAGCAAACAGTCACAGATTGCCATTTAATACTGCACCAGTACAGACCAGAAAGTATTTATGAAATGTGCCATTTCACCTGCTTCCTTAATTTGAATTCATTATTACCACTCCTGGAACTTGTGCACAAGAATGGATATAAGAAAGGGGAAAAAAGAGCAATGCAGCTGGGCTCAGGAAATATTCCACTGCCAATTCTTACAGCCACCATGGCATCATCCTTGATACTTCACAGCAATATTATCAATAACTAGCAGAAGATGCTCTTTTGTGCTTTTGAAGTCTACGAGATAAGACTGTACTTGGTCTCCATGGATAAAACCTGTATTCTGGCTGTGTGGAAAAAAAAGACTGGGCATTAACAACTAAATCATGTGCAGTTGTTAACAGAAATAGACACTTGCATGCATACCACAGTATCTGTTTGGACTTGGTATATATACAGTTCATGTTAAAACTGTATTCAAAGCTGTTTTAAATTTGAGCCTTCTTTTCAATAGGCATCAGGATGTCCCTAGCTGGCTGGGAACAGTAATGGATTTCCTTAGCAGTATTCTCCACCCATGATCATTGCAGACAAATGACAGACTTGAGATCTGTGTTTATCAAAAATGAACCATGGTTACACTTCTCTATTCTACCACAGAATACTGCACAGCTTCAGCCTTTGAGAATGGTTTATAGAGATGGAATATTAAGTGTATCTATTATCTATTGTACTACCGGCAGTCATATGAATGTTCTTATTTTATTCTGACATTTTGACCTGGTTTCTTTTTTACCTTGTTTACTTCCATCTATATGAGTAAATGGAAGCTACTATGCCATCTATCCCAGTGAAAAGGCAATAACTAGTATTGTCATCAGTGAATACAGAGCATCAAACATCATATGTCACTAGGGCACAGAAAAAAAAAAAGTCATATCCCCAGCAACATTAGTAAAAGAGTCTCTCTGGGTCTATCTACACGACTGCACCAACTCCCAATGCTTTAAAATTTAGCCAACACAAATGCCTTCATCAGTTATTGCAGTGAAAGCAACATTATTACTGACAATATTTAAATACCACAATGGGAAAACAATGAAGACAGTCCTTGATACCTCCATTTCACACCACTTTCACTAGCTCTTTGTTCACTGAAGCCTCATAGAAGCACAACACACGTTATAGGCATGTACAAAGCTGGGGCCTTCAGAGGTCCCTGCCCCTGAACAACTGTAGTCTAAATTATGACCTAACAGACTGTATTTTGAGAGGTAAGAAACAGCTCTTCAGCTAAGTAAAGAAAACCTACTCATTTTATCTCTTGTGCCTTATTCTTGCGCAAGTCTAGTGGTCCAGGCAGGAAAGGAAAACCCAGATAAGACAAACCCTATGTTCCAGCTTCTTGAAGAAATATCAGACAGTGACAGGGCTAAGTAATGCAGCAGTGAAGGGTTGATTTTATCATACATGAAGATTATACTGGTTGAAAAGACATATAGTGGAGGAGATATAGTTCTATATGACACTTACACACCCTCTACCCTACAGTACTTGGAGAAAACTCCTGCTAAGACTCAGCAAAAGACTTCTAAAAGTAAGGATATGCTGAAATGTTTTGCTGGAATGGGGTACAAATATGCAATTTTTAGCCTGCAAGTCAAACTAATTAAAGATTATGACTTCCTACTAAGCTTTGCAAACCAGGTGAGAGCATATCACAGTGCTGGACAGCTCTGTCTAACCAAAGAGCTGTTATTACTTGGGAAGTTACACGAAGTGGAAAAGATCCAGTGCATTGTATGTCCTATCTCCTTTACAGGGCAGGTAATCACATGCACCAAAGTTTAATTTAGCAGCAGCAGGTCAGAAGGAGGGAAACATTTTAGAGGAATGTATTTAAGAAATCACTCCCTTATGTTACTATTTACAAGCATATTTAAGCACTTTATATATCGTTGGCTGCATTTAAGTGCTCAATAACATAACTGTGGGTTTGGGTGTTCAGGTATCACCCAAAGAAATTTTAACAGCACTGTATAATTCCAGGCAGTGCAGAGAAGCAAATGCTATGGTTCTTTACAGAAATCCTGGTAAGAAGCAATGGTAAAGCATGAAAAACCGCTATGGGAATTAATAAATAATTTCATCAAAGAGATATAGTTACCTGAAAATTATCTCTTAAAAGTTATTCACATTTTTTTATTCAGCTCATCTCAAAAGCTTCACTCTTGTGATCTTTTTAAAGGATTATTACTTTAGTTTAGCAAAAGTACATTTCAAATTAATTCCTGTATACATTCTGAACTTATTAGGATTAGTAATTACAGCCACTTTTGTCAACTGACAATGTCACTGACAATATCTACAACTATTATTTATGCTAAATGTGTGTTTCAGAATCTAAACTCTACTTAGGAGAGAGTAAAGGAAAAGGTATCGCTGAGGTATTAAGTCCATCTTTTTAGATTCTACATACTTGGTCCAGTTTTGAATACTACAGCACAACTAATATCATCTGTATCACCCATTTAGTCACTAATCAGCTGAAGCTGTCAAATAAAGCTCTGGGTTTTGAAAACAATACAGCTATATTTATTGCTTCTAATTTTTTATATACAAACACATGTGCATTTAAACTTAATCTAACATTCAGGCTGAGATTTTTGAAGCTAATTAAAAGACTTGTGCATTAATTTTCCATTAAATTAAATAGAAAACAGATGCTGGAATATTCTGTGCAAGGCTCCAAATCCCAGCATGGAAATGGAACTTGTTGCATTAGCTGAATCAAAGCTGGAGGGTGACAACAGGGCTGGGATTCATCTCACCCCAAGACAGTTGTCTAAATTCATACGAGATAAAAAGCCTCCTGGAGATATCTGTCTCTTCACTGACTGAAGAGGGAGCCTAGAGAATAGTTCAGACTAGCCATGTAGCTTTTACAGGGAAAAGGTGGGTAAGATAAATCCTTTTCCATGTACCTACCAGGAATTTAAATTTCAGGAAGAAAACTGGTTGAGGTTTTGGGAGCTTCCATAGTGAAGGACAAACATAAATGAAAAGCTGGGTGAAACAACCATATCTACTTTGTCTAGATTTTTACAGTCTTGGCAGGAAAACCTATAAATGATGTTCAAGGTTTTTGCTCGCAATGCCCAAAGATCTCCAAGCTGCCAGGTCCCTGCTGTTTCAAATAAAAAGTTCCGAGTGGCAGACAGAAGTTGGAGCTCTGGTTAAAGATTTCTGCCAGCATGAAATGTTTTAAATGAAGAAGATGTGATTATTTGCTTGGCTTCCTACCTTCACTCCCTGGCTAGCCAGTTGCCAGTAAAGGCCCTCAGGTTCTGTGTTTTATCTCACCCTGTACTTGGATACAAAATTCCTGTACAAAACACAATTAAACTAGAGGCAGAATTGTTCATATATATCTTCCTACATCCTCAGAAATCTGAAATATAAGGAAATCCTAAGTCAAAACAACACATCAAATATTGCTATTTCTCATCCTGTTACCATCAGATCACTCAGTCACTGCTGTTTCCATCCTGTAGCACTACCCTTCTCAAGCATGTAACTTTCACTAATGGGCATGTGACAGCCAGTATGATTAATGAAGGGACAACAGTCGGAAGTCCAAGTTGCTCTGATAAAGCAAGACAGGTTGTGCTTAAGACACAGGTTCTCAGCATACACCATGGGTTACAAGTTTTGATGGTGAGAGCCACAGGGTAGTAAACTTTTTATACTGACATTTGCATTTACAAATAAAACTCTGATTCAGATGGATAAATCTGAATCACCTGTTTACAATGACAAAAAACTACTTGGAACCAAAACTGCTATAATATTGCACAATAGTGCAGCAGATCACTGACAAGGGTGTTGAGGTTGCTAAACCAAAGGATATTTAGTTGCTGTCCTGAAAGCCACAAGAATAAACATAAAGAGAATGAAGCACACACTGGGAAATCCAGAGGTTGTGACAACAGAGTGATTTAGTGTGTTTGCTTTAATTATTAACTTTGAATTTTCACTGCAAAAGAAATGGGAGAATTTATGCATGCCAAGAAGCACTCCCTTTCAAAACTCAGTTTGCACTGAGCAAAGTAAGTACAGCTTTCTTCTAAATGGTGTACGTTATCTTGTCAACCTCATTTAAAGTAAAAAGGCATCAGTAGTAACAATAAGAATGCAGTTTGGTGAACAATTCCTTCACAGAAGCCAGTTATTACGTACTGTAACAAATTAAAAACTCTAAAAGTCTATGTGGATCCCCAGAGAAATGCTATTTAATAAAGCAAACACTGATATTGAATGTGACAGAATTCCATTTGCTATGGAATCCCATCCAACCGAGTTTGGCTGCAGCTGAATCAATTAGAGAAAGCTGTGATTTAATGATTATGCTAAAACCCTAGACAAACAAAGCTCTCACCTACCAAGTGGCCACTTAGCTGTACCACTACCACCAAATGTATAAAAATCCCTGTAGGATTTCGTTTGCTGTCAGTCAACTAGTAGCAACATGAGCAATTATTTACTAAAAATGTCTACTTAGTGGCTATCCTACTGCTTAAACATGAAAAATGTATAAATCTAAATTTAAACAAAGTAAGCAAGGCCAAGAGTGAACTACATGTGTCAGGGAAATCACCCACTAAGGTCATCCTTGTAGCTGAGACCTGGTATGATCTAGTTGAAAGATAGTAACAGGTCAGTGTTAAATCCTTTCTCTTTTTTTTTAACCTTTATGCTGTCTATGGTAATCCACTGGGGCCTCACCTCTGGGTCCATAAACATCTAATGAAATTTTATATATCTTTTCATCACTTCAGATTCCATGGACCTGTTAGATCAGCAGTAAAACTGATTCACTTCAGGTTTAAGTTTTCCATAGATGGTATTTGTCCTTCCCTATTTTCTAATGATTTCAAAATTTCTTTGTACAAAATTGTAGGACAGAAAGCAGTATGAAAAAGGAACATGTGACAATTTGGAAAACTTGCTTATGGAAAGCTTGTGAATTTGCTTGGAAACTCTGGATTTCTTGGTGTGCTCATGCCAGCTGACAAGCTCCATTGTGAAAACTGACTAATGGTCTTTCTGATTTTTAACTTTTACATTAGTCTGAGAGTCAAGTGAATGACACCCAGGACTGCTGAGGTAGATTTTTACCCTTGTTGCCTTCCAGGTGAAAGTATCTTCTGACAAAGAGCAAGCAAAGCCTTGGGAAAACCAGTTCCCTTCCTCCCCAGCTCTTTAAGGAGCAGCATCTACAGCCATGGTGCATACCTCTAGCCTGAAAAAATATACTAGTGTTGATGCAGCCTTTTAAAACCATAAGGAATACAAAGTCTGAGAGAAACCTCAAACACACAGAAAACTATGTTAAGAAAGAAAACATTTTTGCATAACATGGTGATTCATGTGTAGAATTGCTGCAGAGGAGAGTGAAATAACTACAGGAAACTATGTATAGGAAAGCACTTCTTGGGCAGCTCAGACCTATTTTCAAAGATGTAAATCTTCACGTCTTAACAAAAGCATACCGTGTGGGGCATGGGTGGGTTATTTGTTTTGCTACAGCTGTGCATTTCTAACCAAAATAAGCAATAACCGTGTTCAGAACCCTATATTTTTTTAAGTTCTATGTGGTCCTCATGAGCGCTGTAAACCCAGAGCATCTACTGTTTCAGAGCTATTCTGGAAGACTTGTGTTCAGAGTGCTAGAGAGCCTGAGAAGGCCGCAGTAACTTTGACGGAGCCAAATAACTACATGGTCCCATTTCTGGGAATGTGTAACTGCCAGAGGAGCTCTCATCTGAGAGTGAGACAGAAAAGATTCAGTGCTAATGTCTTCTTAGGCTAGGGGAAGCTTATGCCAAGCTCAGCGCAGAATATTTAGATCCACACCAAGCAGCTTGGTTTCTGCCAGTGCAGTGATGACCACTGACAGATGTTATATTTCTACACACTATGTTTAATTGGAATCTACAAAATTGATCATAGCTGGATCACTGTCTAGGTCCTCAAATAAAGACTATAAAAACATCTCAGATCCTCTTCTGAGGGTGCTGATTTCAGGTGCTGATTGTTCAGACATCTTAGGATTCTCCTCCAAATGAGTCCCTCCCCATCAGCTTGACCTTCACACCTGATCTCTGTACACCACACTGAAGAATCATCTCTGCTCTAGAACAAATGAATTCTGTTCTTTTTTTCTCGCTCTAGCTTCCTGATTTGGAAGAATTTTTTCTACAAGCAAATGAACTGATACAGATGTGCATATGCTCACTTTTTGTTGATATCCTCAATCTCTGTAGTAGTGTCTCCTGGATCATGTCATCTGCCTCTTAAAATCATATATATATTGGTCTCAGTCACTCTAGACTGAATGTGAACTTTTTATAACCTCCACAACATGTGAGGTCTGAAAGAGGCCCATCAGAATCTGCCAGGTCAGCACAGAGACCACCATGTACCCCACAGCGTATCAGCAAGGACAAAGGAGTGTATTGAAGATCAAATATGCTTTGTATTAGGCAAGCAGCTCCTTATTCAGACTCCTGTGAATGTTCTAGTTCAGTAAGTCTCAACATCTGGCACGGGCCAGATCTGGGCTGACTTCCTTCTGTCTTGATTCTCCAGTACAGCTGACAATCACAGGCTTTCATGCCCTAAAGCCTCAGTGGACTTGCAGAACAAGTACAGAATCAAAGCAGTTTTCCCCTCTCTCCCTGAAAACACTCATGCACTGTGATCTGAGGGGACCACAAGCAGGATTATGTTATCAGTATCCTCCTCATTCCCCTGCCAGTATTCCAGGCAATCACTAGTAGTAGCAAAGGAGGTAATACCAAACTGCCCAGGGCAAATGGCCTAGAAACTGCAGAGATATTGAATATTTTCAACTGTGTTATACAGTGTGCTGCAGACACACGATTCTACGGGTTGTCAATTGATATCTACCAACTTCACCCAGCAGTCAGGATGGGACGTGAAAACCTAAGTGTCCTCTACCATTGTACAGGATGAGTCTCACAACAAAGAATGCTGTAGGGAGATATCTAACCTATCAGATTATCAGCAGCAGTGCCTTGCAAACATAAAAGGAAAGATGATGTTCTACTATGTTCCTATAATAACAAACAGCAGTCAGACATAATAAATACCTCCAAAGCAATGAAAGGTGAAAAGTTGGTAGAGTATGACACAACCACAGCCCTAAGAATTGATGTTTCCTATTTGAAAGACTACACCCCTTTATCATTCCTAGAAAATTTCCACCTGTCAGGTGTACTTCTTGGATTTAACCAAGTACTTTCACACTTCCAAGGCCTTGTATTGGATTTTGAGAGAGAAAACTCCCCAAATAATTTACTCTGTTTTGAAATAATGAGAAGCAGGTATACAATTTATTCACTTTGGCTACTGCTACCATAAACATCTCTGAGGAAACTACTATACATTATGTTTCAATATAAATAAAATCATAATTATTTCCCATCCAGATAATGACCAAAATAATTCTGGATATCTTCCTGATCTCCAAGGTCTACCCCAGATGAGATGCAGGAGTGTCTCTTCTGCATGGCGTAGTGCTGGGAGTGAACTTAACATTTGAAACATTAACTTTTGAAGTTGTCAGTCTTTAGTATCTACTTTCTTGTTACAAGCTTAGAATATCCACTTCCTCTGTTCTGCTGTAGAACGTGCACTCTGTAGCTTGTCCTACCTAAAAATTAACTCGAAATGAAAGCTTCTAGGTCCTCTAGACAGATTTTAAAGTATGTTCCTTTTTTTAAGAACAGGAGCCTATCCTGACGGTAGTCATGGTTGCAAAGAGAAGATGGAACGTGACAGAATATATTTAAACATGAGCAAGGGAATAAAGGGAATGCCAAATTCTTTTTCTTCTTCAATACTACAACATTTAAGCCAATTGCATGATACTTCAGAGCCTGGCTCTGCTTTGGGTAGCAGCACTGAGTGGCTTGCTTATTTTAATTGCATA
Organism: Amazona ochrocephala; assembly: GCA_039720435.1. Lineage (NCBI taxonomy): Eukaryota > Metazoa > Chordata > Aves > Psittaciformes > Psittacidae > Amazona > Amazona ochrocephala. Next base: position 17,135,451 of record CM077879.1, read on the forward strand.
TGTTCACCCTCATGGCCATCCGTGTCAGGTAATGGGAAGCTCACTCGGAGGCAGGGTGTTAAACAGAGTGCAAATTTCTCATTTGGAACAGAAGAAACTGTGATCATCTTTGATATCATCTTTTCTCGTTCAGCTTCTTTGATTTGAGTGGTGGTATCAAAAGAAAGTGACCTGAACATATTAAAGACGATGCAAGCTTCAGTATTCCCCGTTGCATATGACTTAATGGTTCACTAATATCCAAACAGATCTGCTTTGGAGAGACCTGATCAGAATTCAACACTAGATATTGTAAGCATTTGAGAACACTACCAATGCATTCTTTAAAAGGCCCAGAAGATGCATGTCTTGTACATTATTTCCACTGCCTCCACCTGCTAAAGCAGCATCTCTGCTGCACTGACAGAATAAATACATGGAAATTTAATCTTTTTTTTTCTCCGCCGTTCTCAAAGGGACAGCATTTTGCACCAATATAAGAAAAAAATCAGCTTATTTTATCTAATCTGTGACATACTACCCACTGGTATGAAAAGAAAGATGGCAGCTCTCCTTCCTTCATGCTTTGATAGAAAATCAACAGAGAAGTAATACAAACTGACAGGTTTTTATGACTGACCTCCTGATACCTACTGGTGCATAAACATGCAGTTGTTAAAACTTATCACTAGGGCCAGGGTTGCCCCCCCTTGACTAGAAGACTGCCAAGTCATAAATAAATAAAAATAGAGTTCCAAAATACTATATTCTATTTAGCGGATTCTACCACGAAAATACCATGTCCTAGAAAATCTCCAAACAGGAGAGTTACAATTTAACAGTTTTATGTCTTTACTTTCCAGATGTTGCACAAAACTTGGTAAATAGAAAGGCCATCTACATACTCTTCAGTGATGAGCGGTGTCCCTCAGGGGTCCGGTAGTGTTTGATAGCATCATCAGTGAAATAAACAGTGGGATTGAGTGCACCCTCAGCAAGTTTGCAGATGAGACCAAGCTGTGTGGTGCAGTTGACACACCTTAGGGGAGGGATACCATCCAGAAGGTACTGGACAAGGTCAAGAAATTGGCCCATGTGAACTTCATGAGGTTCAACAAAGCCAAGTGCAAGGTCTTACATCTGGATCAGGGCAATCCTCATTTTCAATACAGGATGCCAGATGAAGGGATTGGGAGCAGCCCTTTGAAGAAGGAGTTGCGCGTACTCATGGATGAAAAGCTGGACATGACCCAGGAATGTGTGTTCACAGCCCAGAAAACTAACCATATCCTGGGCTGCATCAAGAGGAGCATGACCAGCAAGTCGAGGCAGATAATACTGCCCCTCTATTTTGCCCTAGTCAGACCCCACTTGGAGTACTGTGTTCAGCTCTGGAGTCCTCAGTACAGGAATGAAATGAACCTGTGGAAAGGGTCCAGATGAAGGCCACAAGGATCATGAGAGAGAGGGCTGGAGCACCTCTCCTATGAGGACAGGCTGAGAGAATTGTGCTGCTTCACTCTGGAGAAGAGAAAGCTCCAAGGAGACCTTATTGTGGCCTTCCAATACTTAAAGGCTTCTCATAAGAAAAATGGGGACCACTTCTTATGATAGACACCCTGAAGGTGGTGAGCTTCTGGTAACCACCATTCACAGGGTTTGGATGCAGAGCCAGATGTAACAACTTCCTTCCCAGGTGAGCATTTCTGTTCCATGCCAGGGCCAAAGCTCTGTTAACAGGTCTGCATTTTTAATTTTCCCCAGCCATTTTGATTAGCTTTAAATCACTATCAAGCATCACTTGAATCCCACCCTCAAAAATTACACTGCCTTTTTTATACTATTTAGAAATAAGAGTAGGTTTTGAACAGTAAATATTCTGTGAACAAACCCATCAAGGGAAGGCCCATAAAATTCAGCCAGAAAAAGTACATCCCACTTCTCAAGTATTCAGTTTAATGTCTTGTCCTACCATTGCACTGCCGAATAATCTTCAGGCAGTTGTTTATAGTGTAACAGTCAACAGAAGTCACTGAATAATGTAAAAATCTTTTTGTAGGCTATTTTTCGGATTACAAATCTGATCTCAATTTGATTTGTTTATGTAGAGTTCTGCAACCAAAGTTTAGTTCATACAAATGTTTGTGAACAATGGATTCAGGGGCAGGTTGCCAATATGAATGCAATCATCAAAAAGAAAATCATTTTGTGATTAAATTAAATTCATTTCCAGCAGAGACAGAGGTAGCTTACAAAAAATGAGTTGCAGAATTAGAGAATAGAGAAACCAGCATGACAACCTACTACTGCTACTAGTTAGTCTGCCACATGTTGGGATTTCCGTTTGCTTTAAAAAAATACTAGGAAATTATGAGTAAAGGTGGCCAACCATAGCAAGAGTAACAAATGTCAACAGAGGTAGGAAATTTGTTACAAACAGTTCATCAACAATAAAACTTATCTGAATAATTCCCAAAAGTGGTCAAAAATTTTACGATCTGCTTTTGAACATTTCATGAATGAAAAACATAGATATCCATCTGTAAGAATAGGAATAGCCTCTAGAAAGAATAGGAAGACAGTACCTAAGAATGCCTTTATCACCTAAAACAGAATAGGTCAGTTGAAGTCTACCCTCATCCATATTTTTAGTAGAAGAGCCTCCATAATGCAATCTCTCCTGTGAAACCACTATCACGTCCATACCAGGAGATCCTAAGTCAGCTGGATTTTAGTTCACTCCTGCCCAAGACCTCTCATCCCCAAAGAGCTGAAACATGGTTTGGCAAGTGCCAGGTAGCAGCTAAGCCACTGAAGGGCTGGGACAGTATGGGTAGAGAAGAAAATTCCTCTATGACATCACCAGTAAAGTACTTACCAAGAAGGCCCAAATTCAAGCCTCTCTGCAGCTTGCAGAGATTCAAAATTGCCTTCTCTGGCATCCAGGGAGTGCTTTAATTTCCAAAAGAGCCCAAAAGAAGCATCATTTATCCCTTTCTAGCCACCCTCTGTCACTTTTTAGAGGGGAACACAAAATTTCAGGGTCAAGAATGGACTAAGCAGGGAGGAACTCTATTCTGCAGCTATGTGAGCCAAGCACCTCTGGGAGAATCAGATCTTCTATGTCTAGATACTAACCAATAGCTTTTAACATAGGTCTCTAGTCACATCTGCATTAGCAAGCTGCAGTAAGAGCACAACAGCTGGTGCTGAGGATCCAATGCCCACAATATATGGGTTGGTGGGGGCGGGGGGGAGGCAAGAGGAAAGAAGGGATTAATTTCAGTGAGTTTTAGATTAATCTCATGGGCTGAATGCCAAGAAGCAGTCAGACACCTTAAGGTTCAGTACACATGTGCCAAGACTGCTTTGCTAAGTGACCCAACATGGAGTAAGTGGAGAAATACATATAATTTGCTTCAAAACTGGCAATCGAAGTACAAGCTAAAGTGGCAGCAGAGGTGAAGATGCAGCCCCTATTATGCTTTCCACACACAATTAAGAGGAAAAGTAGTGCTCAATGTGTGAGCTCATAGTGCTGAACATGTTTTTTGAGAAGAAAATTTTAGGTTCCTACCCTCAGGGGCTTGGGTGGGCAGCTGTGTCTGGTGAATCCCAGCTCTGGAGAGGAGCTGAGCTTTCACAACAAAACAAAAAATAACCTGAAGATCACTCCATCATGAGTTTAGTGCCGAGCTGAGTGATGGCTTGTTGAAAACACTGCTCCAAGGAGCCTGGCCTTCACACTTTACATGGCATCAGCCTGTGGTTTTATTCCATTCTGGGTCCCAGGCATCTAGTAGTGTGATGACTATATGTGGGGTTTTTTCCCACTTAACTGGTTTTAGGGGACTGTGTCAGCTAGGCCACTCTGCACATGACAAATAACCAACAAAGTAGGCAACCCAAAAGCTTGTCATTATGCAGGGACTATTACTCCAGCAGTACTACACACCCAGCTCATAAAAGAGATCTCAGGCTTTGTTCTGGGGGCAATTACACTAAAGCAAACCCTACTGGCTTCAGAGAATCCCTGCAATTTCTGTGACAGCATGTGTGCGACAGAAATCACAATTTGCCACTTAGGGCAACTCTGAGCCTGACATGGCTCAGGAATGCTTGGCAGGTGCTGCCTATGAGAAGGTCTTCCTCTTTGTTCCTTGCAGGGAGAGAGCAAGAAAACTTCTCTGACAGCTTAGCTTTAGGAGTCTTTTTGCCAAGTACCTGCCATAGGCCTAAAGGCATTAGAGAAACGGTTACATTTATTATCATGAGGCCAGTTGACTGTGTTAGAGTATCTGAAATAAACCCCATATTCTTTAATGACCTGGTTTGTTTTTGCAGAAAGCTGAATCTTGGTCTATGAGCTGTCATATCAGGTTCTATTTTATTCATTTATTTTTACAGAGTATTGCACAAACAGGAACAGCTGGTGTTGATTTATAAACACCAGAGTTGCCTTTGGAGTTTAGATATTATTTTGCCAACATTTAAGCTTAATCATTTGCAAGCAATTGTTTTGTACCATAGTGGACAGTGGTTCTTCTGCTGCTTGGAGACAGATATTTTCTAGCAATTATACTAATAATGCAATTCTGAATTACACTTAGAAGAAGGATCTTATGTGCATAGATCTATCTGTCCGTATATCTGTGTCTTCCTTCATCCAGAATTTCTTCTTAGAGAATCCCATAACATTCACTTCTCCAATCTCTTGCAAAAATATTGCAGCCTGTTGTGAGTAGGCAATGGCCTTGGTCCCTGTGAGAATCTGTGTCTTACTTGCACATGTGAATACCTTGAAGTAAATTGTGCAAATGCAACCACTTGTTCAGCTTAATATTTAACCACTTAACTGGGGGACATTTTTTCCCATTTTACTCACAGTACAGTTGCCAAGCTCTGGAACAAATATTCTCCAGACAACAGTCTAATCTCCCATGTTATCCTGACTCATTTCCATTACAGGGCCATGCTGAGCACTGAAGAATGCAGGAATCGTGTGATCAGATACTGCGCGATCAGTTCCATTAGACAATTTATTATAAGCTAAAAGATCTTTATTACCGTTTCATAGGCAAATTGAATTCCTGCATCTCCAAGAGGCAGCGTTGAATTTTTTTATGTAAGTCAGACAGTTTTCATCTTATTCTAAGTTTTATTAAAGGAAACCCAAAGACTTGTTTAATAAATCATTAAAAGATAGCAGACAAAGGGTAGAAATAACTGGTGAGCTTTCACAAAACAGGAAGGCTACCACCCCACCTCCCAGGGACCTGTGATGTTCGGTCCAGTCTTGTAGGACTTTGAAAGAAGATGGATAACAACATGAAAAAGTTTACCAGGCACAGAGAGTCATTCTGGCTAGCTGATCTGAATGCAAAGAGATGTGGGACGCTTAAAATACTGAACAACAATAAAACAGCAGAGGGTATTGATGAATGCAAAGTAATGCATATGAGGGAAAACAATCCTAATTAGATCTAAACCACAATGGACCCTAGCTATTATCATTCAGCACAAAAATCTTGGAACCATTATGGGTAACTCAATGGAAATGTTGGTTTAATGATATGTAGTGATAAAAAAGGCCAACCGCATGCTCTCAGCTCAGAAAAGAGGTAACTGGGGATGGGTACAACAGAGGTTTGCAAGTCATAAAAGTTCTGGACTTCCTTGTCTGTGATTAAGGAATGATTATTCAGTCTAATAACCATCATTGTTGTAAATAAATTACAAAAAAAACAAATCTGGGGACACCTAATAAAATTAGCTCAGTTTTCAACCCAGTACGAGGAAGTAATTTTTCACACAACGCATAAGCTGCAGAACTTGTTACTGCCAGGCTGCTGAGAAGACACAAGCATAAACAAATTTCAAAACGTATGAGGGGTATTAGTGGAGGCAGAATGCATTGGTAACTCCTGAATGCAATGCTCCAAGGCACTACCTCCCATTTGAGATGAGCTGATATATCAGTAAAATGTGTTTGGTCCTTTCCCAGTTTACCCACTTTTACTTTCCTAAAGCATCTGCTGCTGGTGGCAGGATAGTGGACATCTGACCCCTCTTTCTCACAAACCTTTTCTTCTGCAAAGGCTGATTTCAAGGCCTGATTTTTGTGTAGGAAATACCAAATCTCTTAACTGCCTTTGGGTTTCAGTTTCATATCAGCCTCATCGCTTACTAACTGTTTCCCTGTTTACTTCCCTTTCTCCCTTGCTTTCTGCCATTACTTCCCAATGGCACTAACCAGAGGGAGAACTATTTTTTTTCTCAGCTAATACTGCTTCCCCACCTGGCCTTATTAAACTTTCTCAAAGATTTATAACTTCACCCAATATGATTCTTTTCATAAAAAATTTATAAGACAAAGATCACCTTCCTGCCAAATTTCAGATCCTTATTCCAAAACAATAGGATGAGGGATAGAGGGAGGGGAAGCTACAGCTATTCAGAGTAAGGTTTGCCAGGACTTCTCAGTGTGGTCAAAACAAACATATTTTCCCCTTGCCTAATGCCTGGAACTGTTTGAAACATTTTTTGCTAAAATTTTCCAAAACAGATTCAACTCAGAAGAAAACCAGCCTGGAAAACTTCACCAAATGGTTAAAGTCTCGCAAAGCTAGCAACTGCAAACCAGGAGTTATCCTGGAGACATTAGGCAATCTTAGTAAAACAGCAAAGAGCACAAAATGCAGTATAAAACGTGATCACTGATGCTTCTGATATAATGAAAGCACAGCCTTCTGTGATAGATTTTGGCAATCATTTCACTGCACATTATTTTAAGAATGCATTATTTTATTTTGCAAGATGTCATCAAATTAAAAAGGTCCTTTTTGTGATGGGCTGAAAGGACTTCTAAAACTAGAAGTAATGAGAACATCAGCCCTGGCAATAGCTGCAACAAAAAATGCCCTGCAATTGTCTGCTGGAACAAGTCCAGAGGAGGGCCACGAGGATGATCAGGGGACTGGAGCACCTCTCGTATGAAGATAGCCTGAGAAAATTTGGGCTGTTCAGCCTGGAGAAGAGAAGGCTGCGTGGAGACCTCATAGCAGCCTTCCAGTATCTGAAGGGGGGGTTATAAGGATGCTGGGGAGGGACTCTTCATGAGGGACTGTAGTGAGAGGACAAGGGGTAACAGGTTGAAACTTCAACAGGGGAAGTTTAGATTGGACATGAGGAAGAAATTCTTTACCGTGAGGGTGGTGAGGCACCGGAATGGGTTGTCCAGGGAGGTTGTGGATGCTTCATCCCTGGCGGTGTTCAAGGTGGGGTTGGACAGAGCCTTGGGTGGCATGGTTTAGTGGGAGGTGTCCCTGCCCATGGCAGGGGGGCTGGAACTGGATGATCTTAAGGTCCTTTCCAACCCAACATTCTATGATTCTATCCACAATTTTTTTTTAATGGCTACATTATGATTGATTTTCAAAAATGGGAAAAGAACTGTGTTTAAAATGTGCCTTTCTAACCACGAGAGACAGTTTTAAATGCAGAGAAGTGATGGGATTCACAGCTAAGACTGAGGCTCGGGGCAGTAATTTACTCCACAGAATGCAGCTTCACCTTCCTGGCAAAGAACACCAGGCAACAGCTCCAAGGCTTTGGTGCCCTTCAGCTCGCATGGCTCAGCACTGACACCGAGGAGGCAAAGCAGGTCACATGCCACTCAAGACTCTTGGACTCAGTGGCTCCTCTAAGGCCAGGATGTGAGCCCAGGGCCGAGGGGATGACAGCTGCAAGGCTGTGTACAAAGTCCCTCTTTTTCCTGTCACACATGACTATCAAGAAATGGTCTATAGGAGCAACCAAAAGAATAAAAGATAGATTTGCATGTGACTTCTGAGTTTCCTGGCTTTTCTATGCCTAATTAAGTAGTGGTCAATTAAGCTTCATCTTTACTAATTATATTTCAAGAGATAAATACCCTTCCAAGCTAACTGATAATAAAGCCAAGCTCTTAGTTCTCTAGAAAGTGGTTCAAGTGTCTTCCTTATGACCTTGTAGGCCGGAAGAGCCTTATTTTTCACATATCAAGACTTGGTTGAGCTCACTCGTTTGCTTTCTGCACATAAACAGAAACAATTTGCAAAGATAAGAAAGGCTACTCACCAGTTTGCAAGATCTGACCGTTAGTTAATCTGCTAGTTTTAATCCATAGTTCTTGCAGATCTTCACATCAGGACCTGTGATGTATCTCCCTGTATTTACAGCACAGGGACCCTTTCAGCAGAGCACAACTTCTCTGCCACTAGCCTAAAAGAAAAGCTATGTGCCACATGCTTTTCCTCCCAGTAAAAGTTTCTACAGGAAACTCTGTGACAAACTTCACAGAATTTTATAGAGAAAAAATATTCAAATCTCCGGGGGCTCACTCCTAGTGAACTAATACAGGAGAGACCTGGGCTGTCTTAGGAGGGCTTAGGGGAGATCTGGTCTATGATTTGCATTTGAAACATGAGAAGTTGCTCAGCAGACTGAATAAATTATGCTGGAATAAAGGTGAGGAAACACTGCTCAGAGGAAACCCCATCTGCCACCCCACAGTTTACAGTCCTCAGTCTTTCCTATGAACCAGTCAATATACTAACTTTTAAAAATAGGTTTTCACTGTGAATTTCATAGAATCATAGAATAGTTAGGGTTGGAAAGGACCTTAAGGTCATCAAGTTCCAACCCCCCTGAATTTGCTGTCAAGTAGCTTCACGATTTTTACCTGAAATGAATTTTTTATGCTCAAACACAGCAGAGCCATTCTCAGCTGGGTTTGACTCTGTTCACCAGTGGCGATCCTAATTGTCAGATTGAGGAGGGAGAATTCAGGTTGGCTGCTCACAGAGGAGCCTGGTGGGCAGGTAATCAGGGATTTCATTTCTCTTTTTTTCATTTTTGGTCCCCTTTTTTAAACAGATCAAATTTCATACAGAGAATCATGGAGAAACAATAAACATGGGAGCCCAGAATAGCATTTTTGCAGAGAGAAGTTTCAGGATAGAATAACACTTTAATTTTTTCCAGGCTTCCCACAGTATTGCTGGCAAGCCTTGAAAGCTGTAGAAGAGCAAGCAAATGGATTCCAAATCTCTACCATGGGCCAGACTGTGTTTAGCCCTCCATGGGACTGCAAGGAGCAAGCACGAGGGGAAAAAATACAAAGAACCTCCTCCTGTGCTGAGGTATAAAACAGCAGGGAAACATGAGCCCTGCCTCATATGAAGACAAATCATGACATCAATTTCTCCCAAAACGGGCTGGGAAGAGTGACTGGCAGTTGTCCCTCCTCAGCACTGACCATCAGAGCTGCTCAAACATGAGGAAACATCTTTCCGAAGGACCACTGCATTTCACCTGCCAAATTTCTTTATGACTCCTGAGAGGACCTCAGCCAAAATGCATGCTGAGACATGATTAAAAGCAAGTCCTTCCTCTTCCAACCTGCCTCCAGCACAGGCCCTGGTCTCAGTCAGAGTGCAGAAGGGATGTCTGAATCCCAGGAACTCAGAAATTCCCAGGAACAAACACATAATGGGCGGGCTGACTACCTAGCCTGGGCTTCTGCAAGATTTTTGGTGCTGGCTTTTTCTTCTTTTTAAAGTCTCTTTATGATCCTAGAGGCTGAGGATATATTATTTCTAGAAGAAAAAAGCTTTGAGTATTTCAGCACACTACCATCGTGTACTTGGAAAGAAGTAAAATATTCCGTCATCATAGAATCATAAACTAGTTAGGGTTGGAAAGGACCTCACTGTGGGAGGCACAAATTGAGAATTGGATGTTTTTGTCACACAACAACTGAAGGTGAAACCAAAATGTGCTTGTTGCTTCCCCTTCTAACAGACTCTGGTATTCTTTTACACTTTATCATCAATTCAGTTAAACATCTATGCAGCATTGTCAGTCTTCAGACTTCAGGTGTGTCTAGTAGTGAAATATGCTGAATCTACCCAAATATAACCTCTTCTTGCCAAAACAGTGCTATTTACATCGCACACATGCTACAACACTGTTCATGTAAAACAATAAAACAACTAAAGGAAAGAAAGTAGGTCAGATTAGAGGGCAGGAATAAAACCATCTTCCCAATTACCAAATAAATCCCTGCCTCTGAAACCTTGCTCCTTGCAATTTGTTTCTTTGTTCAGACTGCTAACTTTGCTCCTCATCCAAATTGTCAGCTATGGGGATAATCATTTTCTAAAGAGACCTTGTGGTTGTGCAGCAATACTTCCTAGAGGGGATTTCCTGCACAGATTTCTGCCACTGCAACTCCTCTGCAGCAAAATCTGATCATGGGCACAACCAGCAGAAGACTGACAAAATTTCTCTCTGCTTTTGAAAACAGCAAACAGTGCTCCCTGTAACAATGTATCAGCATAATCATATGAAACAGTCCCTTTTTTAACTAGACAACCAGAAGACCCCTTAAATTTTAGCAGCATTACAAACGCAGACTATTTTACTAGAGTGCTTTTTGAAGCTACAGAAGTCATTCTTTCAAAAACAAACACTTTGGAACTTAGTTGGTCAGCCTTAAATGAAGAGATACACAAAATGCTTCAAACAGTACAAATTATCCTTTTGCAATCATCAAATAAAACTTGCAAATCACTCAATATTAACATTTAAAACTGCTAGACCATCAAAACACCATAGTAACATGTTTTTATCCTGTACAGCTTACTTGACAAGAGTTTGACTCTTACTGATATGTTGTCACTTTTAAAAGTTCTTATGCAACAACACAGGTGCATAGGTTATATGGTATTCTGCAACAAAACTGCCACTAAGCAATGTTCCTCTCTCAGCTGGCCCGAGTTTCATCTGCATATACCAGTGGTGGGTATCATCTGTTATAGCCAAATAAATGGCACAATTCTGTTACAGTAAAAAAAATCATGCAGATTTTACAGTTTTAAAGTAAGATGCATTCACACATCCTGTGCAAACAAATAATCAAACAAGTAGCCTTGGTGAGGCAGAACTGTTGACAGTTTTGAACTTAGGTCTCTAAATGAATACTCCTTTCTTTCCCTTACACTGGCCCCTAGCGTGTTTTATGTGAGAATATTTAATAGACCCCATCAGCTCACAGTACACAAGGTTCAGAACTGGTTGCCTGTACTGAATAGGCTGGGAAAGCTGCCTCAACAAATCTGTTCATGCTTAAGGTCTTGTCGCTGCCAACAGACGTGCTTGAAACAGCTGCCTTTCCATCCTCTGCTGTTAGTTTAACTGCACATTCACAGCAGAAAGGGTGAAAGATATACCCTACAACTATGCCAAAATGAAAAGAAAGACTACTCCTATGCCCAAAATTCAATCCTGCTGGTACAGAACTAGTATCCGATTTTCCCTGGCTCAAGGGTTCTGAAACAAAAAAAAGCACAAGTCCTGAATTTCATCAGTTCTCTGGAGTTTGACAGCAAAAATGTTCTTAAGAGTCTCCCTCTATTAGCCACAATAAATACATTTGAGCAATAAATATATTTGAGCAGAGGGAAGGAAAAGGAAAAAAAAAAAAAGAAAGAAGATGTAAAATAACAATAGATGCAAGGTTGACACTGGGGCAAAACTGATGAAATTGCTGGAGGATTCTGTCCTTATATAAAGATCCTGTCTTGCTGCCAAGGTCAGCTGGAGCTTGGGTTATCTGTTGCCTGAGGCTACTCTACCTTGTTTTTCATTCAGGGATCATTGTTCTTTGGTTGTTTATGTGAATTTTATTCCACTCTTTTCTTCATGCTTTGCTCCTTTTTCAGCTCGCAGCCCTACAGCACATTCCAGAAGCCCATCCTGGTTGTGGACTGAGAAATCCAGACTACTCTAATGGGAAAGAGCAGCTCTGAGTGAAAACAGTTTTCCTCTTTAAAAGAGAGAGAGAGAGTAGGTATTTAACAAAGCCTTTGTGAAAAGTTAAAAAAACACTACTTCACGGTAAGGATAATTTGTGTATCTAAACCAGGGAGGGGATGCCACCTAAATCTCTTTATCACCATAAATAAGGTAGGCAAACAATACACAGTTTCCACTGTTTCCACTGCCATTGGATACATCATATGTGTCAGTACTCAGAGAAATAGAACAACATAAAGGAGAAATGATGCAGAGGTAAGTAAAATAAAGGGGAGACAGAAAGGAAGATAATACAGTGTATAATATTATCTCGTACATATAGCAGAATAATGGAGATTTTAAAGTGGAGGTTTTCAGTCAGATTTCTACAGTAAAATGTTGTGTAGCATGAGGCAGGGAGATACTGAGATACCAGAAGGTCTTATGAGTGTTACAGCTCTCTTCTGCATCAGCTCATTTAAAACCACCACAAGGTATGCCAAAGCTTCCTTATTCCTTCTGTTAGGGTCGGTAACAGCAGAAGACTTTACAGGAAACATTTGCACTGAGTTGCAACACATGATACATTCAGCTTTCATAGGGAAAATTGCATGAAAGGGGCAGAATCAAACCTGACTATTAGCAATGCCAGCTCTCGTTGACTGAAGTGGGAGTGGGATTTACTTCCATCAAAGCTGACTTTGGCAGAGGTACTCCCAAAGAGGCATGTAATAGGCTTCCTTATCGTTTTCTCCCTGTGAGATTTGAGATGGCTTTTAAGCTGCTGCATGACTTACAGGCCCCTGAATGCAAGATACATAACTAGTTAAATATTTTGCTTACTTTGTAATTCAAACTGTTAAATTTGTTGTGCAGGAAATAGGGGAAGGAGTTTCATCTAAAAAGAATAACAATTAATGGTACTAATGTAGTGATTATTTTCTGTTTCAGGTATGCTCCTGTATTTTAGAGAGATTTTTTTTTTTTCCCATTGGTCCCCAAGGTTATTACATCCTCCAGGACAATTAGAACTTGCTTGTAAAACAAGTAATGTATCAGGATAAAACTACTGTTTTATCTGTTTGACTGGAGGAATGTGTGCATAGAAGGAAATCTAAATAATCTGTTCCTTAGACATGAATGATAACTGACTACTGAAAGCCTAAGGAGACCAGATTTTTAAAAGATTGCTCAACACTTGAAATCAGGTAGGATCAGCTCAAAATTCCTCAAGCACTAAATAACCAGCAGAGAGAAAATCTTCTGCTATGCCTAAATCATATACTTTTGCATTATACATAGAAGTTTAAAATCTATTTTTATAATGTAATAAAGCTTGTGTAGCACAATAAGCCTTTGGTGATGGCCCTTATGTTGTAGAAAACAGCTTAGAGAAAAGGGAACACCTGGCAATTTTTTTATCAGCATAAGAAACTTCTTTTTCTTTGAGGAAAAAAAAAAAAGCCAAACTCATTCTGCGCATGTGCAGAAACTTCATTCGCTTTCACCAAAAAATTTAGCTTCAGTAAAAGCTTTGAAAAGCACTTTCCAAACAGTGAACTTCATCAGAAATGGGCTTAGGTCCCTTGTATGAGATTTACAAAGTTCTGTAAGTGAACAGCATTAATCAAGGTCACTATTTGATACAAGATCTATCCCTACACCGTGTCAGCTATAGAGCTTTGGGAAAAGATCTTTAAACCTCTGTAGAAAAGACTACATGGAAATAGCTGATAAACTGGTATTGATTTTCACATATAGCCCTTGTCAACGGGATTTATTGATGTGTCAATGCATGTTGTGGCAAGGATCATAGCAGGATAGCTTTAAAGTATTTATGGTGAAACTATGGGCTTTAATACACTCTGTGGTAAATAACTAACAAGTACTGTGTATATTGATTCTTGTCATGTGGTCAATGGAATCTTTAGCCCACTAATTGTTAGTATTGATGAACAGTTCATGATCTAAATGAGCAGCAGGACATCATCCCTAACCAGCCCTGCTCCAAACGTGCTTTTCTTCACCATTTACCCCTCCCAGGAACAATGCTCACCTGAAGTATACATCAGGACTCTGACTTACTAACTCTCATGGGCTCTTAGGTTTCACATCCCCATCCTCTACCCTGCACAGCTTTGAGCATCTTTTACTCAATTGTGGCTGAAACTTTCACCTGAATTATTCCTCATTAGGACCTTTAAGTGGACATCTTACTCCAAATTCAGACACCTCCTTGTACTATTAGAAAGTTACTATTTTTAACTTTTAAAGAATTCAACATTTAGCATAGATCAGACTCTGACTTGATGTTTGCAAAGAATTTTGAGAGAAAAGGATTATTGGGTTTGTACAGGTGTGAGTTCATTTCTGGCAGCTCAGTATCTCAGCCATGACATAACTTTATTGTCTACAAACAAAGAAATAAACAATTAAATAGTTGTAAAAAATATTTATGAAATTCACTGCTAGTGTAAAATCAATACCCAGAACTAATATTACTGTTTAATTAATTAGTAGGTAAATAATAAGTGAAATTTCCATTCATACTTACACAGAACAAGGTAAACACAGCATGTGTATGCAGAGCATTACTGATTCACTTCATTAGCCTTGCATCTTACACAGAGTAATAAATACAGTTTACAGTGGTTTTGAGTGTCTATCAGACACCTCAGAGACCCACTAACCTGGCTCTCAGCATCCCAGACGCATGAAAAATTGTACTGTCATTACAAAAATCAACACTCCAAAGCAAACAAGAAAACAAGCCCTAAAGCTCTAAACCTGGTCTTCAGTATACCCCTTTCTCCACAGAAGTTTGGAACAAAGATGATAACATTAAGGTTATCAGAGTTGGATTAACTTGGGCCAAAGACTGAAGAATAAATTAGAAACTGAAGATCAAGAAGATCAAAGGCAGGGTTTTCTCTTTCATATATTTATCCAAATCAATCTGTAGGAGGAAAGCTAGGGATGGGATTTCAACCTTCAGTTTCAATACTGACAGGTCATACTGGATATTTAACTGCCTCCTTTATTTGTTTATTTGTTGGTTGGCTTTGATTTACTTGATTTGAAGCTGTAATTGCCTTTGTGCATTTCTACAGCAATGTATATGCCCCTTTTAAGAAGCACTTTTGACTAGGCATTGCTGATGACCACTGCCTTCAGTTTGCTATGCAACGCAATGCACAGAGGACAATTTGTGGCTTGTGGTGAGCATCTGAGGGGACAGTAGTAAACCAGATAGTCTTGGTGTCTAGCCTCCCTTAAGGAGGACTGGTTGCAGATGGCAAGTCTCTTCACACCAGACCTATACTAGCTAGTCATCAGCTTAATAACTAGAGAAAAACTCTGAGACTTTCTGAGTAAATGTTTGTTCAAAGCACAGAGCCAGCCTGGTACTCACACACACATCAAATGTACAGTCAGAGAAAGCATTTCTAGCACATAGCAACAAAAGTTTAATTAATTATTTTTTTTAGCAAAATGCATTAAAGTTAAATCTATAAATGTATTTAGTGTTTGTGCTCTCTTCAGAACTTGAGTCAGTCCATGTTACTGAACATCCTTGAATCTTTCATTCCCCATAACTTTGGAGTAAAATGATATGATGGTGGCACACAGTTTACTGAAGGCATAACAAGTCAAGGGAAACATACACAAACATTGCCTCCTGACTCAATGACAAACTCCAACCAACTTTCTTATCCGGATTAATAATAACACTGAGATATGTGTTTAACTTTATGTACATGTCTAAATCCCATTTACTTTAACCGATCTTAACAGCTCTCTTGTACAGAGATCTTTTCCTCAAAAAGAACCTTCATTATAGGCTGGTTACTGGCCTCATTTCTTATTCTTACAAATTCTTACCATCATATTATTAAATTATCTTTTTGCTACATTCAGGTCATCTGTCTTAGAAGCAGTGGGTATGAATATAACATAGAGCCTGAGTATCTTATATGTAGGCTAACAACATAAGCAGAAGGGCAGTAGAGTAGAGTTCTTAAATCTTTGCAGCATCCATTAATCCAAAGTCTTATTTCAGAAACAAGAAGCTACCTTTTATAACACACACTCTAATCTACTAAGCATTGCTTTAGACCTGAATAAATAAATTCTTAACCTGTTCAGTCAAATTATATTACTTAATTCATATAATACCTTAATTAAGATCCAGAAATGCTTCTCACATTATAATAAAAGTAAAATAGGAAGTTATTAATAAAATACACTATGCAGAGTGATATAATGAATAGGTTCTGGTTTGCAGGGTTAGAAGGCTGACTAATTATTGGTATTGTTCTTTACAATCTCCTGATGAGATTAATAATAAAATACCACATGGGACTTCAGCATCTACTGCTCAATTCAATATTTAGCTAGCATTTTAGCTTCATCTGAACATCTTTCTCAGAAGCTCCTTAGACAGCCAAATATGACAACTAGGCTATCTAGGCACACACTGCAGGCGGTGCCATGTATCCTATGTGAGAAGCTGGAAAAGGAGAAGTTTAAAAGTGCGGAAAAGGCAGTACAGAGCCAGGAGAGACATATCTTACATCTAAGATGTGGTACCAAAGCATGTGAAAAACAGCAAAAAAGAAACCCCAAACAGTTCTTGTAAGTTACTTGACTGGCAGAAATGCAAAAAAGTCCAAATGATACATGACCTTTTCCTGGGATTTCTACTATCACACAATAGCTGTGTATAGTGCCCACCAAAAAGCCAACACATTCCTTAAAAAGCATAACATAAATGAAAAGGAGGGTGCAACAAGTGATACTGAAAAGCAATGTAAAAAAAAAAAGGTTGTAATTAAGGAAGATTGGGAGGCTCTTTGAATTCTCTGTTAACTGTGATTTTTCACCTCTGAAGAAGCTATTTTCTGCATTTTGTTCCGCTCCACCAAAGCAACGTTCAGCTCTACAGCACAAAATACCAAAGGGATGGCTAAAAGGTGATGTTTAGTGGTATGTTGCTGATCAAGGGTAGCAAGGTTTGGAAACAAGGTTTAAACCTGACAGGTAATTAATATGCCTGCTGCACTCCAGGCCAGAGCCATCAGAGCCAAATGCAACCTCAGAAGGATGGGTTTATCCATCCCTGTCTTACACTTCTCCAATTTCATTAATATTCTATATATTTTAATATGCGGTTGTAAAATATTTTAAAGAAAGGGACTGAACTGAGAATATCTTGATGAAATGTATTTGGCAATGGTGCATATGGTGTTTGCTGGGGACATCACCCAGGCTGATGAAAGAAAAGGCACTGAAGCTCCACCATGAGATATTTCATGTTTTCAGTAACTATCAGCACTGTCAGTAAAGGATGATCTGCAAGTGTCTCCGGTGCCCAATTATCACTACCCATTTTGGTAAATGACAAGCTATCAGGACAAATCTGTCTTCCAGACTCCTTCTGGGTATTTAAACATAGCACGTTTCCCTCTTACAAGCTAAATCTGTGGGCACAAGCACTATAAATGCAGTTTACCGAACTTGTGGCAAGACTGCCTTTCTTCTTTTGAAGAAACCAAAAATCCTTTATATGGGTTGAGTGCAGTTTCTCTCTTTTCCTCTTTATTTTCTTTTGTTTTTTTTTTTTTTTTAATATAGAGATTGTTTGATCCTTCCTACACCACACTGAGTTATACAATGAAAGCAGAACTTCAGAAGAATCAGGTGAATCCAGACCCTCTCAAACTGACTGTAATTTGCAACAATAAATGGGATTTTACCTCAATATGATAAATTTCCCCTGCAAATCAGCCCAACTGCACTGTGTGGTGAAGTGTAAGTACATTTTGCTGACACAACTTGGGCCCAGCTTCACTCTAGTCTCTTTGGGCAGCTCTTTAAATGATTTCTCAGATCTCATAGAGGAGAAACAGCAGATTTCTGCAAGAATTCCAAAACCTATATTCTTTCCCCTGGGAATGCCATCTCCACTGGACAGAGGGGCTTTTCATCTACAGAACCAGACAGCTTCCCTCTTCATCCATTCCGATTCTTACCCAGAAGAAAAAAGGGAGGTGATAATAAAAATTTACTGCCTAAAATACTTCCCTGCTGATGACAAATGTCTGTTTTTAAACATTCCCAATGTTACAGTTTCAAGTGTCAAACTTTTTCCTCATATTTTTAAACAACTTTTAACTGTAGCCAGTAATGCATTCATAATTAGAGGTGCACTTACAGATATGTGTGAAATCCAAGCGTGCAATTAATCTTAGTCCAGCCACTGGAACACACACTGCCCTGAGGTGGCTGGCAGGAGCTGTAAGGCTGGTCCCAGGAGCATTCTCCCTGGTGCTTTCTTCAGTGGTCACGCTGGGGTAAAGATTGGGCAAAGAAGGGAATTCCTATGCAAGCCTGAATGTTCTCAGCATCTTGGTTACATCCTCTTATGTCATCCTCTTATATGCCCACTAACAGCGCATAAAAGACGAGCTGCATCCCATTTGTTTCACTGCCAGCCATGCGAGAAGCTCCCTGAGCAAGCCTTTCCTGCAAACGCTGAGGCACAGAGCTACCTTCTCAGGCTCCTTGAAACCACCAAGGAAAGTATCATTTCACAGTCAGAGTTCAGTCACATCAAGGGTTTTGCTGTGTAAGTACAGCCAAGAGACTCCAGTCAAAGGCAGCTCTAGGCAACACAGAAGAGCTGCAAATTAAGCTACCAAACTTACTCAGGAGGCCACAGAATATCCCCAAAAGGGCACAGAAGTACTTGAAAGCCGTTAATCCCCACAACCTCTGGGATGCCAGGTTCTGTGCCATTCCTCCCTTGCTATCCAACCAGATTGCAATGTTTATTTTTCTTGAAGTATGTTTCCAACTGTTTTCAACTTGAAAATATTCTCCAAAAACCTCTGCCCTTGCCAGGAGCAAGCGCTTCGGTGCCTGTCAGGATTGGGGCTTAGTGCTCAGCTCCTCGCACTTTCTTGTGCTTCCTTCGTGAAATGGGGAGTTACTGCTTCTTCCCAGCCCTGTTAACCTTGTTTGTTTAGATAGAAAACTTGTTGGGAGAGGAACTGTCTCTCACCATATGTATGTAGAGTACTCAGAACAATCAGGCCTTTGCCTCTCCAGGCACTATCAACGTTTAAGTAAGAAAGCCAAGTGATGATAATTCTTAGACAAAAATGCAGGGAAAATAACCTAAAAATCACCAGAATTGACATAAAACTCTCCAGCAGATGGGGGCCTAGCACTCCCTGAGGGCCCTGCTTATGTGAAGACCAGTTACTTGTAAACATTTATAAATTCTGGCAAATATGTACAGACTTCCACAAAAGTAATTGCATTCTCCTCCTCTTGCATCGGAGGCAGCTGGTGCCATCTGAAATACACCCCAGCCTTACACCGTATCTACACACATGTATATACCTGTAAAATGAGTTCTTGCATCTGCTGATGTGTTGAGGGCAAAGAAAATCCCTCCATGAGAAAGTATTTCTAAGAATCATTATTTTTGAGGTAAGTACCACTTGTGTAGGACGCACAAAGCAAGCATTGCTGTTGGCTCACTCAGATTACTTTAGATCTGTCAGCCAAGGTAAGTCATGCTGCTCATTTACTGGTAGGGGAAATTTAGCTTAACATTTGCCTGACAAAATAATGAAACTCTGTTTTCAAAAATACAAAATGGCAAGTTATAATGTCCCACTCAAGTGTTTCAATTCGTAAGTCATTTATATTATAAAATATAATGGCTGCTGAATACTGTAATAAAATCAGATTCAAATTAACAGAGACTGCAATAAAATCAAATAGCAAATATAACCCTGTCATACTGAAAAACTAAAATATTATAAAAAGAGAATGATCAAAATTATCTTCATTGATAACAATACTCACTAAGTAAAATCAGTCCTTTAAACCGTGTCTGACAACTACACTAGCAAAAAGGAAACCCAAGAGGACCAGAGCTTCAATACACAAAAGCCAAAGAAATTCACCAGGAACAAGACACCCACTTCCCATTTGCTGCTCTGAATGTCCCCTCCCTTGACAGAAACCAGTGGCAATGAGGTTTGCATTAGGAAGGAAACACTGGATAACAACCTGGATAAATTGCTGCAACCAGAGCATGCTCAGCATATTTCTAGAGAATACAGATCGAGCACAAAAGTCACTGTGTAATGTGAGAACAAAATCTCTGCCTTCATGTATTTGGGAATATTAATACATAATCAGGACAGTGGATAAATGCAGACAAGTAGATTCCTCTTGCTACCTAACGGGGTCTGTCTGCAGGCTTTGAATCCCTGTCCCGAGGTGCCTGGAGAAGCCCTCAGCAGTAGGCAGGGCTTCATCATGAAGCTGGGCTGGCAGCCCATCCGCCATGGAGCTGCTGCCAGGGATCGAGCATCTCCTGATGAAGCACACCAAAGGCACAGCCCTATCCAGAACTGTTAAAATTGAGCTTCCCAGCACCCAGCCCTGATTTCACGCATTCACCAGTCTGGCTCCTGCAGATATGCTGTCAGCACTGCACACAACCCACCTGAATAACAGGTTGTTATTTCCATGTTTGCACTCTCAGTCCTTGCATTGCACAGTCCAACCAGGCTGATGATTGTTTGCCAAAGCATTAACTGTGATTTGGAAAGAAGTACCTTGATTACAGAGGCACTGAAGAGCAGTGACAGGAGTTGTACGACAGTGGCATGCTGAAGTGTGAGGCCTAATGGCTGTTTCCTCTTTTCCCATTAAGATGAAGAGGAAACTCACTTGGTGCTTCTAAAGTACAGTTTTGCTTAATTATTCCACCTGATCCCTTCCAAGTGCTATTTGCACACAAACACTGTAGCAGCTAACTGTAAGAGAACAAGCTAGCTGATAAAGGCAGCTATGCAGGTGAGTCTGAAACCTTTCAAGGCAGAAGTTATTTACATGTGGTTTGAAACGAGGCACCTGAGGCTGTGCTGTATACTTGCATCATGTCTGGGTCTAACCTGAAGAGTCCAGATTTCAGGCTCAGCGTGGAGCTTAGCTGCATCTCAGAGAGCAACCCCTCCATGCCTGAGAGCAAACAGACTCCTCAAAGCCAGGGAGAGCATCTCATGCTGTCCCGCTTTGGGTCCAGATCACCCTGGTGAGACACTGTTGGCAAAATGTAGCCGATGAATCTGCAAGTAAAGTGCGCTAAAACTTGCATGCAGCTCTTGGGTGTTATTTAACCTGCTGAGGTAATGAGCTGGTGCAGTGGGAAGGCAGTGGAGGGGAGGGAGGCAAGGGAGGTGAACAACCAATACCCCCCGGGATAGGCACTGTTGGAGAAGGGAACGAGTGCTGAGCTCCTGGAAAAGATGCAGCTGCCAGAGTGGATGGTTTAAGCAGCTCCAGTGCTGCACTCCAAGAATGCAGCACATGAAAAGTGCAGGAAGAGCGGAAAGAAGAGGGATAAGGGGAAGCATAGATAAGAAGGATAGTATAAAGAACAAGGGAAGGACCATGAAGGCAGCGGTAGCCAGAGCAGGAAGACTGGCAGGAATCACACTGATTACTTATTTTATAAGCAGTGTATCGTTCATAGTTATAGACAGTGCTTGTACAGGCAGGCAGCAATGGCTATTGGAAAATTGGTAGTCCAGCTACACAGTAAACAGAACCCTTGAATGAATCACTTGTAACTTACATAATATGTTTTCTGTGTAATAATTCTCTCCTGCATGCCATCATACTAGAAGCTATTTCTTCTAATGCAGGCGATTCTTGGAGTTTGGATTGTGGACTACAAATGCTGTCGCATTCTCCCACCCTCCTTCCCACCTTTGCTTCCAGTCAAACCAGTATATGTGATTTTACAAAATGAGAAACTTACAGACGAGTCAACACCACATTACATTTACATTTTAAGGAGTTTTAGGAGAGCTATACGAGAGTATTGTTCATCTCAGCTTGTTCTATTTAGGAAGGCTTAGAAAAACATTGCAAATGACATGCCTACTCCGACAAAACGCTAGAGGGCTTGGATGCCATCTCGTACTTCGGCAGAACAGTAAATACAAAGAGCCCTACTATGGGAATATGAATATTCACTAGCAATAGAGGGAGGTGAATTGTTATGCAAGTGGCAATATCCCCTGCATACACTAAAATTCCTCTTGCTTCACTCTAATGCACAATGTTCCTTTGCTTTTAGATGGATGCATATGAATATACTTCGTGTCTTTAGCATTTTTATAAAGTCTGACATTAACTGATTTAGCTTTAAAAAAACCCTGAATACCACGTTTTCTTTACTATATTACATTAATCAGCTTGTTATAAACATCTAAGAGAAGACAGTTTTCTACAAGCTTAAATACTTTTTCTGCAGAAAGTAACAGAGTTAAATACAAACAGAAAAGCTTAGGGAGGTGTAAAGTCTTGCATTTGAACCACAAAACTGATGTAATTTAAAGCTGACTTAATACTATCTTAAATCTGATTGTTAAAAGTCTCAATCACAATATTTGTTAAAGTACCTTATAATATTAAAGGTCAGAAAATGGGGCTTGAAATTCCCTGAAAAGTGTGTGAAGGAGATCCATATCCATCTCCAGCTTTGATACTCAACACAGCTATTACCAGGCTTCCAGGGAGAATTTCAATAAAATAGCAACAAAACCCTCCACTAGCAGATCTGCTGGAGGAGTGCCCACAAAAAAACATTGTTTTATCACTTGGATATACTAGGAAAGTTGAGTTTGAATTCAGTCTGCAATCATTGGATGGACTTCACAAACAACTAAACCACTGAGAATGGGCTAATGGAAGAGAATAATCTGGCCAGAGGAAGTAATATAGAAAAAACCCCAACCCAACCCATTACTAAAGTGCATTATAATATCAACTGTTACCACATAGTATGACAAGGCAAATAAGGAATATTTTAACTGAAGCATTTAGCCATTTCTCCTGCTTGCAACAGTCTGAAAATAGGCTCCTATTATTATTGTTACTATTGCTCTTCAGAGTTGCTCAATGAACACTGCATTGAACACATCTCAGCATATTATGTTTGCAACTGTACACAGAGCATATTCCTTTGATAATTCATTACATGCAGTTCAACATTTGCAGTATAGACCAGGCTGGCTAAAGCACAGGATAAAGTTTGTGTTCCCTGACTGGCTAATATAAGCTTATACACAATTTTCATTCACAACAAGTTGCAAAAATACTTTTGTTTAATTTAATCTTGGCTCTATCTTCAGCATTAGATTTTTACAAACCTTCATTTCAATAATTCCCCGGCAACATCATTTTCTCATTGAAAATCAACACACTATCTGCATTTGAAAAATAAAAAAATCTACAGGTGAATTGTGGTGGACTTTAGTCTCTTTATATTTAAGTTAGTAATAAAAATAAGCCCCAAGAAGAGGCTTAAAGTGCCTTATTGTTGTGTTAGGAGATGGCAAGGAAAAACACTTGTATAAACGCATCGAGCCCCAAAGCCACTTATGTGCCATGTTCTGCACACAGTAGCAAAGCATTCAGAAGTGAGGCAGATAATATTCTACAGAGATGCATTAGAATACTTCTCAATTTAAATTTCTCAAGACCTCCATTACAGCAATAAAGCTCACCCCAGTAATTTCACCCTTCTGAATAGGCTGAACATTAACTAAATCAGAATCAAGCCACTGTGAAGTTTAGAGAATAAAAAAAAAAATGAAACAAAGCTGCTATGCAGGAGCAATTTCCAATAGCAAACATAACTTTTCTGTTATTTTTTCCCAAAACTATGACTCAAATACAGGAAAAATTAATGATTAATTAAATTAATGACTGTGGTTTTCACCTGTTGCTTTATTTTGATTTGTACTGTAGTCACTAAAAAGCAATTGTCATTTGATCAAAGGGGACTGCAGACCTTAACTCTGTGATGAATAAATACAGAATACTGGAATTTGATTAGTTGTCCATTAATTCATTTTATTCGGATGCTTGCAATAACGGATATCTGTCTTTCTTAAAACTCCCAGTTCATTTTTTCTGTGCTATTACTGTTTCAATGAGAAATAAATATGTTGACTTTAGACCTAAATTCTGAATTTCAAAATGACATTGACGGGAATATATCACAACAATGCCACTGCTTATCACAGCAGATGTCATTGCCCATGCACAATCTGTGGAGAGAGGGGTCTTCACTTGCCAATCCTATATGGCCCTCTCTAGGCCTTGTTCATATGCCACAATCCTTCACACGAACCCCTCTGTATCACGACCACACCTGTGATGTGGATATGGATATGTTTTTAACAGAATGAAATGTTTGTTTTTCTGCAGATGAATTAGTATTTATTCCAGTGAAAAGAAACTTTTACAGACTTTCAAGAGCCACGTCACTTGACAAATTTTAGAAAAACGAGTATCCTGACACTTATTTTGCAGTTTGAAATTTGGTGGCTTCCATGCAGGAAGAGCACACCGGCACAGCCAGATCAGGCAAACAGAGCTGTGCTACAATCAGAAATGCTAGTTCTTTTTTTCCCAGATCACTTTGTCAATATTCCATTTCTCTTCTAATTTCCATAAGAGTTCTATGATGAGCAAATTAAACCACAATTACTTCAGATACTATTTCAGAAAATGGTACAATACCTTCACTACACCTTTACTATTAGAGATAGACACAAGCCCTTCAGATAGCATGGAGTTATTCTTCCTCTCTTTCTTTCTGTTTTGGTTTTGGTTTTTTTTGCTCTGCACACACATGTATACGTTCCACTATGCAGTAACAAACCGGCTTGCAGAGGAAGAACGTGATCCCTGTGTAGTATGGTCCCTTTTCTGTTAGTGGAAAAGTTATGGCTATGTTCAGCCATTATCTTCCCAGCCTTTAAACAAAACTGGGTTTGCAATAGGCAGGATCAGGCTGCAATATTTCAAAGTAAATTGCTTGATAAGCATTGTAAACATTTCCCCAGCTTTGTGGCTACCGGACTATATATTGTTCAATATGTCCCCCCCTGTCCCCCCCCCATTTGAACGCATGCATTTTAATTATATGAAACAGGCTCATGGTGACAGAGAGTTGTGAAAAACAATTCTGCTCACTGTTTAAGTCAGTAGGTAAGTATTCTCTGACTTCCTATATCTGCTCCATACCAGGCTTTTTGCTATAAATGCCATCAGAATGTGCAACATGAAGTGCTCTTTTTAACATGACAATTATACTTTGCAAAACAAAGGTCCTTTCCTATAAGGTAACATGACCCAGATCCACTAAATTACTTCAATGCCAATATCAGGCATCGAGGTAATTCAGGCAATGGAATTGCAGAATTCTGTTCTCAAAGTACTCCTGAATTCCCCATTTACCTTTTGTAAGATTTATCTCAACCAGGCTGCTCTTGTATAGCCATCCACATATGAGCTGCTTCTCCAAATTCCTTGTAGTCAGTGGAAAGAAAGAGATGCTCCGAGGCTGCAATCCATCTGATCTATTTTAAATGTCTACATTGGAAGGAGATAAATTGTTTCCTGTGTGCAAACATATTTCTCTCCAGTGATTATAAATGGAGCCTAGAAATGTGACACAGAGGTAGCCATCCACATTTGGTTGTCCAAATAGCTGCCCAACAGCTCATTGTGTCAAGAAGAGCAGCCTCTCAGCCTCCTTCCCTTCCTGTCTCATCTTCTCCCAGCTCTGCAGGCCTCCACCTCCCATATTTTAGCTCACCTGACTCCTCTGTGGGCCAGGTCAGGTCATCTACCCGGCAAAAACTGGGGAATTTGTCTGCTGGATTCCTGGCGTAGCTTTCCGTTTCTTCAGCAAGCTGAATCAGTTCATGGAGGGTTCAAGATGTGCCAATGCAACTACATGGGTGGGCACCACTGGAGGAGACTACCTTGACAAGAACAAGCAGCTTAAGAGGTTGTTGACTTAACAGCCTGACTGGTGGTGGACCCACGTTAGCGCCAATACTCGGCCTTCTATCATTCCTCAACATCCTCCCCAGTACCCACTCAGTCCCCTCTTGCCCCACACAGTGCCACAGAGACACCACACAACCATTACAGCTGGCTTAACTGTTTCTCTGGCCAGTTTCATCTCTGTGAACTTATTCCAGAGGGAATGGTTTTGCAAAGAGAGGTTAGAGAGCAAACAGAGAGTTAAATGGGCACAACCTCCAGCTGGGGTTAAAGAGTGATCCATTTGCTCTGGAGCTACAGCACCAGTTGGAACAGAAACAAAATGGGCATCACTGTATCTCCCTCCTGGATATGTCCCACAAGGAAGGGGTGATGGAGATGCTCAGTGGTATGTAGGATTGAGGTCAAAATAACATTACCTGTTCTGACCAATTTTGGCATATTTTCCTGTCTCTACCACTAGAAACTAGAAGATATGCTCCAAATGATTACATACAGATAGCATGGGAAATTGCATACTTCTTGGCAGACCAAGCATCCTGGAAAGTTACACTGAATTTTATTTCACAGAAACGTGCCATCTATACACTTGTTAAAATTCAGCTGAACTATAACTAGCTCTTGCATTAACATTTAGGAGCAGACTTAAATTTTCAGGAAAACACCCCTAAACAGAGGAGAATATTATCTGGTGTTTTCAACATCAGAAAATAGGGCTGAATTAAGAAAACTGTGCTGATAAATATATCTTTCTGTTATATCCTAACTCTGAAATGGGCAGAATTATTCATCTTTGAATGAAACACGGTCACCTCAGCTTTCTTGGATGATTTATTTTAGATGATTACAGATACTTAACCTGCTCTACTGTTATTTTTTTTATCTAGCAGAAAAACAATGTTAGCTATACTTCTCAAAGGGTGTATACATATGCATATATCCATACATACATAAAAATATGCACACATACATATGTATATATATTGCTCAATCAGAAACTGAAAATTTAACTCTTTGGACTCCTAAGTATTTTTAGTTGTATCAACTGTAAAGCTTCAGTTTTCTGGATGACAAAGACTTCATGCATGAATTCAGATCAGATCCACAATTATTAGACAGCATAACCGTTTTGAATGGTTACTCAAATAAGGAGACTAGCTGGGATTCAGATGTAAACAGCCACAGTAACTTTTATTCTGTGTTTTACATATTTTTAAGCTGTACTGTAAGCTACAGTTACTGATGTAATGCTCTGAGTACATCAAGTTCCTCATCCTCCACTGAGACTGAAATAGCTGCCCACCGAGAAACCTTCTGGGGGATAGTAACTTTTGTTTCTTAAATGGTGCCCTAAAAGCAACAACAAAAATTGTTTCTTTTTTTACAAATTTGTAACTGATGTGAGATTTTATTGGAGGCCTGGGAAATTCCCAGGGAATCTGTGTATTTTGGCAGGTCTCTGACTGCCCAGGGAAGCCTGGACAGATTTACAATGCAAAATTTTGCACACTGTTTCTCTTGCAGAAAACACAGAATTTAAGCATTCTCTATCATTGCAGATTCCATTAAAAAAGAAAAATGAAAAACAATTAATGGAAGTTGACTCCTTAAAAAATTAGCTCCTTAAAAGCAGGAACAAAGCAGCTAAAAGACCTTTACATTTGACACACAAAAGTCAAATTATCCTTCTATTTTCCCCAGTTGCTTTACCTGAAGTCTTTCCCTGACCTGGCAAATGCTTCTCCTGTCATAAAGAAAGAAGGTCAGGGTGGGCAACAGGGATAAGCCCAAAGAAGAAAGTCACCATCTTCAGTGACAGCAGTGACTTACACCTGCTAACAGGGTTTCTTGGGAACTGCAGCTTCTCCCTGCTCCTTGAGTTTCACAGGCACTAATTTTGTGCATTATGAGTCACAGAGATGGGAAGTGTGGGCACTGCTCTGTAGCAAAGAGCATGCGGTGGAGCCAGGGTTTTATTCTGCCCAATTCAGCCTCTCTCCTAGGAATTAAACATAAGGGCGGTGGGGGGATAGTAGCCCAAAATCAGAATTTGGAAAGACGCAGACTGTTCATAGAGAGGGAAAGGAAGGTGGGAACTGGCTGAAAAATTACAGTCGGGAGCTTGAAGATTCAAATCTCTGTGTGGCTACATGAGTGTAGGTGCAAACTACTGCAGTTTCTTGGCTTGGCTTTCAAAAGCAGTGAGTTGATGGATGAAAAATCATAACTGAAAGGACAACAAACAGATATAAACGGGTAACAAAGAAAAACCAAACACTCCCAGAGGGGAAGTGGTCTAGAAGAGGAAAAGCAGAGAGATGAGGTGACCTGGGGGTGGAGCTAGAAGTGAGTTAGAGAAAGCTAATATAATAGTAGCAATTGCTCTCACGGATCCTTCCCCAGAAATCATTTGCCAAAACAAACAACTGAAGATCTATTCAGGGGACACGAAACAAAGAGGAAGTGAGGATATGAGTTCTCTATCTCCCACGTTTGAATCAAAAATCAAATGACCAGCAGAGGAGGCCACCTCCCTTGAGAAAGATGTGCAGGTAAGGAGGAAGAACACTATCCCTAGGCAAAGGAAAATAACCCACGCAGATCAGCTGAAAGAAGCTCCTTGCTAGAGTTACAAAGTGGTGAGCTCAGACATTTAACGGTCATGGAAAGAAACTGCAGAATATCATCCAGGACACAACTATCACAAATATACAAGCTATTTTCATGGAACTTTGCCTACAGCTTTAGAACTTCTCAACCTAGTCAGCTTGTAGTTTAGCCTTGCAGGACAAAGCTTAGCAGCATACATTTATTTTCAGTGATTCTCTAGCCCATTCCTAAATAAGCTTTGCCTCATTCCAGTTAAAACTTTAGTACTGATGATTCCTTTTCATTTCCTCCAGCAATTCTAGACTAAGTATCGTGCACACCTGTAAAAATCCATATAAACTAAGTAAGAGCCAAGACAACACAGCATGTGATCTTTTAGCCTCCAGGAGAAAGCAAACTCCAGCTGCCCTTTGGTTCAGATTGAGAGCTACAGCTGGTTCTCATGAAGCACCATCAGAGGTTGACCCTGAGCATGGAAGGACACTCAAAGAACTACCTAAGAAAAACAGATATTGAAGGATAGAAATAGCCTCTAACTCAGCCCAAGGTTCAAGCTGAAGCTAATGCTAGCTGCATCTTAGTAGGCTGATACCTGGGATCCTCTGAACAGCCATCCTTCAATGGGGGAATGGTATCATGTAATTACCTATATCACAAGCAATTGCTCTGAAATAGCATAGTGCTTTCAAAGTGAACTGAATCTTTGTTTAACCATCCTAAAGGTAAATAATGAAATAGTTCATAGAATCATAGAATTATTTGGGTTGGAAAGGTCTTTCAAGATCATTTAGTTCAGCCCCCCTGTCACCAGCAGGGACACCTTCCACTAGACTAGGAAGCTCAAAGCCCCGTCCAACCTGCCTTGAACACTTCTAGGGATGGGGCAACCTGTTCCGGCATCTCACCACCCTCACAGGGAAGAATTTTTTCCTAATGTCTAATAGAAATCTTCCTTTTTTCAGCTTAAAGCCATTTCCCTTTGTCCTATCACTCCATGCCCTTGTAAAAAGTCCCTCTCCAGATTTCTTGTAGCCTCACTTTAGGTATTGGAAGGCTGTTACAAGGTCTCCCTGGAGCCTTCTCTTTTCAGATAAAGCTGGATGAACTTTCTGAAACTCTGAAGCAACAAAAACTTGAAGTACTTGGGTACTTCCTTAGCAAGACTGCTTTATAATACTGATTAATTGATATTTGTTAGGCAAAAATAGCCTGTGTGTGAGAGAAAGAGCGAGAGAGCGACTAACTTCCCCTCCAGCCCTTTGTTATCCATTTCTAGATCTGCAGCCACTGCAAGCACAGCATCTCCTGTCCGCTCCTATACCTTCCTGACTCCATACAGGATATCCACCCCCGGGCAGCCTTCTTTCCTGAAATAAACTGTTTCAAGATTCCTGAATTTATTTTATCAGCCTATAAAATGCATTTCTGCAAACAATGTACTATCCAAAGGCAGGCACAATCAGATACACCATAACATCTATTTGGTACCAGGAAAAGAAACGTGCAGAAACCTACATTTAAGTAAACATCAGAATAAGCGAGGCTGAAAAGCAGAGTATGAATATATATATATATATATATATATATATATATAAACCTAACGTGTAGTTTGTCTCTTGCTTGTCTCAAGTTTGAGTCTTGATTAACCTGCATGAGGAGCCATCAGGGGAGGTTTAGATTGGATCTGAGGAAGAAATTCTTTACTGTGAGGGTGGTGGGGCCCTGGAATGGGTTGCCCAGGGAAGTTGTGAATGCTTCATCCCTGGAGGCGTTCAAGGGGGGGTTGGACATAGCCTTGGATGGCATGGTTTAGTGGGAGGTGTCCATGCCCATGGCGGGGGGGTTGGAACTCGATGATCTTGAGGTCCTTTCCAGCCCTTGCTATTCTGTGATTCTGTGATCATTGACAAAATATGGAACTATACTCCTAAATTTGGAATTTAACATTAAGCAGTGTGAGCACCCTTCTAGTGATCAAGCCACTGCTCTGACATTTCTCCAATCAGTTTAACCTGTTTATCTCTTACAGTTTTCAGTTTACCTAAGACCACCTTGTCAGCCTTCTTCTTAATCTCCTAGAGAAGTTTTGTCAGCCACACTGAGCTTGTGCATTGCCATCCCAGCAGGGCCTTGCAGGGCGGCCTTACGCAAGTATCAAACTCAGCTTCTACACTGGGATAAATTGCCACTAATCACTTAGTGCTCACAGATGGATTACAAGAATTAAATAGTTAAGGCTTTCATAGTGTTTTCAATGTATCTATGGCACTACAACACTCACAGAACATCACAGAAATGCCTTCTCCAATAAAAAGCAATCATGCTCATGTTTACAAGAAGTTCCCACAAGCATTCCTCTCATCTTCCTATTTTAATGTATTCAGCATCTCTAGTTACACTGCAAGGCAACATCTCCTTTCTGGATTAAAGAAAAAAAGGAAAAAAGCTAAGACGAAAAAAGGTTTGTATGTCTGCAGTCATACCTACAGCCTCCAACAGCTCAGTGACTAATTACCTTCGTTGTATCTAACGAGGGGTATGCTGGATATGGCTGATGAAAAACCATTTATAGAAAGCTTAAAATATGTAGCAGAATCAACTGCATTTTTGCGCTGTTCTTATATATATTTCAGCAGCATAAATGCAAGAAACAATATCATTTAAAGTACACATGATTAGTGTGTTCTCTTCATCTACTTGAAGTGATAGATCACTTAAGCTCTGTGAGTCCGTTGAAAATGCAAAGTCTTAAAGTTGCTACCCATTAACCTCAGGGACAGTAAAATTTAGAGTGCTGGAAGGAGCATGAATACAGATTCTGTTTTTCTAGTTTGCTTAACTTCTGAAAATATCTTTTTAATGTCACATCTTTTTGCACAAGCAGATACAAAAACATTTGTAAAAGTAATCTTTTGTATTAAGATACTAAAAACATATCAACCAGACAATACAAATCACGGCTGGGAAACATCCTTCTGTCATAAAAAAAGAAGCCCAAAAAATGATTTATTCTGACAGTTTCTGAGGATCTTTGATATCAAAGTATCTTTATGAGACACTGACAGTCATCAAGTGGATGTTTGTCAAAGTACATTTTCCAGATGTCTAAATAAAACTGGTTTACTTTGATGAGTTTTATACTGATAGCTGAAGGTAGAATACAGGCATTGCTTCTACTTGCAGCTCTTTACTTCAATGGCTTGCAAATTTGCTTTAATGCTCCATCTATTTTTGCTGTGGTTTTTGACAATTAATTATTAAAATCATCATAAAATGCTGAAAACCTTCACTGTATTTTTAAGAGGAAAAAAATTAAGCAAACTCCTCTGGCTTGCACACTTTATTACAGTAGAGGTAGCAATTGTGAGGTTGGGATGGCACAAGGTGGTCACAGCAGAAGACAACCCCCAGGGCATATAAGAGGGTGTTTAATGATGTTCCTTTGAAATACAGGGAAGCCCTGGCACTGATTTCAACTGGAGCAGGATAAGCTTCTCTGAGAAAGGCTTTAACCAGGCTGATCAGCTGTCTCACACACCACACCCCTGTGTGTCAAAAAGCTGGGAGGCTGGCACACCTGCATTGACACCCACTTGCATCCTACATGTGTTTTGGATGCACAGAAGACCTCCACAGGGTCCATAGATGACCTTCCTGCCTGTCCCCTTTAATCCCATTTGCTTGTAAATACAATATTTTTTTTTTAATTCACAATACACATTATGAAAAGTAACCTTCTTCTGAGATCTTTTATGTTTTGGGTAGTTCACAAGTTCCTTTCTTACAGAGCTTTAATAAAACACATTTGTTTTAAAACCTAGTGGAAGACATAGCTGTACAGAGAAAAGCTATTTACAAAGGTACCAAACTGTGTTATCAATAGTTACATCTCACAAGCTAATCCAAATAATTTAAAAAAGAAGGTTCGTGTGCCTAACATTTTTCATAAATATTTATCTCAGTTTATATAAACCAGGATTTAGGGGATGGAAAAAAGTGAAGCTATCGCCATGTGGTGACATTTTTACTCTGTTTTCTCTGTATTTATAATTTAACTGATGAGGATAAATTGACCTATTCTTCATTAGTAGCCAGTCAGAACAAAATAATTTGGCTGCTAAGTACAGGCTGAAATGTAAATAACCCTGCAAAATGCCTGAGGAAATTAACTAGAGTAGCAGCACTAAAACCAAGGGACTACAAAGAGTTCTCTACCTGTAAGGAAAGCATGAGATAACTGTGTGAGTGTTGATGGACCCGTGGTATCACTCACCCACACCAGAGAGGCCCTTCTCACCCAACAAGCAGAAGGCAGAGAGTTTCTTTGCACCCTGATGCTACAACCAACTCCTCATCCACACTGCACTTCACAAAGACATGCTTGCAGAGCCCTGCACAGACAGGGGATTTTACCTAAACACCATTCCTGAACAGATAAAACAGTGGTCCTATTCTAGGTGAGATGCCAAAGACCTCTACAGCTTAAGCCTGTGCGCTGGTGCAGCCTTGGCTGGAGAGCTGCCCCAGTTCCACCATGCCCAGAGACAGGGGGAGACAGTAACATGCACATCCATGGATGCATGAAGAATAGCAGAGTGCCTGTAAAGACACACATATGACCCCAAATATTCACATGTGGGGATAACACCTGCATTTCAAATACTGTGAGACAAGGTGTTTTCCCTAATCACACGTACTTTGGAAAGTATTAATGGTAAATCAGGAATGTCCAAGTACCAGAGAATAATAAAACCTAACTCCAAAGATTTTTTTAGTAGAAACAGAGATGAATAATATTGAATCGCAATTAGCTTATGAGATATTAATTTACAAAGTAATTTTTGTGCTTGTTCTGCTGAAGCAACAGTTGTATTAGGAAGTGATGCAGTGTTTAAAGTTACAAAGAAGTATTTTACCTAGAGAAGCTGCAAAGCCGAGTGGAAAGGGTGTTGTTAAGATCCATTTTTAATCAGATAAAATTTAACAAAAAAATTACTCTCTTTTCATTTGGCACAGGATCTAGTCCAGAGCATTATCAGTTATCTGCGTCGCCTGGAAGGAACTCTGGGTAAGTCACAGGAAAAAGGTGGGAGCATTGTCGTGGTTTCCTGATGGCCAGAACACTACAGTATTGTTTTGTTTTGTTTTCCTTTCTTTATTTAATTTTTTTCTTTTTTTTATGAAAGGGGTTATCACATCATGTCATAATTATTCCTGCAACATCCTCTTTCCATACAGGAGCCGATGCACTATTTATTGACTTTGAAGACTGTATCAATAGACATGTGCAACTCACCACTGTTACGGCTAAAAAACAAAGGCTAATCACCCAGTAGTGTAGCTTTTTAAAAGATGATTTTGGTGCAGCATTGTCTACTGTTTCTGTTTTATATAGTTTTATGATTTAAAGTACCAACTATTCCACTTTTCAGTCAAGATGCATGTTACCTGTTTTACTGAAGCACAGAATCCTATCATTTAGCTAGAAAAGAGCTGAGGTATTTATCAGTGAATTAAATGCCTCCTGTAGAGGTCCAGGAAACCTAATAGGCATATTGGTTTTAAACAAGCTCTGAGCAAAGATACAGACAGCACCATTCACTAAACCTGAAAAGATACAGGGAAGGAATAAGCAGTGCATATTATATACACTAATTTTTGGTAGTGTTAGGGGTCCCCCCCGCCATTATTTGTAGAGGATATATAAAGCTAAAATATTACGTTAACACTTCAAGACACATTCTCTTTTAACAACATCAATGAATTACTGTCTCAGGCTGAAGAGGCCAGGTAGGCTTTGTTTCCTGTTTTATAAGACTGAAGCATAGGAAGAATCCATGTGATTCAATAGTGTTTCAATATTTTATTGTTGAATTGCAATATATGACGAAGACTGCTGCTCTGAGTGGGGGAGAGATCCAACACTTCAAGAATATAACAGATCCAACATTCGACATATTCCTTTAATGTGTGAAAAACTGCCTTGTTAGTGAGAACAGATTCAATATTTCAGTGCAGTATGAACATTATGGCCAAGATATTTAAATCTGACTGCTGCTACTTACATTACTAAATCTGAATTAGACACTTTAAATGAAAGTAGTCTGATTAAAAATAAATAAATAATAACCCACACACACCCAAACAGAACACCACAAAACCAGCTAGGAAATTAACATGATCCAGAGGTGGCTTACAGGAGGAGGGTAAAAGCCAAGAGGCGTATAGAGCAACAGATCACCAACCGTGATCAACAGGCTGAAGGCTTAAGTAGGCGTGCCTGAACGTGACCACTGGGACACAATTTCTGTAAAACCTCCTGCTCTTTCTTTAGCATTCTAAGGGCCATGACAGGATTACAGGGATGATGCTGTGGCATCTCCCGCATGTTCTCTCATTTGAAGGGAGGGTAACAACAAAATCAGACAAACTTAGAATAGAATATGCTCTTACGATATGCATTTATAAATAACATGCAATATGTATCTGGGAAGATATTAGTAGGAAATATCAGTTACAGTCCAGAAATCTCAGACTGAATCTTAAATGTGAAAAATAAGGCCGTGTGAATAACCAGGGTTATCAGGTGTATTTATTGTTTTTCCAGGTTCCAAAGCAGTGCTTTTTATCTAATGGATTGTTACCTCTTTGTAAAGATATTTTCTTATTTTTTGTCAGCTAACCTCTGTTCATCATAGTGTTAGGTAACCTTTGTCTTACAGAGCTCTTGCAGCAGAAATGCCTGTAAGTCATTCCTTCAAGGAACACTGTTTTCAAATCTAGTCCTCTAAACATAAGCCATTCTAGCTACATTACCCCGGGGTTCAGACCCAGACAATGAGTTATGATCATCCAACTTGCGTCTGTACATCAGTCAAGCAGTAACTGACTGGATGTAGGCTGTTAGCCTACCACAAATTCCAGGTAAGGCACATTATCGAAACTGCTAACACAAAGCATTTAAGACTGGTATGTTTTATTCCATGTTGTGAGGGTTAGGAGTATGTAGGGTCAGTCATGTCCTAAGATCTCTGCTAAAACTGCCATTCCCTCCTAAAAAGAAGCAGCTGAATTTGAAATGTTCCTCTGTGGCAGGCCCCTTTCTTGTTTCAATTGGTCAGCTGTACATTTCCTATTTAATCACACAAGCGTAGCATCAGCATTTATCAACTCTGCTGATGCAGGCTAAGACAAGCATGTTTAACAGCCACACACCCAGAATTTTCCTCAATTCTTTGTATGTTTTAGGAGACTAATTTTAAAACTAACAGAACATTACTGTCACAGGGCAACAGGAATGGTTTTGTCATGTATTTCCCACATCCAAATGAACAGGTGGTGTTCCACCTGGAAAATGCTGAGTGATGATTAGCAATCAGGAGAGTTTACCCTAATATTTATGGAGATTATGACAGCTCTCAAGATAGAAAAGTCCTGTGGGAATGGAGCATAGGAAGAGCCCACCACAGGGAGAAGGGTTAAGCTGGATCATGCCCAAGACAAAAAGCTTGCACTAACACTTCTGTGTAGCGTTATTTTAAATACATGCGCTAATAAACACAATAGACTGTAGAAAATGTGTGCACCTGTGAGGGAATTACATTTATTATCTGAGTGAGCTTCAGCCTGCACTCAATTCTGAGAACAAAAATAAACATTTGCTGAAATTACTAAAGAATGAAAGCTATTTTCGGGATCTTCCTCCTGAACTTTTAAGGCAAAGCTAATAGATAGAAGAAAAAAAAAATGTCCAGATTGTGTTATTCAGTGTAGCAAGGAGCTGCCTGTATCTGAGTCATGTTAAGCTCGTGGTACTTCTAGTCTTGGTTTCCAAGGCCAAAAAGATCAAGCACTGCCTCAGTCAACAAGTAATGGCCAACACTTTTTTTCAGCATGTGAAAACAGAGTGGTCAGGAGACACTTCTTTTTTCTGCCATCAGCAGTTTTGCCGAAAACACTGCACAGGGTAGTTCACACTCCCATAAGAATTCTCTGTTATCACAGGCACACACAGATTTCCATACAAAGATAAATCATTCTTGAACTATATAAATCAGCTTTGCATTTCTTTCATGTTACCAATTAGGGTTACGGAGCCGGAGAAGGGCTGGTTTAAAAACACTCCATTCCCAGGAGGATCCCATCAGCACCAGGCAGTTTCAAGTTTGGAAAGTGCAGAGTTCAACAGAAAATGTAGAAAAAGACAACCAAAGTTTGGGGATGTGCAAACTGCTCAGAGAGTTACAATAACATAAATTAAACAATTACAAAGGATTGCCACATGTGGCAGGTGATATGCAGCCAACTAGGCTGTTAACTGTCATGAAGGGTAAGCTATCGCAGGGA
Source organism: Amazona ochrocephala (assembly GCA_039720435.1). Taxonomy (NCBI): domain Eukaryota; kingdom Metazoa; phylum Chordata; class Aves; order Psittaciformes; family Psittacidae; genus Amazona; species Amazona ochrocephala. The sequence goes on from CM077879.1 coordinate 17,172,120, forward strand.
GTGATGTAGAAAGAATCGTCTCTGATATTCTGGAACAACTATAAGAACCAAATCCAAATTCAAAAGGAAAATGGGAGAATGGAGTCATATCTACCTATCAAAACTGAGACAAAAGATACCTAAAAAGAGAGAAAAAGACCTCTAACACATGCTGGGCTGAGCTCTTTAGAATAAGGCAAATCTCAGCAAAGGCAAGAGATTACACCACTGCATGGGCAGCTGCAAGAAGGAAGGCTCTTCATTCTCTGGCAGCTTTAGAAGCCCATTAAAGCTGTACGCTCATATTTTCTCGTCTCTTTTGACACTGAATTAAACATTTTTTGCAGTCTGAATCAAAAGCTCTGAATTGCAAGATGAAGGACATTATCAGAGGTATCTGACTGCTCCATTCATAGTACAGGTGAATAGTCGTGCAATTTCCCAGGATCTAACTCCCAGTCACTCAGTCTGGCAAAGCTGCTCCTTGTGAAAGTTGTTCCCTTTCCCATGGGAATTCAAGAAAATTTAAACTCTATCAGAAAATAAGAGGAACACAAAAGCCCTCAACATCTTTTCATTTCCAGAACTCCCAAAACAAGTAAATTTGAAGTATTTTTAGAGCCAAAGCAGTGCCAAAGACATCGAGTTCGGAAACCACTGTGTAGTTAAGGGGAAAAGGAAATGAAACACAGAAAGGAAAGGGGATGTAAAAAGACAACACGGGTTCAGTCAGGGACCTATCAATCACCAGCTAGCACTGAAGCAGCCTATGCATTGACAGCTACTAAGGAATCAGCTTTTGCGAACCAAAGGTGAGAGAAATCAAGAAACAACTAAAAATATATTGAGAAAAAAGAGGGAAAGAGCTTTCAAAGGCCAGGCTTTACTTCTAAAAAGAAATAAGGTAGATCTGGAGGAATCCTTTACTACAGAAACTGACAAAGCAAAGGGCTTGTATGGCCAGACATCAAGCAGTATACGCTCATAAACTGTTAATGCACGAGGGAGTCCCTCAAAACGTAACACAGTTCTCAGATTTAACCCAATAATAAATTTTGGCCATTGGTATTCTTAGCCCTCTGCTGTTTGCTGTTCTAGCAACACGTGCTCGTAGTTCTGGCAGCAATTCATGCTCTAAGTACTCACTGCAATCAGAATCCTGCAGAATTACTGACCTTAGTCGAAACATCATGCCTAATGCTGTGTTGTTACACTTTGTTGTGTCACTCTTGTTATTTGTATGGAGGGTTGGAGTAGACACAGTGCACAGAAATAGTATCTTCTGAGAGAAGAAATGCAAACTGCAGGCATTGCACATGCTCTGAAAAGCCTAACAAACCTGATGCTTCAGGATGTGGCATTCCTCTGATCTGACCATGCCACCAGCACATCTGACATGTTCAAGCCAACATTGTGTTCTGCCTTAGTGAGACAAATCTGTCCTGCACCCTGGAGTCCTCCAACTTTGAGTCTCTTAGCACCAACCTGTCTTTCCTCTGCTACTTCCCTTCTGCCATCAAGTCCATCTCAGGGGAGTGAAGGATGAAATCTCTTGGACTTCTTATGCAAAGGGCACATGGACGCTGCTAAAATGTTTTTAAGCTAAATAAATAATAATTAAAACTTTTGGCCAGGAGCAAGCTCTCGTATTTTCAGAGTCATTTCTGACAGCATGACCTGTCTCACAGAAGGACTCTGCTAAAGTTGCTGCCTTTCAGAGAAGAAGTTACTAGACAGCTCCCAGCGGCAGCAAAACCCGGGGACTGCCCCAGCTGTACGACCTCCAACTGCACAGCTGCCCATACAGTTCACTGTACGACTCTCTGCTGGTGTGTTAGAGAGAACTTCCTTTCCTTGCTATTAGGTTTTCCACGCAGTTTTCTGCACTACAGCCCATTCCTATGGGGCTTCATAAGAAAAAAATACATAACCTCTTGGTACTGCAATGAATCCTTAGCAGATCTGACTTTAGCTTTTTAAAGCTCCTCTATCTGATCATGTCAACAAGCCTCTTCCTTATCAGCCTGCTTCATGCAACATCTCACCTTTTCCCAGCCTCACTTCTGCAACCATCCACTTGGAGCCTTCCTTTCCTCTTTTGAGTTGTGCCAGTGACCAGGAAGGGAAGCTGGCAAGCGAGCGTGTAACCACCACAAAGCAGGAAGAAAGCAACAATGGGTATGAAATCCACCCGTCCAGCTAAGTTACAAAACCATATTGTTAACCATCCTGGCTCCCTGACCCCATTTAAGTTCCTTTATGAGGAAAGAACAAACTAACTGTTTCCATCCGTGGCAGGGAAGGAAGAGAGAGATATCATTGTTGTTCTGACACTTGGGAAGTGCTCAGATACAATGGCAATGAATGTTAATACAAGATCCTAGACAGGCAGATTAGGATATTCTCCAAAAATGGTTTCATTGTAAGAGAGAGATATGCCAGTTCATCAATGAGCTCTTGTCAGGGGCACCAAAACAGTTGGACAGGCTGAAGAAAGAAGCCTGTAATTTGTATGTTACAGATTCACTGCTAGCTTTGAGAGCTTCACTCCTTCCATTCACCCAGTCATACAACTTAATGCTTATTTTTGCTGATTCCAGCTGAAACAATATATTGTTTTGTGAACAAAGGGGCACAGAATGGGGAAAGTCTTCTAAAAGCTCAAGTATAAAAAAAAATATAGAAAAAGTTATCTTCACTGTAGTAATCTGTGCTGAAAAAAACCCAACACTTGGGCCCCAGATTTACAATGAAGTCAGGCACCAACAGACTTGTGTCTGGGTGCAGAGCTTCTCAAAGGTAGATCACTTCATAGGTAAAGGTCTATGAGAATATAACATGCAACCCCATCCCAAACTGATCTGTCAAAAAATGTTATGCAGGAGAGAATGTTTTGAGGCTTAATTTTCTACTGAAATATAACCTTCTGAATGGGAACATGATGCAAGATGGATGGAAGGAATATAAGAGAATTTACCCACTTCCTTCATACTTTTATCTGAGGAGATCTATTTTTCTTAACATTTCATGCAATGTAGAAGGCTTACATGCTTGTGCTAGCTTGTGACACCCTAAAAAACGAAACTGCAAAGCCTCTTCTGACATGCCAGTCTGTGAGAGCACTGACATGCGAGAAAGTGTTCAGTCTATAGATGCTCTTTCTGAGTTTCCCTGCAAATCTCACTATCTTTGAGAATTTAAGCAGATAATGTCTGGCAGTTCAACTCAGGCGGCCAGGCCTTTTTATCATTCTTTCCTTTTTTTTTGGTGGTGGTGGCGATGATCTTTTTAAGGCTTTATTATTTTTATCAATTAGCAAACAAACTTGGAAGCTGCAGTTAGAGCTAATGAACTTCAGGGGATCTCTGCTGAGGTCTCTGAGCCTGCATATTAGGACACAAGTAGAGGACAATGAACCAGTTTATGGTAATACAAACACTACACAATGGAGGTAGTGTTAAAATATGACAATGAAACCAAACAAATTTGAAACAGAAGATACGCCAACCCCTGCAAGGCAAATAAAAGGCTGCCAACAGGGAGTTTGCTCTTCCTAGTTACCTTTTATGAAGCCCTTGCAAGCACTCCTGCAGGTCAACCAGTCCCAGAAAATCCCTCGCAGAAATGCACCACAAACAGATTTTTTTTTAAAAGAAGGATTAATGTATTTTCACTGCCAGGTAGAAAATACAGTGCGAAGTTGAACACTACATGATAAACAGTGCTTTTTTTTAAAAAAAAAAAAAAAAAAAAGAAAAAGAGAGAGAAAAAAAGTTTCTTCTGTTTCTAGCACTACTGGCAAGGAATTCTGCTTTCCTGCTTTTTTATTTTTTATATAGCTGACAGTATTATTTTTAACTCAAATTCCAAATGTGAATCTTAGACAAAATCAGATGGGGAGTGTGTATGGAGAAGTGATAACAGAATTTTCTAGGGCTTTAGTTTTGTGCATTTTCAACTGCTCCACACTCTCCTAAGTGATACCGGATTCAACTCCAAGAAACTCACAGAACCTAAACCCAGACTTTTTATAGAATGTGCATTCAGTTGTTCCATTTGGCAATATTCTCCTGTTGAGAACACACTGCCTATTCTATTTCAGTAAGTATAAGTAAGAAAGAACTGCCACTTTCTGGCTGCAGACCATCCTAGAAGTTTACAGTGGCTTGCTTGCTTTCATCCATGTATTATTTTCTTAGATACTTGCGGGGGGAGGGGGGTAGAAGAGGATACTGTATTATTATCTATTTTACAATTATTTACAGCTATAACATATGAGACATATTTATAGAATTTGTTCTTCACCTTCTCCTCTCTGTATTAGAGCTAGTGGAAAATGGTTAAGTAACGTATTTCAAGCCATGTATCAGTTTTTGCCTCTGTATAAACCTGCTGGTTACACAAGCCAATGTACACACTCATGACTAAATTACACTCCTGAAAAAAAACAAGAATTCCTCTATTAGGCATCACCAGGTGACTCTTCTTAACCTATCTGTTAAGTCATAGAATCATAGACTGGTTTGGGGTGGAAGGGACCTTCAAGATCATATAGTTCCAACGCCCTGCCAGAGACCAGAACATTTTTCATTAGAAAGTGGTGTCTCACCACTCTCATAGTGAAGAATTTATTCCTAACATCTAATCTAAATCTATACTTTTTCAGTTTAAAGCCATTTACCCCTTGTCCTATCCCCACATGCCCTTGTAAAAGTCCTTGTCTGGATTTCTAGGCCCCTTCAGGTGTGCTATGAGGTCTACTTGGAGCTTTCTCCTTTCCAGGCTGAACAACCCCTTCTCAAAGTAAAAAAAGATTCACTTACAGCCTTAAGCATTAGTTAGAGAGCATCAAAGCTGACTAATCTAAATAGCATCTATCAACTATCTTTACTCTTACTGCCTAAAAAAATAAGAGCCTCCAGGCTGTTTTAAAAACAAAGCTGTTACGTTGCCAATATTTTCCTAACTCTGCTAGCTGGCCCACAGTATTATTCAGTTTGAATCTGTTTTTTCATGGTGTTCCATGACGGTTTATGCCAGTCTGTCTTTTCCTGATCTCTCTTTCCAGGCAGCCTAGCCAAGCAATGCAGAAGAGATGGCACTGTATCTCCATGTTTGTACCCACACGGCCAGGACGATTAAAGCTAGCTTTAGGGTCTACTTCAGTTCTCAGAGCTTTGCTGGCATTCGTGTAAGTGAAATGACTCTGGCTAGTTTATACAGCTATTGTGCACAAAGTTTAGAATTTTGTTCATTTACTAAACCAACAATTGTGGAAATGATTTAAAAAAAAAAAAAAATGAAAAAAAGGAAACTTCACAGCTATTTCAGTGTTTCATCTTTGTTCACAGTTTGCAAATAAAAGCCTAGAATGGTTGCTACTATAAAAGCAAACAGACGGTTGAGTAAATATTTTGGGGTTTATATGCTGAAATACATAAACTCTTTTTTATCAGTGCATTTTATGGATTAAAAAGTAGCATCAGTTGTGTGCACACAGATATTAGCTATTGGTGAAGCATTTATTCCTGACGGCATTATCTTTTTTTTTTCCCCTCTTTTTTTCCTATTTTTCCCCTCCAGTTAAGCAGCTTTTCTCCTCTGAAGATCACTAGATCACCAGACAGCAATCCACTCGCAAGCATGATCAAAAGATGCCCTAGATAAAAGATCTGGGTTATGATTCACAACATGTGCAATGGATGTTGTTCAGGACATTCTTGACTGATACCACTGTACTGCATATTCATTTGCAACATCGATACACGATGATTATGATGATTGTCAGTAATAATTTTCTTATTTTGCTATTATTTAAAAAAATCTACAACAAAATTAACATCAAAGGCGGAAAACTTAGAATTGTGAATATACCGGTAATTTGGGTGCTGCTCCAGAAAGCTTATAAAATGATCCGGAGGGGTACAATATTTATTTGTGAGCTTCATGAGCAAAACTACAGCCCTGTATTATTAACAACCTTTCCTGGTACAGAGGACCATAAGGGTTAGGTCAGGGTATGGCATTGTGCAGGTCTAGCTGTTGGCCTGAAAGCAGGTTGATAAAGAAAGGGTGCTGCTCAACAAAGGAAAGACAAGCAGCATGGCCCAGATCTAGTATTAACAACCAAATTCAAAACCAGGTGAAATTTGCATCAAGGAGTCTTTTGGTCATGGCCAGATTGCCTCTAGTGGTCCTGCCCATTAAACTTGAATATGATCTGTGATAGATCACAGCAAGTTACAGGCACTGATTCAGTCTGCCTGGCACATGAGCCACAGGTTTCAGAATAGACTGAATCAACTGCCAGGTCTGTCCCACATTACTCCAGAAAAACCTGCATTAGCAAGAAGGGCAGTAAACAGGTAAATATTCATTATTTCATCTGCATGAACAAATGGTTTGCCAGTTCAGCGCAAGGGAAGAAATGCAAAGGCGACATTTCAGCCAGGCATTCTGAGTGAGGGTTGATCTAACTTTGCATTCAGTCACATAATTTATTACAATACAGTACAAGATACATCATTATGAAAGTGTTCATTGGGTCTGGATTAGAAGTGCAAGAATTATTTGTAGAAGAGAGAGAAGACTTTCTGTAGGCCTTGTAGTTCTAGATTGTAAAGTACCAATTAAGTAAGAAAAAAAAATATATATATATTTAAATTAAAGATTTTAACTATGCTTTCAGACTTTTTTCCATTCCGTTTTTCTTTTTCAAAAGCAAACAAACCCCACCTCTTTGCTCTGCAAATGAATTGTTATAAATCTAGAATCATTCCAAGTGATTCTGTAAATCACTTTGGCATGACATGTTATAGCAATAACCAGAAACAAAAGGAATGTCACAGAGACAGAAAAGTCACTACAGTCTTTTCCTTAACTCACGAGCAGAATTTCAATAAGAAGATTTTACACTTCCTATGTACCCCTGTCCAGATCACAAACAGCTGAGTCAGGCCTGTGGCACTGTTCTGCAGGGCCTCTTTTTAAAGAGCAAACAAAGAAAACCCAACTCAAAAACCCAAACCGAATGTAGTAACATCGTGATATGAAACTATGTTTTGCAAATCATAACAACAAGGACTTAAGACATGTTTTGATGAAGATGTACTAATGTGCCTTCAGCTTTTAATTACTGACACTTTTTAAAGAGTGCCAACAGTCCAAGGAGAGGTTAGTTAATGTCATAGATTGACATTGCAAGTACAATCATAGAATCATAGAATCATAGAATAGTTAGGGTTGGAAAGGACCTCAAGATCATCGAGTTCCAACCCCCCTGCCATGGCCAGGGACACCTCCCACTAAACCATGCCATCCAAGGCTATGTCCAACCCCACCTTGAACACCGCCAGGGATGAAGCATCCACAACCTCCCCGGGCAACCCGTTCCAGGGCCTCACCACCCTCACAGGAAAGAATTTCTTCCTCATATCCAATCTAAACTTCCCCTGTTTAAGTTTAAACCCATTACCCCTTGTCCTCTCACCACAGTCCCTAATGAAGAGTCCCTCCCCAGCATCCCTATAGGCCCCCTTCGGGTATTGGAAGGCTGCTATGAGGTCTCCATGCAGCCTTCTCTTCTCCAGGCTGAACAGCCCCAATTTTCTCAGCCTATCTTCATACGGGAGGTGCTCCAGTCCCCTGATCATCCTCGTGGCCCTCCTCTGCACTTGTTCTAACAGTTCCGTGTCCTTTTTATGTTGAGGACACCAGAACTGCACACAATACTAATCTTAAAAGTCAAGAATTCTTAAACTGGACAAATCACACAAGTTAATGATTTCCATGAATTTTCCTGAATCACATCTCAAGAATACACAGCTCACTGGCCCTCTCCCTTTCAAAAGCAACTGGGTATCACAGTATATGGTTAACCGTGGGTCCTACATGTATAAGAAGAAAAAAAAGCCTTTGGGGATGGTTTAAAAAGGAAAAGTGAGATGCAAACAGAAATATTAGATCTAGTCTGAAGAATAGCACAAAAAACCCAAAACGTTAAAAGTACATGCATTTTAAAGAGATCACGTTGTGAGAATTGCATCTGAGATGAAAAAAAATCCTAGATGCTAAAATTTTATGTATACCTAGTTAAATATTACCAATTATTACACACAAGTTTGTGTATAGTGAAGATGGTAACAAAAGTGATTCAAAAATGCAGCCTTACAAAAGGAATATGATAAGTACTAAAATTTACATGAAATTTGGTACTTGATTTCAGAAAAAAAGCCCATCCAAACTCAGTTCCAGCAAGACCAAGTAATGAAAAATGAAAATATTCAGCTCTGAAAATATACAATAGTTCAGATCTGTAATTTGTGTTATTTAATTCTTTCATATTGTGTCTATTTCATTAGCTGTATTCCAGTAGATTAAATTTTGATTTTTCAAAAGCTTTGCAGTGTTTTTTTGATTCTGTGAGTTCCTTCAGACTCCCTACAGCAGCACTAAAATTTAACCATTTCTTATTACTAACCTAAAGAGAAGTTGGCCTAATTTATATTGGTAATTGATTATAATTGATGCATTAGTTAACATGACACTGTGTTGATGTTGGCTCCAAAGATTTATACAAAAAACTGAACAGAAAACATGAATGATAGATAGGCTTTTCTAAGACATTTGTTTTGCTTAGTTGTTTTCCTGTGAACCACTGCATTTAAAATATGCAAGATGCCTAATGGAAGAACAACTTAACAGGCAAAGATATAACAGGACTGGGGAGTTGAGATGTATTCCGTAAGGATGTGGTGTCTGTTCCCAGTATGACAAACAACATGGGGACACAATGTGATGGAAAAGAGAAGAAGGCACCAAAGGAGAGATGAAGCAAGAGAACTTGTGAAAACTGAGACACATTGAACGAAGGCATAATTTGGAGGAACTTCAAAGCAATCTATGAGACTCTGCAGACATCACCATCTGCCACATACTTCTAAAGATTTGAGCTCTCAAGGGCCTACTTTCTGCAAGACATGAACATCTTCACAGAAGAGATTAGAGATACATCATGAGCTATCTCATCCTGACCATTTATCATGATAAACCTGCCAAGTGCATTAAATTTGCATAAAAGGATGTGGTCGCCTTTAATAAGCTACCTATTTCTTGATTTCTCAGTGACAAAAAATGAATTGAAACACATTTAGGAAGAGCGCTGCAACTAATCATTGAGTGAACAGTCTTTCACAGAATTGCCACACTACAATCTAGCTCCAAGATTTTGTAAATGTGCTTTTCCATTCAAAGTTTAGGTTGTCAGCTATTACAACACTGTGCGTCTCCCTAAATGAACAAGAAATACCAACTTAAACTTGTGAAAAATAAATCTCTCTTACAATGTCACTTAAAAAGGAAAAACCCACAGCAGTAGTATTTTGAATGATAATCAGTGGTGGAATTATCTGTATTCATTGCAATTCCCTGTATCAGCAATGGAGGTTCTGGGTGAAACTTCAACTAATTTTGCTTTTATTTAAGTTTTTATGCTGACATGTCTAACATTTTCATGTGTATGTTGTGACAACTCCCAAAGGGAAATACTGAAGGATACTTAAATCTTGTAATCTAGCGAACATTTGTTAATAAATAATATATTAGCTTTTTACCAAGTTATTATTTCAGTATAGCTTTTTAGATACATCCTAGTTAAGTTTGAAATGTATCTCATTGAGGTAATAGAAATTAACTAAGAAATCATCATCACTATAGGATATTATCCAATCTTGAACTTTCATGTCAGGTCACAACGAATTTCAGAATGTCCTTTTACACGGCACGTTGCATCAGCAAACCCTTCTGCTTTTACTGTTCTCTTTGGTTTGTACTGTCTGTAAAAACAGTATTTAAACATTCGTTCTGCCCATGGTCAGTCAGTCTGGTAATTTCTGGTAAAACCCACTACAGGAACACACCTTGAATGCATCAGTTTTTGCATATGTGCATCCTTTTTCTTTCCTCTTCCCCACAAATGACATAGTTCCCAGTCAATTTTTTACAGATATTGTGTTCAGAGTCTCCAATAAAATCAGCAAGCCACAGACAAAATCCCAAAGACGTTTTACAAGAGGGTTTCTGTGGGATGGAAGAGACTCAGCCTCAGTTGAAGGACTGCTTCCTGGTAACAAGCTCCTTTTTCCACCAGTCACAATAAATAGGATGTACAATCTTCCTCCAAAGTGCCTGTAATACTCTAGGTTAATGTAGGAGATCTCACCCCCTCTAGTGACTGGTCCCAGTGAGAATAGGATACGGCTGCTTACTGATGATTAACACAAGCTATTCCTTCAGCTTTTGGCACTGGCAGCCCCAGGTGCCAACAGCACTGCCATGCTGCATGTGCTCTGCTGGAGGCTCCTACAACAGGAACCCCTCATGAGTCTTCTTCCCTAAGGGCCACCTGCATGTACTTGACTAATGAGACCAGCCTACATGATTCTTTAGGAATTAAACACATTGTGTGGAAGAGGAGCAAGGCAGAGAGATGTGTTTACTAAGCAACAGCAAGAGCCTTCAGTCTGGAAGATTTAGGCCCCGGCACATAGTAGCATCATTCAGACAGGGCCTTCCAGAAAACCTGACAGCAAACCAGCTCAGACCTTTCCTTAGCTGACCTCCGAAAAAGCCCAGTAGCAGCACTACCCATTGCCCAAATGTCTTCATTTAGCAGTGTATTTGGAATCTGCCTGTGCTATGGTGACAGAGCACCTCAGAGGGTTCAATCCCCTCATCCTGCACCCCACTTTCAAACCACAGGATCTGGAGAAGCATGGGGCAGCTGAAGAGATTTAGCAGAGTTTGTGGAAACTTGGCCAGCTCCTGAGGAAGCCTGGGCTGCTGGTCTAACAGCCTCCTTCCCCGTCCAAAATACTACATGCTTACAGAGGCAAGCTCATAATAAAGAACTGTGTTCTTCGAGGAGGGTGGAAGTAGGGGATCATTTGAAAGTGTGGTAGTGCGAAAACAGGCCATGACTTTCACTGAAGACTGCAACAAGGCTGCACCTCAAAGGCACAGTGCATAGGGAGCAAAATGCAACAGTGAAGCATTTTCTGTGAGAAGCCACAAGAGAATTGAGTCTGCTATCTGTGGGAAGAACCTGGTAAAGTCTCTCTATCATCACAATAAATAAATAAAAAAAACATTGATTAACCACAGTTGTCACCTTCAGTGTGATTCCTCTACAACTACATGGTGGTGTCCCAGCTTTCTAGCCCAAATCACTTTATCATGCAACTGTTTGTGTAGTTTTCTTTAATGGATTCATGCTCAAAGCTTGAAAGTAAAACAGTGATGCATTTTTCAAGTTTTAAAAGCATAAATAACAATCTTAATAGATCTCAGATGCTTCATTTCCTCCAGCCCTAGTCAATGATTGAGTTGGTGTTGAAGTAGATGGTTTTTTTTAAGAACAGTGGTCAGTTTGATGCTGAAAAAGGTTTAGACACCTGGGAATTTCAAATGCAATTCCTAGAAACAAATAAATCATTAAGGAGATACAAGAGAGGCAACTATGAATGCAAGTGGCTGTTATTTTTTAAACTTATTTTATGGCCTGAAATGCACCAACAGGTTTTAAATGTAACCGAGTGTGAAACAGACAGTAACATTTTGTAAACATACATAAAACCTTGTAGAATAATTATATCAATCTCATTTTCTTAGCAGAAGAACTCCAGAGGTTCTTACACATAACAAATTGAAGGAATCCATACTTTAAGGTAGCTATACAAGCAGGTGATGTTGAGGCTAATGAGGAATTTGCTGTTTATTTCAGCAGAACTCAGATGTGCTAGCTGCACCCATTTTTTCACTTATTAAAGCAGCAGCTTATCATTTACTACACCAAACAAATGAAGCCCTATACAGAAAGCACATCCACAGAAAAAAGTTGCTGGGCCCAAAACTCAGGCTGTGCTGCCAAGCACACAAGTTGGCAACTGTTATGAGAGGCTCGACCCTCACTCTGTTTTTTACTGGGAGAAGTCCTTATTCTCCTAAAAGAAAGCAACCAGGGAGGGGGGTTTGAAGCCCATATTTAGCTTGTACAGACCTAGGATGTGTGCACTTGACATCACAAAAATGCTGTGAGTCTGCCAGGTCAGCAGCCACAAACCCCACATGCTGCCAGTTGCAGGCTGAGCAGACACTAAAAGGCTATGAATGTCATTTAATCCTCTCCTTTCCCCTTCCCGGTAAAGCAGAGGAGGCTAGGAACTGCTGGGAAAAAAAACAACACAAAACAAAACAAAACACAACAAAACAATGAAAAATATTAGCCATGAACATCCAGGGTTTGGTTTTGACTGGTATTAAAATGAAACAAGTGAAGAGTAAACCTAAATAACAAATCTCGGAAAGGTTGTTATTTATTAATACAGCTAACAATGTAGGCTACAGAATCCACTTTTCAAGGAGTGTGTGGATAAGCTCAGCTAAATGATGTACTTCATACAGCCTGCCAGATCTACCTACTATTCTGGTAATTTATGGGTCATACATTTCTGTACAGCTAGATTTCTGATCGAAAAAAGCTTCACCCCTTTCTGTTGTTTGTTTTGCTGCACAATATTCCTTAATAGTAAGTAATGCTTGCTTTTAACCATGCTTTCTATTATACCTTTGGCATTTTTGAAATGGGAAGTGCAAATATAATCTAAGCCCCTGAACATGCAGTTTTATCACATAGCCAACTACGGACAACGCTTAAAAGCTAAATATGTCTTCTAGTCCTCTTAAGATGCCTCACATTCACCTCCAAGAACAAACTCACCGAAGTTGCTAAACCCATTAGAACAGGTAGGTTCCACAAAAAACAAATTGTTGATGTACCAAGCTGCTGCACCTTCTTGTAGCACCTCCATATACAAGGGCCTAATGCTCATTTCATTGATGTAAACAGGAAAGCTTTGCATGGGATGAGGAGCTGAAACAAACCTATGAAGCTCATAAAACAGAAAAAGATATTGGTTTTCTTTTTAAATCACACCAGCACCACTGGCCCACGGACTATGTTATTTGCAGTCGTGCATCTGTGTGCCATCAATCTCCAAGAAAGGGAAAGACTGCTGGACTGAGCTCTCTATGTTTCTCAGTTGACTCTCATAATCACACGCAGTCTTCTCAAGCTTAGTTCAGTTACGTTGGTAACAAAATTTGCACACCAGGTGGGTTTATCCAAGTTCCCATGGTCGTAATAGCTTTATATACATCCTAATAATAATCTTGCAAATTATATAGGTAATTGTGTTTCTAAAAAGTCACCTTCAGCAAAATTGGGAATTCGTTCTTCTCAACAGGAAAACTATTTTAATAAAGTAGCTGGTACTCACTTATGAAAATGGTGAGAAAAAGCTGTTGAAAAAATCCACCCTTTTTTTGTTGCTGTCTTTAGTTGTAACATTAAACAAAGCTAAGGGCATTCTGGGGTCTACAGACGATGCAATGTCCCAAAACAGCATGGGCACTGAGCAGAATCCACTAACAAGGATCCCTTGGTTCTGCAATATTGTGATCCCAATGAGGCATTAATATTCATATTCAAGACTGCAATTAACAAGGCTCTCACTCTTGTGTGGGAGTGGGCCCAACCCAGCAGAAGTGCAGCAAACTGCCTCTCTTCCTTATGGAAATTCAGTCCACTGACTTGATACTGCAGAAGGTGGTAGTGTAATGAAATAGAGCAGAGACCATTTCAGTAGTTTTACCCACCTATGCTCTCCCGTTCCTGACCAATGTGTAACCATGCACACTCTTTCCAACTTCAAGCAGTCTCAGGAATGATTTAGGTTTCTATAATGTGGTAATGATTAAGATACTGCTATTAGATCACCATTCAAAAACCTATCAGGGCTGTGACTACCTTTGTTAACATAGCACCAAAAACATTCTAGTTTTGCTTAAGGTAGCCCAGTTTCCTTCAAAACGGCAATTTAAACAGCCCCTATTCATCAGAACCAGGAAAAATGTTATAACTCCCTTATGTATTTGCAAGCAAATACAGGTAACGTCTGTCACAAAGCAAAATCCATTAGACTGTAGGTAGTATGGGTACTGTAAGTAGTCTCCAAAAGGCAACAGATGTGGCTGACTGGGGAGGGAGGAGTTGATTTTATCTTTTATAATTCAAAGTGGGTCTGTTTTCACTGGCTAATTAAATCAGTAGAGTGCAAACAATAAAAGAAAAATTAGTGTTGCCTTTCTTTCCTAGAACAAGTTTGCTGGTTCATCTCTACTTATTTATTACAAGAACTTACTCATTACAAGACTTTTCAATATTCCCTCCCCAAATCCTCATGAAACAATATACATATTCCATAACACCACATTGAAAAGAATATGCTTTTCCTGTGGAACTTAAGTCTTTCCACTAAAAAAGAGAAAATGGACTTTGAATGAGCTCCTTTGATTGATATGAAACTACTGAGGAATTACGCTAAAAAGGTACTAGATTTAATAACAATATCAGATGCACAAATATACAAATCAACCAGCAGAATGCTGCCCTAAAATATATTTGTAGTTGCTTGGCAAAGCCAGTAGGCTTGCACGGGTGTGCTGAATTAGTTGAGAAGTAATGACATATGTTAACAACATTAAACAGTCATCTTCCAAGAACTTACAGTATTATGGTATTTTCTAGTCAGATAATTCTTTGCAGTGCATAAATACATGTAATATCAATTACAACATTTTGATCTGTGAAATCAAAATTATTGTGGTATCTTTAGATTTGGGTTTGAAAGTATTCAAAATACTATTATCTACCTTTAGCCTTCAGTTAACTAAGATACATAGCACAACACTAAATATGTGCTGCAGTACTCCACTGTGCTGCCACTGTGTAAGAATAGAGAAGGTGGTCCTAGCCCCAAGAATTTTATAATAAATATAATTATTTATATTATCATAAATAGGAATTAAACACATACACAACCCATACACAATTAAACTCATACACAACCTTGTCTTCATGATATTTATCCCATCATATTTACATTATATTCATGTATAATGGTATAAATATCATGAAGACAGGGTTGTGTATGAATAGCCACCTAACTTTAATACCATAAACCTCAGCAAAGAATCAAAACACCTACCCATGAAATAAGGTAGACTGCATGCCCTGAGTCCTGTGCTGCTACTGCTTCTCACACCAGCAAGTTAAATGCAAGTTTGGGTATCTATGTCTATGCATTATGTCTAAATGGCAGCACTGTGTACCTGAACATAAGGGACAACATCGGCATGCAGACTCCTTGCATCATAAGAGAGTGCACTTCACTCCTAAGTCGGTATTTGGCAATGGAAGGCAACTATTTCAGCCCCATTGTTACCAAGTTTTTGAAAATATCAAAGCCACGGAAAGTGCCACAGGACATAATGCATGGGAAACTCCTCTTAAATGCTCAGGATCATCATGGAAGGAAACATGGATATGCTTGTTTGAGGACACAAGTGACAATCAAGAAACTAGTGTCAGGTAATGTGAGTTGGTGAGCCTTTACAGATGCAGAGTTCCTTCTCAGCTCCATGTGTTATCAGCCCCATTTCAAGTTTACTGAGAATTTCTCAGCAAAATACAGCTTCACTGTAGTTAATTCACAGCTGAAACACTATCTACTTAACTCCAAATTCAGGGGCTTACGGAGTTGTATGCCCACTGCCAAATGCTTGCTATACCTTGACTACTTTTAACTGTCCTACTGTCTGAACACACTCAGCACCAAAAAGTACCTTACTCGCTTCAAGAATTATTCTGGTTAACCACATTAATGGTTGCAAACAAATAAAATATTTACCTTGTACTGCAGCCAAAACAGTGTTTCTTTATGTAATCTGAATGACAAGCAAACACCAGAGCACTGGAGACCACAGCAGCAGGTGAGGCTTAGCAAAATGATGCCCCATCTTATGACACTTCACAGTAAAATACGTAGACCCCAAAGAGAAATAAGCCCACTACCACTTAATTTAACTGTATCTCAAAAACATCCTAGAGCAACCCAGCAAAGAGATTTCTACTAACAGTTATATGAGAGGTCATTTATCAGTACTCACTAACCTCTGGCTTTTACCTGTTTGTTTTCTAAAAGACCCTTGTGTTGCTTTATAAGCCACAAGGTGTCACAGTGGCTCAACCGGTAGGATTCTTGTCAGTCTAGACGTGCAGGTTGTGGCTTCAGGTTACCTACCAGTGCTAACACCACTCTGTACCAGGAAGTCTGCACTACACTGTGTATTTAGAAGCGCAGCCCTTTGGATGAAACAATCAGTCAAGGTGTAACTCGGCTGCTTCAGGATGTTCTTGATGGAGGTGTTAAATAATCTTACTGCACTGTGAGAGAACAGATGCACTTGGTGCGCTGGCATCTTGACCGATCTTTTTACTTTTCATTATTAATCCTGACAGAGTGTTAAGAGGTACTGAAAAGAGCTGAGCTAATCATTCCCATCAAATAAATTTTATGAATTCCACTTTGCCCTACCCGAAGTTGCTAGGAATTAATAACAATTTATTTGAATGCATTAATTATTCAAATTTAAGATATAATTTTGCTCATCTTTCATAACAAGCAGTCTGTTGTACACATGTAATATTCTGCTAAGACTATATGCTGTGATTGAAACTGTATGCTGTGATGGGCCATATATTGTGTGTTACTGTTTTGCATCCACGACTGGATGAGCACAGATGGAGTTAGGGTTTAAAATGCCAGGAAGATTAGAGTGTTTTCGCCAATTCTTTCTTAATACATTTTTCTAAAGTAACTGCATGGTAAGCAGCATCATGTCCCATGGAAGGAACATGCTCATACATCATATTTACTGGCTGGTCATTTTCCCATCGCCACCAGCCATTGCCATTAATTCGCTTTACATTCATACTCACTGTCAGGCCTCGCTGCAAAGCAATCAGAGATTCTTCTCTGGTGTATTTAATTTCTAAGTACTGTGGTTCTATTTGAGAAGTTCTGGAAAAGCAAATGAGGAAACGCTGTCCCTCAGCTTAGCCCATATAAAATAAGCAACTTCTTTCCAGAATGCCCAACAAACTGAAATCTGCATTCTGTAATTATTTGTAAGAATAAAACTCAATTGATCGAACATTCACAGGAACACATAAAGAGCATGAACATAGCCAAAGCAAATTCACTGTTAAACTCCAGTGAATATACGTGGAAACGTTGCATGTAGTATTTGTGGCACTCAGGTAACAAATCTTTACCCAATGTGTTGACTTTTTATGCCCCATAATTCATGCCAACACATTCATTAAAACAGGCCTAAGTTTTTTAACATAACAGTGTGCATAGGTGTGGCCTTCAAAGAGTTATTACCATAATTTACAAGCATGCTGTTCGTAAATACAAGCAGAACTCCAGTCAGTGCAAAATGCCAAGCTTCCCACAAAACATATGGTAATTTTTTGCTCTGTAAAATGAAGAGATGTGCTATATGATGTATAACTGCATCACATTATGTCTGAACTTCTAATTGCTTAAAATGCTACTCCAGGTCACATCAACAACATTATTACTTAATTACCCTAAGGGTTAACTGATACTCAATCGATTAACTTTAGGTAGAAGTGACAGAGCTATTGTATTGCCCTCATCTACTACACCAAGGGTATGATTCCAAACACACATATAGAATCTATATGCTGACAATATTTTTGATATCTTGTTATGGCAAAGAACCAAGGTGGAGAAACACTGACTGAGTACCAAAAGGAAGGGGAGTCCCTCCTGCAAGATACTGACCAATAAGAAGAATTTTAATTTGCCCTAAAGGAACTAATTTACAGCAGTTCTTTTTCTTTCTAGTCACAGTACCATTTTTGTAATGCTGAATGAAGTAACATGGAAACATTTTTGCCACTTGAAGTGCATACAAGAATTATGGAAGGTGGTGACACTGATCTGAAAACTCAAGTTACTATCAGTATATGGGGGACGGAGACCACTGTAGGCCTTCCTCTACTGCCCCATAACCCATCCATAAGACTTGTTAACTGCATGAAGAAAACATACCATTCCAGGTGAAAGGCATTTCCTCTTCCCTCTTTCCACCTACAAAATACTACCCTGGTTGTACACCTAGCAGCAAAGCAGGTTTCATGCCTGCCTTGCCAGTCACAGCCTGAAGGATCCCTAGTCTGTAGAAAAGGAGCTGGTTAGGAATGCTGGTATTACTGACTGCCTTACTAGGGGATGAATTATGCTGAGGGTGCTTCAGCTTAAACACTAATAAAATGAAAAAGTTTCACATTATTTACTTTCTTGTTTTCTGGGCATTTTCCTCTCTCCCTGTGACTGCTGTATTTAAAGATTTAGATTATTTTTTTATAATGTGGCCATTAATATTTCAGAATCTCTTTGTAACCTGCTCTAGGATAGATGGTAGCTCTTTCTCTGATAAAATCTGCTAATGGCTGGGGCAAAACTACACTATTGGAACAAGAATCACAATAAGGTACATGAAATACATTAAATGCGCAATGTACTGGAAGTCATCATTTTCTCAATTTGCTACTTTAGGAAAGAACCAAATAAAATATGTAGTTAGAAAAACAAATGTTTGAACTCCAAAAGAAGAGTAAAAATAGTCCCCTGCACAGGTGATGTAAGACTGCACATAATAATACCCAAACAGGGACAGTTGTTTTTTCCAGGTGTTTAGGTTTTAAAGAATAAGCACAGTGGATCTACAATTCTCTCCATTCTTGGGTCTGCCTTAGTCAGGCTTTCCAAATATGATCACTTTTATACACACCTAATATTGCATTTGCCTTCTGAATACAACAGATAATGTCACCCAACCAGGCCCTGCAATTCCTCTGGATCATGAAGAATGTTCTGGTCTGCAACTAGCAGTTGTGTAAAATGGACATGATCTGGACAGGTACTAAATCTGCTGTACTTGACTAATTTGATGGCAAAACTCTATGCAGAGAATACGTTTTCCCTTTCCTTTTTAAACACACACACAAATGCTACAGACAGATTTGAATGTTTCTGCTCAGCTGACTAGGCTCAGCAAGCTGACTGTGGCTTAGAATCAGGAAAGATGAATAGCGGCAGCTATTGCAGATCATGTCTGATAGATAGTACAGCAATGTCCTAATATCTTAGTGCTTGGAAGGATGCAAAGACCTAACTATTTAATTTGCAGGTAACCAGGCAGTAGATTAAGTACATTTAGAAACATACATAAAGTTATGGCTTTGCTGTGTTAGTTGTGAGTTTGTGACTCTGCCCTGGATGTGAATATTGACAACAGAAAGAACTCAGGATGAAGTTCTAGTTTGATACTTATATTTTGCTTGTTGTTATGAGAGCTCTTCATAAAGAAGAAATCTGCTACACACTTATGCTTCAAGTCTGTATGATGCAGGTAAGAACACCACCCTGGCCGGGATCTTCACCATGTCATCTTGACAATGGTGTGTAAACAGCAAGATAAGGCCAAGGCAACCCAAGTCTCACAAGAGAGGACAGCCTGCTCCTGTGAAACTTATTGCCTTCGCAAAGACTCTACACAACCACAACTTGTGAGTCCTGAAGAGGCAATAGGCTTAGAAAGTCAACTATTCTAGCTCATGTTTAGTTCTGCAAAGGTCTAATTATTGCACACTGGTAATTTTTCCCTAGCCCCATAAGGCACAAAAGGGCCAGAGTTGCCTCCAGAAGCATCAGCTGTTACCATACTAAGGTTTATGGTCCATTGGTGGTTCTAGTGGATCCTCGCTTACCTCACGAGTACCAAATGTACTGTTTGGCTTAGATCACTAACTTACAGGCTTTAGTTTAGAAGGGCCTGGCTGTCTGTCCACCACAATGTAATAGAAATGGAAGCAGTATTCTGATCATAAAGTGCTTTCTCTCTGAAATTCTAACAGTAACAAGCAGAAAGAATGTACTGGGGAAAAGAGACACAAGCCTAGGGAGGAGATTTCAGCTAGGAGCTCAGGGAGGTTTCTTTAACTACTATTTTTGCCTAATAAATAAGACCATTGAGACCTGGCCAACAAGCTGTGCCCTACCACAGTCCTTTTTAGAGACTAATCATCAGCCACTTTGGGGCCACCTTGTTCCTGCCGGGATCACCCCTCTGAGGCTTCAAATAGCCCAGGAGCAACTTTTGGAAAAGAGCACCCAGCAAAACTGAGGATATATGCTGGCCTGTTTACACAGTACAATGCAGGAAAGAAAGCTCTTCTTTGGGAGGAAGCAACTGAACAAAGTATCGGCATGGTTGGAATGCCTGTTTACAGCAGATATGCAACTTTTGGCAAAAAGATACAAAAAAATACCATTTGAAGTGAGGAGCCCAGCTAAAAATATTGCAATGAGTTTAACAATCTACCCATACCCTTTTTCTGTAAACAAAGACAGAGTATATATCAAAAACAAATGATTTTTTTTTTTTTTTTTATCTGATCTTGCAATCCTACTGCAGGCAAAACTCCAGCTTAAATAAGACCACAGGACTGGGGCCTTGTTATGATCTCTATTTTGTCCCTTCTCACCATCCAGAGGCTTCTATTTTTGAGACTGGATGTGCACAGTAAATCTTGTTTACATCAGGGAAAGACTGAGAGTAAGTTTTTTTTTAAGTGGATTTATGGTTTAAAGAATGAAAAAGAGAAAAGGAAGGGTTGAAAAGGTTTCTTTAGAGAAAATGATCTTGTAAGCATGAGAGCGATTTGCAGACGAGATCCAGTTTTACACTTTCTCACTGACTCGCTCTCCCCCCTCACCAGCCCCTGCCCCAAAAGCTCCCTGTTACTTACACACGCAGTTTATGTTGTATATTATAACTTGAGGGAGAACAAAAAAAGGCAGCAAGACATCCCTGATTGTAAGCTAAAGATCAGCATGGAAAGGAAATAGAGTCTTTTTTTTTTTCTCCCCCAACCTCATAAGAATTGTCAGTTTGCAACGATTTTAATTGAAAACAGCTGCAACTGAATTTCTTTAAAGGGATGAAAAAACTATATGAAATAAAAGACAATCAGTAAAAAGAGCCTTGAATCCATTCTGCCTAAAGAGTTCAAGGGTTTTCTTTTAAAACTGACCTTTTTCGTTTCAACAAAGCATGGTTTATAAGTGCTCTTTTAAAATCCTTCACTCATGTTCCTAGAATCGCTAAGTATTAGTATATTTGTAGGTGAAAGAATATTTCCTCCAAAATGCTTTCAGATATAAGCTTATGTGCTTTCCCCTTATCAAAACAAACTCATTAGACAAACTCAGACTCGTGTACACAATACGAGAGAACTGTTTGCGATATTAAGTGGATATGTGAATAAATATGATGTCACAACATAGATTTTTATGACCAATCTATTAAAAATGCATCAGAAAGAAAAAGAAGAAAAGATTATTTCATCAGCCAGCAATGTAAGGAATTAAAATAAGAGACTTCCATTAAACTACAGAAATTTTGTTTAGCTTTGATTTGCTTTAAATATTTGGTTGAATATGAATCACTGCATAGGCTTCCAGTTCATTTAATAGCTTTTAAATAATCATAACATTCTGCTTTATTTTCCTTTTAATTTTCTTCACATTTTCTTCCATCACAAAATCTCTTCTTCTGTTAAATACACTATACGGTTTAATAGAAGCTTAATATGCTTTGATTAAGCTGATTGTCTTTAAAACAAACATGCTACTAATCAAGTTCTTTAGTCACCCTTAAAACACTGCTCTCTTAGCCAGAAGAAAGCTGTGTTTTGCATAGAACAGCAATGTAAAGCATAATCTCTTGTAGTGACAGAGAGAGATACAGATTAATTTAATATATTGTGATATGCAGAAGTTCTCACAATATAGGGGACTAAATAAGCAAGTGAAAGGTTTGATACATTTCTTTGATTATTGGCAATAAAGCAATGCCTCAAACTTTAAACTGTCAGCAACTTCAGGTGATCTATCCACAGCACACTATAATGAGACTGAAAAAATAATTATATACAAGATATAATCACCTTTTGTTTTAAGTGCGAGCAATTTCAAATTATTAAAAATTAGAACAGAAAAGGATTTACAACATCAAAGAGGAAAAGAGGCTTTTTTAAACATCAAGTTTTATGAAAAACAGAGAAAATGTTTAAGCTAATTTACCTATGCTGCATATTGCTACTTAAAACTTCAGAAACTGCTGATTACGCCACAATAGGATTGCTTTTTTGAAATGTTAAACACACGCAGATACAAAAATATCAAGATAAACTGAACTGGAGTGAATGGCAATGAAAACCTTAAAACCACACACAGAGCAAGGAAACAGCTGCATTTTGGTTAACCAGAAAGCTAATCAACTATGATAGAAGTAAATAAGATTTATCTTTATATCTGCCAGAGATTATTAAACATTTAAATATTCATTTTATTTCTCTAAATCAGGATCGTTGATGCATTACAAAATGGCACTAGATGTTCCCAAAGTATTGTTAAGAAAGCACATATTATTTTCCATTTGGAAAAATGTATTACCACATTATATTTCTTTGAACAACTTCTAAGGGAGGTAAGGTGTTCCTGCACACAAGTTCCTAACTCAGACTCCCTAATTTACTTTAGATCACATAAGAATTAGCTAGGTGGTGGACCTCTGCCAGTACTTACATCATAAAACCACCCCCTGCCTGAGTGTGATTGGAATTCTTCGCCTAAGACTGACCCTGAATTTTAAAAGGCAGTTATAGGTTCTGCCTGAGGAGCCCATAAAGTTGTAAGAAGTTTGGAGAGCAATAGTTTGCACATCTAGACCAGGCCAGAGCTGCTAATTCTTTACTTTCATTTCTTCCTAAAGAACACATGAACAACAAAGATAGCCATGCTGCATCTAAATGACCTTTCTTTAATCAAATCTGTACTTTATCTGCTTAATACACTGAGCACATCCTTCACACTGATTATTATTCCCTTCCACCCAATGCTGACAGAAACCAGAGTGGAGCAGTGAATTTCCCAGGGAGGGTCCTCAAGCGCAGAGCCACTTTTAAGGACATCTCTATCTCCTCAAACACACCATAGACCCTGCTGCTGGGAGAGCAGGAGTAGAAATGGCATTTATTGGTGGATTCTCTAATGGTGTCTCTACCAACCATTGCTTTTTTTGAATCATTTCTCACCTACCTGAAAGCTCTGGAGAGCAGCTACAGGAATTCTCTACAAAGGCAGGCTCTACTCATGGAGGGGAGAAAGCTGATAGACATGACATACAGCTAATCTTTTCATAGGCTCTCCAAGTATCCTCTGTAAAACTTAAATTATGTACATTTTGCTCTGCCTTGGAGCTTCTACCAGTGCAAGGGACAGAAGAGAATCTGACTCTACAGGGTTATTAGGAACATTTTTATTTTGTAAGAAAAGAGGAAAATCCCAAAGGCTTTCCAAAGATACATTTGGGATAAGAGCTGTAGATTCCCATTTTTTAGTGCATCCTCACTTTCTATTGGCTTTCTCCAGAAGCTAGGTCCAGGTGGAATCTGACAGCTTGCTACCCCCAGTCTTTTGGAGAGTTTCTTTGTAATTCCTTTCCCTTTAAGCTGCTTTGCTTGTGCTTACCTACCCCCTGGGGCTCACAGAGTACAAGCAGCCTCCTTCAGAGACCAGTGCCTACATTATTGCAAAGACTGCCCGAAGAGAAACGTTCATGCAGTAAGCCCTTATCACCCACACCACAAGCACATTCCTTCCATGACATACAGGGCTCCATCAATCTGGACGCCAAAAATTCAGAGCTAGTTATACATTCTCCAGAAACCTTCAGCTACCAATCCCAAACATGCTTGGAAGTGCATAAAATTAATGTGAAACTTCTACTCCCAATGTGCCCCAGAAGCCAGCATGATTCTTTACAGGCTGTCCACACCTAGGCACAGCAAGTGTCCCAGGAAACTAATTTGATTTTTAGCTTTATTAAGGAAGGTGTTTTAATTGGAGGATGAATGAGCTGAGCTGAAGCTGGCTAGAAATTACATTTCGACAAACAACAATGCTTACAGCACAGAGCTCAGAAATTAGAAAACACAGAACCAGAATGTAAACACTGAGCATTCACAACGCAAAAGTATTTTTACTCTGAGCAAATACAAGAAATGCTGGAGCATAGGGCCTTCATCAACTAAGCACTGCCTGTCAAAGTACAATGCTGCTGAAACCTATAGCAGTACAAGCAAGGAAGAGTAGTAGGCTATTGCTTTTTGCGCACAACAATCCCTGTGAATGTGCATAGCAAAAACTGAAATTAAACACACTGAAGTCTGAGCACACCCCAGTAATGCAGAAGGGGGAAGTTGTTTCACAAACCCCTCAAAAACTTTTTTGGTGTAACATCTGTAAAGGAGCTGCAATCAGAAACTGATCAATTACTAAAAGTACCATTTTAAAAGTATATAAAAAGGCTAAAATAGCACTGACAGCTTTTCAGAACAGCTGAAGGAATCACTTAACGATACATATTTGTTCTTTTCACTTGAAAAAGTCTATAAATTACTTCATCAAAATGTACAGGAATGCAAGGAACAGAGTTGCAAGACACTAACAAACAGCAGCAAACAAACCCTGCCAAGTCCCCTCATCCTTTGAACAGCAGCGACCCTCTGCAACCAACAACTTGGGGCAAAACTGACAACCAGTTGCTGTGATTTTGGGAGCAATGAATGCTTGGAGTTTTCAGCTGGCACTAAGTGGATTTGGCAATTACTCCACAGCAATGTTTGAAGAGGAGCAGTGGTAACCCTGTTGGAAGAGCAGTTACTCCGCAGCAGTTACCCAATCAGAAAGCAGGTCACATCTCGTTAGCTGGATCATATACATTAAACGTCACAGATTCTCCATGGCTTAGCTGACAATTCAGGCATGTGTGGTTTATTTTATGATAACCTCGTGTCCCCTTAAAGAATCACAATACAACAAACAGATCAACCTGAGATACTTTACCATGCTTCATGGCATGAATTTGGCAGGTATTTGCCTCTGTACGAAACTACTCACTATAAAAAATGAATACTTTTAAAAAGTGCTTTCAGGGTACCACTAGTAAACTACTATGAAAAATTGCAGCACCAAGAATGTTTGCTGTACAGACACATGGGCAGAAATCCAGCCTGATTCAGTCCTCACACTTTTCACTTCAACCGACTAAAAAGTGTGCTTCATTTAACCATGTAAATAACAAGATGCAGCCTCCACAATATTCTTTTACTTTATGTGACAAAAGTATTTCCCATTGCCATTCAGCATATTCTTTGTGGTAGCTGATCTGGATTTAGAAGCCAGAGTGTAAAAACCACTAACACATTATACAAAGCATAATCAACAGTGACTGTAGTTTACATTACTGGGTACTTTTGACAGCTATATGATAAAGTCATGAATCGATCATCTCTCTCTCTCTAAAAGCAACTGCATTCTAAATGTAAACATGAATTTCTCTTGTCGGTCGTTCTGAGCATGTGTTCTTTAAGTGCAGCCTAAGAATAAGTTTCTAAAACTCTGCTCCCGTTTTCTGTTACCATTCATTTTCAATTTTAACGAGTTCACAAAACAAAACCAGAGAAAGGTTCACCTCTCCCCCTAAGCCTGCAACATTTCTGAATAAATGTTGTGCAAAAGCTCAAGCGGTACCTTGCAGTACTATAGCTGCAAGCACCAGCAGGACAGATCCTGAGCAAACACCACACTGAGGCAAAGAAATTTCCTGAGAGCAGCATTATAATCAATCCTGAAGTGCTGTACTGTAATTTCAAGATCTCAGCCTAAACTGGTATCTCCTCAAAGAGTTGCTCAGCGTGGAAACATAATGAGGGATTACCCAATTAAACTACTAAATTAATTAGGGTTCGTGCCTGCATATACTGTACTGCCTAGTGGGACGCTTCAGCTGGAATTCGGGCTGAAACCTACCACGGTCCATGCACAGGAAAACACGGCTGGGGGACTTACCTCCGTCCGCGACTGCAGCCTCTTGTTCATTTCATATATTCGGTACTCTGGTTGCACCATGTATGGTGTGTGTCTCCTATAAAATGGGCCAAAAGGAGAAGAATAGAAAGGGTCATGTGGTGTGCTGGACATCTTGCCTGCTTGCAGCGATTCAAGCTACACAGAGTATCATCAACATCCATACAGAGCACATGGGCTGTGTGTTCTTCACAGTACAAAGTAGCGGCGCGCACACACACACACACATCCAGGCTGCACGCACTGGCTGGGAACTGCTGTGGGAGCCGCTATAGCAGGAGGAGGGAAAGGGGGGGGGAGCGCTCTGGCTCCAGACGGAGACTGGAGAGCTTCAGGCACCGCCGCCCGGCTTTAAAGCAGCAGTTGCTGGAGGGGTCATTTCCTGTCCGCGCTGCAGACTAGTTCAAAAATATAATTCTCCCCTCCGCTTGACAGGGGTCTGAGCTTTGGGGTTGATTTTTCCCAGCCAGGACCCCTCAGGAACCTGGCAGCAGGCTCGTTAGCATATAGGTGGTTTAAAAGCTGCCTGAGCCAATCCCCATCTGCACGGAGCTCGCTCGGGCAGTGTCGGGGCCGGGATTACCGCACAGCGCACCGACACAGCCCGCCGTGGTCCCGCCGCCTCACCCGCTCCCAGATCGTGCCCTCGGCGCGGCTCTGCCTGCTCCGAGAGCTTGTGCCGGGCTACCGAAGCTTCGGCAGCCCTCACCGCGCTGTTGGGGCGGTGTGTGGGGTGAGTGCACCTCACATCAACACTCTGGGGGGACGGGAGGGCGGGCTGCAGGGTGGCCGGGGACGGGGAGAGGGAGCCGGCACAAAGAAACAGCCTCCGTCCCCTGCACTTCACACAACGGGGAGCTGGCGAATGCTGGTAACAGAAACCTCCGGCAAGATGTGAAAACACAAAGAGCCGTGTGGGAGAACGAGCCCCCCGAACAACTGCTGGCAGCCCCTTTCCGCCGGGTTGGGAGCATGTGCTCATGGACCGTCTTAAACACAGCCGTGGGGCGGTAGGGTGGCGGCGGCCAGGTGGGAGCCGGTCCTTACTCCAGGACTGTTGCTCCGCATAAATCCTGTAACGCTTAGAGAACGTTGCAGAGGAAACATGTCTAAAACTTGGGGGACGAGGGGGGTCCGAGGGCGGAGGGAAGGGCAAAGGAGAAATAGTCACCCTTCGGAGGTGGAGGATGAACTTTATCTGTTGAATCATACTTGCAGGAAAGTGCTGGGAGAGCAGACCACGTGAAGGAAAAGTCCTCAAAACCCAGAGGAAACAAAATGGGCTCATCTGCTGCATGAGGAAGTGTGAGGTTTTGGAGGGGAGCCTCCAAATTAGCTGTACAAAAAAGCCCTTGAAGCACAGGCTGTCTTTAGACACAGCTGTAAAGTATCAGGCACTATTTACAGTACTGAATAAATGTAAAAACAACAATAAGCAGTGCTGAATTAATCTCTCATGTAAATTCATTCAAGCAAATGGAACCACTCTAGGAACAAATTTAGTTAACTAATATGATTAAGAGAATAACAATCAGCAGCAGTCACAGCGGCTCTCAGCTGGGGTGCCTTGTAGGAGCACTGTGGGGTCACCCATTTCACAGATGGGGAAACCAAGGCACATGCCATTGCATTTCCTAAATTGATATAAGAATCCCAAAACATACTTGAGCATGATATGGCTTCATCCACTGCCAAAAAATTAATTCAAACCCAACTGAATGTAGGAATATTTTAAGGCAGATACGGAAAACTGCAGTTTTCACTGGCATTTTGCTAAATCTGGAAGACATCGGGTTCCCTTCTCAGGAGACCTTGGAACAGTCTTCCAGTACCTAAAGGGGCCTGTAGGAAATCAGGAGAGGGGCCTTTTGCAAGAGCATGTAGGGATAGGACAAGGGGGAATGGCTTTAAACTAAAAGAGGGGAGTTTTAGATGAGATCAGGAAAAAATTCTTCCCTGTGAGGGTGGTGAGACTCTGGCAGAGGTTGCTCAGAGAAGTTGTGGATGCCCCATTCCTGGAAGTGTTCAAGGGCAGGTTGGACAGGGCTTGGAGCAATGTGGTGTAGTGGAAGGTGTGTGTGCCCATGGCAGGAGGGGTGGAACTGGATGATCTTTGAGGTCCCTTCTAACCCAAACCATTCTGCGATTCCATGATTCTAGGATAAAATACAGAAGTTCATAATTTTATTCTACTGACCACTTATCTGGATCACTATTTATCTTAGACAAACCAGTTGCTGTTTAGTGACACTACTTCTGTACATTGTTAGGGAATCACAGTTTCCACAGGAAGTGGCAGTTTGAGCTGTTTTATAGACTTCCCACAGATTCTGTCACTAAACACCAAAACAACAGATTATACATGGGTATTCCACTCCTATCTTTAAATGCTCCCCAGTTATGGAGCAATGCTATGTTGTCACACCAGTACCATCACAGGAGGTGCTAAGTTCAGTAAATAGCCTGTACAACATTTGGCTCAATTGTGCTGCAGTGACAATGGCAGTGCTCTGCCAGCGTTCACTGGCCGCATGAGAAGCCTGTACCTAGGAGAAAAGTTCCCTGCATCTTCCTCATATTTTAAGAGATCCCAGCAAGTCTACCTTAAAGCCTAAAACAAAATGACCCCAAAATTATGCAGTTACGACACTAATATACACAATTTTTGTAACCGAAGTACCATCTACTTAAATAACTCAAAAAAAAAAAAAAAAAAAAAAAAGAAAAAGAACCCATCATGTTATGGATTTTACTTTGTTTGCAAAGCAAATCCAAAGTAAAACATATTTGCCCAAAAAACATATTTGACTGCTTTTTGTCATTTAAAATAGTGGAATTTGGCATAGCTTGAAGACTCACTCTGTTATAAGGACTTTTTCCTAGGCTAAAATTCACTGTTTTGGGAGGTTAAACATGGCAATAACATTACTGTATTTCATTGAAGCTGGGGCGGGGTGGAAGGAAGAGGTTGCTTTAAAATTATTTTAAAAAAGAAGGACAAACTAGGAGTACGGGAAGTGAATGATTTGCTTCCATGATTGGGAACCACAGATACTCCTCCCCACCTCAGATAGGAGCTTCTGTGTACGGGTCTAGTGCAAAGCAAAAATATGCAGTGATTTTTTAATAATTCCCATTGATTAACTGGCAAATTACCACACACCTACAGCCCACTGGCAAGAACCAAGTCCCAGGGTAGGAACTTGCTAATTACAGGCTCCGGCAGCACTTCCATCTGCCTGTTATCATCTAGACCAGTGTGATGCGCAGAACAGTAAAACAGAAGGCAGAATCAAAGGCAAGGAAAGTTACAGGGATCCTGACAGTGTCATCTTGATTCCCACTTGGATCTGCCACCTTTAATGTTTCATGTGCTCCCTCAGAGTGCCAGTTAGGGGTGAGCAGGCAGCTCCCTGCCTGGGCTGCTCCAAACCTCCACGCCACTGGCATCAAACTACCCGAAGTGGCTCTGGGGTCGAAGGCAAACATCTGGTCCAAGATTTAGGACAATCAAGAAATTCCTTAATATGGAAAGAGAGTTTAATAGGAGCAGAGGAAAAAAGAGGTAGAGGAAAACTAGAGGAAGAGACTAGTTAGTCTTCCCAAATCTGAAAATCAGTATGTTTGTAGCTGTTGTGTGCATGGCTACAAACAGGTGACAGAACAGCGTGTGCGGAATTGCCTTTACCTGGGTGTATGTACGTGCAAATACCACTGTGCCTCAAAGTGGAGAGCCTCACTGCAGCATTCACAGCCCAGAAAGGAGGGACTGTAACCCCACCTTGGTTATCCAGTCCTGAAACCTCTGCATCTCAGCCAGCCCTCGCATGAATGCTGCAGGTGAAAACAGAAGGAAGATGGCACACCAGAGCAGAGAGGCAACAGGACACAGGCCTATGTTTCCCAACTGAGGAAGGGGAGCTGGGTCGAAGCGTGCTGTCAAACCGCACAAGCTAAGACAGAGCATGTTTCATGTCACTCTGGCCAGGCACCAACCACACAGGCCTCCGACACCGAGAGGAGGCTCAAGACATGGTGCACTGAGATGGCTGATGTCTGGGTGCTGGATTGCCCTCTCCTGGGCAGAAACAGAAGGACCCACGTTAAGTCGAGGACTCCACTCTGACTGCTCTGGGGGATAATTTCTCTTCATTTCAGGATGAAGTGTGGAAGGGTGCAGGTTCTCTTCCTCTGCACCCACCGGTGTGAAACCCGCAGTGCCTACTAGTACCCAAGATGTATTGCAATGGAAAGACCAAAAACCTACAGCAGAAACTTCCTCCAGGACACAAGCAGGGAGCGAGAAGTTATAAACCAGAGCAGTTTGTTCATCTGTCTCTGCTGTTTGTGCTGTCACAGGTGATCAGGCGCTGCCTTATCATTGTGACTATTACTTAAGCCCCTATCACAAGGGTTCTGCACAGCCACTGTGGGGGCACCCACGCTGCCCACTGTCATGGCACCAAACATCATCAGCATTGCCAAAAACACCACACACAACCTAGGCATGGCCCTCACTTTGCCAGGCTGACAGTTGAAATAGCTCTGAAGGCTGCACTATTTTTAATAACCACTTAGTAATAATAATAATAATGCAGAGAGGAGATACAGCTGTAAATAGGTGTAATTGCTGTATTTATCCCTGGTATGCGTTGACTGTTCAGTCTGTCAGTAATCAGGTTTACAAGGATACATTTAAGGTGATTTGTAGCTGTTGAAAAGACAGGGGAGACTGATTTTAGTTAAAGACACACAGCATATGAAGAGCTAAAACCTAGAGGTACTTGAAATGAGATTTCTTGAGAACACTCAAGAAAGCATGAATTGCTTGAAAAAATAAAAACAAAACTATCTTTCTGAACTGTCCTTTGTTTACACAAAACCCAGGTGGCATTGAAGACTTTTAATGGAATGACCTTAGGTAAGAGAACAAAGCTGTTTTCCTGTGGATGCTCATAAGTGACTAAATGAAATTTGTTTATGGAAAGTTGGGATGCACAGTGACGAAGCACCAGCATTAACCCATCATCTGTAATATATGCTCAACTGCTAAGCTTAAACACAGGATTGTGACAGGTTTCAGAACTGAATACTGCCATTAATTTCTGCAGCTATAGAATGGAGTGTACCAGATGCTTGCAATTTATAAGAAATCTAGAAGCTGTAATTTGTTTGCATTAAATATTAATGTATTGAAATAAAAAACATACACCGGAAAACACTGTCTTTTCACAGACATTTGTGGACAGGAAACTAAATAAAACTGTTTAATCTATTGTTAAAAATATTTGCTGGGCTCATATACACTTCCAGGCTTTTTCCATGTAGGCTACATTGGTTTTCTCAGTCATGATAATTGTCCTTTTCTGTCATTAACATGATTATTTTTACCAGAAAGGTTTTTCAGAAATCTGTAAGTGGGGCCCACAAAAACAACCGTGTTGCAGAGTTTACAGTGCAGTAAGAAGGGTCCACATGTTTTAACTGCTTCAGGCTTTCTGCAAACTCAAACCTACCTAGCATAAATTACATATAATGATAATTTGATACATACGGCAAATCTAAGAATTCTCTTCACCTATTTGGTGCTATTGGATTAGAGTTATAGCTCCAGCACTTACCAATGATGCTAGAAGTACCTCTGCATAGACGATAACACAACAGGGATTTCAGATACTTTCAGTTCTGCAGTGTATACAATATCTTACTACACAGTCAAAATGGATATTAAATTTTGTCTTGGAACTTCATGAATACTGAGCTGAATGCAGTCTTGAGGAGCCTCCCCAACTCTGACCAAGCAGCCTTTCTGCTTTACCCATGCAGTACATGCATGACACCTGCAGCAGACAGAGCTGGGGAAGAAAACATGAGACAGACACAAAGTGGTGCACTTGGTGTTACACTGATGGGTCTTCTAAACATAGCAAGATACAGAGGACAAACTGACTTACCTTCTCTTCAATTAAGCTATGGTAAGCCAGTATTTGGTGTGTTTTAAGTGTCCTCTGCTTGTGCCTAATGCAGAGGGGATACTGGTCTGTAGGAGCTCACAGCTGTGGTCTGGCCCTTCAGCTCGCAAGAGACTCCAAGCACTAGAAGCTCCGCATTGCTCCTTTCTGTGCTGTCTGGGGCACCCTGAGTGGACAGCGTACATGGGAAGCCTCTACCTACCCTGCACCAGACCTTGGCACTTAAACTACAAAGTACATTGTGATCATGCCAGAAAGGATTTTTGCCAATGGATATTGCTCCGTGAGGTGCAGGGAGGAGATGATGAAATCCCAAGTATGAAATAGTCAGACCTTGACCTCCAGGGAAGCTTTGCTGGGCTGCAATAACCTCAGGATGCCAGAGAACACCTGCACAATTGACAGAACCAGGTCATCTTCCAGACTAGTAAAATGCTAAAACTGTTTTCTATACCTTGGTTTTGCTGGCTCTCTGAGGACACTACAGAAACTGCTTTCCAGAATCCAGCAGCTTCAAGAATATTTCTGTCTTGTTTTGCTCCATCTTGCTCTTGTTTCTATGGTCACTCCATTTCTCCTATTTTCCTTCATAACATTCATACCTGCCTGTGGCCCCTGTTGAACTACAGAGTTCCTTTTGTATGAATCATTTCTAAACATCTGCTTTGGTAGCTTCCCACCCTACACATTTTTGAGGGTTTTTTTCCCTACTCCCATGTATGCTTCTGAGGTTTGGGAAGAAAAGGAATCACTGGAAGAAAGGGAATGCTGGAAAGTGTTATTTTAAGCAACTGAGATTCTTCACCCGAAGAGCTCAACAAGTTTAGCTGAGTGTGTTTTCCCTGAAGAAAGCTCAAAGAACTGATGCTGAGGATGGTGAATCCAGAGCAGCCAAGCAGGGAAAAGAAAGGGATGAAATTCCTGTCATTTGCCTCTTGCAGCCATCTCCCCGCGGCTGAGGAAGAAAACAGCCTTCAGCTGCAGAGAAGACAGTGCTGCGGTTTATAGCACTGGCAGACAGCCAAAGGCAAAAAGTAAAAAATCCAAAGCAGTGGTGGGGGAGGTGACGGGAGCAGGCAGTGGGCTGGGAGACTGACCCTCCAGTGAAAAACGAGCAGGGACATGGGGCCTGAAGAGTCTGGGCCCCTCCGATACACCAGTTTCCCTTACAGACAAGTGGAATGAGAATTAAAAGCTGGTGGCGGTCACTCAGCTCTAATGTATTACACAATGTTATTCAAAATTTTGTAAGTCTACCTCAGTTCAAAGCAAGAATCATTATAACCACCCCTCAACACAGCAAGAAATAACCAACACCTGACTTCAACACCATCTTTGAGCAACACTTCCTCTCTTCCTCACTGCTGTCACAAATGCATGGCAGCATAGACTGCTTGTGACAGATTACACACTGGGCCTCAGAAAGAAAACAGATGCGTGAATATGGGCAAGAGGTGCTCATTTTGGCTAGCATTTCCCGCAAAAGTTCTAGTCCCTACCTGGAAAAGCTTAATATTCCTTCTACATACCCAGCTCTACTATACTGGTCTACCTGTTACGCACCTCACCCACTGCTCAACTTTCAGCATATTTCAATTAGTTGAAAGCTTACTTTTTAAAGGACTCAACTGGGAGCACTCAGCTTTGGAAGCATTTCAGCTGAGTGCTAATTAGCAACTAGCTGACTGTCAACTTTTCTTCTTCGAAGAGAGGGAAGGGTTGGTGATTCCCTTCTGAATTACCTGGCAATCAAATACATGTTGAAATTTATTCATTAACTTATAATAATCATCCCTAGCACTTCTTTGGCAATTTTCATCTTCAAAGCGCTTTATAAGCATTCATAAAGACACTGTGGTGATTAGCACTACGACAAAACTCTGCAATGGGTCTCTCTCCCCATTTTAGAGGTGGAGAAGGTACAGGAGAGATGAATGACGAAGGAAGTCAGTGGCAGAAATGTAGTTATACCTCAGGAAATTATAGCTTACAGTATTTGGATCTTGCACAGCACAGACACACATACTAAACAGAACAAGTGATGGACAGACATGAGAACTGGTGTGAAAGGGAATGATGGGTGCAGAAATCCTGTGCCTGGTACCAGGGCAGGATTAATTTGTCAGCAATTTGCATCTTGTAATTAGGCCTTTATCGTATAACTGGGCCAAGGTCCCACCAAAGCCTATGCTGCGTTCACCTTGTTGCTTTGAACCAACAGGCATGCCTTACTACAAAATATGCAGTGGCAACTGTTTAATTTTCTCATTTTTTTAAACCCCAACTCAGAACCAATAGTGGAAAGAGATGCGTGTTGGAAAATATTATTTCCTATGCAGATGTTCCTAACCTCTTTTATTTCATGTTTCTAACTCATTCTCCATTCTTTATAAAGATTTAATCTTAAGCTGAAACCCTTGCACTTGCAAAACACGAGCCAAAACTTGCCAGGAAATGAAAGCATGCTGAATCTGATCCACTGAGATTCTGGGTATCACTGTCGCAGGTACCGTGTACACTGTTGCAGATTGCACACTCAATACATGAAAAAATGATCAGTTACTTGTATACATATTTTGTAGACACAATATGTTTTTTAATTTGGCCTTTAAAATTTAAGTATATGTTATTGATTTAAATTTTGTACTTTGAAATGTTACCATGCTCTGCAGCATTTGAATTTTGCCAAGGCCTTGTACGGCTGCATAAATGTGACTGAAATAACCAGGAGTTTTGCTTGGAAAATCTGATTATGCTGCAAGAGCAAAATGTTCCAGCTCATGAGGGCGAAAGACTGGCTGTGCCTCTCTTTTAGTGAATAATGATTTTTCACGGGAAAATAGAGTACAAGCAAAATATACACTGAATAAATCCTTATCTCTTCTATGTCATAAATTCTGTTCCTTCTACATCTCATACCTTCCAGGCATGATACTCAGTGTCCTATATCCAAACAGTGACCAAAAAAGTGACCATGTATCTAATTCAGTATTTGAAACCCACCAGACGCATCTTAAACATGTCCAACATGCACCTATTGCAGAAAGCATGGAAAGATGCTGACATCTCTGGAGAAGCAGCAGATCTAAGCTCCCTCTGAGCTGTAACTCAGCCCACATGAGGAGCTGCTGCCTCTCATGGAGGCAGGACACCACCAACCAGCTGCTCAATGGCAGCAGCTGCATCTCCTAGCTTCTGCTCTCATCACTAGCTTTGATTTTTGATTCTAAGAGTGCATTCTGCTCTCTGCTGTCTGTTGTCTTCTCAACACTATCCCATCACACAGATTCTGCAGCCAGACATACCCATTCACACTGGTGTATCAACAGCCTGCAGTTTTAACAACAGCACAATGTTTTGTGTATGAAGTACAACAGCTTGTGGAACTTTATGTACATTTGTCTGTATCTCTTTGCTTGTGAAGTCTGAAGTTTGAAGGTTATTGATTACAAAAAGAAACAGAAAAAACCTCCAGCGCACTTTATTTCTGCCTGACGCTGTACCCAGAGGAGAACTGGCACAACACATCCTGTAGCAAGCCATCTTCAGTGCAAGCAACCTAATGAACATTGCCTTGATTTCAACATCTGGTTCATATTAAATAAAACTACAGATGTGAATCCAATGAAGATAGAAATTTTGGAGGGAACATGAAAGGTTTTAAATTAATCAGCAAGACATTTGTGTTAATTTGCAAAAGCAAAAAAGCAAGTAAAATTACCACAGGACCAGCAGCCAAACTTCCCTGTGTCTGAGCTAGAAAGGGCAGCACAACAATGCTGGTTATTTTAAAACCGCCTCATCCTTAACCTGATATGAAATTTCAGACTGAGTTCAGGCATGACAATTCTAACTCACAACGTTCTAAGTTTATGCATTTTTAAACTTAAAATCTTAAGATTTGAGGGAGAAGGATGAATGAATACTGTGTGAGAAGGGACATTTACTCAGCTAACAAATTATGAACATAATTAGGACAATTACAGGACTGTTTTACATTGACAGCATGAGCACTGAAAATTTTCTTATTTCATGTATATACATACATTATAATTGCACCCTAGCTAGTAATACGTGTTACATAGAAATCAAAACAAAGGAGGTGTTCGCACGCCTTCAGTTAAGTCTACACTGACATTTGCCATTAAAAAAAAAATAGATCCAGTCATTTCACATTTTGATGAACTGAGATTAGATTTTCAGAACTTCTTTCCATTATGGGACAGACCAAAGTGCTGCCAGCCATATCTACGCTCATTTTGTTTTCTGCTGGAGTAATAAGAAAGCACAATGGGATGGGGGTGTCAGGATTAGTACATAACTAGTCAATGTAAGCAAGTTTAAGGAGGTTTTCTCCTAGCTGCTACTATTCCCTTTGCAGGGTAGATGGCAAGCAGTTTCTGTATGATCTGCGGTCACACCTCCATTTTGCAGCTCAGGTTTTCTAAGTAGTTTCAGGGAACACATCTGATTGCAAATAAGTCAAAGGCAATAACAGTTTTTTGAAGTATTCCATATTTAAGTTTCTTTTTTATTAATTGGTACAGAGGAAACACTTTAAAATAAAGTTCCCCTGTCGAAAACTTGTCCAGACTAATTTCTATATATTTACTGCTGTTACCTCTTTCACACTTCCTGGAAGGTCTCAATTGTGAATATATTCACTATGGCATAATTTTAAGCCTTTGCCACTTTGGATACTCTAAAATCCAAACTCACATTAGTTTCCTTCTTTCAAAACAATCAAATTGAGTCTCATTGGGAAAATCTTATTGTATTTCTGGTCTGAAGCAAAAGCAGGTGTCTGCCACTTTAGGTAAAATGCAAGGGTTTACGTAGAGATTTATTGCACTTGTTCTTACAGTCTCAGAGTGCAGCAATGAGGCCATAATATAAAAAAGGAGAGACCCCTCTGCCTCTTCTTCAAAACTTTTTATTTGCATCTGTTTGGTTTCTTCATGCATCTCCCACAACCATTCTTCAAAGAGATTGCTCATTGAGCTGAAGAGGCAAGAGGTGAGAATGAGGTAGAAGACTGGGATAGCAAGCTAAGTGACTGTACTAGCTATTTCTCAGATTTTTACAGTATATGATGGTGTTAAATGAAGTTTAACAACCAAAAGTTTAAGTTAATGGTGTTTCTGTAAGAAACCAGGAGCATATATCATGCATACAGCTTGACATCATTTATGGCTAATTTCAGAATGGCATTTCCACAGACATATTGTGCTCAAATCATATTCTGCCATTCCTACACATATCAGAAGAGCATCAGATCAGCAGAATCTGGCAGTGCATATGAAGGCAGACGATGCACTCTCCAGTGTGTCTTGTAGCACTGATTGCCCAGCTGTCCAAACTGATGTCTCTGAAGTCATACATGGCAGTTCATGCAGCCGGTTCTTCTGCGGGCAGTAAGGTAAAGGGATAGACAGCACGCTCTATTGCCTTCGCAACACAGGGTTAGGAAATCACTGCACCCATGGCTCATAGGAAGTCAAGGCTCACCCATAGGATCCTGAAATGCAACTGACCTGCAGTTTAGACAGAATCTTCATCGTACATTGGTTGACACTAATAACTACATATAGCAACGGACCACAGTTAGAGACTGGCTGTTTCACAAAGGTTGGACAGTATAGTTCAATTCAGCCAAAGACATCGATACAAAGGTGCTTATTTTACTAAATTCTAATGAAGCTTACTCTTCACCATCATCCTGCCCCTCAGTCATCATTCTCTCAATCCAAACTCACCTTTTTCTTTTCCTTTCATTCTATTCAATTCCCTGTAATAGTCTATTCTTCATATCTTATCCTGAAACAGAATATTTCTATCTTCCCTTCAATTTCAGATATTTCTGAAACACCTACTAACTCTTTCCGCGCCACTGTTTTTAGACCTCTCCTCCTACCCAACATCTACTCAGTTTCAACACTGTTCCTCCATCCCTCACCAACATTTACTCATCTTTCTTCATCCCCTTGATAAGTCTCAGCAATTCTGGCAAGATGCTAGGGGAAGCTGCAACACACAACCCTTGTTTGGTCACAGCAGCCCAATGATGTATTGTGCGTCATCAATCCCACAGAAACCCTCAAGTACATAAAATATGGCAATGGCAGCCAGCCCAGAAGAAACTATCAGATCTGCTGATATTCTGCCAGGGTTTCATGGGAGATCAGGAAAGGTAAAAAAGAGTTCATGGGAAATCAGAGAGATAAAAAACTTGGAATTATATGAAAATCAATGCAGCCAGTCAAAAAAGAGCTGACTTTTTTTTTTGTTTTGTTTCTGTCTTTGAAAAGGCAGTGATTTAGGACAGAATATTTTTATTTTATAGGAAAGCAAAGTGCTGCAGGTTAAAGTTTGATATCAGGTTCACTGTCAATGTGAAGATATACTGAAAGTTTACACTACTGCTACTATTATCAATCATCTGAATTCAGGTCACAGTTCCTTGAAATATGTATTCAGGACTTGGATATAGTCAGAGGAAAGAGAAGAGGCAGTGGTGTTCACAATCACAACATGATCTGTGTGGCTTGTAGTCATCCCCATTTAACCCAGAATTGATGTCCATTCAGGTGCTCAACCAGCTCCTGTTCTACTGTTAGGCAAAGTAGGTTAGAGACTTCTGTTTCTCATGAATACAGAAGCTTAGTGATTTTTATTTTTTTAGGATATAAAAGGATGTGGTGCCCCATCCTGAGAATTGGTCCTAATTTTAGTTACCTTAAATAATGCTCAAATATTGCTCAGGGTTTTTATTTTGTTTTTACTTTTGTCATGGCTTCATCTAAATCAAGGATTGAACATCTTAAATACTAAAGATCATTTAACAATATTACAGAACTGACCTAGAGACTTGGATGAGTTTCAGAGAAACATCTGAAGTTTGAGTTAAAAATCCTGCCTTTACAGATTTCCTACTCTTGCTGAAAACTGGACAAAGAAAACCAAAATAAAAATGGGAACTAATTAATTACTAGTAATTAAACCCACAGGAGACTGCGTAGTTTAAGAAAAATTTGTGGCATAAGAAAGTTTTCTGTTGACTGTTGCAAGGCGTCAGTTTCTTCTGATTCCAGGTACACGTTTCTCAGCTGTCCTAGGCCTATTTCAAGGTGCAGGTTTCTAAAGGATGTTTTTTATGGCTAGGCTACAAAGTCCTGCTTCAGCTGCAGAAGGTCAAATGCTGATAATTGCAAAGCAGTAGAAGACAGGCCACAATGCAGTTTTCATTTACTATGATCCTTGCTAGCTGCTCTACAGGACAAGATGAATTCTGCCAGTCAGCTTAGGCAGACTGTATTTACAACTGCCATTTTATACAGGTAACCACTAATTTTACATCCACAGTCACTCATTTTCACAATTCTGGGTTCAAGGAAGCACTTTTATTTTCCTGTCTTCTGCAGCAAACAATGTGCATATCTCACAGCCAGCAGTCTGTATTTTAACTACTCATAACTCAGTTCTGAGGGTTATGAACCTTTAATAAATCACATCTTGTAGAACAATGTCCAAATACAGACATTTAAACACGTGTTATGGAAAGTTAGTCTCCATTACACTGAGCAGTATATTCAATGGGCAAATGCATTATGCATTACCTGATGGACTTTAGCAGAAAGTCTTTGTAAGAGCATGTTTAGACATCAGGTCAGCAGTACCTAGTCTATAGCTATCTTTCTGTACTCTTTGGTTTTGGGTTGTCTCGTTTTGGTTTGGCTTTGTTTTGATTTGGTTTTAATCTGGTAATAAAACGGAGTCAAACAGCAGAAGCTTGGTGTCTTCATCTTAGCCAGCGTCACATGAACACTGAATTATGTTCCTTTTTCTATGTTCTACTTTTGGCTCTAGGACTTTTCCTGACAGAAGGACAGAATGATGCCCTCTTAAATACTAAGCTATAACCTAGTGTTCAGGGCACACCCCTAGGAGCCCGTGTATGGACATGTGAGCCCCTTAAGCAGAAGAGGGAAAAAGTTAGGTTTCCCACTTTGTAATGGTAGAGCAATTGTATAAACAATGGGTGGAGGCAGCACCACTCCTTATTTGTGTGGAGACAGTGAAACACATACCAAGAGGGTGCTGAATGTAATAAATAATCAAAACCAACAGTGGTATACAATAGACCACCCAAAACACAGCTGCGATAGTTTTTCAGCTCTGCCATGGAAACAATGAATAGAAACAAGAAGCAGAATAGTTTTGAAAATAGCATTTCTACTTTTCAAAGTAGAATTTTAAACTTTGAACCAACCAGAATAGTATTTAGAATATTTTTGCAGATATAATTTTTGCTGCATGAGGTCAACTCTGCTAACAGCACTGGAGAGGCGTAGACCCTAACAAAGTGATAGGTTGGGGTGCTGTGTAGGAGTTAGGTATGTTACAGAATCTGCTTTAACTAGATATTTCCTGATATTTAAAGAATTGCTTTCAGAGGTTAATGGCTGTCAATACTTCATCAGAACAACCGCCATTTTACATCTCACAGAAGTTATTACTTAGAAAAAATATATTAATTTAGTTTTGAACTTTTTCTATTTTCATTCTGCTCTAGAAATAATGAGCTTCCTGGTAGCAAAACCACTTTATTTCCAAGCCAAATCTATGAAAATGTGACCAGAGTAACTTAGGAGCATTTCCCTAGCAGACCTTGAAAGGTGTGTTAGACATGTGCTGAGAAAAGGTCCGGTTGATCTGCATCCTGAGAGAAATATGAGGTGATCATAGTTCAGGTTTCCAGAGAACCTGCAAGACTCTGACTATGATCCCATGGGGTGGCCTGCAGGGCCACCTCTTTCTGACTGTTGCTGAGTATGAGTACCCAGGATTTTCTTACCATAGGGGAAGGCTCTCAAGAGAGCATATTCATACCTAGGTATCTCTTCATAGAATCATAGAATAGTTAGGGTTGGAAAGGACCTCAAGATCATCGAGTTCCAACCCCCCTGCCATGGGCAGGGACACCTCCCACTAAACCATGCCATCCAAGGCTATGTCCAACCCCACCTTCAACGCCGCAAGGGATGACGCATCCACAACCTCCCTGGGCAGCCCATTCCAGGGCCCCACCACCCTCACAGGAAAGAATTTCTTCCTCATATCCAATCTAAACTTCCCCTGTTGAAGTTTGAACCCATTACCCCTTGTCCTCTCACCACAGTCCCTAATGAAGAGTCCCTCCCCAGCATCCCTATAGGCCCCCTTCAGGTATTGGAAGGCTGCTATGAGGTCTCCACGCAGCCTTCTCTTCTCCAGGCTCAACAGCCCCAATTTTCTCAGCCTATCTTCATACGGGAGGTGCTCCAGTCCCCTGATCATCCTCGTGGCCCTCCTCTGCACTTGTTCTAACACTTCCATGTCCTTTTTATGTTGAGGACACCAGAACTGCACACAATACTCCAAGTGAGGTCTCATGAGAGCAGAGTAAAGGGGCAGGATCACCTCCCTCGACCTGCTGGTCACACTCCTTTTGATGCAGCCCAGAATACGGTTGGCTTTCTGGGCTGCAAGCGCACACTGCCGGCTCATGTTCATTTTTTCATCAACCCACACCCCCAAGTCCTTCTCCGCAGGGCTGCCCTGAATCTCTTCTCTGCCCAACCTGTAGCTG
The DNA here is from genome assembly GCA_039720435.1 of Amazona ochrocephala. NCBI lineage: Eukaryota > Metazoa > Chordata > Aves > Psittaciformes > Psittacidae > Amazona > Amazona ochrocephala. Next base: position 17,213,687 of record CM077879.1, read on the forward strand.
TGCCTGGCATTGCTCCGACCCAGGTGGAGGACCTTGCACTTAGCATGGTTAAACTTCATGAGGTTGGCATCAGCCCACCTCACAAGCATGTCAAGGTCCCTCTGGATGGCATTCCCTCCCTCCAACGTATCAACCGAACCACACAGCTTGGTGTCATCGGCAAACTTGCTGAGGGCACACTCAATCCCACTGTCCATGTCACCCACAAAGATGTTGAACAAGACCGGTCCCAACACCGATCCCTGGGGGACACCACTCGTTACTGGTCTCCAGCTGGACATTGAGCCACTGAGCACTACTCTTTGCGTGCGGCCAGCCAGCCAGTTCTTTATCCACCAAGTGGTCCACCTATCAAATTGATGTTTCTCCAACTTAGAGAGAAGGATGTCATGGGAGACAGTGTCAAAGGCTTTACACAAGTCCAGGTAGATGACGTCAACTGCTCTGCCCCTGTCCATCAGTTCCGTAGCCCCTTCATAGAAGGTCACCAGATTGTTCAGGCAGGATTTCCCCTTAGTGAAGCCATGCTGGCTGTCACCAAGCACCTTGTTGGTTTTCATGTGCCTCAGCATGCCTTCCAGGAGAATCCGCTCCAAGATTTTGCCAGGCACAGAGGTGAGACTGACTGGTCTGTAATTCCCTGGCTCATCCATTTTCCCCTTCTTAAAAATGGGGGTTATATTTCCCTTTTTCCAGTCATTGGGAACTTCACCTGACTGCCATGATTTTTCAAATATGATGGACAGTGGCTTAGCAACTTCATTTGCCAGCTCCTTCAGGACCCGCGGATGGATTTCATCTGGTCCCAATGACTTGTATACATTCAGGTTCCTAAGGTGGTCCCGAACAAGATCCTCCCCCACAGTGGGCCCAAGGTCCCCACCCTCACCGTCCCCACGTCTGCCTTCCAAGACTTGGGTGCTGTGGTCAGAGGATTTGCCGGTAAAGGCTGAGGCAAAGAAGTCATTAAGAACCTCAGCCTTCTCCAAATCCAGGGTAGCCAGTTCTCCCGATAGCTTCTGGAGAGGGCCCACGTTGTCCCTAACCTGTCTTTTATTGGCAATGTACCTATAAAATCCCTTCCTTTTATACTTAACATCCCTAGCCAAGTTTAATTCTAAGTGGGCCTTAGCTTTCCTAACCTGCTCCCTAGCTTCCCGGACAACATCCCTGTATTCTTCCCAGGCCGCCTGACCTTACTTTCACCTTTTATAAGCCTCTTTTTTCCTTCGAATTTTGCTCAGCAGCTCCTTATCCATCCAAGGAGGTCTCCTGGCCCTCCTGCTGAACTTCCTTCTAGTTGGGATGCATCGCTCCTGAGCTTGCAGCAGGTGAGGCTTGAATATCAACCAACAGTCTTGGGCCCCCCTGCCCTCTAGGGCTGTATCCCATGGAACCTTACTGAGCAGGTTCCTGAAGAGGCCAAAATCTGCTCTCTTGAAGTCCAGGGCAGTGAGCTTGCTGCACGCTCTTCTCACTGTCCTGAGGATCTCAAACTCAACCATTTCATGATCGCTGCAATCAAGGCTGCCCTGGAGCGTCACACTCCCAACCAGCCCTTCCCTGTTGGTGAGGACGAGGTCAAGCATGGCACCTCTCCTAGTCGGCTCCTCTATTGCTTGCAGAAGGAAGTTGTCTTCCACACAATCGAGGAACCTTCTGGATTGCTTGTGCCGGGCTGTACCATCCCTCCAACAGATATCAGGGTGGTTGAAGTCTCCCATGAGAACAAGGGCCTGCAAGCGTGAGGCTGCTCCTATCTGCCTATGGAGCGCTTTGTCCAGCAAGTCCCCTTGGTCAGGCGGTCTGTAACAGATCCCCACAATAATATCACCCATCGCTGTTCTCCCTTTAACCCTGACCCACAAACTCTCTGTCGACTGCTCACCTGCCCCCAGACAGAGTTCCATACTCTCTAGCCTATCCCTAACATAAATAGCAACTCCCCCTCCCCGTCTGCCGGGCCTGTCTTTCCTAAAGAGCCGGTAACCTTCCATTCCAACACCCCAGTCATAGGAGCCATCCCACCATGTTTCTGTGATGCCTATGATATCATACCCCCGTAGATGTGCACACATCTCTAATTCCTCTTGTTTGTTCTCCATACTACGGGCATTTGTGTAGAGGCATTTGAGCCGAGATCCAATTGAAGCCAGCACGGTATGCCTCTCAAGTGGAGGTATCTCTTGTAAGACACATGACTTCCCCTGGTTTTTGTATATATAAAAAAATAGGGCATAAATGCTTCTGGTTTGTGTACAGGCTCCAAAACAGAAGATTATGGCTAAAATTTGGGAATTCCTCAAGTTTAGAGTGCCTCAGTGATTAGATGCCAAGCTTCAAACACCTAGGTTTTGATTTCCCTCAGCTCTTGCTCACCTGCCACTCCTTCAGATTTCACCTACCATGAGAACTGTCAGTGCTTCAAATACTGTTACCCTGATTTTCAGAAGTAGAGCCAAGGAAGAGATTATTTTCCTATCTATCCCCAGTCCAGGTTGGAGGAAACATTTGGAAGCATTAGGCAGAAAGACTGTCACCATAGGAAATTAATGGGTAAATCAAATCCTTTGTCTAAAAGTGTGAAGGCCTGAGGTGCAAGTTTCAGAACTGGAAATTAGTTCACTTTAGTTTCGGTGAGCCGTATAACCACAAAAAGACCATCTGCCATCTTCCTGTTGTCCTTTCTGCTCAGCAAGAGCACTATGTATCTACTAACTTTGTCATAATGCTTGGGGGAGGGATCCTGATGCCAGCTTCATTCACTAAAAATCCAGATTCCTTCTTTGAAAACCTTTCAGCCTGACCCCTCCATGAGGCAGAGACTCAAGTCAAAATTAGGCTGGAGAGAAGGGTGCTGAATCCCATCCTCATTGAAGCTGCAGTGAGGATAGTCAGAGTTGAACAACTCAAGGATGTTCAAGCTGTTTGCATCATTTAAAGGCATTTAATGATGTTTGGGGCAGGGAGAGGGAGAAGTAAAGTACGGGTATGTGGTGTGACTTGTATGGCCAGTGTGTGGTGCTGTGAGTTTTAGGGACAACAAACCTGAAGAAAGGAAGAATTGCATGATAAATTATACATGTTTCTGTAGTAATAGAAATCTATAGTAACACGGATTCAAAGAGGCACAGCATTAATTAACAAACTCAAACTTTAATAAAAATGTAAAGGCATTTTTTACACTTTAAGTAGAGGAAAAGAAAGAAAAAAAAAAAAAAGGACTAGCTTTCTCCTAAACTTCTCTGCCCTCCCACCCCCAACATCTCAATCTCCACTGAGCACACATAGATCATGTCTGCCTGAAAAGGAAAATACACAGCCGTGGAACAGAAGAATTAAAATTAACAGATGAGTCCAAGGAACAAAACCAGCTAACAAATGTATCTTGTTAGGCTGCTGTCAGAGAACAAGATTTTTATCAGGAATGCTGTTTTTCAGAGGGCACCAGTATAATTTCCTCCTAATAAATTTCCATCTTATTGAAGTGGCTAACGTTCTGCCAGTTAGAGGGAATCTCCCAAGGGTACAGCTTACGCAGCTCTCCGACCAGGGTTAGATGTATGCACACGTTTTAAAACCCAGTGAATACAGAGTGGCTCTAGAAGTGTGTTTGGGTATTTTCAAAAACACACAAGAGCGGAAGAAGTTTGCCTCCTTTTAAAAAAGATTCACTACTTTGTTTATTGCTGTCTTTCCCCCTGAATTCAGAGGAAATGAGTGTGCCTAATTCCACATTCCCTGGAAGGCAAAAGGAAAACATTGGTCTAGATTGTTTGTGGTGTTGTTTTGTAATTTCCATGAATCAAAGCATATTTTTTTACTGCATCACCTATAATTTTTTATAAATCTGTCTCCTTTCCCTTTAAAAATATTTAGAGGGAAAAAAGAACTGTGTGTCATAGGGTATTAGCTGATTAGTTCATTCAAACAGTACTAATTATAGGTTTAATTGCTTAAATGTGAAAGTCATTTATTTAAATTAGCTGCATCAAACATACAGTATGCTCAAAACCTGAAACTGGTACTGGGAACCAGGACTATTTTCTGTAAACAGAACATGCAAAATATAAGATGAGAAACAATGTGCCTCTATGTACTGATCGGCAAACTCATTTAAACCCCAAAGTCCCTCCTCCCCTGCCTCTGGGGTCGAACAGCCTCATTTGAACAATGACTAATGGAATGCACTGAAATGTGCGGAGGGTTGAAAGGAGAAATACTATTCAAGCCAACAAATTCATTTCATTTGTGATTTAGAGGGGTGCTGCACCTTCCCCCTGAACTCCTCCTGAGGAAGAATGAATAGGCATCTCAAGGTTATGTAAAAACGGGTATTTTGGGTAGAAAGCTATATTGGGTCTTAAAATAATAAATGAAGAAATAAATAAAGGTTTGTTATCGCGCAAAAATACGGCAGGGAAAAGATGTTTGAGCCACAACAAAAAAGGTAGTCAGAGCTGTAGTGACTACAGCAATGACAGAAAGAATATGCTTGTGAATTAAAAAATATGCTGTATTAAATACTCAGTGTGAGAACTCTGATCAGTGTGCAAAAGATGGGCTCAGCTTTTTAAGCTGGGAAAGAAAAGAAAGGAAGGAAAAAAATGAAGAGAATTTTAAAGAACAGAAAACATTAGATAATTAACATACTGAATAATGCCTGGCTGCCAATCCCTCCATCTTCCTGTGTTGACAAAGGAATGCATATATACATACAGATAGATGTTTATTTATGTAAGAAAGACTTTTTTTTAGGAACAAAGAGATTCAGAAGAGCTAGATTCCCCAGACATATCGGTTTTCATGTTCTGTATCTCTGCTTCGTCAGTAATCAAGTTGTATCTGAATGTTATTGCATTTTTCTAACCCTTCCAGTTGATATTAAGCCCCAGTATTCTCAACAACATTATGGAAGTACACACGGCAGCAGTGGCAAAGGCTGGTGGATGCAGAAAGCTCCTCTTAATTTAATAAGGGTTTTTCAACCGAACGCTATGCACCATTGACTATGCAGGAAAGGTATTTTTTGCTACAAAATTTCCCAGCTCATGAATATCCTTGTACACTTCCCTGTGCACAGCCTCTCTCCATGCCCCCTTTTCCTGCTGAGAGGGTCATATGGCCGCAGGAGAGCCTGACCCCCTGTTTACATTTCACTCTGCAGATTACACAGTGAAGAATAATACTACAGCTGGTTACCGCTTACAATGATTTAATTAAAAAAAAAAAAAAACAAACCACACCACGTTAAAAGCTGAATTTCTGTAAATCCATCTGTCTCTGTGCCTCTTTCCTTTTCTCCACATGCAACTTGCCATTTATTATATACTTGTAAATTTACTATACTTATTCATTACAAGCTTGGAGCTTCTTTTTTTGTGTGGGGAAAATACTCACTAATTTGTCTCCCATGTTTAGGAGGACTTTTGCTTCTTACAATACAGTCTTAACTTAGAAAGATTAGATAGTAAAACAAAAAAATATTTGGAAAACTTTATGGCCTTTTTTAGGTAAGCAAAGTAAGGCAGGAAGAAGTTACAATCGTAACATCATGCAGCAGTTACAGAGGAAGCAACATGCTCCTATGCTGGAGGCTAAAGCAACAGCTTCATCTCTAATTTTTAGAGACCCCCACCCTCCTGACACACAGAGGTAGCCCCACAGAGAAGCAGATTTGAGGATGTCTCAGCAAAAATGCAGCTAAGCATAATAGCCTAAGTGAAAAAGTGCCCAAAAGATAGTATAGCAAATTTAGAAAGGAAGTCCTGGGTAGATTTTGCCGAGATTAAATCTAAATTGAGTGGATTTCCAATGTGATCAGGGAACAGCATGTTAAGGGAGAGAGTTGGAGACATATCCTCAGGGGATTTATGTGGTTATACCTCCAGATGATCCCAGGCAGTTGGAAAATGAGATACAAAGGGCTCTATTCTGCCCTCATTTACACAGCACTTAACTCTGATTTTCATGCCATTTAAACAAGAATGTCATGTAAAGTGTCTTGATCATTGAAAATGATGCCAAATACGTATTCTCTCCTCAAGATTACTGCATGCAATTCAGATCATGGGACATTTACATGAGTGGAACTGGCCTTTAGAAAAGAGGTACAGACATTAAAATAGAGGTTGCAAAGAAGCTAATCTGAATTGACTTATTTCTCAGATACTTAGCCAAAATAACCATGGAAATTACAGTTTCTTTAGCAGTTTTACATTTGTATTTGTCAGAGCAAAATGGTGTTTATATACTAGATATAATTCATATAAATTTCTAGGGTACAAAAGCAGCATTCAGAATGCTGTCCTTTAAGAAAATAATATAATTTCCTAATATATGTAAGTCTATAATGTTGCCAATAAGATGCAGTGAGAGGGATGCACCACATCTTCCATTCATCATATGATATCATGATAATATGTCTCCTCATTTTTAGGTGTTTTAAAAGCTTAGCATTTCCCAGTTACAGAGAGTTATGTTGCCCTCTGGATAAGAGATGGAGAAATACATGGTAATGCTGACTTTCAAAAGACAACTATTATGCAATGTAATAAATACACAGTATGTTAGTCCCCACTTAGCTGTTCTGGAACATGTTAGGAACAGGCCTGGTTTATCTTATTCCCATTATTTTCATTCTCAGTCACTTAAATGAACATGAGACCGTCAGCTGAAAGGTGTTATATTAAGTTATACTCATGGTTGCATTTCAGTCATTGGTTTTATGATCTCCTTATTAAACACCATACTTAAAGTGTGATACCAGCAGGCATGGTCCTATTCTGGAGAGGGCATCACTTTAAAAAAACCCAGCAGAATCTGTGAGGGCACATGCTGCAGGTATCCTTTAAAATCATGAGCAACTATGAATGCAAAAGGCAAGATAAGGTCACAAGTGTCTTCTCAACCTTTTGATGTTGATGCTTCCTAGGGCTAGGTTTGTATTTAATTTAGGATGCCAGGCAAATGAGCCAAGGAAAAGAATACAGCCAGTTCCTTTATCTGTTTTATGCATTCACACTGCTGACTTTGGCTACTGTAGACTGACCTAAGAGATGGGCATTACTCTGAAGTTGGCTCAAGCTCAAATCTACCTGAAACTAAGTCAAAACTCTCATTTACAAAGTATGGATGACAAACAAACTGGGTTTCAAGGCTCAGGCTTGTGCTCAGAACATAAGGAGGAGACTTTAATGAATGAAAACCTCTTCAATGCACATTTTGACACATTTTAATTTCGCACTAGGTCTTTTTGAGTACTGTTTGTTGCATATTTGACCACTTTAGAATCATATTCTGTTTGGCAAATAGATAAAATAATGCAACATGAGAAGGTACCCAGAACTATGCCTTATGGTAGCAATGAAGCATTTTTTTGTGCCTCTGTTTTCAATCTCTGAAGTAATGCAGCAAATAGATTGTATGATGCATTATAAATTACATGATACATAGTAGTAATCATCATCACTACCCAAAATGATATAGAACATAACAGGAAAATACTAGCAAGTATTCTGTGAAAGCTAACTTTGAAATTTTGTGTCCATTTATTCTAGGAGTTCGTCCTAAAATAAAAGGACCAAAAAAAAAAAATCAAGTAGTCTACCTGTAATCAAAACAAACCACTTTTCTGTTATGTAATGGCTACAATCGAACAGCCAAAGACCTGTTTTGTTGCCAGGCTTTGAGCAGTGTGTGTACGTCAGAAAGTAAAAGCATGTTTAAAATAATTCACAGACAGGTGTGAAATAGGCAAAATTCTTAAACTGTTCTTTTCTCTCTTGGCTACAGGCTGGCCCATGTGGCAATGTTCAGTGAGCGCTCTTTTCACCTAAGAATTCTCCTCGTGCTCTTTAGGCTAAAAAAAAATGTGGCTATATGTCAAAGTAAAATTATGCTCACTGAGAAGGGAGGAGGCATTAGCTTCCCTTCCCCAGTCCCAGTTAATTTTCAGTTTGGATTTGCTGTGAGTTCTGTGGGATAGATTAGAGGGATTCCGGCTGTAGGGATTTCCCCTTCAAGACACCTTTCTATGTGCTATAAAATGACCAAAAGATGGTGTAAGTTTGGAGTTAACATATGGTCTTTTCCACATATTGTCTCCAAATTTGTAAAGAAAAAGGACACATGTCTCAATTCCTAACAGCTTTTTCTTTTATAGAAATATAAAAGTTGATAAAACCCAAGACTAACAAGGGAGTCTACTACTACTTCCTTAGTTGGTGAGTACCGACTTGTTTCTTATATCTCTAAACATTATTAACTTTCCTGACATCAAAGCAGACTCATACCCTCGATACAATATGAAGAAAAAAGGTGTCTGGCTGTACTGGCCTCATGTTCCATTGTATATCACATCACAACCTGCTGTGCTGATAGAAGAAACCACATATCCTCCACAAAAAAAAAAAAAAAAAAAAGAGAGAAGAGAAATGTATATATAACAGTCTTTGAAAGTTCTGTGAATGCACATTAGACACTGACTGCATTTTGTTGGCACAATACACCATGCTCTGACAGCAAAGGCACAAAGCCATGTGTCTTTAGCAAAGACAATAGAGAAGACAGAATTTAAAGTTGCCATTAGGGAGCACAAGTGAATAAGGAGTCATGTTTCCGATGGGATCTCCCTTCGAATTTTCAAAGCACAATAATGTAAGCAGAGCACCAGCTATTCTCTTCAGCCATATTGATCACAGGTAGAGCAGTTGTCCCTAAAAATATGCCCACTGAAATGTTAATAGCCCGCTTTCATCTCACATACCTGCAAAAGGAAAATAAAACACCAAAAAAAAAACAAAAAAAAAAAACATTAAGATAAACTATTGCCACTTAAAGAATTGCACCATGATAAGAATGTAACTGGATCAAGAAAAACATAGCTTTGTGCTTGCACAGTAGCGCCCTAGGAGTGCAATTCTGCTCCCTCTCCCGTGTAATCCCTTGGAGCAAGGGGAGAGCTGAGTCCCTTGTGCTTCCTGCCAGGCAACCAGGGACAAGTGGGGTGAGGGTAGGTTTCCAGCAACCACCTTCAGACAGGCAAAGGCTTCTCCATTTAACTTTCCATTAAACTGTCTGAGACCTACATATGTACATATTCCTTCCAAAGTAAGGCACAGATCATGGGTGAAAGGAGATAATTATTTGCTTCCAAAAATTGCCTGTAAGCAATAGGAAGTAGAGGATAGAAGAGTTAGAACAATTGGGGTTTTTGTTGTTTCCTCCCCCAGCCCCAAAATATCTATCATAAATGTGGGACACAAGCCAGCCATTAATTAGATAAGCTCTTAGGCATTATGATTGTCTTGGTTATGTGTATACATACTTAGTCATATAGCAGCAATTAGAAGCCATATTATTACTAAGGCCTCTGTGTTCCTGTAAGTACAGCTACAAGCATGATCACAAGGTTATGGCATATATCTCAAGTATTGTGTTTGAATATGTGCTATTTCAAAAATACCATGAGTTTTATTGCCAGGTATAACCTTTCACAAACGCTGGACAAAAGCATGCATGGAGGAGGTAGCACTTCAGTGGAACTGGTAGATTGCAGCTAATCTAGTGGTGCAACATGAGACGAGTTTGCTATTTAGTACGTTGTGAGAAATCTAAACACAGTTAAGATTTTCATTTTTATGACTTTCATTTCGCTTTTTTTTCAACGTTCTTTCAGTAACACAGGCACTGAATGCTGAACAAAACCCATAAAGTGATGCTTAAAATAGTTACCATTTTTCAGGAGTACTTTTTAGGAGGTTGTAGAGATTGAGAGATTGTTTTCTAAATTAAGAGTCCAAGATTTATGGACAATTTGAGTGGTACCTGGCAAATCAAAGGACTGGAAAGGAAAGAAAGAAGTAATGGTGTTGTATTCCATGGCAGAAATAAAAAGCTGATGTTGTCAAATTCTTATTACCAAGATTTAATACTTTTGCTTACTTATTTGAGAAAAACTTGTTCATCTCAGTGTTGAAATACAGCTTGGAAAAGAACGTGGGTCAGGCTATGAACTTGACCACAAGCTTCTGGTGAGACAGCAACAGAAAAAAATGTCATATCCCTCGAGTACTGAGCTCAGATACCTAAAGTGCTGCCACTAGCATGGAGTGGCATGGCACACTGGCGAAAACACAAGCCTTACAACCTCAAGTGTAAAGGTGAAATAAATATGTCTCCCTGTTCATTCAAATGCAAAGGAATCTGACCTGGCAGCTGGCTTCAGAGCTGGACCTGCTCCCAAAGGCAACCCAAAGCTGCTGTGTTATTCTATGAGGTTTCTATGGCACAATCAGAACTGTCTTGATATGTATGGACAAACGCCTACAGTTGTAGAGTGCACGCCATCACTAACACTGTGTGTCCTCTCACTTGCTTCCCATGGAAAGGGCACATGCTTTGCTTGGTAGAATTTCAGTGCTGTGTTTGCTGTTGCTTTTGACATATATATATTGTTAAATATTAACGTTAGAGAGGATGGGGCCAAAGAACAGTGCCTTGCAACTGGAGACAGCAAGGTCTCTGTGGATCTTTTAAATTTCCAGAGTTCATTCCGGTGTGAGATCAGCCCTGGAGAAAGATACCCTCTCCATACGGATGAGATCTCTTCAGACAGAGTGCTCCATTTTTCAGAGAAATGTAGTGAGCAACAAATCCCTTCCACATCTTTTACGTAGTCTGGACAAGGCAATGAAGTGTGCCTCCATTGGCATACAAGGCAGTGAAGTATAAGGCTGAATACAAGCAACAGCTCCCTGAATCTGATTTAAAATCTGAGGGAAAGCCAGTGAAAGCATCAGAGGATGGATCTGATGTGCTCACAGTAGGTGGCCTTGTTGACAATACACTTTTTAAAAAGTCTCTGTACTTGGAGGCTCTTACATACTGAAGACAACATAAAGGGTATCCTGTATGTTCAGATTTCATACAGGAGTAACAAATGTACAAATATCTGAGTGTAGATCATCAGATGGAGATGGCAGTGGTTATTCATTGCATAAACTACATCCTGGGAGTTTCAGCATCTGCAAGGGATTCAATAGTAATGTCAGCCTGCAGCTTGAGTTCACCAGTTCCTTGATATATATACTCTGATGTACACAAGGAAGGTAGAGAAGGGACACCTGTAGACACAAGTGGCCAGCTGGCACTAAAGAAGTATGACACCCTACCTAGTCCATCCTGTGGATCTGGACTGTTTTCCACCTTTCTGGGAGGCAAGTGCAACGGAGCACCCTGTGACAGCCAGCATGGCTTCACTAAGGGGAAATCCTGCCTGAACAATCTGGTGGCCTTCTATGATGGGGCTACGGAACTGATGGACAGGGGCAGAGCAGTTGATGTCATCTACCTGGACTTGTGCAAAGCCTTTGACACTGTCTCACATGACATCCTTCTCTCTAAGTTGGAGAGACATCAATTTGATAGGTGGACCACTTGGTGGATAAAGAACTGGCTGGATGGCCACACGCAAAGAGTAGTGCTCAATGGCTCAATGTCCAGCTGGAGACCAGTAATGAGTGGTGTCCCTCAGGGATCAGTGTTGGGACCGGTCTTGTTCAACATCTCTGTGGGTGACATGGACAGTGGGATTGAGTGCGCCCTCAGCAAGTTTGCCGATAACACCAAGCTGTGTGGTTCGGTTGATACATTGGAGGGAAGGAAAGCCATCCAGAGGGACCTTGACAAGCTTGTGAGGTGGGCTGATGCCAACCTCATGAAGTTTAACCATGCTAAGTGCAAGGTCCTCCACCTGGGTCAGAGCAATGCCAGGCACAGCTACAGGTTGGGCAGAGAAGAGATTGAGAGCAGCCCTGCGGAGAAGGACTTGGGGGTGTGGGTTGATGAAAAAATGAACATGAGCCGGCAGTGTGCGCTTGCAGCCCAGAAAGCCAACCGTATCCTGGGCTGCATCAAAAGGAGTGTGACCAGCAGGTCAAAGGAGGTGATCCTGCCCCTTTACTCTGCTCTCATGAGACCTTACTTGGAGTATTGTGTGCAGTTCTGGTGTCCTCAACATAAAAAGGACATGGAAGTGTTAGAACAAGTGCAGAGGAGAGCCACAAAGATGATCAGGGGACTGGAGCACCTCTCGTATGAAGATAGGCTGAGAAAATTGGGGCTGTTGAGCCTGGAGAAGAGAAGGCTGTGTGGAGACCTCATAGCAGCCTTCCAATACCTGAAGGGGGCCTATAGGGATGCTAGGGAGGGACTCTTCATTAGGGACTGTGGTGAGAGGACAAGGGGTAATGGATTTAAACTTCAACAGGGGAAGTTTAGATTGGATCTGAGGAAGAAATTCTTTCCTGTAAGGGTGGTGAGGCCCTGGAATGGGTTGCCCAGGGAGGTTGTGAATGCTTCATCCCTGGTGGCGTTCAAGGTGGGGTTGGACATAGCCTTGGATGGCATGGTTTAGTGGGAGGTGTCCCTGCCCATGGCAGGGGGGTTGGAACTCGATGATCTTGAGGTCCTTTCCAACCCTAACTATTCTATGATTCTATGATTCTATATCATATCACAAAATCAGACCTGCATTTACATTTCTTTCAAAAATGCATTCATTATATTTCCTGTCAAAATTACAGGTTTAGTAGCATGGAATAGATGCCTCCAGGATGCTATTATTCCTTGACCAAAGTTACTGATAACTTACCATAATCACTCAACCAGCAGGCCCTCAGAGTTGTTAAAAATTAATCACTTTCAACATTCTGCTTTTGTCCTTCTTACCCATGTAATTATTCCTGAAAATAATCTCTCATGAAGTAAATAAAACCTGGGCAGGGCCACTCAAATTCCATGTAAATGAATATAGCGTCTTCTGAAATCAACTATTTCCTCATTTTTTCATCCTTCAATTGTCAGCTTTCCTCAAATTCACATTCCATGCCTGCTGCATTTTAACGTAAAGACTTTGTATTTTATAGATTATTATCTCTGTCTTGTTATTTGTTCAAAAGTTGTCAAAAATATTCCATAGCTATTTCTCAAGGAGAAAGGACAAATGTGTGGGGTTTTTTTAAATATTAAACTTCAGCCATTTTAAAACATATGTCCTATTTCATACCCATGTATGGCTTTTTTTGTAGCGTTTTAAGTGCAAGCATCTAATTTTAACAAAGTTTAAGTCATTTGTTTCACTATACATCCATATATTTTGGAATCTAAAGATAAAATATTTAGTTTTCATTTTCTCAGTAACCAGAGGGAATAAAAAGGTTTGCAGCGTCTATGGTTTCATCCCAGTAAAAATCTCATACTATCAAAAAAAACCCTGATATTTTCAGATGTTTCAGAGAACATTTCTTCTGAAGAGTTGAAGCTGAAAATTAAACAGAGAATCCTGGAAACTAGCCCACAGCAAAGAATTCATCTGTAATACACAAAATAATGCTACAAAACAGTTACGTGTGACCTACTTATTACTTATCCCTTTATTTGGGCAAATAAACTCAGTCATATTTCACTCTGAAAGCACAGAGTATAGTTTGTATTAAATATAGCTTCATGCCTACTTGGTGTACAGCAAATACCTTGCAGTGGTGCAATTTGACAACATTACGACATGAACAGTCCTGAACAGCGAGGCCAAACAAGCTTCTGGCAAGTTCCTGTGAGTCTTAGAAGTGCATTTTATGGCAGTAGCAGCAACTGCCTGTTTATTTTAGCTGATCCGAATAATGTATTAGTGCTAATTAGGGAAGAGATATTTACTTGCAATCTTGCAGACACAGTTTACTAAATGGTTCCATTTAGTGTGGAGTATAGTTAAAATTTTAGTACTCCTGATATGGTACCAAAATGGGCTTAAACAACTGTGGCAGCTGGAAAGAGGCAGACTTTCTTTAATTTGACTATTATGCAAGCTTCAGCTAAATACCCACAGTTGAGGCACTCATAAAACATCATGAAATTCTTCTATGATAGAAAAGAGAGCCAAGATAATGTTAGTTTTTAAGAAGAAGTCACAAGAAAGTTTAGACGAATTAAAAACAATCCAAAACAGTTACTTTTTCATAGGTACAGGAACTGTGGAAGATGGAACAGAGAGTGGAAGACAAAAAATAGCCCCTTATGTGCACACACATGCAAACCACAAACTTGTTATTATGAATTCTAGCTGTTGAGCAACTTATGTATTATTACCATTAATGCCAGAAGTATCTCTCAACACTCTTACTGAGCAGCCCACTGTGTTGGAACAAACAAGAAAAGAAGCTGGGTGCCAATTCATGTGGGGAAATGGATTAAGCTGGAATGGTTACAGGAATTTTTGCTCTGTACTCTGTGTCCCACCTCTCTCAGTAGTTGGTGTCCCCAGAGCAAGAGCACACCGAAGTTCCACAATCCACAGCCAACATTTTAATCTGAACCATAACTGGAGATTTTATTAGAAAAAGATCATGCTCCACAGCTAGATACAAGCAGCCAGTGTGAGGGTTAATACCCAAATTAGAACAGATTAAGACCTCTGAAAGATGGTCATCTTTGCTCATCCCTAAAGGATTTTGCCATTCTTGGTGTTCCTAAGTAAACAGTAAAACCAAAACCGTACTCTGTGCATTTACAGCCAGAGAAAATTGCCTTGGAAAGTCTTGAGTAAGAAGCCTGGATATCAGAAAAGATTGATAAATTATCCTTGGGCCCAAAAGAAAAGCTGTTGGTCCTGGTTTGCATTTGACAGGCCCAGAGACTGAGAACTAACTGTTACAAGATGGAAATTGTTTACTTTTCTTCCTGTACCTAAACTGGTAAAGTTTACTTTATATAACTTGTGAGAAATTTAATTACAGAGCAAACTTTTTTTATTCTAGCTCTGTGTCTTTGCTAATCCTTTCATCTGCTGAGATTGTTGTTGGCTGGGTAAAATGACAGAAAAAGACATTCTCAGTGAATAGTAAACTTGCTGCAAATGCGCTTCAGTAGGGGAACAAATAGATTTGCTCACAAAGATCAGCGAGAAACTTTTGTGTCTAAACCTGTGGGTTATTAATTTTAAAATGGCTTTTTTACTATGACATGTGTCTTATAAAAGGAGTTAAACAATTAAAAATGAAATTAAATGTTTTGTCGCAAGTTCATCTAGCAGTTTTAAGTAGTTGTTTCCCCAAAAGTAGATGCAGTTTAGTTTGAATTCTGGCACAGACCTCAAAAATCACTCATTTGCCTAGCCCAGTTAAAATCTTACAGTCATTACCAGTGAGAAGAAATCCAGCAACCCAACTAAGAGTGCAAGCAAAAGCTATAACTAGTCTCCAAAAGAGGATGTGGACAAGTACTTATATACTCTCCCAGTGCTCTGTACTGCCACTAGAGGTGTCAAACACAACAGAAGAAATCGAAAAGCAGAAAGAGCCAGGAGAGTGAACTGCAGTACCTTGCTGGGGAAAGATGCCCTGCATTCATTTTTGGCATACAAATCCAGCCAAAACTGAGCCGAGATGTGAATGGGGAAATTTGAAGGAAGACAGCAAATGCAAAATATATTGTGTTGTAAAACAAGTGACACTCATCTACTAGCAAATTGCCAACATGTCATTCCTAATTTGGTATCTAGTTTTACACTATATGTGCAGATAGATCAGGTCTCTTTCACTGATATGTGTAGAATTTAAGGCAAGAATAATACTGAATGCTAAAAGTGTGAACTTGAATTTCTATTTGTGTTCCTCTAGTTCACCTGCCCAGTTGTGTTTGGGGAACTTTTTGATGAAATTACCATCTTCAAGCCATAGCAGCTCAGGGTTGCTCTAAGATGTCAAAAATCTTAGAATATGTCAAAAGCTTTGCTGTGCATCTCTTGAGGATTCATTTTCTTTGTCAAGCATCAACACAAAGTTAACTTCATTTCAAATTTGTACACATATTCATGCATCTTCTGTAGGAGAAAATCAAACCTGCAGTGACCAAAGGGATATGAGTAACATGAAAGAATCAGCTCTGAAATATGTAAAGAAAATGAAAAGGAAAGTAGTAAAACTACATAATGAGAGGATGTTATTAAATGTCCATTAGATTTAGGAGTTTATTTTCATTATGTCTCTGATACTGATTTAAAATGGGCCAAATCCAAATGTAGTGGCATATGCCTCCAAAAGAATTCTTTGTCTTCAGAGAATTCACTAACGGGAAAGCTTTAAGAGCTATTGAGTTAGACCTTGGATTTGGAATTGATGTATCTGCCCTTTGCATCTTTAAGATGTTGCACAAACTACCTTAATTGCTAAATAAAACAATTCAGATCTCAGAGGAGAAGTATTATGTATTTGGCTAAAGGAAAAGGAATCTCATGAAGCAATCTAAATGCCTTCAGGTAATGCAAGTACAATTGCCAGTGAGTTACATGGATGCATTTCAGAACAAATTTTGGGCCCATTTGATGCAATTAAGTATTAATTATTTCATTTTTCCCCCCTAATAAATCAGTAAAAGAAAAAATAAGGGGAGCTGCACAATGATGAAGAACCTGCCCTTCTGGCCCAAAATGAATGAGACTGTAGTTAGTTAAGCACAATTTATTCTGCTTCCCCTAAATAGCATGATGCTAGAAAATGATAGCAGCCAGAGTATTTCAAAACAAGCTGCCACAAAATACTGCAAAACACAGTGGTATGAACCTAAACACTTCATATACTCTGTTAAAATTGTCACTGAGTTAGGGAGCCCATAACTACCCTCAGAAAGAGTCCTATAAAGAAGGATGGCAGTGATCTTTGATGGCTTCTCTGGTACCAAGTAGTTTCAGGCTTTCCATGTGAAGGCTGATGCTTGAAAAGTTGACTGCAGAGCCACCCTGCTCAGGAGTTCTGTACATCAACAAACAAGGTTGCATGAGGAATGCTGTAGCACTGATGATAAAAGCAAATGTACCTAACAATAAAAGACTCAACTTTCATCCAAGCAGGTGTACTGTTCCATGTTTATGGGAAAAGGATCAGAAATTCCATCTTTGTGAGGTCCATGTCATAAATCCAAGTGAGTTTCCCCACCTCTACTGGGGATTATTTATCCCAATGTGAAAAATATAACAAGGCACAAAAAGCCTCTACTCAACACATTGAAAAGCCACAAGGCTTCCTTTCTGTTTTCAAATGGGAAATAAACCACTTCTTTAATCATAAACTCAGCTTCAGTGAAGAAAATAAACTTACTCAGGTATTTGAAAGACAAGAAAAGTTTAAATTCTCTCCTAAACTCCTTATGCCCAAACTTGTCTCCTTCCAGGGCAGTTGCAAGCATTTCTTTCTTCCAGCAGAGACCTTTTTAATTCCTTATTGCTGTCAGTTTCTTTTTATTTAAGAAGAGAAGCTGTGACAAGGTGTGGGTGTGGGAGCCATGTGACAGGAGGTTGTGCAGGCAAAGTGATTGCTGAAGACACGCCAAACTACCTGCCACTGAGTCTGGAGCTGCCTCTCAGCCCTGTGGCCACCCAGCTACTGCAGGCAGCCAGGCGTCCACGTACCTCCCCTCTGGATGCTGAACAGCAAACACACTGTGGCAGCCAAACCTCACTTTCCCCCTCCCCCAGTACGGGTAAGAAATGTGCAGTATCTGTTTTAAAAATGCAATTTTACCTGTTGGGGTATTTTTTTAACCACTGGAGTTTCTTTAAAAGATAAAAAAGATCATAAATTGCCACAGAGACCATTTAATGTCTAAAGTAAATCTTTCCTTTGTTCTCATTATGATGGTTGGTTTGTTGGCCTGAAAAGCCCCAAAGCTGATGTGTAACAAAGGAAGATGAGGCACAGTCTGCAGGGACAGGCAGCACAATGAGAAGAAGCATTCAAGGGCAAAATTTTCTGTTTGGCATGTATCTGGAACCTCATGTATCCCAAAGTTATTTGGTTGGTTGGTTTGTTGGCTTGCTTGTTTATTTTTTGAATGCATCTTAGTCAAGAGAAAAACCACAGTGGTGTTCTCAAAGCTGCCCCTCCGGGTTCTGCAGGAATCCATCCTGGCAAACATCTGCAGACTTGGAGGAAGTTCAAGTGTTTTCCAGTATATCAACAAATATGACAAGAAATCACACTATATTCTGAGTGATGCCATAATAATAAGTGAGGAAGAAAGTAGTAACATTAGATAATCCCCATAGAAGGCTAACTCTTTGATCTCCAGCATTAACATGCATGCCTTTACACTTTGTACATTGTAGGCATTTGATTTCTTACCAAAAAAATACAGCTACAAACTCCACTTGAATGTTCCAGAAGTAAAATTCTCTTTGATCCAGTTATACGCCTGCTAAGCACTAAGGGAGAAAACTGAGGCCTCAGATGACCATGATGAGTAAATGAACGAGTTATCAGACAAATGCCAAGAACTAATAATATCTATTTAGTTTAGCTGCTTCTAAATATTAAGTCAATTATGGTCCAGCTTTCTCTACAAGAGTCAGTGCATTATCATGATTTTAATACTTTATCTCCAAACACATTGGCAAGGCTGACACCAGGGCTTGTGTAGATAGGAACTGTTTAGAAGAACATTTTCATTCCCCCATTTCTGTCTGCGATGGGAGCTAAACCTAATTTTACAAATAAATTTGCACCATTTCATGTGGATAAAATTAATTCTCTCTTGTGTCCTTGACCCGTCTGTCATCGTTGTGACCCCCTCCCCCAGGCCTAGATTTCTTTTGATTTTATTCTGTGCAGGAAACATTCACATACTTGAGCAAATGGGAAATAATGAGCTATGACCTCTCGCGATACTGCTTGTCTGGTTACATCAGTGAACTTTCAGCAGGGGAGCCATTTCAGTGGGTGTCAGGGTAAAGGAAATGACTCACTAGGCTGGCTTATAGCTGCTTGTAACTACAGAGACTGTTAAGTAAATCCTAAATAAATTGCAATAAATAATAAAAAATAAATCATGTTTCAGTGCTAGTACTAAAATCCAGTACCTGTGTTATTAAAATTAAATGGATGTAAATAATCAAAAGTCTCTGAGCAACATTTTTTTAAAATAAAAGAACTGAATTTTTTTATAATCATCAAAAAGAGAGAGGAATAAACAAAGAGAGGGAAAAAGCCAAAAGGAAGACATTTTTTGGGCTGTAGTGCCAGAGTCATTCTTTCACAGGCTTTACATCACAGAGAGCTCAGATTCAGAAGATGTTGAAAATGTATGTCTCCAGAATACACCCATCACCTTTCAAGATTTCAAGCAGAGTTTATTCATGGTTGGGAGCTGCAGTAGTAAAAGGAAGCAGTGAGAATCAGGACACATTCCTGGGACATTATAATGCATATTATGCATTGTCTCAGCTTGACTGTGAACACAGCACTTGAAAATGAACATCAGCTAATTGCATACCATAGAGGAGGCTTGAACCTATTTCATTTACTGCACAAATGATTTCAGACTATTTTCTTCAATTCAGAAGAGGCACAGCCCTCTACCCATTTCTTGGACATGGAATTTTACATGTGACATGGCGATGCAATCTGGAGCAAAACAGAAACCCTGGAAAGCCACAGACACAAAAATAGCAATAAGAGAATTTTAGCTTCCTTTTTGCTCAAGCAAGTGTCTGAGAAACTGAAATCTGGTTCCTGCTAAAGGAGTTTGCATCTATACCGCAAATGGCACCTCAATGTAGATATACCCTAGGCAGCTGTAAAAAAAAAAGACCACTCACTCTGATACCACATGCTATTTAATTATAACAGCATGCAGTTTAGCTTCCCATCCATATGGATACCCCACACTGAATCCTGTGCTGCCGTCCACACTGAATCCTCTGCTGCCATGGGTCCTCAGGCTCATCTCTGAGCAAGCTCATCTAAAACCCATCCATTATTTTTACACTCTAATCAATGCTGCCATAGACATACACTAAGCTTTTGCTTTTCTAGGCTAAACTCCTGTTAACCCCATTCAAATGATGCCACCACTTTTGAAATATAAGTACTCCAGTTTCCCCTCTGGCAGACCACAAACAGGATAGTGAAAAATTGAAGTCCAAGACATTCAGGTTAACAGCAGCCTTCTGATAGCTCTGTGCAATAGCTCTCATAAGAGGCAGCTGGCTACTGGGAAACTCTGCGAGCACCATAGTATAAATATAATGAAATTACAAGATTCTGACGTCTCTCATCCTTGTCACTAATTGCATACTTTCACAGCTCCCTCTGAGCCCTAAAACTCTGTAAACACCAGAAATGTGAAAGTTTTAGAAGATGACTAACAGCCTGAGAAAAGTTGGAGTTGGGAAGGCATAAAATGGAAATAACTTGTGACTGCAAAAGAGACCTTTTTTAGTTATTCCTACTGCTACCATGTGACTTAAGTAAATTGTGCAGCAAATTACGCTCCGTGGACACGAGCTAACTAGTTGTTCATAAGGCCAAGCTGAAAGCTTCCATGGTCGGTGGTGTTGACCCTGCAGTCACTACCTGGACCAGGTAGCTCACACCTACTAAAGAAATGGAAATGTCTCTCCACATCCTGGTGTGTGAGGTGTGTACCAGGGGTCTTCTCAAAGAAGCCTCCTGGTCTGACGTGCACACACAGAGCTTTGGAAGAAATGTTGCTGAATATCACACTAATTGTATCCAATTACCCATCATTTGATTCCATTGATGGCTGCAGAAGTTCAGCAAGTGATAGAACTAATAGTGGCAGGTGAACATGGCTGGTATGTGATGGTATATATCATGCTGGTGCTTTCAGCACCTGACCGCATTTTTCAACTAAACTGAGTAGGGAATTCTGACTTTGCACTTGAGCTTTCTTCTTTTTCCCTGTTTCATTCATTGGCTAACAATGCAAGAATTAAAATCATAAAAATAAATTAACTATTGCTGAAATATAGCTGCATGGAGCAAACAAGCACATCACATTTATGTTACTGACATCAGCTAGGAAGGGATTGATCTAAGTCACAGATGTTATTGACAACTGTGACAGTATAGTTAGGGAAAGGTCTCTGAATAGAGGAGCCGACAAGGAGAGGTGCCATGCTTGACCTCGTCCTCACCAACAGGGAAGGGCTGGTTGGGAATGTAACGCTCCAGGGCAGCCTTGATTGTAGCGATCATGAGATGGTTGAGTTTGAGATCCTCAGGACAGTGAGAAGAGCGTGCAGCAAGCTCACTGCCCTGGACTTCAAGAGAGCAGACTTTGGCCTCTTCAGGAACCTGCTCAGTAAGGTTCCATGGGATACAGCCCTAGAGGGCAGGGGGGCCCAAGACTGTTGGTTGATATTCAAGGCTCACCTGCTGCAAGCTCAGGAGCGATGCATCCCAACTAGAAGGAAGTTCAGCAGGAGGGCCAGGAGACCTCCTTGGATGGATAAGGAGCTGCTGAGCAAAATTCGAAAGAAAAAAGAGGCTTATAAAAGGTGGAAGCAAGGTCAGGCGGCCTGGGGAGAATACAGGGATGTTGTCCGGGAAGCTAGGGACCAGGTTAGGAAAGCTAAGGCCCATTTAGAATTAAACTTGGCTAGGGATGTTAAGGATAACAGGAAGGGATTTTATAGGTACATTGCCGATAAGAGACAGGTTAGGGACACCGTGGGCCCTCTCCAGAAGCTATCGGGAGAATTGGCTACCCTGGATTTGGAGAAGGCTGAGGTTCTTAATGACTTCTTTGCCTCAGTCTTTACGGGCAAATGCTCTGACCACACCACCCAAGTCTTGGAAGGCAGACGCGGGGACGGTGAGGGTGGGGACCCTGGGCCCACTGTGGGGGAGGATATTGTTCGGGACCACCTTAGGAACCTGAATGTATACAAGTCCATGGGACCGGATGAAATCCATCCAAGGGTCCTGAAGGAGCTGGCAAATGAAGTTGCTAAGCCACTGTCCATCATATTTGAAAAATCATGGCAGTCAGGTGAAGTTCCCGATGACTGGAAAAAGGGAAATATAACCCCCATTTTTAAGAAGGGAAAAATGGATGAGCCGGGGAATTACAGACCAGTCAGTCTCACCTCTGTGCCTGGCAAAATCTTGGAGCGGATTATCCTGGAAGCCATGCTAAGGCACATGAAAACCAACAAGGTTGTTGGTGACAGCCAGCATGGCTTCACTAAGGGGAAATCCTGCCTAACCAATCTGGTGACCTTTTATGAAGGGGCTACGGAACTGATGGACAGGGGCAGAGCAGTTGATGTCATCTACCTGGACTTGTGTAAAGCCTTTGACACTGTCTCCCATGACATCCTTCTCTCTAAGTTGGAGAGACATCAATTTGATAGGTGGACCACTCGGTGGATAAAGAACTGGCTGGATGGCCGCACGCAAAGGGTAGTGCTCAGTGGCTCAGTGTCCAGCTGGAGACCAGTAACGAGTGGTGTCCCCCAGGGATCGGTGTTGGGACCGGTCTTGTTCAACATCTTTGTGGGTGACATGGACAGTGGGATTGAGTGCGCCCTCAGCAAGTTTGCCGATGACACCAAGCTGTGTGGTTCGGTTGATACATTGGAGGGAAAGAATGCCATCCAGAGGGACCTTGACACGCTTGTGAGGTGGGCTGATGCCAACCTGATGAAGTTCAACCATGCTAAGTGCAAAGTCCTCCACCTGGGTCGGAGCAATGCCAGGCACAGCTACAGGTTGGGCGGGGAGGAGATTGAGAGCAGCCCTGCGGAGAAGGACTTGGGGGTGTGGGTTGATGAAAAAATGAACATGAGCCGGCAGTGTGCGCTTGCAGCCCAGAAGGCCAACCGTATCCTGGGCTGCATCAAAAGGAGTGTGACCAGCAGGTCGAGGGAGGTGATCCTGCCCCTCTACTCTGCTCTCGTGAGACCTCACTTGGAGTATTGTGTGCAGTTCTGGTGTCCTCAACATAAAAAGGACATGGAACTGTTAGAACAAGTCCAGAGGAGGGCCACGAAGATGATCAGGGGACTGGAGCACCTCTCGTATGAAGATAGGCTGAGAAAATTGGGGTTGTTCAGCCTGGAGAAGAGAAGGCTGCGTGGAGACCTCATAGCAGCCTTCCAATACCTGAAGGGGGCCTATAGGGATGCTGGGGAGGGACTCTTCATTAGGGACTGTGGTGAGAGGACAAGGGGTAATGGGTTTAAACTTAAACAGGGGAGGTTTAGATTGGATCTGAGGAAGAAGTTCTATACTGTGAGGGTGGTGGGGCCCTGGAATGAGTTGCCCAGGGAAGTTGTGAATGCTTCATCCCTGGCGGTGTTCAAGGTGGGGTTGGACATAGCCTTGGATGGCATGGTTTAGTGGGAGGTGTCCCTGCCCATGGCGGGGGGGTTGGAACTCGATGATCTTGAGGTCCCTTCCAGCCCTTACTATTCTGTGATTCTGTGATTCTGTGAATAAAGGGAAATTTTTCTTTGCCTAAGTGAGTTCTCATCCAATTCATGGGCAAACTCATTGGACAATGACGTGGCTTTTGCCTCAAAAGTGGCTATCAAATCAGGACGGTTTTTCTTCACAACTATTCAAACCACAAATAAAATGTAAGCTCTTTATATCTCTTTTTGTAATTCATGTATTGGGAGGAAAAACTAAATATGCTTACATTTAATGAATTTCCAAATTCTCTTACTACTCCTAAAACTAAGGTACAGTCTGACATTAGAGCTATGTCACTACTTTTCTTCTCAGGAATGACAGTGGTTGGTAGTTCTCAGTCTGAAATTTTTGCAGTTATCTGTAAAATAAAATCTTTCAAAGCTAGAAAATGACATCTGAATTTCCTGTCCTTCAATGTTTTCTCCCCTTGCTAATGCTCTCAGTTTTGTTGTCATGAGAACGTACACACTAAATCCCCTACAGTGAACCATCACGGCACCTTTTTTGGTACAGTAGATTGGATGTTTCTTACTCTTTATCATTTGATCTCTGAAACAGTTTGTTAAGTTTTCCTCCAAAGGAATGTTTTTATTGATTGCTTCTATGGCTGTGAAACATATTTTTTGTATTAACAGAAATGTTTGCATTTCATCTTCGTGAGTTCAGAGGTGGAACTCTAGTAACACAATTCTTTTTTTGTTTCCAACTAATATCTGTATTAAGGATCTCCTAACCTTTAAGTCAAGCATTTTCAAATCAGTTATGTTGGGTTTTTTTAAGGGGGAGGGTATGGAAGAATTGAGAATCCGAGTTAAATTCCGTTTTTCCTTTCACAGCCATTCACACATCCACAAGTGATTAGCTTGGAAGAGTCCAGACAGAACGAACTGGGGAATGTAATTGAGGAGTCTGAATCAGAAAAATAAATTAAAGAGAGACACTGAATAAGAATAATGATAACTTTAAACCACGATTTAGCTGTAGTAGTGATGTTGTAGCAGATGTAAGAAATAACCCAGAAACATGCTCTTGTGAGACCTCACTTGGAGTATTGTGTGAAGTTCTGGTGTCCTCAGCATCAAAAGGACATGGAACTGTTGGAACAAGTCCAGAGGAGGGCCACGAGGATGATCAGGGGACTGGAGCACCTCCCATATGAAGATAGGATGAGAAAGTTGGGGCTGCTGAGCCTGGAGAAGAGAAGGCTGCGTGGAGACCTCATAGCAGCCTTCCAGTATCTGAAGGGGGCCTATAGGGATGCTGGGGAGGGACTCTTCATTAGGGACTGTAGTGATAGGACAAGGGGTAATGGGTTCAAACTTCAACAGGGGAAGTTTAGATTGGATATGAGGAAGAAATTCTTTACTGTGAGGGTGGTGAGGCCCTGGAATGGGTTGCCCAGGGAAGTTGTGAATGCTCCATCCCTGACGGTGTTCAAGTCCAGGTTGGACATAGCCTTGGGTGACATGGTTTAGTGTGAGGTGTCCCTGCCCATGGCAGGGGGGTTGGAACTAGATGATCTTAAGGTCCTTTCCAACCCTAACTATACTATGGTTGTAACAGAGCCCGAAAAAGTGACAGAAATAGGGCACCAACAATATTGTCTATTACATACTGATTGAATGAGAGAATTGGGAAGTAAAATGTTGAGTACATTTTCCTGTATGGTTTATGTTGGATAGGAAGTTAGAAAAGGTCTCAAGAAGAATTTTTCCCATATTAAGAAGTCTCACAGACTTTAGAGTTTTGTGCTTTCCTGTGATATTCTAATCACTAAAGATAAACAGTACTGATATTCATTAAGGAAAAACCAAATAGGTTTCCTAGGAGTAAGGAATGCAGGATTGGACTCATGTTCTATCTGTTTGACAAAACCCTACCACAGAAAAGCAGTTCACATTAATCAGCTGTGATCTTTACATCTTCTGGAGTCATGTTAAGCAGACCACACCTTACTTGGGAGTTGCACATGCATAACTATCAACAGAATGTGTCTTTATATGAGAAGACAAAGGAAAAGTGAAGAAAACCAACACCACTTCTGCAACACTTCTTTGTCATTTATGCAAGCAACTTAAATGAAATCAATTATTTTCAGAGTCAGAGACAAAGATAATATTGTTATTTTAAGCTTGGG
Source organism: Amazona ochrocephala (assembly GCA_039720435.1). Taxonomy (NCBI): domain Eukaryota; kingdom Metazoa; phylum Chordata; class Aves; order Psittaciformes; family Psittacidae; genus Amazona; species Amazona ochrocephala. The sequence continues at coordinate 17,239,097 of CM077879.1, forward strand.
CTGGGTAGGAGCAAGTGGGAGCTCATAGAAGTGGAAGCAGTAATCAAAATACTACGGGATCCTTCCACCACTAACTGGAGCAATACATTCTTCTCTCCATCTTCCTAAACTAAAGCAAGGTCTTCTCCATGAATGGTTGATACATTTTTCTCTTTTGTATTTAGAGTTCAGAGAATACAACTGCAAAACACAAAGAGATACACACTGTGGTTGGGGCTTGGGGGGGGGGGAATGTTTACATACCTGTATCACGTGCTTTTATGATTTCAAAAGCTACACTCAGACTCATCTTAGAGAAATGCTGATCTTCCAAGGATGAAGAAGATGAAGGAAAAGCTATCAGTGGTGGCACCTCTAGCAGGGGGCATCTGGTGAATTTGACCACTTTCCACATTGAGCAGGGCTGTTCGGTGCACTTTTATTTATGAAGATGCAGCTCTATTCTTCATCCATGTTACATTTTATTTTCTCAGAACCACTTTGTTACACAGTTATACAGATTTCGGTCAGTGGTAGCCATTTGTCAAGTGTTATTAAAGCAATATGCACCATTATGTGTATTTTGTATGTGAATGGATGGATAAATTGCTCCAGACTTGGGTGTTAGGAAACAGTCTAAGCAGAACATAGCCCTAGGTACAGAAGAAGTCTGTGGTATCCTTGCTGGATAGAGAGAAGTGTTTACTTTAGGCTTAGTCTTTGATAGCACAATATTTTATAGTATAAAATTCTATAGCATGTATGTCTGACCCACACAAAGTCAGAAACAAAAAAAAAAAAAAAAAAACCAAACCCAAAACCCAGAAGAAAGCAGAACTAGGACAAGGATCTTTAAACCTGCTTTTGCCACCAAGCAAAATCAGAAATAAAGTGCAGATATGAAGAAGTGCATTTTAGCCCCATCCATGTACTTTTGCCTTCACAATAATTTCAAAATGATACAAATTTGTTTTGTAGTAAGAAGGCAGCTCCCCAGAGTTTTAAAGACATGAAGACATTAGAAACAATTGCAGCCACTTCATTGATTTTTAAAAGAAATTTAAACAATGCAATTCTGTCAGCTAATTAAAAGGGTTCTTTAAAGTTGCATTGAATTTCTTCTGGAGGATCATTACTTTCCTTGCAGCAAATTTTGGTACTTTGTTTTAAGGTTTCAGATTAAGGGGAAAAAAGTGGAGGGGAGACAATAAAGTTATACAGCAACACCTGCATACAGAGGAGCATGAACCTTTTGGTACAGCCAGTTAAAGCAGGTACCATCAATTGAGCAAGGATTTGAAAGCTTTCTGGTGAAAAAGTCTTAAAGACTAGTATTTCCAGAAAGAATAATATCATAAACTATACAAATAAAGGAAGTGATATTTATCTTTCTTCTTATGTCGTATATTAAAAAGAAATAGTTATGAAGGATAAAATTTACAGTTCCTCTTACTGACTCAACAGGGAACAGCTTCTGAGCCTGTCATTGTGCAGTACTTGTTAGTATTATTTCTTACTGGCATTCCCTAGGCACAAATGTGATTAAAAAGACTTTTCAAAGGTCACTGGGCAGAACGTCTATTCTCCATCCTAAGACATGAATTACAAAAAAATAAAGCCACGAAGAAGACGAGTGAACCACTGACAAAGCAGAGGAACAGGACTTTGCAGACCTGAACTCAAGACCCTGTTCTGCTCTTGCAAGACAGGCAGATGGAGATAAATGACTTCAGTATGTCTTCAACATCCCTAAGTGTATCAGCATACTTTTTTTCAGTCCCATTTGATATTCTTCTGCTTTCTCAAGTGTCTAGACATCTCTGAAAACCTGTTACTTAGTCTCCTGGAGGGATAGTGATACTACCTCATTTAGGTGTTGAGATTCCTGAACAGCTATTTCAGGGACTGTAGAGTACAAACAAGTCAGCATGGCTAACCTTTTTTATAGCCCATACTAGAAACTAAGGCAAAAAAGAAAATAAGCTTAACTTAGACAATTAAAGCTGGATAGTACAAATTACATTCAGTTTTCAAAATGTAGCTAATAAACTCACTTTTTCAGAGAGGCCTGGGGCAGATTCACACATTAAAGAGTATGAAACTCGTATATTATGGTAATGGAAGACATGAAAATAGACAAAGATAAATAACCACATTTGAAGAGTGCACTCTGTGAATCTCCTAAACATAAAGACAATTATCTTATTACAATATTTAAAAAAAATATATTAGAAAGTTAACCTTGTCAGATAGCAGCAAAAATCCTGATATTTTAGCTTGTTGGGATGAGATCCCTTGGTTGGAACTGAATTAATTAATGCAATAACAACCAGAAGAATCAAATTTCTGTTACTCCTAAGCACTGGGAGCTGAACAAATAAACTCATTCGTAGTTGACCCATTTCCTCATGCTCCCTCTTTTTGTGCAGAGCCACTCAGGAGTCTCTATCCTGCACTTGTGGGTTAAAGTCTATCATAGTATGTGTACAGACAGGAAGGAGATTTGTGTCCACATCTCTGCCAAAGCTCATCCACCAACCAGATAATCTTCCTGCTGGTAGTGGACAGTTAACTATAATTGCCCTTTTTTTTTTTCTCCGTAAGTATGTAAACCAGAGACAGCTAAAATGAGACAAAGGGAATGTCTCAGACGAAATCAGATGTGACCTTTTCAAAATGGGGAACATTTCAGTGGTTTTAATTACAAGCCTAGGAACAAGAGTTAAATATGTTTGAAGATACCAGCTCTTTCAGCTGAGCCTGTTGAGCTGGTAGGAAACTTTTAGAAGTCTGCTTGTTTTACAGCACACAGGTTTTATAGCCTCTCACTCCATTAAAAAAAATAAATAAATTGGAAGCCTCAAGGCAGCCACATATTTAGAAGCAATGAAAACCCAACCTGTCTACCTCTAAAGCATTTAAAGCAAATATATTTGGGCTTACAACCCAGAAATGAAAGTAGAGCAGAATGAATTAAAACATTGTGACTTTGCTGTAATCTATGTTGCTGCTTATGACATGAGTCCGAAGATCAAAAATTCATCCTGTGTGTCTTAATATTTAATAGAAATAAAGAATCTCTGTGCTAACAAAATTAACATTGTGAACAAACGTATCTCATTACAATGTCGAACTACGTAAAACCACAATGGAGAGTGAAAACCAATTAGTTATATCAGAAAATCTACCAGACTGCAAAACAGAGAGGCCTGTGCACTTCTGCAACTGGTTCAGAGATTTAAGAAACTACAACACAGCATGGGGACAAGGAGTAAAGTGAGTGGGTTCAGAAAAACTACAAGAGAGCTGACAAGTTCATGCCCAATTTTAAAACTTACCAAGGTTTAGGATACTTTCTTTCAGTGTAGAACTGACTTTCTAAGCAATTTTAGATGTCTTCTCCCTCTAGAAATAAAATCAGGCTCCCATAACTTACATAACATGCAACTCAATTAAAAAAGATTCTGTGCAATATTTTAAAGGCATTAAAGGAAGCATTTCCTAGCATAAATTCTGGCTCACTATCATACTCATTTAGTATTCTGCAATTCTAGGAATATTCATAAGCTTGTTTATTGAGGAAAGATGAACATTGTGGGGCAATGTAGCTTACCAAGTAAGACAACCAATTACGGGGACTTCTTTGCATTTTCTTTGTTAACTTTTTTGAGCTAAGCATCTCATCTAATTAAAATATGGAATCTGCTCTACTGCTTCATAAAAAAATATGGTTCCTTGTGTCTTCTATTTGTCATCTTCTCTCTTGTCCATTTTGCCATCATATGAAACTTTCACACCAAAGACTAAATTTTGCAGAAGTTCAGTTTTTAATATCTTCCTCTGTCTTCTTTCTACTGACTGTATATGAACCGGGGAGTCTAATACACATTGGAAATATTGAAGAATTAAAAGACTTTTTCATACCAATTAAAATTTGAAGGAAATTTGAAAAGTTTTCCAAGGCAGCTATTTCCCACAAGACTTGTGTTCCAGATGATGCATTTTCTAGAGCTGAGCAGGGAAATGAAACTTCAAAAAACAATTGAGGAGGCAAATATCCTGCTGTTCGGGATTGTAACATGAGGAGGCATTCACTTGGATATGGTACGCTAAACATAATTGAAAGATACCTATTGGTCTGTGGAGAAAAGATTTGCAAAGATGGCTAATTAACAGAAAATAAGAATATGTATTTAGTGGGATTTACCAAAAGAGATTGTGTCTGATATCCAATGGAGTCAAGGAGAGTTAGACATCAAGCCTAGTTTTATTAACCTCATCAGAGATCTATTCCCACAGACAGAACCACATCTTAAACCCTCCTTTGCTAGGTTTTATCAAAACATATATCACCCTCCATTTTGTGAAAGAAAATCCGTGGGGTTCACAGGGTGAATGTTGCTTTGATCGTTTGTAGGATTTTGAACACCTGTTAAATGGCATTGTCTCTATTTTCAGCAGTGGATTTTGATAAAATCCATATTCTGCATTAGCTGCAAATTTACGCAAAGGGATATAGAAGAAAGACAGAGATGTCACGTTAAAACTCTTTTGAGCACATATCTAATTTGGGTAACTTTCAAAAAAATGCATCTGAAAAAATGTCAATGTTATTTAGCTTAAGATGGCAAAGCTGAACAGAAATTTAAATGACAGGGGTCCTTTTACAAAGAGATAGTGCCATTTTTTAGCAGAGACATTTCTCTTCACAAGTTTTTCAAATTATATGTTCTTGTGAAGGATGTTAAATGTCTGGGTTGTAAATTTCAAATTGTCACTGCATGATGAACTCCAAGATGAGAAAGGAAGGAAAGAATTACTTGCTTTTAATTCAAGCTGAACATAAGCTATTGAAAATTCATATTTCATTTGTGGATTTTGCTCAACATTCACAGGAGCTGGAAATGCTTCTTCAAGGCTCGCTAGCAAAAATAAGCCAGAAAAAACCCTGTTATGCTGCTATTATTTCATCATTTTGAAGCAAAATTTAGAGCTCGATGAAACAGAATTTCCACTTTTTAAGAAATTTTCAATAAACAATTCTTTACATCTGCCTGGAGTTAAAAAAAAATATAATTCTTTACTGATATACTCCAGCTATTTTATTCAGTTTGTCTGGTGCATGAGGCATAGCATCAAAGCAAGTTAAAGTCTTCTAACCCAAGAAGTTATAAACATTCTGCTATGATTCCATCAAAAACTTTAAAAATGAAAATTCATCAGAAACAGCTGATTTCCTATGCAAAGTTTCATTCTGAGGGAACATTTGTTTCCAAGAGAAACACTCTTGGCCAGCTCTAGAAACGATGCTACGCAGCTACACTGACAAAAGTTCTACCTAAAATTTTATGTCTGTAAAGGATATGAAAAGCATGAAATATCAGAATCTTAAGGATTTGCTCCAAAATCTGGAGTATCACTTGATTTTGTGATACAGTAGGTTGCAGACATTTGACAGGGAAAGGAGAATGACATATTTTTCCCTAAGGATCATGATGACATACTTGATAAAAATGTGTGTCAGGGACCTGTGACAACAGGATTAGTCTTGAAATTGTTTAATAGTTCAGAGAACCTCTGCACTGTTAAGTCAACTTGCATGGTTTTGGGCAAGCACAATCTTTCTGTACCTCAGGCTACCCACAGCTGTTCCTTCTAGGGCTCATTTGGCTTTTCTAAAGGACTTTGAATCTCCTGAAAAAAAGATGCAAGCTATTGTATGCTGTCCAAATCAGTCTTGGCTCAAGAGCTGTTTGTCTTGGAAACAGCAAAATGTCCAGGCATGTTACTGCAAAAGCCCCACTTTTTGCAAGAGATTCAAAGCAAAGTACTGCAGTAACATGGAGAAAGCAGCTAGTTTAGTCGTTTGATTGCCTTGGTAAGAGGAATTATAACTATTCCACCATAACAGGGGCAGATATAATAGAGGAAATAATATTTACCATCAGCACAAGAAATACAGCCCAAGTTACCACCATAAGAGAGAGTAATGGGGAGACTTTTGATGGATTAACTGATGCCTTTTTCTCCTGACCCTTCCATAGACACAACACACGCTGATGTGGGTTTACATATTTTTAAGCAGAACTGTTATGTATCTTTTATATAATGAAATGTTGTTCACTCTAATTCAAAAGGGATTTAAGGAAAACAAATGAAAACGGGGAACTGGGGTGGGGAAGGAGGGGAAATAAACTTGAACAAGAATCTCCCTGTATATCACATTCAGAAAAGCATAGCAAGTAGTTTTGCACAGACATGAATTACAAGCATGTTTTATGTATAGATGTATTCCCTATGTGTTCACCTCTGGAATTCATTCCAGTGTACCAGGAAAAAATATCATAGTGGCCTCATAGCCACCATTTGCTGCATACTCCTGGCAGTTCCAAAAATGTTTCAGAAGAGAACACATCCCAGCTGTCTCCTGCACTCATCTTCTGCCTGAGATGCAAGCATAACAATGCAAAGAGAACAAAGGTACTCCCTAACAAAGGTAGCATTAAATACTGGCAAGGAAAGAAGAAACAAAATATTCCTTTCAAACATAGGGAATGCACATAAGTTCACATTTTTTTCTTCTGCGGGTTTTCTTAGTAAGGGTTTGTGTATCTCAGAGATTAAAAATGTAACACATACTTGCTTCAGTTGCTATGGTAATTCTGTTTTTTTCTTTATTATTATTATTATTTAACTGAAGAGTACTGTAAATAGCTATATAAATGTCCAGAACACAAAACACAGCTTTGCCCCAGGCATCTTCTCTTTACACACCCCTCTTTCCCAGCAAAACTTTATTATTGTTGTTTTTTAATGAATATGCACACTCTATCCATTGAAGCAAAACTGAAGCAGAGAGGTACAGGAAATTGAATCCCCACTGATGAACAGTATGGTATTTGAGATGGTTTCAGAACTCAAATGTCACAGATGTTCAGATGGAAATCATTTGTCATCTCACAAATTCAGAAAAGGAGGGTTATGAACCACACTTTCAGGGGAATCATCTTTGCAGTATCACCAAGTCACCACTAGTGGAAAGGGATTCCTGTGGAATCCCTTTTTTTTTCCTGGTGAAAGAGCTAAGACAACAGCTTGACGCAAGCATTTGCTGCCCTGGCTGTGGAAATATTGTCAGGCATCAGAAAACTTTGCAAATTAGAAGTAGCCAAAATCTTGAACATGCTTACAGTTAATTCACTCATATTCTCATATTGCCTAATTTAATAGGACGCTGAAAGTACCTGTCTGCTTTGACAGGCATTGGTCCTAGGCAAGCATCACTAATAGAGGAAGAAATGCTTTTATGAAGGATTGGAGATATGCAATTAAAAAAAAACAAAAACAAAAACAAAAACAAAACACCAAAATAAAAAGGCACTGAGAGTTAGATAGGACATGAGGAAAAAGCATCTCCGCAAAACTGGTTTTGATAGCGAAAGGTGTTCAAGCACAATCATAGAAATGCAGAAGCTGCACTGGAGGTCTAGCCAGCTCTCTGTCCAGTGTTGTACCAAAGTGTGGAAGTACTTGCACTGTGAGCCTGTGTGCATGCAGCACTTTTCAGAGCGCAGGGAGCGGGAGCATATAAACAGCAATCCATCACAGTGTGGGTGGAGCAATGCTCGGGAGAGCAATTTTAGCATGCAGAAAGATGCAGAATACTTAAGCCACAGGTTATGGAAGAAGAGCTGATTAAAATGAACGGTTGAGACAATACGAGGAGAAAGGTAAAATGTGAGACAGAAAACAGCAGACAAAAGGGAAAATAAAAGAGGCAATAAAGAGATATAACATTTTTCTTACAGGACGTGCGTCATGGTTAGAAGGATATTGCACCTTTCTGATCTTTTCTGATGAGTGTTATCCCAGGCCTTGTGCATCTGTCTTTTCTGGAGAAGCTTCAAATAAATTTGTTTTTCTGAGAACAGTCCCTAGACTGCAGTACTTTGACTATGTTCTGAGTATCTCCTATGCAGCTTGGTTCCCTCCCTTCCATCCCCCACAATTCTGCACCAAATGAGATAAATAACAGTCTTAGCAAAAATATTACCTTTAACAGGAGGAACGATTCCCTCAGGAAAATGTTTAAAAAAATAGTTGTATGTATGTTTATGTGCCTTATCTAGAAGCATACACTTTTCTGAAAGAATAGGTAGGTCCATTTTATCCAGCCACTTTGTGGATCCTCCAAAAACTATCCCATGTCTCCCCTCAGAAAGTCAAATTATCAGTTTATTTTTCTGCTATCTTGAATTTTCCACCAAAGCAGCTTTTGAGGCTGAGCAAAACTGGAATTAAAATTGATCAGCCTGTGAAACCAGAATTGTTTCTAAAGCCAAAGGGTTTCGGAAGTGGCTAAAATGCTGCTTGGACTTTTCATTCCTCTCTTTTCACTCTCACCCTATACTTAACATATAAATCTGTACTACAAATAACCTATAACCATGATTCCATACAACGTAAGTGCATCAATTCAGATTAGCTACATAGAGTGTGATTTTTGAGTGAAAGCAACAGTGCAGGCATTTGCAGAGCAGTTAATAAACAAAAGGTAGTTTACTTTCTCCTTCCTCGTGAATTTGCCACATGGCTTCTCCATCCCTCAAGCTTTATCAAACTGTAAAAGAATTCAAACACAGGGTTTTATTGCTTCCTCAAGTGTTAGTTACTCAGTTGCTAAGGAAATGCAACTACAGAGCTCCACCGTACCAAGGTTCATACTGCCTGATAGGAGCAATAGAGAAAACCAGCACGCTGAATAACAGAAATAAAGTCCCATGCAAATAAAAAGGGAAAAAGTTACTACTCCGTGTAAAAGAGAATCTCAAAACACGGCTCTAAATGTTGTTCCAGACCCCTTTTGAGCAGTGCTGCTATCTCTATTTATTACTCACTGTCTATATTCCAGTTAGCTCCTGCCCTTGGCATCTCTTCTTCACCTCTGCTCAGGACCACTTTGGAAGACCTGCGCTGATTTTGCAAAGGTGCAAGGAACTGCCCCAGCTGCAGTCAGAACCTGCATGCTCTAGTCCCATATTCCTGTGATTACAGCTTGATTGATTACAGGCTACACCCTTAAGATCAGCCTCTGCTCTGATCGTTGAGATGCTTCCTTTCAGTCTGACTTCACTCATACCAAAAAGTATAGTTTAGAATTCTCCCTAGCTCAGTGCCATTTTACCACTGACCAGCCCTGTGGAAAGGGAAGCACGCAGAGTGGATTCTACTTGCAATTTCTAGCCAAGTTCTAAATATGAACAACCATTTGTTTTTGAAAATTAAGTTTACTGTACTGCTGATTCATTTCAAATATCAGCCAGTGTTCAGGCCAAGAATACTGCTGCTTGAGAGGCAGCAGTCTCAGCAAGGATGAGTTTTTAGAGGCAGAATGAAAGACAAATTTGGAGGACTTGCAGCTGTGTGCTCCAAACTTGATTTTAGTATAATTAGGTTTTATTATTTGGTAAGCATTGACAATGTGGTCAGCTAAGTGGAAGACACAGATACACTGAAGTTAATAAGGTCTCAAAGAAATGGAATACAGGAAGCCCATGGTTGCTCATGCCCCTACAGAAAAAATGATCCACACTTGTAAGTGTATGCACATATGCTTATAGAAGGGATACTGATGGCTTTTTATTAATGTTTATTGCTTTGGGTGTCTCAAAAGCAGCCAGATTTCAGGAGAGATTTGAATCTGTGTTGTTAGCCAGTATCCCAAGAGCTAATGCTGCCACTGGCAAGGGCAGGCAAGCTCAAAAACAGCTCTTATCTTCAGTGTATTTATTGGTGGTTGAGATTAAATAAAAGGAACTTAATATGTACCTAAGTCTGTACTTTCTTAACTGGGAATTGGGCAAACAAACAAGTGTGGACACCTGTATAAATCTTACTAGTCCTTCACTGAAACTGTATCATTTGACATTTTTTGTACTATTTTTTATAGATTTGATTTTATTTATTTAGTGCTAAGAGCCCCTTCCTGATAATCATGGACATTTGTCAGTGTACAAGAATTCACTTATAAACTATTTGAAAAAAGAATTTGAAAATACACCAGTTAGTGCTCACACAGCACTGTCAGCCTCCCTTGCTCTTCCAGGATTTTCAGGCTATTTTAGAAGTCACTCTATTCCTAAATATAAACACATTCAGATATTACTTTAATAATAAGGCATAAATTTCCTGATCTTATGCTTAGCAAGAATATTTGATTTTTTCTTCATGTCCTCTCTATCAGAAAGGAAACAAGAGGAATGTTCATGCTTCTACATTAAGTAGGCAGTAGTTTTACAGTCAATTAATCTATGCATGATATTTAGATGGAGTCAAACATATTAAGTGATGCTGAGGAAATACATAATTCAAAAGATAAAAATACTGCTCTGCCATCACATTTATAATTTTGTTCTACACTATTTATGCTCTTATGGCATTAAGTTCTAAATTAGTTCTGCTTTTAATTACAAAAGAACAAGTTTAAACATGTATGGCAGGCAAAATTTTATATTGCTCATGTCTATATAAAGACATACTTTTCAATTAACAGCATTTAACAAGCATTTACTCAAGCTGATCCACAGCCTTCCTAGTAGGTTCGTTTGCAAGACTTTTTTGGTTGGAGTTTTTGTGGCTTTGAGGTTTTTTCTTGGCTTTGCAATCATTACCAAGATGAAGTTTCCAATACAATAACCCTAGTTAATGTCTGATGTTTTCACTTTTCTTTCACATCTGTGTTGTTCAAATGTCAGCGATTTTAGCACTGAGTTTAACCTTTACACATTTTTTCTCCTCTTGCTCATGAAACCTTTCTAGTCTCTCCTCTGCTGGGTTTGGATGGCAGTAGACTTGAATGCATCATGCACATAGAAATGTTGCTGTTTGAATTCCTCCAAGGCATTTCATGGCAAGTCTACTGAATGACATTGTTCTTTCAGTACAGACATACAGAACATCAGCTTTAAAAGCCTGTTAGATCCCTCAGAGGAATGTTATAAACAAGGTTAAAGTCCACCTTTGTATGGAGTGCAATGACCTGGGAGGCCTTCAAATACTTTAATATTTCTTCACGTGGGTTCTAAAAGTGAAGTGAATAACTTGTAAGCCTTCTGGTGCAAAAAGCCACATTAGCTAACAAACTAAAGCTAAAATCTGGTTGCAGTTAGGAGTCTGGTTGCACAGTCCTTCATTGGATAACCGCAAGTAAAATCTTTAAGATCAGATATACACCAATATTCCCTGTACTAAAAAAGAAAGTCTAGTTTCCTTAACAAAAGATTATTCTTCAGTCTAGTATCTAATTTTTAATGCCCATCTTATCTCAGGTAAAACTGACCCTTTTAGGGGCTCAAAGCAGGAATCAAACGTAGTCTGAAACAGTCAAGCAATTTTACATTCCCAGTAAAGATCAAGTACAAATAACACGAAGACACTTACTGATCATTTCTATACAACAGCTGCTCTTTTTAACACCATTTTTATCCCTATAACCCCTATAGCCTAATGAATCTCATTTGAATGTTCATCCTGTATTCTGATAGGGGAAATGAGGCAAAGAGGACGAAATACGGTGACTCCCAAAATTAGAGATGTACCGCAGACCCATGCAATAACGCAATGCAAAAGCCTTATTTACTGTTTAACCCACTGAGTCATGTTTCTTCCTTCATGAATTAAGATGTTCATTACTGACCATGCATGTCAGGGTGAATGTACTCTTCATGATCTTTACCTGTATGGTTGAATTTACATTTCTTGAATGCACACTCCTGCCTGTCTGTAATACAGAACACGCAGCTGGTTTCTGAGTTTCTCTGTTCATTCTGGTAGAGAATTCTGACTGAAACCTCAATAAAAATTGCAGTTTATTAACTGGTGCTTAAAGCATGCATTCCATGAGGCTGGCAAACATCATTATAATCGGTGGTAAGTTGTTAGCATGGATGTTTATTTAAACCTGGCCAAGCCTCTCTGGTTCTGGAAGCTGTAAAACTCCTAAGGCTAGGCTTATGAAAAAGTTGTGTGCTAAGAGGATGAGCAAAAATTCCAGACAATACAAAGGAACTTTGCTTAGTATGAAATACAGGGACATGTTACCAGCCTGGGACCAGCCTAGCAATGGAATAATCTGGAACGGGATTTCCTGCTGTGCTGCCATCTATGAGTTTGGCTATGTCCCAGAGAAGCTGAAAAGAGTCTTGCACATTTTGATTATTTCTACTGCTAGTTTCTTTCCACTCCCCAAAAACAAAATCACAAAATCCCACTTTTATCACTTGTAGAATACAGCATAAGTACCTAAAATGAAAAAGAATAATGCAGGTGACCAAGAGGATGCTGTGAGTGGGGCCCAAGTATCCCTTTCTTTCCTGGGATCTTATTCACTCATAGTCCTGTGCTTTAAATGCTTTGGTACCTCATCCAGCCAGGTGCTATCAGCAAGTCTGTGAGAATTTCTTGGAATGTACATCACTGTGGAACACTTTCATTGGAAAGTTCTATTGTTAAACTGTGAAAAAGACACACTGTTTGTTAAGTTTTTGTTCTCTCACACTTGCTCAAAGAGCAAGTTTTCAGTGATGCTTAACTGACAGAACTGTACTAACATTTTATTTTTATATATATACACATATGTATACATGGCATACATTTATAATTCAACTAAATGTCCAATGAAAGAGATCAAGTCTCTTCTGAATTTAATGGGAGTGGGTTTAAGTCTTTCCTGTATTTATTCTGCAACTGACATTCATACGCCTTCACTGCCCTGTTCCTGATCCAAGTCTAGCGCAATCAATAGAAAAGGACATCACTTGACTTCAGCATAAGAACAGTTGGTCATTTAGTCAAAACTGGCAGCTTGGGATCGTTTTAAAACATCATCAGAAACCAGGGTGGGAAAAGTGAGACATCATGTAGTCTATTCTCTCCTTCAGCAGGGTATCAAATATGCCTACCACATTCCTGGCAGATGTTTATCCGATCTGCTCTTGAAATCTCCCAGTGACAGTAATCCTGCAATACCATTACCCAATGTCTCCCAAGTTAAGTTATTCCTATAAGAAAAAATTCCTAATAATGTGAATCTTTCTCTCTGCAGTTTATGACCCATATTTTCTCTACCCACAGCAAGGAGAAGAGTTTCTCCAGTTGATTTGCATCTTTGTCAAAGTGTTATGCTTGAAAGTGGGCACAGTTCTCCAGGTGAGGAAACATCTGTGCTGACTAGATCAAAATGATGGACCAGAGAATATTCGTCTCTCCATCCCAGTAAACCAGCTGACTTTTCCTCAGTAGTGTGCAGTGCTGATTTGTGCTACCTGCTGGTAAATGTTCAGCTTGCAATGCACTTACTGTGCCTCACGGACCTTCAAGACCATATCTAAGCCGCTTGTTTCTTATCCGATCTTCGTGCAATTGTTCATACCTAACCCTGTACTTCTCTTCCTTGAACTGAATGCTTTTTTTCAGAGTATTTCTCAAGATCAGTTTGAATTTTATCTCTTCCTTATCCCTTATCTATACTGTCTGTTTTCTCCCACCTAGGTACTATGAATTTAGTAAGCATGCTCTTTCTTCTGGCATCTATTTCATTTCTGAAAATATGCAATTCAGCCGCACCCAGGAGAGATTCTTGCAGAGCCCTGCTCAGTATCTCCTCCTGGTTTAGCACATAAGTACTACACATACTGCTTTCCAACCAGTACTTTATTCAGTTTATAGTGATTTCATCCAGTCTGTGCCATAGGACTGTGAGAAAAGCCTGATTACAGTTGAGACATATGTCATCTATTTTCTTCATATTTATAATATTTGTTACCTTATTAAAAGAAGAAATTAGACTAGTTTGACACATTTTGTTTATAAACCCAGGTTAGCTCTTATTGTTTTCTGTGTTCTGTTGTTGTTAACAAACCTCCATTATTTGTTCCAGTGCTTTTCCAGGAGCTGGTGCTAAGCTGAGTGGTGTGCAACCCCCCAGCATTGCTGTTGCTGTGTTTCACAGGTAGATACTGTGATTTTCCTTCTTGCTACAACCACATCCATGAATTAACTGCTTGCTCAGGGCTGTGACACTGCTGACGCCTATCCTTGAAGAACCCTCTGTCAAACTATATCAAAGTCCAGCCCAATTTAAAATGGACCTATCTTCCTTTCAAATTCATTCATTATTGTTATGTCTTCCCAGAATGTCGGGGAGAGCATTGGTTTTGTTGTTTTTTTTAATTCTAAAGTAATCTTCAAAACATTTTATCTTGTCTTACCAGGATACCAAGTACAATATGAATTGCCTCATGTATGCTCTAATTATTCCCTGCAGCACTGTGAACATCACACTGACTGACACATCAGCAATAAAATGCTACACAGTAAAATAAGTCACTAAAAATCTAACATGTTAATTACAGAGGCACTTCTTTGCAGTAAGCCTGAATGAAAGACAGTGTAGAAGAAGCCACTAAAACAAACGTAAAATTTAGAGTGTTTTACTTTGCTTTTCTGCAGTTTCAATTGGAAAGCTTTTTTTCCCACTAAATATCTGTGATAAATTAAGTATTCTCAGTCAAGCAATTTCCAAAATAGTTATTTCTGTATTTTCTGTTTTCCTGACAATCGTCCTCATCTCTAGGACACAAATATCAAATTTTATAAAACTCAAAAATATTTTTCTGCCATTATATTAATTGTTTGGAGTGGTTACTTGATTCAAACCAATTTTAGTATACAATTATCTTTAGACATGGCATTCCAGAGACTGCTTTTTAGTACAAATTTGAGTTTCCTTTAATTATTCATGAGATATGCCCTGATGATGTAAAATATATTCCAAACTTACTTTTTTTTCCTAATACCAAGGACTGCAAGTAAATTGGTAGCCCACAGTAACAACATATGTTTATAATTACGACAACCATCGGGGAATTCAACCTTACTGAAGGATGGAAAAGAGGCCCAAGCAGGGAAACCTCAAAAAGTGCATGGAAAAAAAGAGGGAAAGGAGAAGGCTGAAATGGGAAAACCACTCTTAGATAATGGAAAAGACTCAGTTGTAAAAATAAGCACAGCTTTCAGCTGAGGCTGCAACAGAAGTTTCAATATTCTGGTGACCAAGAAATATTTAGCAGCAAATTCTTTTCACAATTGAACTGATTTTGTGAAATGTTCAAACCAACTTAGAATTAAACTTGGCTAGAAATGTTAAGGATAACAGGAAGGGATTCTATAGGTACCTTGCAAATAAAACACAGGTTAGGGACAACGTGGGCCCTCTCCAGAAGCTATCAGGAGAACTGGCTACCCTGGATTTGGAGAAGGCTGAGGTTCTTAATGACTTCTTTGCCTCAGTCTTTACCGGCAAATGCTCTGACCACACCACCCAAGTCTTGCAAGGCAGATGCAGGGACAGTGAGAATGAAGACCCTGGACCCACTGTAGGAGAGGATCTTGTTCGAGACCATCTTAGGAACCTGAATGTATACAAGTCCATGGGACCTGATGAAATCCATGGGCGGGTCCTGAAGGAGTTGGCAAATGAAGTTGCCAAGCCACTGTCCATCATATCTGAAAAATCATGGCAGTAAGATGACGTTCCTGACGACTGGAAAAAGAGAAATATAACCCCTCTTTTTAAGAAGGGGAAAATGGATGAGTCAGGAAATTACAGACCAGTCAGTCTCAGATCTGTGCCTGGCAAAATCTTGGAGCAGATTCTCCTGGAAGGCATGCTGAGGCACATGAAAACCAACAAGGTGGTTGGTGACAGCCAGCACGGCTTCACTAAGGGGGAATCCTGCCAGACCAATCTGGTGGCCTTCTATGATGAGGCTACGGAACTGATAGACAGGGGTAGAGCAGTTGATGTCATCTACCTGGACTTGTGCAAAGCCTTTGACACTGTCTCCCATGACATCCTTCTCTCTAAGTTGGAGAGACATCAATTTGATAAGTGGTTCACTCAGTGGATAAAGAACTGGCCGGATGGCCGCACGCAGAGTTGTGCTCAATGGCTCAATGTCCAGCTGGAGACCAGTAACGACTGGTGTCCCTCAGGGATCGGTGTTGGGACCTGTCTTGTTCAACATCTTTGTGGGTGACATGGACAGTGGGATTGAGTGCGCCCTCAGCAAGTTTGCCGATGACACCAAGCTGTGTGGTCCTGTTGATAAGTTGGAAGGAAAGAATGCCCTCCAGAGGGACCTTGACACGCTTGTGAGGTGGGCTGATGCCAACCTGATGAAGTTTAACCAAGCCAAGTGCAAGGTCCTACACCTGGGTTGGAGCAATGCCAGGCACAGCTACAGGTTGGGCAGAGAAGAGATTCAGAGCAGCCCTGAGGAGAAGGACTTGGGGGTGTTGATCGATTCAATAATGAACATGAGCCGGCAGTGTGCGCCTGCCCCTCTACTCTGCTCTCGTGAGACCTCACTTGGAGTATTTGTGCAGTTCTGGTGTCTTCAACATAAAAAGGACATGGAAATGTTGGAACAAGTCCAAAGGAAGGCCACGAGGATGATCAGGGGACTGGAGCACCTCCCGTATTAACATAGGCTGAGAAAGTTGGGGCTGTTGAGCCTGGAGAAAAGAAGGCTGCATGGAGACCTCATAGCAGCCTTCCAATACCTGAAGAGGGCCTATAGGGATGCTGGGGAGGGATTCTTCATGAGGGACTGAAGTGATAGGACAAGGGGTAATGGGTTCAAACTTCAACAGGGGAAGTTTAGATTGGATATGAGGAATAAATTCTTTCCTGTGAGGGTGGTGAGGCCCTGGAATGGGCTGCCCAGGGAAGTTATGAATGTTCCATCGCTGACAGTGTTCAAGGCAAGGTTGGACAGAGCCTTGGGTAGCATGGTTTAGTGGGAGGTGTCCCTGCCCATGGCAGGGGGATTGGAACTAGATGATCTTAAGGTCCTTTCCAACCCTAACTATTCTATGATTCTATGATTCTAAGTGTAATCTCTCTGAATTTGCCATAAAACCCCTACTAACATATCAGCTACCTGACAGCGAGGTTAAGATGCTACAAGTGCTGCTGTGTTATTACTATAGCACGTGTATATGTAAAAGTGCCATTGTTGATGCTGAATTGAGGTTTCTATTACAAAAGCCATTTTGCATGTTTGATAGCTCAGCTGTTTGAAATCAAACTGAGGTGAAGTTGACAGGCTTCACTTGTGTGTGCACAGGTGATACAGATTTTACAGCACAGTAGCAAAAATCACTAAATTCTGAGTGAATCCTGAAATATCCACATTTAGAGCTCAGCTTGACTGAGGAAAGCCCTTGAACTTCTTGGATCTAATGAAATAAAGTAGAAATATTCAAGAATTGTCATCATTCATTCTATTAAACTCATCAGGTTTGCAAAATAAAAGTTCCTCAGGGTTGCAGATACCCATTCGTTTAAATATTTTTCAATCTAAAAAAAATCCTGCTTAAATTCAGTAAGTGGCTGAAATGCACTTGTATTACTTTTACTAAGAGAAGACAAATAATGAAGACTGATCTCAAATTCTGTCAAACAAATCCCGTATAGGCTGAGATTTCTCTTTTACTTTTTTCCTGAGATAAATTCTTTTCTAGAGAACTTTGAACAAGGTCAGTTTTGCAATTTTAAAAAATAGATAAAATTTAAATAATAGTTGTAATCTTATATGATCAGACCTCTCGTGTTAACTTCAAAATGGTGCTAGACGTTCACAGTGACTTGTTTTATGTACTTGTAATTGAAGAAAATCTCTTTAATGTTGGAAAATGACTGAAGTTATAGTATTTCTGCACCTTTTTACACTGTTACAGTGAATTAGAACATGGAGTTCATGTGACATTATGGGAAGCAGCTCTCTCACCTGGCTCAGGCCTCACTCGAAACATGATTCACCCCTGAAGGGGCCACACTGGCCTAATTCAAACCTGATCAAAGCTAATGAAAGGAAAGCTATTTGACAATTGTAATGCAAAAATAAAATGAGCTGCAGTTCATTACACCTGCAGGCAGTACCAACTTGCAGGACTCTTAAGGTGTAGATCTAGCCCAGCTTCATGATTCATGTGGCTGTGACTGAACTAAACCTTCCTTTTATTCATCATCTTTCATCATTTGTAAGAAATGCATTTACACACTTCATGATTGTAGGAAAAAAATCTGATAAAGGAATTGTTCAAAAGCTGGTGAACAGTAAGAATTCAGTTCAGAAACCAGAAGGAAATTGAAAAGGGGCAGGTTTTCAATAATGTATTGCACGTGTCCTTGGGAGTGTTAGGTAATAGAAGCTTAAATTAAGTTAACTTCTAGTTGAACTGTGATTTCTGGTGCTTAATTGAAATGCAAAAAGATTAAACAATAATAAATATCAAACCTCATTGTAAACAGTGTCATGAGCTATTGATCAAACATATTCTCTAATTCTCATACACCAGTATTACCGTATTGCAGAGGAAAAGCTGTGAACTGAAGTTTCAGGGTTTTAATAAGTGTTCAGGTTCTTCTATGAAGAGTTTCTGAAATACAGTAACTTGTATACAAATTTATAACCTCATCTAGAAATACTACTGCTCCATCCAGCCGAAACAGTCATTGCCCTTCTGAGTCATGCAAAGCTATAGAAGGCCATGGACATTGGCTTTGTAGCAGGCAGTTATTCAACAGAAAGTTCCCTACAGGAAGAACTGACATTGATCCAAAGAATGGCTGCACTTAGATGGAGGTGTAAGACACAACTTTGTGACAGACCCAGAAACAGCACCTCTAAATAATTTTCTGTTAAGAGAATCCTCTGACCACATGAATTTCCTGGAATAGAGGAAACTGGGAGGAAGAAAAAAAAAATCTTGTCTTTGAATTCTTATTTCTTGATTTTGCTTGAGACCCGAATCCTCAAACTTATCACTGTGGTGATTACTGGCTACTTCTGGCAAGCATGAGGCTCTCTTTAGATTTTGTAACCCAGCTTTCAACTTTTTCCTTTAGTCTCACAGCAAAGGTAATGTTCCATTACTACATAATAAATAGCAAAGGCAGTTTTAGGCCCTAAAAAAGTATTCCCTGTAGAAACAACTGACTAGAGGGCCCCATGTTTCTTTGAAATGGCTTTACATAGTTGTTATGTGGGAAAATCTTATGCAGATCTTTTATTATTGCCTACGTAATGCTGACTTTATTCCTGCATCTTGGATCTGAACTAGCATTACATGATCACTAAGATGAAAGCAAATAACCTGTCAGATTTTGAGAAGTTGGAATTGATCACAGTTCCAGTTGACTTAATTGTTCTTCGTGTGCCTCACATCCCTGTGAATCACATCCCGGACTGATGAGCTGGTGTGTCTTGCTGAAGATTTATAATCTTAGCAACAAAGTTTTATTTCTGA
This sequence comes from Amazona ochrocephala, assembly GCA_039720435.1. Classification (NCBI taxonomy): domain Eukaryota; kingdom Metazoa; phylum Chordata; class Aves; order Psittaciformes; family Psittacidae; genus Amazona; species Amazona ochrocephala. Next base: position 17,258,450 of record CM077879.1, read on the forward strand.
AATCAACTGTCAGAAGCTAAAATGTTTAACGTATGCTTATATGAGAAAATGATATCCCATACATATCTGAGGAATGTATGCCTACAGCCTTTAAATCTAAGAACTAACTGGCCTGTTTCCAAAATGTGATGGATTGATTTATTTGAAAAAAAATCTGAAAGATCTTTTTACAAAATGTTTAATAAATGGGAAGTATTTTAGAATCATGCAAATGATTATCAAATTAATACATTGTTTTATACATACATATATTTACACATAAAATATCTTTACATTTTTAGCTACACAAGTGATTTCAAATTGTGACCACAATCATAAACACTGCTTTAGCATCTAAATAAATAGTATTTGAAAGTCATCTTAGCCAGATCCCTTACATTGCTGCTGACTGATAATCACTCTTGAAAACTGTCGTGGTTTAAACCTCTATAAACTCACGCAGTCGCTCTCTCACTCACTCCCCACTCTTTCTTCCCTCCTCTCCTGGAGGGATGGGAAGAAGAATCAAAAGAATGCAACTCCCACAGGTTGAGATAAGAATAGTTTAGTAACTAAGGTGTAACACAAATCACTACTGCTATCACCAATAATAATAATGACAAGAGAAATACAGAGAAAGAATACAATAGCTCACCATCCAGCCCGACCAAGCAGTGCACACCACCCCAGCAGCAAACCCCCGCAGTGCACCCCCACCACCTTTCCGGGTCTCTGCTCTCCGTTTTTAAATCCTGGGCATGACATGCTGTGGTATGGAATAACCTCTTTGGTTAGTCTGGGTCAGGTGTCCTGTCTCTCCTTCCTCCCGGCTTCCCCTCCTCCCTGGCAGAGCATGAGACTCACAAAGTCCTTGGCCAGCCTAAACATTACCAAGCAGTAACTGAAAACACTGGTGTTATCAGCGCTGTTCCCAGGCCCAAAATCAAAACCACAGCACTGCACCAGCTACCAAGAAGGAGAAAAATGACTGCTACTGCTGAACCCAGGACAAAAACTGTAGTAATCATGTAATAAGGAAACAGTCTGGAATGAAAATACTGCAGGGAATAATTTTGCAGCTGGGGGTAGAAAGCATTATGCAAATTATAGGAAAACACAGCAAAAGTCTCCAAGACTTTCAAAGTTCTCTAGATCCTAAAAGTATTTCAGTGTTTAAGGAGTGAATATCCTCCAGAAAGTGACTTTCACTGTCTGTTTGTTGTTTGACACTCATGATTTATAGGCAACTGAAACTTTTTGCATTGTTTAGCATTTTGGTTCAAGCTGTACATGACCTGCTGTGTCATATGGGTCAGGATGAGATTTTCTTCTAGTTCTTCAGCCCATGGACCCCAAAAAAGAGAGCTTTTGGATTTGCTTCTTGACTGGAAGTTGTGAATGTTCCATCTCTGGCGGTGTTCCAGGCTGGGTTGGACAGAGCCTTGGGTGGCATGGTTTAGTGGAAGGTGTCCCTGACCATGGTAGGGGGGCTGGAACTAGATGATCTTAAGGTCCTTTCCAACCCTAACAATTCTATGATTCTATGATTCTATGATATGGACCCATGGGATATCTTTTCCCTGATATGTGGAGAAAGATATTTTGCATGCCTCCTCTGACATATACATACAATATATGCATTTTTAAAGTATGCATTACAGAGGTCAAAGACAAAAAGAGAATTCTTTACAAGAGCTTTTGCTTATGAATTTATGTTCTTTGCATACTGTCCTGGGTTCAGCAGCAGCAGTCATTTTTCTCCTTGGCAGCTGGTGCAGCGCTGTGTTTTTGATTTTGGGCCTGGGAACAGAACTGATAACACCAGTGTTTTCAGTTACTGCTTGGTAATGTTTAGGCTGGCCAAGGACTTTGTGAGTCTCATGCTCTGCCAGGGAGGAGGGGAAGCCGGGAGGAAGGAGGGACAGGACACCTGACCCAGACTGACCAAAGAGATTATTCCATACCACAGCACGTCATGTCCAGGATGTAGAAACGGAGAGCAGAGACCCAGAAGGGTGGTGGGGTGTGCACGGTGGGGGGTGCACGGTGGGGGTGCACTGCTTGGTTGAGCTGGGTGGTGAGCAATTGTATTCTTTCCTTGTATTTCTCTTGTCATGATTATTATTAGTAGTGGTGGTAGTAGTAGTGATTTGTGTTATACCTTAGTTACTAAACTGATCTTATCTCAACCTGTGGGAGTTGCATTCTTTCGATTCTCCTTCCCATCCCTCCAGGAGAGGAGGGAAGAAAGAGTGGGGAGTGAGTGAGAGAGCGACTGTATGGGTTTATAGAAGCTTAAACCACTACACATACAAATACCTTCTTCCAAATTATTGCTCCCACTTTCATCTTGAGAAAACAGTCACTGAGACCTGGGATAGTTGAACGGTTACAATGCTGAAGTTTCTGATTATACACCAGGCGCACAAGTGGCAGCAGAGGAGCAGCTATCCCACAGCAACTCAAACCACAGGGTGACACTCTCTCCTAAAGATGATACTTATTTTGGAGCTATTGCTCAGAGGCAAAGGATCTTGAATAGAAACAAACCAATGTGCTATGATGTGACAAAAAACAAAACCAGGATAAAATATTCCTTAATTCTGCAATGTGTGGAGGGAAAATATAATATGGATACTTTCACTTGGAAGTCAGATGTGGGAACTCTCACCTAACAAATAATACCAAATTGTGTTTTGCTGTTCAGCCAGTAGTAACAGCAAAACAAGTTGAAAGAAGTGGAACCCAACATGAGATAACTATTCTAGACTCTTATTAGTAATAATTAAGGTCAAAATATAAACTAGAGATAGGATGTATAATCATGACCTGTTGACATTTAATCTGGGACAGAGTCTGATACCAACAGAAACCCATATGCATTGAAGGTTTCTGAACTGATTTCCCAAAGCTGCAGAATGCTCTAAGCAAGACTGATGGAGCTGTTGTGGTTTAAGCCCAGCCGTAAATCAGCCACGCAGCCGCTCGCTCACTCCCCTCCTTCCTCCCCAAGCTCCCAGAGGGATGGGGAGGGGAATCGAAAGAATGTAACTCCCATGGGTTGAGATAAGAGCAGTCCAGTAACCAAGGTATAACACAAATCACTGCTGCTACCACCAATAATAATAATGACCAGGGAAACAACAAGGGAAGAGAATACAACCACTCACCAACCGCCGACCGATACCCAGCCCAACCAAGCAGTGACCTAACCCTTCTGGGTAACTGCCCCCAGTTTATATAGTGGGCATGATGTGCTGCGGTATGGAATGCCTCTTTGGCTAGTTTGTGTCAGGCGTTCTGTCTCTGCTTCCTCCCAGCTTCCCCTCCTCCCTGGCAGAGCATGAGACTCAGAAAGTCCATGGTCAGAGTAAACATTACTGAGCAACAACTAAAAACATCATTGTTATCAGCGCTGTTCCCATGCTGAAAGTCAAAAACACAGCACTGCACCAGCTACTAAGAAGGAAAAAAATGTCTGCTACTGCTGAACCCAGGACAGTATCCACCCCTTCTTCCATACAATTCACTTCATGCTTGGGTCCCACATTTTCAATATACCATCACTCATGTCTCATATACATACACACACACACACACACACACACACACACACACACACAGAGATCATTCCTGAGTGCATGGATCAACCCCCATTAAGCTGCTAAGTCCATCCAGTCCATGATGTTGGGCTCCATCTCTTGTAACAGTCTGTCAGAGCAGGAGAGGCTGTGTGCAGTGTTCACACTTGTGAATAACCAGAGTAAACATTAATGAGCAGCAACTAAAAACATCGGTGTTAACAGTGTTGCTCACAAGCTGAAAGTCAAAAACGCAGTGCTGTGCCAGCTACTAAGAAGGAGAAAAATGACTGCTACTGCTGAACCCAGGACAGGGGCCAAAAAAGTAAAGACAACAAAGAAGTAGAAATACAAGCTTTTTAAAGAGCTCATTATCTAGCACACACATACACAAAAATAAAGCCATGACTCTGCAATCAGAAACCAGGACAATTTAGCTGGAAAGAAAGCTAATGGCATTTAGAAAAATCCAGGATGGCATTAATCTTGGTAAATAGTATTTTTTTTTGGTAAGGATATTAACAAAAGGGATTTTTAGCAATGTATTGACTATTTCAAGGGGACAGATTGATAAAACATGAAAAAGCTGACATGTTCTCTAGCTATGAGAAAAGGTAATGCACAGTGACACTGGGATGATATTTTTTAAAGCATTAATGTCATAACGGGGTGCTAAAACAATAGTGATTCAGAATAAATATTCTTAAGTCAATGGATCTCAGTAATCTGCACCCAAGGATATTAAAGGAATGTCCGAGAAAATGTTTGTCATACTAATGTTAATCCATAATAAATCTTGCTGTATTAAGGAAATTCTAGATGATTTCAGAATGCTACTGTGCAAATACTCAAAAAGCACCAAGTGATAAAATCAGATAACTATTGGCCTAGGTTTAATCCACTGATTAAACCAATGGGATATCACATACAGTACTAACCTGAATAAAAATTAACACAAGCCTCAATAATGCCAGTTAATCAGTTTTACTGATAATATGATCTAATAAAATCTGACTTATTTTTAATGGACTACAAGTCTTGTAAAAGTTGAAAAAATAATAAATATAATTGAATTGGATGCAGTATACTTAACCTTTGCATGAGGCAGTAACTTATTGTAATGTGCAACAACCCAATTGAAACATGAACATCCTACGATATCAATAAAGCCCATGTTACATGAATGAAGTCCTGATTCAGTGATCACTTGCTAGCACAAGGTATCAGCAGGGAATCCCTGAGTGGGGATATTTATAGTGGCAGTCCAACTGACTTCTGTCTGGCTTTGAAGTACTCAACATTTTTTTAATTATGGTTTGGAAATAGTAATAAGATCCCTGCTTGTCAGATTTCAAATCAAATCTAAAACTTACTTGAAATATAGAGAAGGTATAGAAGAAAGCAGAATTGATGCTCATCTTTTATTAAATGGGGCCAACACTATTATCTTTTAGATAGCAGAGGTCTCATATCTAATTACCAGGACCCTGTAACTACTGTCTGCACTCCAGTATCTATTGACATGTCCAGTGTATTCCAGTGTACAATCCTCTTTTCCATTCTTTTCTAGTTTAAGAGGGCTGCAGGGATTCATACAGCATGTCCACACAGGGGTGTGAAGATCAGAGATGAATGGGCATGCTGAGATCAAAACAGCTGATGCAGTTTATAACCAGGAAGCAAGGCTGAACTAACACATGCTAGTCACCACTGGTCTAGCATGGTGCCATCCCGCACGACACCGAGGGAACAGAAGTGATCATCTTCCTTATTAAGGGAATTTTCTGTCTTGGTCCCCTGTGTATCAGAAGCACACCCACAAAATCTCAGAGGTTAGGGCCATAAGCAGCCATTAGCTGACTGAGTCCAAGCTCCTGTGCATTGAAAAACATGGAATGTCATAGTTCTACTACAGAATAAGGAAAACAGTCCTTGTTAATATATATACAGAAAAAGAGATGAAGGATTTCATGACTTTAATCTGAAAGAGGGGAGATTTAGATTAGACATCAGGAAAAAATTCTTCATTGTTGTGATGGGACACTGCCACAGGTTGCCCTGAGAAGTTGTGGACACCCCATCCCTGGAAGTATTGAAGGCCAGGTTGGTTGGGACTTTGAGCAACCATGTCCAGTGGAAGGTGAAGGCTGGGGGGATTGGAACTAGAGGATCTTTAAGGTCCCTTCTAACCCAAACTGATCAATGATTTTATGATATGATTCTATGATTTGCGCAATTGCAATGAAAGTCATAAAAACTCATATAGTAGTAACTACTACTACTTTATTATCGCTGTTATGTATGTCTGTATACCTGTGCCAGTAATACACAAATTTGTCACTATCTAATCTCATTCTTTTTCAACACTACACATATGTTTGAATCTTTTCTCTTAGGATGCAGCATTCAAAGCAATTTCAAAAGGTAAGAAGTTTGCCTGAAAAGTCCACATATTTGCTATATACTAAGTAACTTTTGCCCCAAATAATGTATTATACAGTGAATATTGTAGCTGTTAAAAATGTCCTCACCTTTTTTGCTACATAATTCACCATTTTTTCAATATATGGACTTCCTTTCTCACTTCTTTTAGCCTGTGTCCGTCCCGTCCTCCCTCTCGTATTAAATTACTCAGCTTGTTTCTAAGGAAGGACATAATATTTGTAATTCTCATATTTTAGGGTTTATTTTTGCAGGGACTTTTAAATAGAAGAATCATGAACAGAAGATAATTCAATTTGCAAAAGCATGGTAAATTGATAGCTCAGTAAACCAGGTAAATAAAACTTAGAACTGAGAGTCAAAAAACCCAAGAGAAATTATGGTATACCAATGAATACTGTAAGAATCATTCAGCAATATCTGTAGTCCTGACACTGAGTTGTTAGTGTATTTGGATCTCAGTAATTTCTTTTAGGAAAGTGAGTAGAGAGCAGACACCAAATTACTAAATTATCCCATTACACTTTTATTTAGAAATGTACAATTAATGCAGACAGACTTTGAATAGACTGGGTTTTAACAGCAAAGTAGTGCAATTCAAGCTCAGGCACCAGCTAACAGCTAAGATATTTTTCACCATCTGCTGTTGGAAAATCCAGAGTCTAATTCCCAGTACAGCTCCCACACATTTTCTCCTAGAGTATTCATCTTCTATCCTAAAAGATTCCTAACCTGGTAATACTTCTGAACCCAAAATCCTGTGTAAATTCATTTCTCTCCTTAAAAGCAATGGCAAAGCTCACTAAGACTTCAAAAAGCCCAGTAAATTGCTCTTTAAATTGTAGAAGTCTGAAGTCGGCCATCTGGTTCCAGATGGTCTGAAACTAGACTTTCAGGACTGATTTTCCAGAGGTACCTCAGAGAGCAGATTCCATTCCTGCTGGGACTGGAGCCATCAAGTCTAGGGGCACTTCACTGACACAAATGGGAAGCCACTTTTACCAGTGAACAGTAAACAGTCAGGACTCCTTCACCTTCCTTTTACCAAATTATTGATGTTTCATTTACCAGCAATTACACACCACACACCCCCCTTCAAAACAGTGGTGTCCTAATTTATATGCCATAGAACATATGCAAATAGCATGACTGGGGATCATCTAGAAAATTATTCATTCTGGTTTTATGTTTCTCTGCATTATCATCATTATATGTTCTGAATTATACCCTGTTAATATTTTGCTACCATAATATAAAAAATTAACTTGTTTTGATGTTTTTCAAACCAGTTTACAATTGGGAAAATCTGTCTGTAACTCAGATTAGTTCAGCAAAATTGCTTGTTTGTGTAAGTATGAGTAGATGTAACCAAACTATACTTTTGGTCCTGTATACCTCAGTCACTCGCAGTCACTATACATTTCTTCACTGGGTAATTATGCACCTGATCTTTGCAAGTATAAATCTATTATTTATAAATTATTTAATTCTTTTATATAATATGATTTTGTAGTCATGATTTGCCAAAACTTCTTTGAAAAATGTTCATGTGTATATACACACCAATGTGTTTTTAATGCAAAACTGAATGAAGGCAAAAGTCCTCTGTTTTTTTCTTTTCCAGAAAAAATACAGCTATTATCCAGCCTCTAATTTTAACCACATAACCCCATCAATTCTGCAAAGACTTCTTGGTATTCATTCTATGGAATTAAAAAGAAATGACATGTATACCACTGATGGTACTTTAATGAAAATAACAGAATTGTGGAGGTATTGGATTGAAGAAAAGCAAATGATGTAACAAAATATTCATGAAAAAGAAAGAAGAGTTATGAAATTTACTCTTGCAGAAGTTTGACTTCTATTCCCAAGAAATGACACAGAGTTAAAAAATTATAAAACTGTTTCAGGGTAATAGTAGAGCTGACTGAATAACAAGAAAATTATCTCACAGAAAAATAATTTCAACGTTGTTTCTGTTCCACAATGTACTGAAACACGGAGCCATTTCCTGTTAAAAATAAAAATGAATTTTCATGCTTTAAAATCAATAGAAGAATTAACACTCAAACCTCTGCTGAAGCTAAGCAAATTCAAACCAGAGAAAGGATACCTCTCTTTGCAGTGAACGTAATTAACCCCAGAGCAATTTAGCAAGGTTTGTAGTAGATTTTCTATTATTAGAAATGTTTAAACCAAGACTAGAATGAGGTTTTTTTTTTTAATGTGCTAGGGTTTTCCCCTGAAAGTTAATCTATCATTGAAGCAGAGCCACAGGACTCAAGGTAAGTTTCAAACAGGGGTTCAGACTAGACAATGACCATTTGTAGGGCTAACAGCCTTTAAAATTCATTAGCTAAACACTACAGAGGAACAGTTAATGACATGAAAAAGAAACACCTTGGGCTTTTATTTTTGTTAAGGATTATACCAAATGTGGTCATGAAGCACAACTTCAAAATCTTTTCTAAAACTGATTTATGAATACTAAAATTTGGAGATGCACATAAAATCTTGTTAAGACAGCTGAATATCCCAAGGGATCGGTGAGAAGATAAGAGTTTCACTCTAAGTCAGTTTGAGTAACACCAATATTTCGCATATTCTGTTACCTATAACACTTTCAAAGCACTTTGGAGAGGTACATAATCATTATTTCCACTTCTTATAGTTGGATGAAGTCCAGAAAAATAACTTCCCTAAGGTTATATAGCTTGTCAGAAATAAAATTATATTCCTCATACCAAAATTGCTTCTCCAGCCACTAAACAATGCAAGCACTGCAGCCCTCTTGCTGTACGGGTGGCACAGTAATGAAGGAAAACTTAATTTTTAGAACCACATACCTAGGCCTCCTTTTACTCTCACACACAGACAGCTCAGTGAGTGTTTTCCCAGGCCAAATATTTTTTTTTGCAGCATTTACCCGCCTAGATAAGTGTTTTAACCATTGGCCGTCTTTCATGTGAGCTACAAGGGAGGACAGATGAAGAGAAAATAATGACACCATTGCCAGCCAGATCACCTGAATCGCCCAGGATATTTGTTCCTTCAAATATCTGCTGTGTTGCAATCTCCTTGGAGCCAAACTGAGTCTTATTCTGCTCTTCATACTGCAGTAATGCTCTTTTGGCACTTAATAAACGAATAATGATTTTCAGCAGTATTCAGGAAAACAGAAAACCCAACACATTTCAAGGCCCTATTTGACAAGTGTAACATTCACTACAACACTTATCAGATAGTTTTTAGAGTCAATGTTACAAATGAATAGCAAAATTTCCTTACTGCAAAGTTTTAACAAACATTTACTCTCTGAATCATTATAAATCAGTAAATAGGCATAAAAAATCTTTCCCCTGAAAGATCTCATTGTGCAAGATATTTTATAATCTTAAATATGCTAATTCAATGGAGTAATGTTGAAGTTTATACACAAACATCTTCCCTCACATACACGTAAATCTCTTCCCATGAATGTGAATGTCAGGCTACAGTAGGCAGACCACGCTCTGAGAGTGATCTTGGCAGCCCAGATGCAAACTAAACCACCTGAACTCAAGCAGTCCTCTTAAAACCTTCTCATAATCCTTCATTTGTACCTAAAAAAAAAACCCAGATCATATCTCCCACCAGTCTGCAGGAAAGCATCAGTGAATATCTCAGCTTACCACAGCCTTGGTATCCAGGAAGTATGATCTCACAAGTCCTAGTGCTTCTATTAGGAGCAACTCTTATCACAGAAGCAGCAGGTAAACACACTGAAGTCCTGTCTTGTGGAGTAGCTGTTCACAACCAAGTCCCAGCCTGCAGCCTGAGACAGCTCCATAGTAAAAAAAGAGCCCAATGCAAAAAGCAAGAAAGTAGCACTAATATTAGCTCTGGTTAAGGCTAAACTAGGTATAGTGTAAAATCATTTACATAATTCAACTGAATTAAAAAAAATTGCCAACGCAAGGTAAGTGAGGTACTAGTGTAAAACTATTATAATGGAATTTCAGAAGCACTGAGTTATATGGAAAGTAAGTATCTGTACCTGTTCAGAAATACTATGGATTGTCATAAAAATGCAACAGTTTAAGTTTACACTCAATATTGAGTAGGTTATGCTTTCAGGGAAGACAATCCTATTTTTACAGAAAGATGCCACAAACCCATTGTACATTTCAAGCTCGGCTTGTTTTCCTAGACATGTGCCATAGGAGCATTTGGGAAAATGAAAACAGAGATTTGCCAGTTTCCTTACCCTAACTATTCAGTGTCAAAAAAGCAATAGCACAACAACTCCGGGTTCTATCCCTTCCTTCACAAGAAGTCAATTCTGTTGTCACATGTAACAATGCTAACCTCAAGATCATAGAATCATAGAATCATAATATAGTTAGGGTTGGAAAGGACCTTAAGATCATCTAGTTCCAACCCCCCTGCCATGGGCAGGGACACCTCACACTAAACCATGCCATCCAAGGCTGTGTCCAGCCCAGCCTTAAACCCTGCCAGGGATGGAGCATTCACAACTTCCCTGGGCAACCCATTCCAGGGCCTCACCACCCTTACAGGAAAGAATTTCCTCCTTATATCTAACCTAAACTTCTCCTGTTTAAGTTTGAACCCATTACCCCTTGTCCTACCACTGCAACCCCTGATGATGAGTCCCCTTCCAGCATAAACCCCCTTCAGGTACTGGAAGGCTGCTATGAGGTCTCCACGCAGCCTTCTCTTCTCCAGGCTCAACAGCCCCAGCTTTCTCAGCCTGTCTTCATACAGGAGACGCTCCAGCTCTCTGATTATCCTTGTGGCTCTCCTTTGGACTTGCTCCAACATTTCCATGTCCTTTTTATGTTGAGGACACCAGAACTGTACGCAATACTCCAAGTGAGGTCTCACGAGAGCAGAGTAGAGGGGCAGGAGCACCTCCTTCAACCTGCTGGTCACGTTCTTTTTAATGCAGCCCAGGGTACGGTTGGCTTTCTGGGCTGCAAGCACACACAGAAGCCAGGTCATGTTCATTTTCTCATCAGCCAACACCCCCAAGTTCTTCTCTGCAGGACTGCTCTGAATCTTTTCTCCACCCAGCTATTCTCTGTCTTTTCTACTTGGAAGGCCCTGGAGAGCTATACTTTTACAATTATTATTTTTATTATTTAGGGTTAGAAAGGACCTCAAGATCATCTAGTTCCAACCCCCCTGCCATGGGAAGGGACACCTCCCACTAAACCATGCTACCCAAGGCTCTGTCCAGCCTTGCCTTGAACACCGCCTGCGATGAAGCATTCACAACTTCCCTGGGCAATCCATTCCAGTGCCTCACCACCCTTACAGGAAAGAATTTATTCCTCAGATCCAATCTAAACTTCCCCTGTTTAAGTTTGAACTCATTACCCCTTGTCCTATCACTACAGTCCTTAATGAAGAGTCTCTCCCCAGCATCTCTATAGGCTGCCTTCAGATACTGGAAGGCTGCTATGAGGTCTCCACACAGCCTTCTCTTCTCCAGGCTGAACAGCCCCAACTTTCTCATCCTATCTTCCTACGGGAGGTGCTCCAGCCCCCTGATCTTCCTCATGGCTTATCTGAAATAAAGCTGAAGAACTGTTTTTTTTGTCTGTTTGTTTTTGTTTGTTTGGGTTTTTTTTTTGTTTGTTTTTTTGTGTGTGTGTGTGTGTGGTTTTTTTGTTTTGGTTTGGTTTGGTTTGGTTTGGTTTGGTTTTGGTTTTGTTGTTGTTGTTGGTTGGTTGGTTGGTTTGGTTTGTTGTTTTTTTTTTCTGCTGCATTATAATTCTAGATGAAGATGAAAAAGAAATAAATGGTACTTTAAAAAAGGTAAAGCTCCATCACACTGAAAAAAGACTCCAGAACTGAAAACACACCTTTTGGCAATTCCCAGGACTTCAATTCCATTTTCATTCTCTTTGACTCTTGCAGTGTTCACCACTGCAACAGACTCCTTTATTACTTAGCTTTGAGATTCCACGTTTCATGGTCCTACTTTTGTCCTTTGATTCTTGAGTATATCAGAGGAAATATAGTATGATTTGCCCTTGATTTAAATATAGTAAGCAGTTCACTGGAAATCAGTTTATGGTCATCTGACTGAGTTTAGCCTCTAGATTAGGTGTTACTGCAGAGTTTGCCACTCGACTGAATCATGTCAAACAGCACTTTTGGCAATGTGTTTTTATTAATGACTTCTGCTTCAAAGCTAAGAAGAAACACCACAGTTTGGTCTAAAAGAATGGTGAAAAGCAAAGAAATCTATCAGGATCTGTATTGCCTATATAATCCATTGTGTGGGTGGCCTGGGGCATGTGAAATCCAGCAACAGTAGTGAGTTGCACGGTTGCTTCTTTATTTCCCACTCCCCATAACATCCTGAGCTTGCATTAATACTGAGCTTGCCTTTAATAGTATCTCCATTTTCCTTAGATAGAATTATATTCCCAGAAGTCTGAAGGGAAAACAGATTTCTGCTAACTTCTTCCATCTTCATGCATTTGCAAATACACAAACTGTGAAGACTGATAAGACAAACAAGAAAAGCTACTGAATTTTCAGTAGGTTAAATATCTAGTCTGATACATTAATAGATTATATGTATCTGTGTGGAATCTGTGTTGAGAAATATATGGAGCTACAATACGCATAATTTGCAGCTGTATTTGCTGACCCTTAGAGAGTCACAAATTACAAGACTAAGCCACATTTTGGTACATTGATACAACTTATGACTTCTTTGTCAGAAACTTCTGAGGCCTTACAGTTTGCCATATATTGTACCATGGTATGTAGGCTCACTGGTCAATGACTTCCACTTCAGCAAATGACAAGTCTTGTCAGAGCCTTTCAACAAGCTGCTACGGAGCTATCTTATTTTACTGAGCTCCTACCCTCTGTTTCATTCTGACAGCAGCAGAAGTATCAAACTCTTGCTGCTGCCTCACAAGCAGTGATGATTCCTCTCAGACTGCTACGGTATTCAGGGAGAACAGCTCCAGCAAACTTTTGAAACACCATTACTTTACCCTTTAAACCATTTCTTTACTTTTGCTATGCCATTTACAAATCTTTTCCATCTAGTATTGATTAGGAATTATAAGCTCTACTTTATTATTCCACTGTGTTCATTTAGCTTTTTCCCCACTTTAACCTCATTTCTCTGTTTATATCCTGGCACACATATTGGAGGCATCATGCAACCTAGAGGCAGAGGTTATGCCTATACTAGTCACTTAAATGTGCCTGATACCATACTTACAGCACGGAGGTCAGCAGGCACAGGATGATGGGTAGCCACACTTTAAACCATCATGAGCACCCAGAACATGCAAACAGCCTTTGGGAGTGGTCCCTCACCTGCATGAATTTCTAAGCTATGTGGGAAAGTGCTAGTGGGCACAGATGAAAGCCCTTCCAGGAACTGTCCTCCCAGTGTGCCAGCAGAATAGCAGTGCTTAGGAACACTTGTGGACACGGCTAAATTTGTGAGTACAGATGCTCTCTTGCTTTCTAGTTGTCCATTTGAGGCTTAGCACAAATTAGTACAGGTGTTTGACTACATCCCAGGCACTTCCATAATAAATAACGAATGAAACTGTGTAGAAGCTGTTTTCAATGGGTAACAGTTGTTTTATAGAATTTCCCAAACTGAAAACAATACAATTCTACAGAGTGTAGTTACTTACTCTAATGGCCATATGAAAAGCCCAGCAGAAGTTGAAAAGAGATCAGAAGACTGAAGCTGATTACAAGTGCTTGAAAAATGACAGTGTAAGAAGGTTAGATGTGGCTACATCTCAGCTGGTACAATGGAATACAAATCATGACAGGTACTATTTGATTACTACTTGATTTTATTTTATCTATCTGAGTGAGTGCTGCCAGCAGGTCAAGGGAAGGGATCCTCCCCCTCTATTCTGCACTGGTGAGGTCATACCTAGAGGACTGTGTTCAGTTCTGGGTTCCCCAGTACAGGAGAGGCATGGACATATTAAAGAGAGTCCAGCAAAGGACCACAAGGGTGGTGAAGGGATGGGAGGACCTCACATTGAGAGCTGGGACTGTTCAGTTTGGAGAAGACTCCGGAGAATCTCATCCATGTATATCAATACCTGAAGAGAGGGTGCATAGGGGACAGAACCAGAGTCTTTTCAGTGGTGCCCAATAACAGGACCAGAGGCAATGAGCATAAACTGAAACACTGGAGGCTCCTTCTGAACACCACAAAATACTTTTTTCACTGTGAGGGCCAGAGAACTGACACAGGTTGCCCTGAGACATTGTGGAATCTCCATCCTTGGAGATATTTGAAAGCCATCTGGAAATGGTCCTGGGTAAGTGGATCTTCGTGGATCTGCAGGATTGACAAAATGACCTCTAGAGGTCTCTTCCAATCTCAGCCATTCCATGATTCTGTAATTACCAAATTTCCCATCCAAACACGTTTGAAACTTCAATTGAAGTTCACCAGAATTCTCTCTCTCATCTTTACATATTAATTTAGATGCAAACAGAAACTCCGCTGGGGTGCTGAGAAACTCCACAGAGAAAATTATATGCCAACAGCTGCTGACACAAGTGGTCGAGTCCTTATCTCCACATAGTACAGGTTTTTTTGGGAAGGGAGATAAATGCCACCATGATGGGAATGGAAGCAGATTCCAGATCAATGTCCTGATGTCCCAGTTACACATGCAGGGTTTTCTCAGGCAGGAACAATGGGAATCTGTGATATAGCAGGCTGTTAAGGTAGCAAAAGGCTTTCAGCTCTAAAGTTCAGAACTTTGGTCTCTATTTAAATAACCTGGATAATGTAGAATAAAAAATTTCATTTGCAATATATGAATATACAGTCAGGTTTTGACATATTCCTTACAATTAATCTCTGTTTGTACAGAGACTAATAGAATGAAAAAACAAAATTGTCATGTATTACTGAAGCTAACACGTCTTAAATTCATGTAGGCTTGAAGCAAAATGGAAACCAAACAGAATTTGGGGTTAGAAACAGATTTTTTAAAATCTCTTTGAATTTCCAAAAGGTGTCTGTCAAATTCCAGAAGCAGGTAGAAGAAATTTAGTCCCCCAAAGTGTTTCACAAGTCTCAATACTGAACGTTAGAACTACACCAAGTCTCTGCGTCTAACAATTTTCACCAGGAAGGATTTAGAACATCATCACAGATTGTGTAAGATGGCTACACCTTTCATGAACCTGAATAAAACCAGTGAATTCTATCAGATTGGACAACACCATCTTGCATAAGATTTCTCCATAGCAGCACAGCACTCCGCATCTCATTATTAAGCGCCTGAATGCCGTATCTCAAGGTTTTGCAACAGCTGAACTCAGTAGCTCTCCTGTTGGCAAATATAAATGCAATGTATCTGAAAGAGACAGTGCTATGTATTTGTCAACATTTTCTTTTCCTTTTCAGCTTGGCAAAGTAAATTCTGGGGATGAGTGAATGAGCGGATGGGAAAAGCGCCCAAGTCACGCAGGGGAATTGACATGTCAGTGCCCATTGTTGACTAGAAGCTCCTTAGCATGCTGCTATGAATCAACAGACATTTCTACTTTCACACTTACATAGATCTGTTATAAAAGACATCCCAGAGCTCTGTTTCATCTTGCTTGCCTTACAATGTTAATATCCTGCCACTGGGACAGAGAACAGATGTGATGGATTAACTAGCAATAAATCACATGGCAGAGAACACACAACATTATCATTCTGAAGAGGTAGCATTAAGTACCCCATTAGAAAGAAAAAAGGACATTTCCTTTTTTCCTCAAAATAACTGGGTTTTTTTATCCCATAAATGACCATCTCACTCTGTGTCCCAGACTCCAAATCCATCTGGGCTACAGCAGTGCTTTACTTCACTTTTAGAAGTAGTATTCAGTATTTGCTCAGGTTCAATGTAAACAAGGATTAATCATAACTCTTCAAGCAGTGATATGTAGCACAGTGTCCCACCATTTTCTCTTTCATTAAAACTAATGAAGAGAAAGTTTCTTACACGTTGTAGAACTCCCACCAACAAAGCAACAACCAAAATGAAGCCCTGCTGGTCCAGTCATATCCTCCCCAGGGAGCACTTCTACTCCCCCAGCATCTATTTTCTGATGGCAAGATGCCGACTCCTACAACCTCCACAAGGAACCCAAGAGTCATAACATCCCCTCATTAGTATTTGCACACCATCTGGTGACTATTACCGAATTAACTTCTCACAGAAAATAAGTTTTTAGAATGTAAAATTAGACTTTGATATGAAATCTCTCTCTTCTCCTGACCCCTCCTCCCCCCTCCCAAAAAAATGAAGAATATTTGAGAGGGAAAATACAGGTGTGTGCACCAGATACAGTTAAAAAAGTAAACAGTATTTCAAATGCCTTCATTGCCCTTCTTTCCGATTTATTAAGGTATGATTTAGTGCACACATGAGCTGTTTGGGAACAGCTCTTACTCTCTGTTTGCTGTTGTTAAATAGCATGCACACTGTTGGATACTGGAAAATACTATGTGATAACTTTATAGTACTTTTACTTGAACATAACATTTTTCTTCTGTGAAGATACTCATAAGATTAAGCCCTGTATGTTTCATTTGTCCCGGCAAATCCCTAGGTGCCACAAGGGCCTTCAGATTTTGAAGCTCATTTCCACTGTAGTGCTACCCTGGGAGAAGAGAATAAGGTAAATCTTCAGTTTTGAGTCTTCAGGGCCAGTTAAGGGAATTCTTTTCCTCTGGGAGGGAAAGGGAAAAAGAAGGAGTGGAACAGTTTTATTTTGGTGGTTTTCTTTGCATTCAATATAGTGCTTCTTCTTTCAAGAGGAAGAAAACCCTGGCAATATATATTAAGCAAGTATTTAATTTCACCAATTGCTATTAGAAATTAATCACAGACAACAATTAAGAGCAAAGTTTTGACAATGCAGCATAACTGGCATGTTACTTATCAGTTAAAAGAGAAATAAGTTCTCCACAAACAAACAAGAGACAAAACCGTATAATCAGATAAACTGCTGAGTTTCAAAGAAGCAAAACTCTCGATGTTGTAGCAAATTTAGGAAAAACAGCTGTTCAGGTTACATGCAGCATTTATCTTTTAAATTAAATACATTGACAATATTAAAGGAATTTTAATGCAACTGCTAAAAATTAAAAATAAAGTACCAAGGACCATATGGTTCTGCCATAAAACATTTATGTCCAAATATTTGCTCACATACTCATCCAATGAAAACAAAGTCCTAACTAGGAAGCAGAACTCATTTCCCTCCTAACAACGGATAAAATATCCCCCTCCAAATTACAAACTACAGCAAGCAAATGCCTCCTTGCTTACCAGAACCAAAGTCAAACTTTGTCAGAGAAGGCAGGAGATATCTCTAAAGTTGAACTAAAATACCTTATCATTCACCAGAAGATCTCAACCATACTGCACTTGTGAAAAAAAAGTGCAGTGAGAAAACATGGTAATAGTAAGGATTACTTTCTCTCCATATCACTTAAAAACGCTACATGCTATGATTGAAACGTACGGGTTAGTGAAGTTGAGCATATGTACAGCTGTTTGCAAAGTCCAAGTCTGAGCACAACTGATGATGATTAAAATTTGTTTCTTAATCAATACTTTAGCCAAGAGAAATTGAAAGTTATTTTAATTGCTGGTCTTGAAAATGTTAGATGTCTGATTTCAACTTTAAGGGATTCAGATTCCACAGGTTAAAACTCTTTAGTTATAATGCTGAGCATTCTGGCCCAAATCCAGCAAAACACTTAAACACATGCTTGACCTAAAACAGAGAGGCAGCTGCAGGGAACTTAAAGGTTAAGAATTTACAGGACCAGGGGAGGAATGCTCAGTACTATTCAGGATCAAGCCTAAACACTATCAATCTCTTTAAAGAACCTTGATTTCTGAAGCTTTTTCTTCTATAATTTAAGGTAGAGTTATATGACAAAATGATGACGTTAAAACCTATTTTCTTCTGCCCTTAGGTTCATCGATATTGACTATTCATAAAGAAAAACATGAAATCCTGATAACATTTCTGTAATTTTAGAAAGGGGGAAAAGATGTGTAGTGTCTTAGCCTAAAGTAGGAGCACTGATTACAAAATTTAACAACAAAACATGCTCTGCTGATAATTTAGGCAGTGCCATAACAGGCCAAGATAGCATTGTAATCAAAAGAAATTCACATCAACTCGGAGACAGACTTAAGTGTAATTTTAATATTACAGAGGTAAATCAGGAAATAATTACTAAAGAAAAAGTAAAACCTGTAAGAAAGCAATTGCAGTATTCCATTCAGTGGATTTAGTGATACTATTATCAAACTATCAGGGTATTGTGCCATATATCTGGTCTGGAAAAGTGAAGCAGATCTCAAACACCATCCTGTAAATGCTTATACTCATTACCAAAAGGTATCTCTCAAGTGTATACTGAAATGAGTCATAAATAACATTATGCATGCAACTGCACTTTCATAGGAGGATCTCCATTACTCCTGATCTCATTGCATAGAGCAGCCAGCTCAGGACACACTTGGCTTGCACTGAGGGTATATTGATATCAGGCAATGGAGGCCAGTGCCCACATCCTCAAAATACAATTCACTGAACACTAGCACCAAATTTGCGCTGATTCAAGTTACCTACAGTTCTACCTTCATGGTACAGTTCCTAGAGTATCCATCCCTTCTGAAAAATGGGACTTACTAGCTGCATCAATGCTTTATGGTGCTAGAGCATTGCTGCTTTATGGAGCTGAACCACTCCCTCCTTCCTGACCAGTACCATCAGCCCTGTGCTGGGTGCTCAGTGCTTACCTTCCAGTGCATCACTCCCAGGGAAGAGGCAGCTGTGTCCACAACCCTCATCAGAGAAAAGCCTACTTGTGTCTACAGTACTTCAAGTCACAGTATGTTCAGCTATTTCAGCAATCTATTTCGTTAATATGGAGCAGCTTTAGGCCTGCATTTCTTTGCTGCATTGTTTGGACTCCTGAAGGCAAAGTGTCCATTCTTCCATAATTCTCAGGATGTTTCCTCATGCATATAAAGCAAATTATAGGTTTTAAAGCCACTTTAGTGTAAGCATAGTGCAGACTTGGAGAGAGGAAGGTACTCACTGTTTTCATCGAGGCATTTCTCATTTCTCCAAAGAGAAAACTAGTAAGATTTTTCTCCTTAAAAGCAGGGACAGAACTGCTTTCTACAGATTCTTATCAGAAAAAGATAAGGCTGAAAGAGGCATTGCTGTCATGAAAACTGACCCCTTTGCGCCTCTCAAACCATGGATGTTTTTCAAAAAATATCTTTTTTAAACAAGAGCACAGACTTTTAACAAAACTGCCTATTTTTGTGTATTCTGCAATAGGGAATCACAGGGTTAAGTGTCTGACTTAAGTTGCTCCATCAATTTTGAAAAGTGCATTACAGTGGTTAGAAGGTACCCTCAATTTCCAGCTTCGGAGTTTTGTTTTGCTTTATTCTGTAACCTTCTAGAATTTTCTTCTCTATTTTAGTACTTGTACACCAAGACTAAGTAACCTCCTCTGATAAGAAAACAGATGGAGAGCTCAGATTCTTGCGTCACAAAGCATATTTAAAAAAAATATTTGAACCATTTTTCTCTTTTTTTCTTCCAACGCTCTCTGAAGCTTTATCATCTTTGCTTGAAAAGTGGGCACCAAAACTGAACCCAAGGACTCGTTAGATTTTCATCAGACCCCCCAAAATTAAATATTTTTTTTATCTTTATTTGATATCTCTCTATCTGATATACCCAAACTTCACATTAGTTTCCCTGCTGGTTTAGCTGGCAGCTCACCTCTATCTGATTTTTTTACCAGAATTCAAAAGTCTTTTAAAGTTTGCTACAGTAGTCTCCATTTCCCAACTGTCCGGGGTTCAGCAGTAGCAGTCATTTTTTTCCTTTTCAGTAGCTGGTGCAGGGCTGTGTTTTTGACTTTCAGCATGGGAACAGCGCTGATAACACCGATGTTTTTAGTGGTTGCTCAGTAATGTTTACTCTGACCACGGACTTTCTGAGTCTCATGCTCTGCCAGGGAGGAGGGGAAGCCGGGAGGAAGCAGAGACAGGACACCTGACCCAAACTAGCTAAAGAGGTATTTTATACCACAGCACATCATGCCCACTATATAAACTGGGGGCATTTACCCGGAAGGGCTAGATTACAGCTCGGTCAGGCTGGGTATCAGTCGGCAGGTGGTGAGTGGTTGTATTCTCTTCCCTTGTTATTTCCCTGGTCATTATTATTATTGGTGGTAGCAGCAGTGGTTTGTGTTATACCTTGGTTACTGGACTGCTCTTATCTCAACCCATGGGAGTTATATTCTTTCAATTCTCCTTCCAGTCCCTCTGGGAGTGGGGAAGAGAAAGGGGGGGAGTGAGAGAGTGGCTGCATGGTTCTGGGTTGCTGGCTGGGCTTAAACCACAGCACCAACTATTGGCTTTTTACCTAATTCATCTTTATCTGACCATACTACAACACATATCACCTGCTTCCATTTATCTTAACAAGCAATCTGAGATCACTGCGTATCAATGATCTGTCACGTTCATCATCAGCCACTTCTGCCTGTAATCCTTAGGAGTAATACACATTTTTTCTTTCCAAAGCAGTGTCACTAAATAACAAGTTAATTTTCTCCTCATTTCAAGTTTGTCAGTTAGTTAACTATAAAACAGATCCAGTAAAACTCCTAAACACATGCTTAAACCTTACACACTTAACTCACACTAGTGTTAAATACTTTACTGCCTGGAGATCCAGAACTTGGTTATAGAAAGGAAATAAAATACACTAACACAATCGATCTGTATGTCCCAGATTCCAGGTTTGGCGTCTCATTCAGAGATTTCAGTGTAACTGGCAGTCACATTGCATACAAACAGAAAAGGTTGATCTTGGACTGAGAAACAATTAACTAAAGCAATTAATCCTTTGTATAGAAAGAGTTAGGATTTTTTTTACCTCATTCTTGCATTTTGTAAAGCACTTGTACATGGAAAAGCTCGGCTTCAGGTAATAAAGTACTTCTTACTTTGAGGAATTTATTTAAAATTCACTCTCCTCAGATGGGAAAGTTGACTGAGCAACTGTCCTTGGGTTAATCCCCTATCTGGATTTGTCAATTTGAGTTTGGCTTAGAAGAGAACATTAGAAAATCTGGATCTCTACCCTCCCCCCATTATTGTTATTAATAATATTCTTGTAATTATTAATAATATTATTACTATTTAAAAGAAAGACCATCCTTAAGAGTTTATGACACTCCCTGAAATACTTTAAAAGGAAAGGAAGACAGAAGAAAAAGAGTAAAATAAAAGAATGTACTAATTTACCAGACTTATCCTATTTCAACTGTTAACAAGCTGGATTCTATCTAATAAGATGCAGCTTAGTTTTTAGTTCAGACTTCTCTTTTCATAAACAGATGGCCAAATTTATTTACAGCCTTTCATAACGTAAACCATCAACTATCTTGTATATGCACATCAATAGAATGTTCTGTTGCTTTTATCAGAGGCTATGGCATTGGTCAAAATATGGCTGAATTCTGATCCTACCTGTACTAGGAGGAAAAACCAATCCCTGGGTTTGGTGGAGAAGGATCGGCCTTTATAATGAGAACTGGATTACTGCAGGGATATTGATTAGCTCACATTGTACTCTGAATCAAGAACTGCAGTTCATAGGTAGGGATTCAACAGTTTGAACTCCTAAGGATTTAATTACTGAGGCTAATACTATAAAAGTAATCAAGGAAAAAAAAAATAAAGGTTTTCAGAAACTGCTTTTCAGAAGAAGGAAGGAAGGAAAATACTACTAGTTTTAAGGGGAAAAAAAATAAGGAGCTGATTCTTCAACCAAGCATTCAGCTCTGGGAACCCCCAACACAAGAAGGACATGAACCTGTTGGAACAGTCGAGACGAGGGCCACAAAGTTGATCACAGGGCTGAAGCACCTCTCGCGTGAAGACAGGGTGGGAGAATTGGCGTGGAACAGCCTAGAGAAGAGAAGGCTCTGTAGAGACCTTAGAGCAGCTTTTAGTGCCTAAAAGGGCCCTACAAGAAAACTGGAGAGGAACTTTTTACAAGGGCATGTAGTGACAGGACAAGGGGGAATGGCTGTAAGACTAAATAGGGTAGATTTAGATTAGGTATTGGAAAGAATTTCTTCACTATGAGGGCAGTGAGGCACTGTGGCTGTCCCGTCCCGGCAGTGTTCAAGGCCAGGTTGGATGGAGCTTTGAGCAATCTGGTCAAGTGGAAGGTGTTCCTGCCCATGGCAGGGTGGGTTAGAACTAGATGATCTTTGAGGTCCCTTCTAACATAACCATTCTGTAATTCTATGATTGGCTTTTAACATGCCGTACTCAATACAATCAAAACTAAACATAAGTTAATTTTACATTTGTCTGGACCAGACAAAATTAAATTAAAATCTTTCCCTGGACAGAGGTTGCTACCATAGCAAGATAAGCCAGACATGAATCTGTAACAGAACCTGTAACAGCTGTCCCAAACAAAGCAAGTGCTTTCCTTGTAGGAGTTTAAAATACAGTAAGTGTCCTGCCAAAACTGAATATTAAGAAGGGGGAAAGGTCCATTACCAAAACAAGCTTTTAAATTTCACTGCTTCAAAGAGAAATGCCAGATTTACTGTTTAAATCCTTCAGTTTCTTCTTAAATAAGCTCTTGCTTTGAGGAACATTGAGTCACCAGCTAATGCAAGTTGCAGATTCCAGCAAGAAAACTGGTAGGCAGTTCTTGGAGCAAATGCAGGCACATACCATCCTGCTCTCAGAGACAGAAAATGTACACTTTTTGCTTCTAATCAAGAAATAAAGTCCAAGGACTTCTTTAATACAAGTTCTGTTTCCATTTAGAACAATGGAGATATACAGACATGGATAATCAGTCCTAAAATTTCTTTTATTCTGAGGTTCTCACATTCAAAATAATCACACCAGAAATATTTAGAGTAAATTTGATCACCAAATCCTTTTAGTTTCCATTTTCATTTACTCACTAGATGATTCCAAACAGTGTGAAGATCTGCATGAACTGATTTCTTCAACTAGAAGGGGGCTTGATCAAGTATTCAGCAGAAGGAGAGGAAAACTTGAAAATGAGGATCAGAAAGAAAAGTTATCAGAAGACCACTTTAACATACTCTCACAATCTTTAGTGTGCATAGTTTTTTGGTGACACCGTTCATGTATAGGATATAAGTCGTGCCTCCATAACCATTACAGTAATATCTTTGCTTTATTATCAATGAATTGCAATTTATATGTTGCTGGTATGTGGATTTTACTCTTAATTTGTCTTTTTGTAGCAGAGTAGAGCAGAACAGAACATTTCAGTTGGAAGGGACCTACTGTCTTGTCGTTGTTTAAGCCCCTCATGCAGTTGGCTCACTCACTCCCCCCTCTTTCTTCCCCCCAGCTCCTGGGGCGATGAGGAGGAGAATTGAAAGAATGCAACTCCCACAAGTTGAGATAAGAACAGTTTAGTAACTAAGGTATAACACAAATCACTACTGCTACCACCTATAACAATAATGACAAGAGAAATACAAGGAAAGAAAATACAACTGCTCACCACCCGTTATGGGTTCAGCAGCAGCAGTCATTTTTCTTCTTTGTAGTAGCTGGTGCAGTGTTGTGTTTTCGACCTTTAGCCTGGGAACTGCGCTGATAACAACAGTTTTTTCAGTTACTGGTTGGTAATGTTTCTGTCTGACCAAGGAATTTCTGAGTCTCATGCTCTGCCAGGGGGGAGGGGAAGCCAGGAGAGGAAGCAGAGACAGGACACCTGACCCAAACTGACCAGAGAGGTATTCCATACCACAGCACGTCATGCCCAAGGATGTAAAAACTAAGAGCAGAGACCTGGAAGGGGGGGTGCACTGCTTGGTAGGGCTGGGTATAGGTGGTGAGCGATTGTATTCTTTCCTTGTATTTGCCTTGTCATTATTATTATTGGTGGTAGCAGCAGTGATTTGTGTTATACCTTAGTTACTAAACTGTTCTTATCTCAACCTGTGGGGGTTGCATTCTTTCGATTCTCCTTCCCATCCCTCCGGGAGCGGGGAGAAGAAAGAAGGGTTGTGAGTGAGCAAAACTGCATGGCTGAGAGGCTTAAACCAAGACACCGACATCAAGCCCAACCCAGCCATGAACCCCCACCCTTCTGGGTCTCTGCCTTCCATTTTTACATCCTGGGCATGAGGTGCTGTGGTATGGAATACCTCTCTGGTCAGTTTGGGTCAGGTGTCCTGTCTCTGCTTCCTCACGACTTCCCCTCCTCCCTGGAAGAACACAAGACTCAGAAAGTCCTTGGTCAGACCAAAACATTTTAAGCAGTAACTGAAAACATCGGTGTTATCAGCGCTGCTCCCAGGCTAAAAGTCAAGAACACAGAACTGCACCAGCTACCAAGAAGGAGAAAAATGACTGCTACTGCTGAACCCAGGGCAGATCTTCATCTAGTCCAACTGCCTGAGCTGAGCAAGAAGTTAAAAGATGTTATTAAGGACATAGTCCAAATGCCTCTTAAACACTGACATGCTTGAGGCACCTCTCTGGGAAGACTGTTCCAGTGTTTGACCACCATCTCGGTAAAGAAATTTTTCCTGAAGTCAAGTCTAAAGTACTCTGAAGTCTAAGTAGTATGGCTATTAGGATTATTCTTCTAAAGGGAAGAATAGCTGCATAGAGAACAAACAGAATTATAGAGGGCTTTTTGATTGCTTCTTTTTTACAGAAGATTGAAATACCTAAATCTGCACTTTCTCCAACCATTTTAAAGCTTGTTACAAACCTTTGCTATCTGTATGGGAGTACTTAAAAAAGGATTCAGACTAAATCTGAGGTATTTCTGTGTTTGTCCTCACATCCTCATGACATTTGTAGCTTGATTCAGGTTCCTCTGAAAGGAGTTACAATTTAAATGCTGCTTTTTATGGGCCACCATTAAAGCAAGGGCATAGAGCATTACTTCCTCTTCCATTATGCATACCATGCGTTTCTAAATGTGATAGCAATGCAGCGTACAAAGCTAAATACATCCTTGCTTGCATGTATGCAGTGTGAGATTTGCTGCTACTTCCATAGCTTGCTAATGCAGTATTTTAGTGGTATTACACAAAAAATGTAAATTGGGGAATCCCAGATTTATCTCACCATCATTTGAAATTTACCATCATTTAGGTCTGGAATCTGTAATATGAGAATAATGGCAGGAAAAAGTGGCCTGGATGCATTTTTTCAAACCACTCGTGTGAGAAAAACTAAAGTCCTGTGTTATTTTATTTAGGGTATTAAATTTACCCAGGTCACAGGCAAACAGCTACACTTTCATTAATGAAATGCTCTTAAGCTAATTTCCATTTGTATGCAAGCAACATCATCAGGTTTAGTACATGCACACAGTCATACATACTTATACCGATATCTGCATGAGGAGAAAGAGAACAGGCTGTTGATTTATTACGCACAAATTGAATGAATAAGATAACATTTTATTAGTAAGATACCATTATAAAAATGACTATAAATGGATATATACAGTGGTATATGGCCTTATCAGTAAATCTACAGCATGTTAGGACTTGGTATATGTTGTAATAAAAAGATAATTAAAAGTATTGAATCATAGAACCAGACCAAGAAACAGCCCAAAAACAAGCTCCATTAGTTAGAGAGCATGTACTGCCAACCAGCTTCAAAAAAGACTGAAAAGTGAAGTCAATTTTTCAAGAAGGATAAAAAACCCTAAAGTCCAAGCAGGAAAGTAAAAAAGAAGGAGAGTGTTTTTCTGACTTTATTTAAAAGAGACTAAAATAAATCAGTTGATTTCTTCTTTGAGGAGTTTTATCTCATAGCCTTAATGAGTGTATTTCTGGTAACACAATATCTGCATTCTTTAACTGCTGTAAGTACCATAGCACGCTGGAAACCTGTACAAATATATCAGAGGGCTTTTTTTGCCTTTTTTTGGGGGAAGGGAGAGGGGGAGGGGAGGGATACTTCTTGGGGACGGATGTGTTGGGGTTTGGGGTTTGTTTTTAGTTTCAGAATAGCACTGTCTGGCTCTGGAAATAAACACTGTCTTCTCATCCCTCCCCCTTTCCCCTCAGGTCAACAGCTTCCCCTCCCTCCCTCTGGTCAGTTTAATATGGAGATGTTGCCTGAGCCTTGTTGTACAGAATAAACACACAACATTTTCTCCTGGGAGTTGGTTCATGCAAAACACTGCCCTGCTGAGAGAGTGGAAATTTACCCATAAGACATTCTTCCAGCAGCAAGACTCCAGGGGAAACCTGATCAGAATTTTTAAAGACTTGCCTTGATTTTCTCTATAATTCCTCCAAAGTTACGTGGGGAAAAAATATAAAGCAAATGTTTAATGTTTGTTATGCTTGGTCTTGACCAGAAATAGGCTGAGAGGGTCTCATCTGGGGATAAAAACTGAGAAGAAGAGAGCAGTGGATTATTTTCAACAGATTTTCTGCTGCTATGGCTTCTCCTGCAATTTCTTTTTGTTTTTCTTTCCTCCTCCTGACTATCAGTTTATGATCTCTGCAGCACTTTGGCTGATCAATACACCAGCTCTCCCCCCTCCACACACAGGCAGAATCTTACTGACTTTAAGATATGCCAGTGACATTTGCAAAATAAAACCATTTATTTTTACTGCTCAAGTTTCTGTCACAGATTTATCAAGAAAATATATTTCCAAGGAACACAGAACATGAGAAAGGTGATGATTTTTAAGATGTTCTTCCTTAATGCACATTGGAAAAATGCATAGGAGATCTATAGAGTGAATTTAAAAATCTCTTAAGAAAGGAATCTTTAATTTTGGGCCTTATCCAAAGTCCAGTGTATGCTCCCCCTTACCTCGGTGTGCCTCAAACCAGCTTTTTATTGTTTAATCTCACTCTGATTGATTTCAGCAGCACAGCTCCCACTATATTTTATTATCATAATAAATTTAACTTTTATACTTTCATAGTACCTGAAAGTTGCAACTAGGGTAGGACACAGTGTGACAGGTACTGTTTACAAACTCCTTACTGAATGACAGTCCCTTCCTTCAGAGGTTTCAGTTGTTACAGTCAGTTTGCAGATTGACATATCCCACAGTTGTGTATCTGGTAATGCTGGCATGCTCAGACCTAATGAGTCAGTGGAGCTAGCCAGATGAAAAAGCA
The DNA here is from genome assembly GCA_039720435.1 of Amazona ochrocephala. Classification (NCBI taxonomy): domain Eukaryota; kingdom Metazoa; phylum Chordata; class Aves; order Psittaciformes; family Psittacidae; genus Amazona; species Amazona ochrocephala. The sequence goes on from CM077879.1 coordinate 17,285,720, forward strand.
CTTTGCAGAAGAAATTTTCTTATAAAGACATTTTTAGGGGAGGGAACAGATCTCTATGCTAATCTTCAGCAAATAAGCATCCCTAAATAAGATACAATACTGGAAACTTGATTATGTCTCTTCACTATCTGCAGCAGTAGGGAGATTGTCTTTATCTTTCTCTGCAGCAGCACTGGGACACTATGTGCATTCTGGTGACCACATTTTTAAAATTATATTAAAAGTGGATCCAGGAGTTAAAAAAATGATGTGAGGGATGGAGAACGTACAATGAGGTTTCAAATTTGGTATGCGTAGATTAGAAAAGAAGGTTGAAATGTGATTGCAACATTTAAACACCTTAAAAAGAAGAAATCACCAAGCTGTAAATGGCTTTTTAAATTCTACGGAAAAAGATGTAACAGGGAGCCATGACTGGAATTTATATCCAGGTAAAATAAATACTGGAAGGAGGGTACAATTGTAACAATCACTGCAATGGATTCTTGGAAGTACCAAGAGAAGTAGTGGATTCCCTATGCCCTGATGAATTTGAATCAAAAAAAACCTAGAAAATCAGTGCTAGCCAAACACAAGTAACTAGGATTATTGATGAGATAATCAGTGAAATTCTGCATATATAAGAGGTCAAACTGCACTACTGATAAACTTAAAGATCAGAACTACTTGCTCAGATAAAAAGTAGGATTTTTGAATTCATTTTTGGTACTAAGCAACTTAGATTTCTGCTAAAGGATTTCTATTCTGGAGAAACAAGTGGTTGGATTACTTGTATGTTTCAGCTCCTGTAGGGTACATGACACCTCAACCCAAAACCCAGTATTTGAGCTCATCATTATTACTTTATTTTCTAATTCCACTTCCGAAGGACTTCCCATACTTACATCCCATTTCTAACTATTCATCAGCCACCTGTCACTTTGTTTCCCTGTCTGTAGTGAGATTCTATCTAGCCTGGGGGAAATGCTTTATCTCGCCCAAGTGTCCAGCTATACAGTAATGCAAACACAAAAACAGGCATCACAGTAAATGATGAATAAGAAAATCATTCAAGACGCTTCTAACTTGAAGCATCTTGAACGAAGCAATGATACTACAGATGAGCTACAGACAGTACAACTATAATCTGGTTGTTGCCATTATTCTGAAATGCATGAATTCTATGCAAGTTTCCTGTGGTCTGCTCCACAAACCCAGGATGCTGATGACTATCAGTAAACTCGGTACCAAGCAGAATCATTGAGATGCTGATCCACCCCAAATTGAATCACAGCTGGAGGATTAGCCTGAATCACAAGTAGAGACTCTTAACTGTGGATGAGACCAATTCCAGAAGACATTACATGACACATTGTAATAAAACTTAATGAGGGGTATGGAAGAATTTAAACATTCCTGGGAACTGGTTGTCTAATTTTTCTCCTCCTCGGGGGCATGTAAACTAGCATTCACTTAATCATCAAAAAGTAAACATAAATTCTTTAATTTTTTCATATAATAATGATGAAAGACAGACACTATGCATACCTTCTTATGCCCATAAGCTTAGCATGGTACTTGTTCACCTCTTTCTCTCTGCTCAGTATGTTCCACATTTACTACAACCTAGTAACAAGACGTAGGTTAATAATCAAGGAGATTCATTTTAAAAAGGCATTTTTGCTATGGACAGTTTCCAGGAAGAGAGAGTCCTTTCTCATTCACACTGTTCCTCTGTGTTTTGATGCAGAGGCACTCCACCTTTGCATGGTTTGAATTCCTCACAACACTGTACTTGTAGGTATAAAAACACTTAAACACAAAGCACAAGTCCCTCATAAACGGCCCTTTTACCTGATGTCCATGTATAATATTTCTGTCTTTCTGTGCCTGAGGGTGGAGGCCTTCTTTATTTGAAACTTCCAATCTGTCCACTCAAAACACTCATCTCCTGATCCTCAGAACAATCTGAACAGCCTTCTTTTCTTCTAATGCAGGCTGTGCGAAATTCAATGCAAAACTAGAGCGTAGAGGAGATGTAACTTGTCGGTATTTATGATTTTTTGACTCCAGCCTTCCAAAAAAGCACACTCCATAGAGATTCTACAGCTGCTTATGATCAATTTCAAGTTACTCTTTTTGACAACATGATGGGTAAGACTATGTGACAGTAAAATTCTGAACAGCACCTGACCGTAGGCTTTTCTGTAAGATAGTTTGCACATGGAGAAGAAACATGAAAGCTGCTTTACCTGACTCCTATTGTCACATCTCTCACAGCTTCAGTTAAAGATACCAAAATAAAGAATACAGTAGCCTCAAATTCATAGAACTTTGTTAAGGATGAAATATGTAGAAATCTTCCACCAGAACCTACGCAGATTCTCAAACACTGTTCAAAATATGCAAGCAAAACCCTTATTCCTCAGCTATCCTGCACACGCAGTGTAGATAACAAAAGTGTAGTGATTTGAAATTGTAAACCTGAGTATAGAGCCTATATTTGTCTTTAGATTGTATACATTGGAGAAGAGCCATGTCTTGGCAATGAGAAGTGCACACTGCACACTGCACATAATAGAGTACAGCCTTCAGGCTCAAGTAACTACAATCATACAGACATTTACTTTATTTGCATTATAAAGTGAGATTCACCATGAATCTACTGGCTCAAGAGCTCTTTAGCAGCTAGTAGAAGGCAAGGCAAATAAGAAAATAGTCTGGCAATTCCTTCAAGATAACTCTGTTTCTGTAAAACTTAATTTTAATGGAGAAAATAGATATCAAGCATGTATATCTATGCCTTTATATGAGATGCTAAAGTTCATTAAAAAATGTCTTTGGTTATTATTAATAGATCCTTTCCTTTGAAAATTTCTGCACAAATTCCTGCCTACATTAAAATTTTGCAGCAAGCCATACAGCGCAATACAAATTGCATCAATTAACTACAACATTTGTATGCTACACTGATAGAATGCAAAAGTACCTGTAATACATGAATTAGGTAGATAACAAAGATATAAATTGAGAAAGAAATTTGCCAAAACTTTGCAAGATAAAAAAAAGTAAGTTATTTAATTTCCATTAATGAGAATGAAGAAATGCGCTATTGAAAGAAAACCTTTCTAAAAGCAAAGAGCAATTACGTTTCATGCTCAAAAGACCACAGATTCCACATAAAACTCACAATGCTCCACCAATTATTTGGAGTTCAAATTCCCTTATTGTAGCAATTGAAACAATCTCAAAGAGTGCAAAAATTACCGAGTTGAAAAATCTATTCTTTCAAGAATACCATGCATTCATTTTGCACACAAACGATCTTAAAGTATTACAGAAGGTGCTGTACTTTTTAGTTTTAAAAGTAAAAATAACATCTATCACTTTAGTAACACTGTTAGACATCTTTTAAATAGATATTTAACAGAATTACAGACATGTTGGAGAAGATAGCTTACATTCACTGAAAAGACTACTGTAGTGCATTAGTCTTTAGATAAAGTAATGGGATCTTTTCCATGTATTAACAATCCTCCGTACAAAAGATTTCTTAAAACTTTTTAAACAGCTTTATCAAGTCAAGGTTACAAAGCTCAAATGGGTAGTTAAGTGATACATGGTTACTGAAAAGGGTACTGCCGGAATCCATACAGGTTTTGATTGCTTTAGGAAAAAGGGGAATTTGCAAGGCTTACTTCTTTAAAACTAAAGTATATTTTAAAATTTACAATGGCATAACAAATTGAAAGATAGTCCTGTAGTGCAGATTTTTGGTTATCTCACTTCTAAAGAATCTTTATCAGACCAGTACGATTTAAGCTGCAATGCATTGATTTGTTCCCTCTGACATGATCTGAGGGTAGGCAAAACACAAAGCCCAACACCACATAGAAACTTCCAAACGTTGTTGCTGACTTTCTATTTGCAGCTTTGGTAATTGCGAAGTTCAGCAAAGTCAATGCTAATTTTATGCTATAAATAACTGGTTTAAAAGCAGCATTTTTTAATAGGTAGAGATACATGCTATTCTGGTCAAATTCCTGTTGATAGCAATAATAGCTGTATATTCAAGAAGGTGGCTACATACGCATATTTATCTACCCAACATCCATCACCCCACCAATGATTTAGGTACCTCTAAATGTGTATAGCTTTCTGGTTCCCACTTCTACTTCTCTATCTTAATCAAGAGTGTCCAAAAAGACCCGTACACCTACACCTACAATTTGTCCATTTCTCTGGTTCAAATTTCAAAGCACACAGGATCAGGAAATATAAACCCAGGTGTTTGGCAAAGCTCCCAAAAGTAATAGAAAAAAATACGTTGTGTGGAACAAATGATGAATCAGTCTTTTATTCATTTTTCTGCAAGGTTTGTAGCAAATAAATGAGCCTTTCTTTTTGGTGCTACCACAGCATAAAAAGAGAATCACTGGAACATGCTGGAATAGCCATAAAAAGTGAATAAAAAATAGCAAGAATGGCTCTCAAACGCCTACATAAAGCTAAGTCAGGGCTATAAAAGCTGCTGCATCTAATTCCATAATTTCTTTCTGCGTTTTCATGCAGTCAGCCATTCCAAATTGTCCTGGAGCTCACTGTCCAAGGGTATTGCAAAAAATCTTATCTAATCCATAATGCGAGCTATTATTTTTGTTATCATTATTTCTTATTGATATCATCATTGCTAAAAAAAGGGTGTTAACTTCAACCCAAATCATTACTAGAACAGGACATTCACCCTTTTGCTTCCCCTCCCCCAAGATTTTTTACGGAAGTAATTTCATTTGATTTTCTGTACACCCCTTAACAGTTTGTGAATTTTTGTTCCTCTCTAAGGTATGAATATATTACACTAAGGGATATTATATAAATGAGACCATTATTCAAAATGAGAACCTTGTCTACTAAGAGCATCACTATTTGCAGAGTATGGGACAAAATAAATGTCTCCCATGAGTGACTAAATGCAAAATAAAAAGTAACCACTCGACTTTAATAGTTTAAAAATGCTATTAAACGTAATGGCTCGTCAACATTGAAGCAGCACTATGTTTTAAGTGATCTTCATTTTTAAAGAACTATTTTATTTACATTTGAAATATTGATGGTGCATAAAGTTCTGTTCATGTAGTAATGATAGCCAAAAGTATTTAAAATAATTGACAAAGATCAAAGTCGTAAGTTTGCTCTGTCCTTAGGCCAGCAGAGAGACTCCAGTGCTAAAAACATAAACGTCTGAAGAAAAATAAGAAACACCTACTCCGCTGTGTGTAATTCTTGCAAAAGTATCTGTGACTTTCTTGGTAACTAAAAGAAGAAATATCAAAGCAAACCCTACTAGATTATTAAGCAATAAAGTAGTAATTCAATCTGTTTCTTTCACTGGTCAACGGGAATTCTGGTTCTGGGTATACGTTCCCAGATATTAACTCCTTAGGTAGTAAACTTCTCATCAAAATTTATGGCTGTAGAGGAGCTGTTTCAAAATACCACAAAGATCATGCTTGCAACAAACAGGTAAGAAAGAAAGCCTATTTTTACTTTAACCATTCCCCCTTGTCCTACCATTACAAGGACATGTAGCGTTAGGAAATGGTGGAGTGGTTTTAAATTGAAAGAGTTACTGATTTAGATTAGACGTTAGGAAAAAGTTTGTTACTGTGAGGGTGGTGAGACACTGGAACAAGTTGCCCAGAGAAGCTGTGGCTGCCCCATCCCCGGCAGTGTTAAAGGCCAGGTTGGATGGGGCTATGAGCAACCTGCTCTGGTGGAAGGTGTCCCTGCCCATGGCAGGGACATGGCAGGGAGGGTGGAACTAGAGGGTCTTGAAGATCCCTTTCAACCCAAACCATTCTGTGATTCTATGATTCTAAAAATTTATGATGCCGCATTTAGAAATAAATACACATTACTATATCTTGTGTTGCCCAAGGCTGAAAAGCAAAATCTTCAGGAGGGTCTACAACTTATTTCCCATATTATTTTGTTAGCCTGGTAGCCATGCCAGCGCAGCATCTATATACTACTTGCTCAGAGCACAACAGAATTTGTGGGAAACCAAACAAATACGCATGCCACTTTATAGGAAAACAAAAAAGACTACAGGTCACAGTTATGAGTCCACAGTTACTTGCGTGCCAGCAGCATGTAAAGCTGTATGGGCCTAGAGTAGCCTAGGAAATTATGTGAAATACCAAGATCTGCAGGATCTATCTCTTCAGTGAGACGCTGAGTTAGAAAGGAAGCGGGGCACACTGAGGGGCCACAGCTGGCACACGTTGTGAGCATAGGCTGTAAATTGTAGAGCCTTAATCTCTCTTTTGCTCAGTTGAATTTATCCTGAATTTCTGTACAGTTCTATGCTTTCCTGAAGAGTACTCCACCTTAGCTTTTCATGGTAGTCAATCAAAAGAAGAGAATGGTTACATCCCTTTACCCAAAATGTAAGCAACCATGAGGAATACAGGTTTTGAAACATGTCAGGAACTGAATTTTGCTTTAAGGTTGGATACAGAGGATACATAACCTCAGAAAAATTCTGCAGGACATGATAGCCTGAACTATGAGGAAGGAGGTTTAGATGTTCCCAAAATTAGCAAAGATTCTGAAGCAGAGGAAGAGGTCACAGGTTAGGTAAATAATAGAATTGTCATTTATTGGGGTTTTTTTCATTAGTAGCTTTACTTTCTGTTTTGTATCAGGAAAGTAAAACTCTTTTGTGGTCTAGAATAAATAATTATTCTAGAACAATAAATGTATGTTTATTCTCAAACAAACATCAGAAAAATATTCTTTTTCAAACAATAAAGTTTAATTGTTGAGTATAATTAATCCAGAATGCTTTTACGTTAATGGAGCAGAGACTTGGAGACAGTTTAGAAGCAGGCAGCTTCAACAACTTTAGCACTATTAGGGGGGAGAAGAGGACCCATATTGCTGTAAAAGACTGTTGGGGAGCTGGTAATCCAAACACTGGGGCAGAAAAGAAAGTCTTCTCAATGTGATGAGTCTAAGTAGTGAGAGATATATATCAGAGAGTGACTGACTGTGACTTTAGGATACTGTCCTGGGCTCAGCAGTAGCAGTCATTTTTCGCTTTCTTAATACCTGGCACAGTGGTATATTTTTGACTTCAGTCTGAGGTCAGCGCTGATAACACCAATGTTCTTAGTTGTTGCTAGGTAATGCTAACTCCGATCAAGGACTTTTCAGTTTCATGCTCTGCCAGTAAGGAGGGGCACAGGAATCTGGGAGGAAGCAGAGACAGGACACCCGATCCAAACTAACTAAAGGGATATTCAATACCACAGCACATCATGCTCACTATATAAACTGGGGGGGAGAGGGGGGGGGGGGGAGAGTGGGTGTATCCAGAAGGGCTACATCACTGCTTGGGTTGGGCTGGGTATCGGTCAGCGGATGGTGAGCGGTTGTATTCTTTTCCCTTGATACTTCTCTTATCATTATTATCATTGATGGCAGAAGCAGTGGTTTGTGTTATACCTTAGTTACTGGACTGTTCTTTTCTCAACCCATGGGAGTTACATTCTTTCGATTCTCCTCCTCATCTCTCCGTGAGCAGGGGGAAGAAGAAGGGGAGGAGTGAGCAAGCGGCTGCATGGTTCTGAGTTACCAGCAGAGCTCAAACCAGATTTTCTGCAGTGCTCCTCAAACTTTTTCACATCTTATTTTTCATTTGTAAATTTCTTAAGGTAGCATTTAAAAAGCCAATTGGGGTAAACTTTATACACATTGGCAGTTGAATATCTAAACATACTTTTCACTGTATTTGTGAATTATATAAAGTCACAGGATAGGATAAGGAACAGATTTAAATTACTTGTCCACTACATATAGCAGGACAGGGACAAAGCTCAGAGGGAATTCAGAGATATATAGAGGTATCAAGCTATTTACTTCTTTGTTTCCCTTTGCTTCCATCCCTTGCTGGCTAAGTGGTAGCCATTTATGTGCTCCAACTGCCAGCATTTTTCTGACAACTCCGTTGTGCATCTGCACTCATTACTGATTTCTGTCCAGCCAAAACCACATCTGGCATTTCCAACTGGCAAAACCCACAATTGAAACACAGGCACGACTAACTCATTCCCAGTTCTGTTTTTTCCTTCTTGTTGTGTCACAGATGATACCACAGTGTTCAGTGCAGACATTGTAGATACCTGCCCTTGCATTGAAGCCCTATCACCTGATACACTTCTTCCTCCAATTCATTTCTACAGTTGCTTTTCTCCTCCTTTGAGAGTCAACATCTTCCTCTCACACCATAAAAGTCTCCATATACTATTCACAAGCACAGCACGTTGTAAACTGCATCTGTGCTTTTTCTGATCAAATTCCTTCCCCATATTTTGAGTCTATCTACCAGCAGCCACCTTTTTCCTAATATCTGGCTTTTTCTTCAAGGCCCTGCACAGCTCTGCTTCCAAAGCCTGACTTCATTCATATCTCCTCTGCTTCTGTTGTCATGGCTACAACACCAGCCTCACATCCAGGCTTCCTTTTCCCCACTGGAAATTTCAGGCTTGCTGTCAAGATGTCCATGATATTTGAAAATCCTTTAAATATTCAGCCCTGCCTAATGACCAGTATCTATCATGACATCTATAAAAGTGTATCAGATTTTCTATTTTGTCAAATATGACTGAGGATCTTCTTTGATTTCCAGAGCTTTTGAATGATGGATCTTCAGTGAGAAGTCTTAACATTTCTTGGAGACCACCAAACACCCTGTTACTAAACTCATAGCTCAGAACTCTAGTAAATCAAGAGGGTCTTGTGGACTGCCTGCATATTTCTTATGGTAGCCCTAGAATGAAGTGTGGAAATTGGGAGGTGGAAACAATGTCTTTTTTTCACAGAAATAATTTTGGATCAATGAGACTCAATAGGCAGGCTTTGGGCTAAGTTCAAACCACAACTCCATCTAGGCCACAGAATTATATCTAGGGCAAAGTAGTTAATCGAACAGCAATACAGCAACTGCCTGCTTCAGATCTCCTGAAAATGGCATATTTCTATGAAAGCAGAAGGTGGAAAAAGTGGGAAGCAGCTTTTTCCTTTGCACAGCCTGCAGACTCTAAAATATTCAGAGGAAGATCTGCAGCAGATCTTGCAGCTACTGCCATTCCTGAGCAGGGAAGGAGGACAGGGGCACTCCAGACTGAGATCTGTGGTCTTTTGTTGGGGGAGAATTAAAGGAAGAATTATCTCCAGAAACCACTGTTGGTGTTGAATTGTGGATACTGGAAAAGATGGCATGGCCAAGATGTTCAAGCATGTATGAGAAGGTGAGAAAGGGAAGACACTTCTTAAGCAAGACTGAGACACAGCCCCTCTCTCCCAGAGAAGCACAAGAGCAGAAACATTACAGAGCTGAGGCTGCAGAGTCTGGTTCTGCTGTAATCACATGATGTGATTAATCTTCTCTTAACTACCTTCCATGTCCGCTTTTTATCTCCAACTCACTCATATAATTTCACTGGAGCAGTTACCATACTTACATTTGTATCTTGCCAGAAAAAATAAACTACATGTGTACAAAACAGCTGCTAAGTTTCAGTCAGTACCTCTAGGGAGCAGGCTGTTTGATGACATGGAAGTTTTACATTAACAAGAAAATTATCAACCTATACCATTCTAACATCACTTTGGATTTGAAGTTTCATCACATGCATTATTTTTCTTTACATTTTCTCCTACATTTTTAATAATGTCTCTAGTTTGACTTACAGTTCTGATACCACAAAATATTAATAATTTCTAAAGAGATAAGATGCAGGCAAACAAATCGTGGGGAGGGGGGTTGTAGTTTGTCTATAATTTTATTTACAGACATACACTTAATTTGTATCAGTCATTGATTTTGTAGAGAAAAGGTGAAATAAATCATGCTGAATGTACCTGTTCCTCACCTTGGTATCCACTGCTGCTGTTAATATGGCATCAGCCACCACCCTTCACCTTTCAACAGTGTTCAGTAGAGGGAGCAAGAAGAAAGGGAGCACATACCCATTGTCATGGCTGATATTTTTCAACATCGTGACAGGTCCTCAGTTGCATAGTGGCAGCTGCACTGTCAATAAGTGGGTTTACACCTGGTGTTTTCTTGAGGGAGAATAACTCAGTGACACTGGACAGAGCACAGGTCACTGCAGAAGAGGTGGCAGCCTGTCCCTCTTGCACAGGCATGGTTGATGAACCAGAACTGCCTGTAAAGCCCCTAAGGCTGTGACCATTAGAAGATGCAGTGGCAAATTAATTCTTGGGATTTTTATCATTTTATTTTCCTCAACATTTTTTCAAGACTAAGCTTTGATGCTTAGGGGAATGGCAAAACAAGATTTGCCTTTCCTTATCTATCATATAAAGACATGGAACAATTGGCAACTAATCACTCAGTGGTTCAGCACATGGGCGTGTAGGTGCAGGACAAAGATACCTCCCAGTCTCTGAGGAGGTTCAGATCTTGAGCTGTGTTGCCGGGGCTCATCTCAACTCATCTCCACCTTGTTGTGAAAGTAATGTGAAATGACAACACTCCCCAAATGAACAGAAAGGCCTTTTCTTTGTTATCATCAAACAGTGTAGCAGACTACAGGACAAACCACAAACCCTCTACTTTATGGTTACTCTTCTCTCTATTTCTGTGAAAACCAAAGAACTTTTCATTTTCTGTTAACTCAAGCAGTGAAATACATGTATCACAGGCCCATTGTAGTTCACACAGTCAGATATGCATAGTGTTTGAGTCCCACCACACTGCACTCATGGAAATTCAGCTTCCTCTCCAAGCTTCAGCAGTGTCTTTCTTGGGCTCTCCAGCACATTTTACACGTACATTTTGGAGTTTAAGCAAAGCTTTATTCCTTCAGTTTACAGTTTCTGTGTTCAAGGATATTTATTAACCTAAATGTACAACTCCAGGCTTTCCTCCCATGGCATATCTCTTTTAAATCATGCAAATTTTTTTCGGTTCTGGTCAGCCCATCAAAGCTTATCTCTGTTCATCTCCTCCTCCAAAGCTTGGCAAGGCACTTTCCATTTCCTTTTACAAGACTTGATCAGAAACAGTTGGCATACCTCAGCAGATAACTCATTTTTTAAAGTAACAACCTCATCAATTCTTTTCTGTTTACATTTACAAGGTTGTTGCCATGCAAACTGACACTGTTAGTCTTTGATTTCTGGCCCAGTGTAAAGGTGAAGAGATGAAAATAAATAGATGTGCAGTCAAAACAGAAACTGATATTTAGGGAGACTCTGTAGTACCAAGTTCAGAAGTTTTTCATAGACACATTGGCAACTGTCACTGCGTGCAATGTAGTTCTCCATTCCAGGTGCCTAAGGATGGTAACTAGATTTTAGATAATGCATTTATATCTCATAGAATGCTATATTTGTAGGTGGGAGTGAGACAGCAAGAGAACTCTCTCCAGTGTACAATGGGAAAACACAACAGTGTTTGTTTGCAGTAATGTTTAGCTTAGATAAGGTTGGGAAAAGGATTCTATTATTTGCTGTGATATTTACTGCTGACATGATTCTTTTTCTGCTTGCATTTTCCTCTATTCCAAATCCATTCTATTATATCCCCATGTTCAGTTTTCCCTCATAAAGAGATCCTTCTGAAACTTCCTGCTTTTTCTGCTGGTGTCCCTATTTTCCCGGGTGTCTCTGCTTTCAGAGATAAGTTTTTTTCTCCCTCATGCAGCAGAAGCCACCAGGAAACACTGCTAAGTTCATTCCTCCTTTTACAAACCCTGGTGCTCTTTGTAAAGAGGTTAGAACAATTGTAGACACATTTGGAAACAAACAGAAGAAAACCCTACCCAGATAGGCAGCCAGGATTCCATAGACATAGGCTATCAGGGCTCCCTTATGAACTTTGAACTTCAAAATTCCCCATCACCTTTTGCTGCTCTTATTCCCTTCTAATTAATTATTTGAGTGATCAATTGACGTTTGATCAATATAAAATCCGTGATTTTTCTAATTGTCATTCGATACAGCTTCTCTAAATCGGTTACCGAAGACTAATGACTAACCTTTTCAAACCTCTCATCTGGAAATATTATGAAAATGAGCAATGCCTGAGCTTCACAAAGGGTGCCTGCAATACAACTATACTATTGAACAGACAGCTCATTTATAAAAGTGAAAGGTTGCTTCCAGAAAAGGCATCTTTGTGGAAATGTTCAGCCCATTAAATTAACAATTCAGGTTTATTTCTTATTTTATGAATTTACCAGAAGACCACCTAGATGATAATATTTGCTGTAGAAATGGCACACTACTATTTAACACATAGAATAGATGCTGATCTTTATTTCAATCCACGTAGCATATTTACAGGAATAGTCTACAAAAAATTAGATTTCCCCAAATGAAATATACTTGTTTATGTGAGAGGAGTGGGGGGAGGGATGAAAACTGCAAACCAAAACCTATTTAATCTAGTGCAATTTATATGAATGATCTCATAGCCACAAAATAGGTCCATGTTCAAACATTTTAGTGTTAGGTATCCAACAAATATTTAAAACACCATTTGCGCAATACACATAGATGTTGATGTTACAGAACAGCAAATGCTCTGCTTGATGTTTTCTGGAGAAAAGAATTTACAAACATTTATTTTAGGAGGTCAATAGTGCATTCTCTCTCTTGGCCAAGCTATTTGTGATGCTATTAGGCAAGGTTATTTGCATGCATCTATGCTTATTAAAGATTTTGAAAAGCAAACTTTAGCACGAATTTTACCCCAACATGGAACGTAATTTCTTTCTACTTTCAAAATTAAGTCCTCTAGTCAGATACCCCATAATGTCTATGCAGTGTCATTTTATGGCACTCATGTTCCAATACTCTAAAGCACTTAGACAGTATTGTTGACTCCAGTGCAACAATTTGCATACTTAAAGTAAGTACATACTTTTTGGGACCCGGGCCTAATACTTCTTTTCATTGTTTGTGTGTATTGCAAATGGTTTCTGTTTCTTTCTGGATGTGGGAGAGCTAATTATGTTTCAGTCCCTGGGCATCCAGCAAGAATAATATAAAACCACAAGCTTACAGCCTTTTCTTACTGCAATTTTGTCCCAGTGCAGGCTAGCTAAAGGTGCAGTTACAGGCATCCACTCCAGAGCAGCTTCCTCGCAATATCCAAGGAAAGTAATCTCCTGGCTATGCTAACAGTCATCCAAAAACCTACCATATAATCTAATTGAACTATCGATTCCCAAGCTAGGGCTTCTATTTAACATTCTAGAGAGAAAGAAAAGAGAGAGAAAAAGGTTTTGCAGACACAGTAACACAATGCTGCGCAAACCTTCTTTAGCTTCTGCTGCTTTATGTTAATTTATCATAAAGATTGCACAAAAAAATGTTGTTACAATGATAATGTCGGTATCCCCCTCCTTCTCTGAAATGTTTCTTTTTATTTCAAGCTGAAAACTCTTAAACAGGGAATATATCTTTTCCTTAATAAGAGAGTCTAACTGCAAGGAGGAATAGAAGAATGGAAAGTGCTCCAGCATAGCATCACCTCACATTACTTATGCATCTAGACAGCTGGTAGCACTAGCAGTATGACAAAATCTTTCTCAGCTTTTCTTTTTTTCATTTGTTTTGTTTTTTTGTTTTTTTGTTTTTAATTTAGGAGAAAAAAGAAGCATGTAGTTTGCATTTTAAAAATTCCATCAGAAACTCACTTTATCTTTCATTCTGATTGAAAGACCAACAAACTCCCTTGACAGTTTTTTCCTATGAATATTAATTAAGTTACTGCTACAGTGTGTTTACTAATCTTTTAGAAATAATGCAAGCATTATGGGGACAAGATATTATTGCCTTGGAATTAGAAAAATATTTTGAACATTTGACCAACAATAGAGGTTCTATACTGGCAATTCGGTGAGTGCAAACCTTAGGGCTGTTTTACAGGAAGCTATATATACTGGTAGCAATGTGTGACATTCCTCCATATTTTTGACACAAGAAGTCAGGATTATTCAAACCAGCATTGAAGGTTCTTACTTACTAAAGTATTCTGTGCTCTTAGCTGATCCCAGAATATTTAGTTGATATAACTGGAGTAACTTAAATAAGAAAATGTCTTCATTTATTTGAATGGCATTATGAGATTTCTTCTTGCTGGTCAAAATATTTCCTTATATCGAAACGTATTTAAAGTAAAGGGATAAAACACTTCTCAATTGTTTCACTGGTAGCTTTCCGTATTTGGAAATCTTTTAAGTCACAAATTAAGCAACTCTACAAAGGCGAGTTCTTCATAGAATAACTCAAAATCACCTCTGAAAGGATTTGTAGTCTGATTTCTAAAATGTATGTATTGTCAGAAAATAGCACTGGGGTTCTTCACACCAGGCCTCTTCATGGCTAGTTTGTAAGTTAAAACAAACCACTCCCTATCTATCTGCCAGCCCCTGAAATTTCCTCAGGTAGCTAAAAGACATGTTGATAGTTAAGAGCTACAGTTCAGCGTTGTACTTTTGGTCTGAGGCAATCAAGCTGAATAACAGGACATCTGTCACCAACGTAAACTAGCATTGTTCCTGCCTATTTTCCACTGGGATTATAAGAATGGAAATTTTAATCTTATCTAGGACAACAACAAATCTTGAAGGGAAAAATTTCTTTGTATTGGTGAGGTCAATATACACATAGGGGGAATGGAGTGACATAAAAGCCCTAGAAGAGATTTCACCAGAGAAAGAATTACTTCCTTAGAGTCTCTTTGCAAGCTGTGATGAAGGAGCAGTTATGTGAATACAGCCAAAGAGATATCAGGAAAAGCACTGCAACAGCATTGACTGCAGGTTAGCTCCATACTTGCAAGGCAATGAAGGGAAGCTGCTGTAACTGTAAGAGTGGTAACCCTAACTTTTGTAGAAACCACTTCCAGAGCAGCCCAACATTAGGTGGACAAAAAGGAAGCAAACTGAATACCATAATGTCATTTCCTCCCAACAGCCTTAAAAAAGTCTTAACCCACACTTTCAGCAAGGATTGTTCACCAAACACCTTGCACAGCTTAAGAGCAATAACTGCTTCAGAGGAGGAACCGTTGTGTGAGGAGGAGAGTAAGGGAAAGAACAGCCGCAACACAGCTGACCAAACACCAGTCTCCATCAGCCAGATGTTCCTGATCCATCCGGAGCAGAGAACAGTTGAAGGAGAAGATGCGGGAGCACAGACATGCAGCATCATGGACTCAGTCAAAGGAAAAGAGCAAATATACTGCTGGAAACATCTCTTGTTTCAAACTCATTTGGTGCTATTTGAATATTTACTGCAAAACAAAAATGTTGCTGAATCCCAAGTTCTTGCATCTGTTCAGAAATGAGGATCGGAACATTACTGGCATCATTGGTGCTAAAAGGGTCATCTGCTGATAGATTTTCTTCAAATTTTTTCATTAATAATGATCAGTCCCTGACATTTTTCATAAGCTCTAAAACTGGTTTTTCAATATATAGGTTGCCATTTGGGTCTGACTCTCATTCCATCACAAGTTGTTGCTATTTAATGGTAAACTGTATTAAAATTACTCTTATTCTGTTGGCAGCAGTTTGGTCTAATGTGACTAATATATCTTTTGTGAAAGAACTATCCATAATATGGACTCTGAAAAGGACCATATGCACTCCTTTTCACATTTTTTCATTGCTAGAAGTGATGACCCAAGACGCTGAAGCCCAGGAACTCGTCTCATTTCTCCTGATTTACCCTTGTTGGCCAAAGCCTACGGGTATTAGAGGAGAATTCAGAAGTAAAGTCCAAGAGACACCAGCAGAAGGCTACCTCAGCTTTCATTCTCTGCAATAGCTAACAAAATCATGAGATCATCATCTGATTCTTCCTCCATTAACCATGCATTTCCATGCTTCCTTATTATTGTTATTTTCCCCCTTGCATTAAGGAATCATCAAGAGAAACTCCTTATCAGCTGTATTATAAGGCTGTTAAAATACATGAATTCCACATCACACACACCCCCACACACCTCAAATTTTGAGGACTTGGCCATAACTGTCAGCACTATTCTTCTTGATGCATAAAGAATTAATAAAATACTTAAATCCTGAATGGCACAACACATCTTTGCCATATTCAGTAAAAAGACCAGGAACTTTCACTCAGGAATTCACCTGAAGTGAAACTGTATCCTGTTCCGTGGAGTCCAGAGCAATCGTCTGTAATCACAGCAGCCTTCCAGTATCTGAAGGGGGCCTATAGGGATGCTGGGGAGGGACTTTTCATTAGGGACTGTAGTGATAGGACAAGGGGTAATGGGCTCAAACTTAAACAGGGGAAGTTTAGATTGGAAGAAATTCTTTACTGTGAGGGTGGTGAGGCACTGGAATCAGTTGCCCAGGGAAGTTGTGAATGCTCCATCACTGGTGGTGTTCAAGGCCGGATTGGACAGAGCCTTGGGTAGCATGGTTTAGTGGGAGGTGTCCCTGCCCATGGCAGGGGGGTTGGAACTAGATGATCTTAAGGTCTTTTCCAACCCTAACTATTCTATGATTCTATGATCCTTTTTCTCACGTTTCAGCAATACAGAAATTTCTTGGACTAGTCATGCTCCTTCACTATGTTATTCTACTGATGTTTATTGAAATGGGCTCTGGCATGAAATGCTTTTGCCCAGCTAACCCATTTACTAGAAAGTGCAGCTTAATCTGGTGACTACTAATGAGCTATGGTTTTTGCTGGGCATGCTGAAAAGCATCGTCAAAAGTACTTTAGAAAGGACCTAGGCTGCAAGCTCAGGCAATGAAAACAAATATTTTAGCCATATACAGTCTTGTAATTCACTTCTTCCTCCTTTACAAGGCATTATACTTCACTGGCATCCCCAAAATGAAGCATACAGAAAAAAAGGGAATTTGAAATGCACCTTTCTCCTCAGCGCAACTGCAACAATTCTACACACTTTACAATGGCCCAACGTCACCATGAATCCACCTACTGAGGACATTTTTGATGTCCATTATGTCCAAGGCTGTCAGGCTAGTTTCTGGAATTCAACTACATAACCCAGCTCCTCCTTTGGAAGCAGTCTCGCTCCTCAGTATGATATCTGTGCTTGCAGGAGAAGGTGTAACTGAAGATCTTTGGAGCTAATAAAATCTTGGAGACTGCCACTGACAGAAAGGTTCAAGTATTAGTTCCAGTGATGGTAGCACCATTCAGTGAACTGTTTCCTCCTAAAGAGCTCATAATTATCTTTCCATTTTATCTTTTTCTCCATAGTTGCATAATTCAGAGAACCTGTGCAAGTGTAGATTGTTTTGAGAGGAGCAGTGCATATAAAGGGTTAAAATGGCAATATTGTATTAAATCCTCCTTTGACAAGGTAACAAACGTCATAGACTGTGGTAACAATGCTTCTAATGAAACTGGTGAATTCTTTGTAAGCAATTCTCTGAATGAGAAGTAGATAAATTCTAGCTTTTAAGAAGTCTTCTTTTGTCATATTTATTTCTTCTGAAAATTGTTTTTTTTAAAAGGTGGAAAGTTGAGCTGCCTAACACAATCACACTGATCAACAAACATAGAATTTGGACTGTTTCTCCTATTACAATGCTAGAACTCAGTCCTTTCTTGCTTAATTTCCTTTTCTCATTCCAAAACTGCTTTGTGATACCTTGAGTATGAAAGCAGCAGAATAAAACCTGCCCATTTCTTCCAGTCACCTGAAACAACCTGAATTACAGTGAAAGAGGAAGGTAGAACTTCAAAAGGTTCCTTACATTATACTGATGGACTACAAGAGCTGTTTTACTTGCTTCTATTAATTTGGCTTTACAGTGCGAAGAGACAGCCTTGCAACAATAATCTGCTCACTGCAAAATTGTTGTTTCAGCACTGAAGCAATCCTTTTGGTCATCCATCCAGCAAGCATATGAATCATTAAAGTCTTAGACAGAAAAGATACCTGAGTATTTGGAGAGCTGGCAAAGAAACAAGTGCAAAAGAAGTTCTTGATAGGAAAAAGACTTTGTCTGCTGATTTGAATTTAAAGAGGAACAAATTTTGTTTTCAAATGGTGCCAGGTATATTTTGCCCTATGTGCAGGATTCTTGAGCTGTAAATGTTATTTCCCTTTCTAACACCACCTTTTTTCCACAGCAACATGCTTCCATTTATACACATTATACATGCTTCATTTATACACACAGAAAGAATATTCACTAACAGTGTACGTATGCTCACATATATGCAGTAATCTCTTCAGCCTATTTCTCTGAGAGTTCATTTCAGAGGGCAGCAAAGCAGCGCTTGAGCTGTCAATAGAGAAGAACCAATGACAGCCAGAGAGCCATGAGGCTTACCACCTATCAGTCAAGTTGTCACTGGCCTTCAACACAGGTGAAGAAATGTCAAACAATACTTGCAGCAAGTTAAGCATTCCTAGAAGAGTTAATGGGAGTGTATTGGCTCCAGATACCTGGTTTTGATTTTTTTTTTCCTTCAGAGGGAACAATCTTAGCAGGAATGGTAAAGGCACAAAGCTCGCATGCCTTTTTAACTTTAGATGACTTGTTTCCATCAGGACCTGGGGTAGAAGTAGGTTATCAGTGAAGCAGGGTTATCAGTGAAGATAGTAACACTGTCACATGAAATAATAGTAGTGAAAAATTGAAGCAAGGGCTTTAAAATGAAAAGAGGGTAAAATTTAGATGAGGTACTAGGAAGAAGCTATCTATTGTGAGGGTAGTGAGACACTGAAAAGGATTGCCCAGAGAGGTTGTGGGTGCCCCATTCCTGGAAGTGTTCAAGGCCAGGATGAATGGGGCTTTGAGCAACCTGGTCTAGTGGAAGGTGTCCCTGTCCATGGCAGGGGGTTGGAACTAGATGATCTTGAAGGTCCCTTCCAATCCAAACCATTCTATGACTCTATGAGACAGCTGAACTGACATGTGAGTCTCATGAAATGTTGAGGGATGTTGGTTTTGAGTATCGGACTCTCTCCTGCCATCATTTACAGACTCTCCTCCTCTTAAATTGAAAAGAATCAGACATGCCTAGCATCACTTAAATTTAATCTTGGTGAACTGCAGATGTTTGTGCCCACTAATGTTAGGGCAGGGGGAGGGTGATTAGAGGTTTTTTTAACCCTGCTGCCAAGCCAGAGCTAAGGTTCTGATGACAAGTTATTGTTTGCTTGTAGCTCCTTAGTTAACATAAAATTTACACCACTGCCTTGTTTACATGAGCAGCTTACCATATACCAGAAATACATTTTAAAGGTAATCTCTATTCCTTTGCACAGATAACCCTCCAGACTTCCCTGACAAGAACTCAGCAGGAAGGTATTCATCAAGAAAAGTGAGAAAGAGCCGTCTTCTCCTCAGCACTGTTTGGTGCCAGCCTGCAGTACCTCTGTGAAGCTGATCTGCTACCAGACCTAGTAACCATGCTCTTGAACAATTTACACTGTGCTCGGTACAAGAGTTCCCCACTCTTAAATAATTTTATTCACAGCAACTTGGCATCATGCTGTACATAGACAGTTAAATTCTTACACTGGCACCTCAATGCCAGCTCTCAGTCTAGGAAAACAAAATTACATAGGTTTCGTGGCAGACAGAGCACGTTATAACATGAGGAAAAGAAGTAAAATTCTACCCACCAGGGAAAAACTGCAAAGGAAGCAACCCAGGAGGTTATTTTGGGTATGCTGTTATAAGGTAGTTTTAAAATAAATAAATAAATGCACTAGATAGTATCTAAATATGACTGAAGAAAAATAAATATTCAGATAGGTTTGGCTGTTTCCTTATTTCCCCCAATGCTTTTCAAACATCTTCACTCGCAAGCACTTAAAACACATACCAAAAATATTTGCTACTCTCCTAAGCCATGTTTAGCCTACCTGTCTGGTGCACAAAGAGTTCCCTTGCAACTGCAAGCTGTAGTATTGTGTTAATAATTTTTCCCCCCAATTCCACTGAGATACCCAGAGAAACTTGAAAGGAAAATAAAAAATTAAAAAGCAAAGGGATCTTTTAACGTAAACTGTCAAACAGCTGTGAGGCCTTAATCCTAGATGCTTTTTTTTATCCTTCTATAACACCTACTCAAGATTTTTCTGTTCAGCAATACAAAGATGATCAACCTGAAAAATGAATTTTTACAGTGTGCTTTTTAAAACATGGAGATCTGAGCACAGGTTCTCTCACTGTCTTCACAACGGTACCCAGAAATCCTACTTCACAAATTTGATGAGAAAGTGACTTTCGGCCTGTTACCACTTAACCCTGTCACCTACCACTGTTTCCTCACTGCAGGCATTTTTGCCCAAAATGCCAAGTCAGAACTGTTGCCAGCAAATGGTTGAAGCCACATTTTCCCTTAATCACCATGGACCCAAGCTGGAAGGATCTTTGAGCAAGAAACACATCATTAAGGTTTGTAACCTTATAAGTTGTAATGTATAAGTTGAAAGTGTGTTAAATGCTCCACATCTTCCTGACACATGTGGGGACAGAAAACACTCTCTAGTTCACAGAACACAGCTTAGAGGCTGAAAACTCTGTGTTATCATTTTAAATCTGCTTGTTTTAGTACAAGTGCATGTCCAACAGCATCTTGACAGAATGACACACAGTCCAGGTAAAATGATACAAAGCAAAAGAAGTCTATGGCCCTGATTTTGGTTCATTTTTCCCTGTTGGAGGGAAGAGGCAGGTAGGAATGTTTCTCACATCATAGTTCTATTAGCCCTTTGTGTTAATTTATCACTAACTCCACTAAATACCAATATTGTCCCTGTCTATATAGGGACAGCCAAAAAAATTGAAGTAAAGTGATATCTAATAGGAAGCTAAGTTTAGTCAGTTTATGTGAAACTAATGTTTTACAAATAAATAGTGGTTTTATTTAAAAAATAAACCTATTTAAAATTAAATTTCATGTTATGACAATCTTTGTGAAAGGTCCAAGAACAGGGTTAAAGTGTCTCATTAAAACCTTAATACTACAGGGTTTTTTTTTCAATCAGAATTTATTGTAGTAGCCTCTGAAGTCTAGGGAGAGAGGATGTTCTCCTCACTTCTACTTATTCAAGCAGCAAACTCTGTGATTAGATAATGAAAAACAGAGCAACCGCCTCTAAACTTAAAAAATATATGAATCTCTTTTCCCCCTCCAAGGTTAAGACTAGAACTAGATACCAGTGAATAAGGTCTACTCTTTCTAAATCCTGGCAGACTCAGTCCCCAGAAGGTATTACATCAGTTCCTTCATTGAAGAAAGCACTCATTTTGTAAAATAATTTTATTTTATATGTGAAACGTATTCCGATAAACTTATTTACTTATACATTCGAAACGTTTAAATTAACTGATGTTTTTCAATTCACAGTACTATTTTATATCTATGAACAGAAGTTCGATCACTTCCAAAAGATGAACAAAGTATAAATCATTAGAATTAGTAAATAATAAAATATCTAATGATTGAATATACTTCAGATAATAATCTGAATATATGCTTCTTCCTTTAAGAAGATCTTAAATAATGTGTATAGGGGTAACCAACAGTATTTCTTTTAATATAAAGGCAATATTTTACAGCAAATCAACACTCAGTGGCAATTTCAAATTTCAACATACAAATTCATTGGCTATCGACTGCCGCGAACTATTCACTCAGAAAGCAGCAGAGAAGAGGTAGGAAAATAGACTCTTAAAGGTGTATTACTTAAAACAAGTTTTTCCTTCTTCAAGCTTTAAATCAGTAATAAAAATGGCTATTTAAATTACGCTCATGTCAACCCATCCACCATGATCTGCAGAGAGCTATTTAAGAAGATAAAAAGACAAAAGAACACCTTCACTTGTGTTACTGTCAAACCTAGTATGGTTCATATTTATCATGTTACACTAATATTTCTTAAAACTCACATTTTTGCTGCATTATTTCAATGAACATACATCTATTATTATAAATACAGGGGATTGTTTAGTTGACAGAATAAAGGAAAAAACATGTATTTGAAAAATCACACTGTGGAGATGACATATAACTGAGAGCCTCCATTGTGCTAAAAAGATACAACAGCAACTGGCAACTAGCAGAAGCACAACAAATACATGATTACCGCTGACTTCTCTAACACAGATAGCAAGATAGAAAATTACATGAAAGAAGAAATACATTCTGTAAATGAAATAAAAATACTCCCAGTACCATGTACTTTGTACTGCATAAAAGTAAAACTCTGGTTAAAAAAAAAAACAAACCACACACACAAAAAATGAACTACTAAGATATCTGTGGAAATAATTTCCAGTGAGATCAAGAGTCTGAAAACCTTTCAGAAAACACTTCAAGACCAAGAATGAGACGTGCAATTCCACTGTCTTCTGTTGTACTCCTCCAGCCTCCCCCCATACTTTACAATTCCCTCTCAGTAACAGAAGATTAGAAGATTTTAAGGAATACCCATTGGACAGTCCCATGTCTGTTTTATGTAATTGGGAACTATCCAGCAGGTACAATACAGCCTGCAAAGCAAACTATGAGCAAGGAACTGTTTGCTTACCCTGGATTCCCTTTCTTGACAGAATTAGCAAGAGGACATGTAACCCCTGCTTTCCTGCGGAGCACAAGTGGTTGTAAACAGAGAGTTCCCAGTGACTGAGGGGACAAACTACTCTTGTACTCTTGGGTACCTGCAATAGGGTCGTTAGTGTTAAAACAAATGGACAAACTAACCTTAGTTAATGTAAAGACAGTGTTACCCCAGAGCAGCTCCTGGAAACATCATTACCAATGAAAAATTAAGTAAAATCGCTATTCAGCTACTGCCAAAAATCATCCATGTTACTGTGCAGGCACCACATTCACAGATATACATCCAGGCTGGCTCTGTACCATCAACTTCCTTATCCTTTCAAAGTACATCAGCCAGCAGCACAGAATTCAGTCAAATCACAGAGCTGAAGGTTTGTTCTCCTCCCTGCAAAAGGATAATGTGGAACAGCATTTATAACAGGCCAGGTCCATCGGCGATATGTGGATAGCAGCTACTACTATTCTCAATACAGCACTATTGAAAATAATTATAATTACAAAAAAAAGCTGTGCAGCAACACCTACAGAAATCAGGGATTAATCTTAAATTTGTGCATCCGAACTCCATCCATTTTAGGGGCGACACAAAAAGCAGCTTGTTCTTTCAAAAAAAGAAAAAAAAAAGAAGAGTAGTACATTCTGGTTTTATGTAGCTGGATAAGAGGTGACAACAGTGTGAGATCGATTGGGTCTGAAGTCTTAGATGAGGATTTTCTTTATTTTTAGCAACAGTAACAATAGCAAGAGGATGGAGAACTGCAGGTTTAAATTACACCACAGAACAAACTCACCACACCTTGCTATGGAGCCTTCCTTTCGTCTGGTCATACCTTTCCATGTGAATTAGCCCACCTGGATGTATTAACCCAGTTTCACCTTAAAGGTTTTACTTTCAAATAAAATATGTATTTCTAAGCACTAATATATAAAGAACAGGGGAAAAGTATATTTATCATTTCAGAGTTCCTAAATAGGTAGTCGGGCTGAAAATTTGTTAATCTGGCAAACCGTCAATTTATTTTGACATATCCATTTCTTTATGACAAATGAAAGGAACAGTTCATACCTTACATGCCTTACATTTCAATATTTAGACATCTCCAAGATGCACAGAATCACAGATACATGCACAAAGACCAGCTCAGAGAAAGCTGGCACGTTTGGGGATCATACATGCTTCTGAAAAGCAGCAGACACTAAGCAAAAAAAAAATAAAGCCAGAAATAAAGGAATCCCAGTGGTACTGTTAAAACTCACATGCCCTGAAAACAAAATAGCAGTGACTAATACGTATGTGAAGCCTGGAAATTGAATTCCAGGACAATGGATGAAAATTAGGGAACGGACAGAAGAACCCATATAGATGAGAGTAACAACTACTTTGCCTTTTTGGCCACTGCAGTCCAAGCGAGTCTCCCAGGGAGCAAGGCAGAATGTTGCAATTGGATTACCCTGCTCAAAAATCTTTGCACAGACACTCATCACCTCCACACCATACTAGGACATGTGCATGAAGGGTTTGGCAAGGAGAGTGTGTGCTGCACCCTCTGCTTTTTCACTTGAAATAAAGTCAAGTTCCATTTTAGAGAATCAAGCTCTTCTCAACTCATGTATAAAATCTGCTGCTAAGATAGGGGACTCTGTCGATAATCAAATTAGACATGAATAGGGGGAGGGACATTTCCTTCTGCTATACTCAGATTTGCCAAATTTAGGTATATTTGTAACATTTTAGACAGTTAGAGCCATCCATCAGCATCTCTGTCGCTAGCTTTGGGTTTGCAAAAATGGAAACAAGATGTTGCCTTGGATTGCAGTTTTGTAAAATTCTGCAGATTGAAAAACATCTCATTACAAATCCAAGTTTCCGTATGCAACTAGAAGCTACCACTGTAACATGACAACCAAGATAGGTGCTACATTAAATGACCATAAGAATGGCCATTTAATAAAATGTAAATATTGGGATCCTGAACTTACTCAGATAAACTTTCTTATTATTTACACAGAACATTGTTAGGATATCAAAACACACCACACTCTAGCCCAGAAAAACAGGCAGTGTGCTGGAGGGTGGAAGGAATCAGTATTCTGGTGTGGTAATAAAGGTTTCTTTCTCCAATGATAATCAACTCTGCATAATTAAAATAGCTCAGACTGCTGAACTAATTTTCAGACTGGAGGTTTCTTCCTGTAGCAACACTTACACACAAAGTTTCTACTGCAGCTGAATTTAATCGTGAGTCTAATTACAATTTTAATGAATATCTTCAACACTGCATGTAAACTTGCACTTCACAGTCTTGCTATCAGAGCATTTTTAGAAGCTTTCTACATTTAATATAAAGGACTGTTCTGAGAGATGCTCGTGGTAAAGCAGTATTTTTTAAAAGAAATCTTAAACTATACTTGCCCATATTGAGATAATGTTTAAAGTTGGTTCAAAATAACTTTAAATTTTAATATGTATAATTCAGAATAATTTTTCATACATTTAGTTAAGGATGAACATTTGGCTCATTTCTAATCAAGTTCTGACATCAGCATGGCCCAAACTGTATCTGTTGATTTTCCCTCCCTTCCTTTCACTCCTTTTTGTAAAATACTTAAGGCTTACTTATAGATTTTCTCACCAGAGAGCAACCCCAATACTGCGAATTCTCTTATAGTTCACAGGAGAGAAGCCAGATTGAATAGTCAACGCTGAAACCCCACACCAATAAAATACCAATTCTATCTGAATTGCCTGATTTCTTATGTAATTCTAGAGCAGTGAACTAAGAATTCTGTAGCAGCCTCATACAAATCAGAAGCGTCTTAATTAAACATGAAAACTGACAATTCACCATGGAATTTCTTCTTCTACATACAGTTCCATTTATTTTACACTCCCCTCAAATTTGCCTTGGCCAGGCTGACGCATCATTTACATCATAGCAACACAGGTTGCTGGTAAAATTAAAGTGGCCTGGTAACCCAGCAGTTTGTAGCTTACGTTTTCAGGTCCTAGGCAGACATGATAGATTCAAGATGAAGGATGTGAGCATTCCATAGCAGCTATTGATGTATCCATCAGTACTGAAATCATCAATAAGCATTTTTATGTTCCAGAGTCAAACTTCAGTTGCAGTTTCTATGAGGAAGCCTATTCAGATGTATTGGATGTTTCCAGGGTTGTTTCTTTCCTTTCCCCCATTCCACCTGTATATTTAAATGGAGAAAATGTCTTTAGAACTTAAATCTAGCAGGAACACCTTCAATCACCAAGTCCTATTCCCTGCTTCTATATAATAATAGTATATATTATAATTATATTACTTATAAGTTTCATAAACTTATAAAATTTGATGTTATTTAGGTTTCTTATCCCACTAATCCTACTGGGAACTGTTATAGAATCCCACTGGTTTACTGGTTAGAAACACCCCTTGAATGTTGCCTGTTAAATTTCTGTGCAGCAGGATTTCCTTTCCGGAGCTCTTCTCATTGTCCCCTGCTGTGATGCTGGCAACTTGTGCATTCACATTTCAACACAGAGGCTTCTCTCTCCAGCTCCAGGAACCCCCTATGCCAGATAATACCACTTAGACCTCCAACCAGCTGTGTCTCACATGTGGCCCTAGAAGTAGGCTGCATTAAGAAACAGATGGGGTGCCGCGTTCAAAGGAGTCTCATGAGAAATTCTGCTTTTCCCAGCTGCAACTGTGACTGCAGATCACAGCTCCTCCCACCATGATCTGGGTATCAACTAAGTTGAGAGATCTGCTGTTTAAGATTAAGGAGAAAAGTATTCGGAACCCTGAGAAGAGTATATTTCAAAATAGATATAAAAAGTGATTCAGAACAAAACCAGTTTTCATTATTTGTTTTGCTTTTCCTTGTTTTGGTTCAAATGCCCATCTAAACACACCAGAGTTGCTCTTGGTTTTGTTGTTTGTGATTTTTTCTATGACTTGCATTTAGTTTTATTAACAGTAAAAGTTGCTTTTTAAAATTTAGAAGCATATTCAGAATCAGTGGAACTCTTTAACCTGTGTATTTCATGGATAAACTCAGCCATGCTTCAGTAGAAATATGAATGCTATGAGAAAATAGGGATTTTTTTCATTTATTTTTCTTTACTGCAGAAAACGTCACTGCATCATTGGATCATGTATACCTTTAGCTGTTCTGTAAGGATCAGGGGCAAGAAAGGGGAAGATTTTGACTTTCTGTGAGTCTTTTTCTTCCAAATACGCTCTATTAGATAAAAATCTCCAACCTAAGAAGTAACAATAATTTGCCCTGTTCTCAGTTTGGAGGCCATTTTTCTACTTGATTAAGCCCCAGTACAAAAATACTCTCCTGAGATTAAAAAAAAATAAATAAATAATACAAAAGAGCTCAAAAGAAAGAGCTCAAACCCAAGAAAACTAAAGCTTCTTGGGAGTTTGCCAGTGTTAACTATGCTTTTGCTTGTAACAGTCCAGAGTTATTCAGTGGAGAGGTGATGCTGCAATGGGAGGCACAGCCAGACAAATGGCTGTCACTGAAGAAGTAATTTGTTCCTACAGTCCCATGTGTGTAACACAGAAGCAGCTGTAACCAAAACACTGGATGATGCAGGTCTGTAGGTGTGATTTTAAGATTAGTCTAATCTGATCTAACTGCAAACCACTGCAGAAAGATGCAGTTGTATCACCCTCGCTCCTTTGCAGATGCATATTGCTAGATCTTCCTTCTGCCTATTCACACAGATAATCTCACTCATGTAATAGAAATATGTAAACTTCTTGGTTGTCTTTCAATCAGACTGGCTGGGCTGACTGGATAGCTGCATGCTGGTAACACAGCAGGTGGCTGCAAGACTGTACAGCCTAGCTTTATGGGTAAGGACAAGGACTTCTCTGAAGGTGGAAACTTCTTGCAGTTAGATCTGCTCAAACCGCTGTGATAGCATGCACTCTGCCCAGAAACTTGACTCTGATTTCAGACTGATGCAATAATGACATTTCTGGTTTTTAAATTATGCATACAGTGGAAGAATGAAGTAACTAAAAGCACGATGAGAGCGGGAAATACCTACAGAAAGGAAAAACATAAGGAAGTTCACACAGCACTTCAGATGTACTTGCAAAGAGAAGCCAAAAAAATAAGACACACCAAAGGTGGTCTGCTTTTTCACATAGCGCTGGCTGAATCAGAGCACAAATGTTTAATGGTTTTCAGCTATCTTAAACATATAAGTCTAACAATGAAACTGTACCAGAAATTTGAGAAGCACTGCATTCCTTGTAAAAATGAAACACATGAAGTATGTGCTTTTAATCAGGGCACAGAAGAATGTGAAATTACAGAGGGGGTTGTGATCAATCTAAACCAATTTTGCAAGTCTAACTAGGACCAGATATGAGATAAGATTGTAATTGAGATCTGGAAGAAAATCTGAGTGTTCAACTGGGAAACACGGATTTAACCCTGAACTATGCAATTAGAATCTACAACACAACCATAGTTTTCCAATACATAATGAAGAACATAGAATTATGAAAGTTAAGCACTTCTCCGACACTGAAGTCACAATTAAGGATACACAACTGAAAAAATATGTCATGAAGATGGTTAGGGGGGAATTTCAAAGTTAATACCCATTATGGCAGTTAATGAAAGCTGCAAAAACAAAAAGAGGTAAGGGATGAAATTAAATACATGAAATGGATTTTTATTACTCACAGTAGTTTGCAAGCTCCAGGAACTGGGCTGCTGACAAGAAAACATCACCTCTGCCAGTTCACTGCTCCAATACAGGTGAACAGTCTATAACCCCATTTTAATCAAGCAGGACATCCTTTTCTTGTACATCAGCCCAGCCCATGCACCAGGGAGTAGTTAGGAACAGGTAATAGAACAAAAATGGGTGAAAAATACAGCTTACAGGAATGACTGTTCCCTCTGGGGAGGGAACTAAGCACTAGGCACATAGGTGAGAAAGAAATTGCAATAACACCAGTGCAAAAGAAGGAATTGTCACCATGTTAGAAAATCATCCTACATTCAGTCTCATCAAGCAGGTAATGAGCAGCCACAATGATTAAAGAAGAGTCTGAATCAATCTTCTGGGGGCAAAATTCACCCCAGAAAATAAATACAGCTAATTCCATTGCCTGTAGAATGTTGCTCTTACCTTGTGACAGAAGCCAGAAGGGGAGCCCAAGAGACACATTGTTCTGGGCATAGAAGAGAAAGTCAGGTAACAGAGTGAGTACACACACTGTGCATTGTTTTAAAAACAGAAAAAATAAAAGAGAGAGAAAGATTGAGATCATACTGTATTTACAGCTAAGTTACCTAGTAAGAAGCAGGTATGTAAAAATGGAGCATTTTTATCACCTGCCGAACAAGAACTGCTGATAGAAGGGAATGAATATAATTCATTTGAAATATTTTTTGTGAATGATGTAATTGTAATAGTAAAATATTAAAAACATAAAAATGTGAAAGCTCATATGCATATGTAATAACAAAAAGCCCAACCATATTTTTCATACTCATGTGTGAATTCCAGTCGATACGCAGTTGTATCTGGAAACACAGAAGTCTGATCATATAAAAGATACATAAGTTTATGTAGACTATCTTTTAAACTGAGGGAAGACAACAGAAGAGTATGACTGGAAACTCAAGGCAATTTTTGGCAGAACTACAACTAACACAAAGGAAAATGACAGAAATATAAATCCATATAACAAAAATAACAAATAGGAAAGTATTAACTTAGCAAAGCACATAAGCAAATTGGGTAAGGTGAATAATTCCCAGGGAAAGACGGTTTATGTAATACTTTTAAATGTTGAGATAAACATTCTGACACTTCCTTTTGTTTCTTCCAAGCCCCCTTGCTAGGGTGTGCTGAAAGGCATTGTGAATACGGTTGATTCTGGCTTGGGTTTTCGGGACAGATCCCTGGAGATTTTTTAAATTGGTCAGCAGAAGATTTTGCCAGCAGTCATCTCAAACTTCCCCAGCTTTCTCCAGGGTGCAGAGTAAGCTGGATCAGATTTCGTGTTTAAATTAATTTGGAATTGCTTTTTCCAAAAGTGTCTGGACTTTGCAAGTGTTTCTGCTTTCCTTTGCTGGAGATGAAACATTAATTTCTGCCACTATACTTTCAGAGCCAGTCTCCCACATTTCAGCCTACCTACATGACCAGATTGACCAGATCCTTCTTGCCTTCTACCACAACTCCTCTTCCGTTCTAAATTTTTCTTAACCAAATACAATTCTATTCCTGTCAAGATTTACCCAGCTCTGAGATCCCATCTGCTTGGCTATATATTCTTTAACAGATTCTGTTTGCTATATGCTGACCTAGTTCAAAGTTACATTTGCTCATTGACTGTTCTGTACTCCACCTTCTCCCATATTTATTTCACCAGAAAACTGTATGAATTTGCAGTTAGGTTTTTCACCTAGGGCATTTTTATAGATTAGAAACAGTACAAATTCTAGTATTGATCCCCTGGGACCCTATTTAATACTTTACCTAAATTGAAATAGCTCCACTTGCCATCACTTTTGATTCCATGCGTGTAACTACTGAGCTATTCATTCTATTGCATATTACTGCATCTCTAGACTCCTTGAAGTTCTTTATTGTAGGCAGTCTTGAGACAATGCTTGCTGCTTAATTATACCGCATTATACCCCTTCAGTGTACATCTGATGTACACTAGGTGTACAAATCTAACATTACACGGATTGGGCCACCTAATGATTTTCCTTTAGCTTATGCCTGCTTTGTTTATCAGAAAAGGAAATGGTTCTGCTCTTGCAGTGGTAACTCTGTTGTTCTTACACACAGGAAAATATGCAGCAATTAAGACTGACATTTTTCAGCTATTCTCTCTAAATGTGGATTTGGTTGCTCTGCTTAGTACACCCAAAAGTGTCCATATAACAAAATGCCTCACAGGCAGATCTTGAGCTCCTCCTGAGCTGCATCTCCTTTTTGAAAGCTCTACCATTCCCTGTAAAACTGAGAAGTTTTACTGGGCTTTAAAACAGATCTCATACCATATAAAGGCTCCGAAACTCCACAGCGATTCCTGTGCAAGCCCAGGCAGAGATAAGCTAATCTATCTGTAAGGAAAGCTCCAAACCTAGTAAAAATCTTGAGGATAACTGAAGGGATAGACGGGAATTTATGACAAGTCAAGCAGAGAAACAGGTCTGATGCACAAGGTTAGTGTAGTTACCCTCTCCAAACAAAGCTCCCAGAGGCTGACACTTTTCTCACTGGAGGAGAGACCGTACCAGACAGCAGAAGCAGCTCAGCATTTTAAGGTTCTTTTCCCACCTTTCTCTGTTTTTGTTGAGAAATAAAGTCCTTTCTCCTGCTCTCTCTAGTCAGGCTTTCTGGAGAAGTTGAGGAACCTAACCACTTTAAGGCTTTTTAAAGAACTGGAGAAACCCAGGGCCTGAAAGAAGGGCAATGGTAAAGCTGGAAGGGGCACTATTGAAACAGAGAAATTAATATGTTGGAGAGCAGAACGTAAGAACTTCTGGATCTAAAGATGGAACTGATATGGGAACTACATCGTTTGTCTGTAGTAAGAGAAGCTTCAGTCCTCTCAGAATGGGCACCAGGACTGAGGACAGGCAGATGTCAGTTCTGTTGTAATGATCCGCAGGTTGGGAGATGCACAGAGTTAATCCTAATTTTTGGAAGGCTCACAACATTAACCAGACCAAAGTGGCTGATAAACCTACAAGACCAACGCTTGGGAGCTAGACAGGGATATTCAAAATCAAAAAGCACACCAAAATTAACCGATATATCTAAACATTGGAAGCACATGCAATAAATTCATATAAATGCACATGCATACACACACGTACCAGCTAATCTCACAGCTCTTTGGAGGTCTGCCTTAGCTTTTTAATCTTCTGTGCTTGGCTATCCTGCGCTTCTAATGGGGTTATTTGTTTAATTAGTATGAAGCTACTTGTTACCCTACTAAGGGACTGGCTGTAGAGTTCAACTGAACTAGATAGGACCTTCTCTTCCCCCTTAACACAACTCAGCTAGAAGCTTGGCCATATTATTTTAAATGTGATATTAGACATTATGTAATATTTTTTTCATCTTTATCTGACACACCATCTGATGCATACCATCCCATCACCACTTCCCCAGTCTTCAGTTCACAGCTGAGAGGACAACTGGACCTGATCCATTAGATCAGTCTATCCTGCCTATTTGATCCTTTTCAAATAAACACCTTTGCATTTTTTCCATGCTACTGCCCACACTTGGAGCAGTGCCCTTAAGCATCTGCAAAATTGCCTCGTTATCCTCCTCTGAACTTTCTTTGCATCAAATCTTGTGCTGAGGTGGGCAGGAGAGGACAATGGGAGGTAAGAGAAGGTCCAGCTCATATTATCTTCTGCAGAGCTGCGGCAGAGGCCTGAGGTTACAAGTACAGAATAATTTTGCTGCTGTTCAGCAAGTTGAAGGATTCTTTTTCCCAGCATCCATGAAATAATTCTACATTAAATTTAGCTATAAAGCCATGACCCTGGAGAAAGGACTTGGCTCTAAGCCAAATGTTTTTCATATTCAGTTTCACTTTCCTGGTATAAAATATTTAAGAAATCGTAATTCTGCTTAAAATAATTCTATAAAAAAGTCATCGGATTCTTGTCTTTTTTATATGTATCAGAGTCAGACATTTCAAAATTATTTCATCCAGCACAAAATGCTGTAAGTGATCAGTCTCTGTGAAAGCCTACAGAGTTTGTACTAGAAGGCAAGCCAATACAAAAAAATAAAACTTCTTAATGCATTAAAAAACCTCTTCCTCTGATCTCAGTGTTTGTACTGTCACCAACCATTGAGAATGTGAATGTTTCTACAGCAAACAGATCAGCGTTAATGAAGTCTCTGGTAAAGCATGTGGAATTTCTGGCCCTTCTGTCTGTTCAGGCTGTGGAAAAGCTCTGCTCTTGTTGAGATTTTAGAAAATTATGATTATGTAAGAAGTGTGAGTGCTTGATTTTGCGAGTGATGTTCTAGGTTTTAAAGCCTTTCTTAAAGATGGTCAGATTTTCAGTTCATCCAATCTCCCCTTGGAAGTTCATTCCACAGCCAAGACCTTTTCTCCCCAGCCTTTACACGTGCTTCTGCCTCAGGTTTGGGATACATTAACACAAACAGACAAACAAAACAAACAAAAAGAAAAAGAAAAAGACACTATAATTATGAGTCTCTATAAAGTAAAAAATGGTTTAGTTAAGACCAAAATATTGCAAGTTTTATAGTTCAGGCAGTTGTTTTGTTAACCACAGTAGATCCTTCTTTTCAATCTGGTATTTTTGAATTAATAAGATGTTCGTGTTGAAAGAAAGATCTCTATTGCTGCTGCCCCTAATGTGCATCTGTGGAGGATGCCCCCAATGAGGAAGCTCTTCTTCAGTAGCAGTCCCAGCACTTGGGCCTTTCCCAAAAGTGGTAGCACAAATTCTACCCCATGGTTGCCCAGCTGGACAAAGGCTGTGAAACTCAAAGTCACGGGATGGTTTGGGAGTGGGTTTTATTTATTTGTTTTTTCTTTTTTCTTTTTTTCTTCTTTTTTCTTGCCCGCCTTTTCCTCCTTCCTCCCACATAGCCAAGAAGACATTGATTTTCCACATCCTGGCTGAAGCAATGCCTGTTTTCTTCTCCTCAATCTATTTTAGAGAGGTCAGTGAAGCCACCTGATGTCTGATTTAAACAGGGAAGGAGAAAGAAATTTGAAGTGGCTGCCAGGCCACATACTCCCTTTTTTAACAGTGCAGGAGGACGCAAAAGGATCCAGAGATCACTCATCTCCTGATGTTACTGGTAATGTCACCATTTTATGAAGCATATTAAGAAGTCAGTATATTTAGCAGCTGAACTTAATAGAACAACAGTTTCCTATTGGTTTCCATGAAGAAGTGTGAACAAAGTCAGCTATCTTTCAAAAAAAAAAAGGTCACAAAGAAATTCCTTTAGTCCCAGAGATGTTTCTGAAAAATCAAGTGTGCTAATATGAGGGACAAAGACAAGAAAGCAGATTACTGCACAGAAGTGAATAGTTTCCTGACACAGAGTATTCTGTTGGTGGTCTTTCCTTGTTTGCCTCTCAGAGGCCAATCTCTGTTCGCCAGCAAGAAACTGTCCCACATAGCCCTCAGGTATAGCCCTTTGACGCCTCAGTGCCAGAATGCCCATATCCATTCGGAGAGACTGGTCTCATGACAGTCTTCTTTACGAAGGTTCTCATTTTTAGAACTGTTAGAAAAAAAAATAAAACCCACTTCATTCTTTGAAAGTAATTAACCTTTTGGAGAATAACCATGCTGCATTTCAGAAGGTCAATAGTTAAAGGATGAGTGCTTTTGCTTCAGTTTGCCAGGCAACATATACTCCCTTTGAGACCACAGTGTATTGAGCCAAGTCTTGGGTCAGTTTCAGTGGCTTTCAAACACAGTTCACTTCGCAGCAGCAAAATGAAGCTTTTTTTTTTTTTCTTTTTGTCTAGTACAATACTTCATGTCCAGACTACATTATAGGGTCAAGCACCAAATCATTTTTGTGTATGCCAAGGCATTTTGTAAGGTTAACATTTGCTAAGCCCATCTATTAGCATTTCTCATTGTATCTACTAAAGCAAACAGGCAGAGACATTACTGACCCCATGAATGCAAATGGATGCTCAAGCTACCATTGGGAACACGTAGCTCATAACATCACATAAACAACAGTGGCTTTGGCTTTCAGATAAAAAATTAAAGACATATCTCTGTATTGGAATTTCTGAAAGAATTGCTCTTTATAAATATTTTTCTGGTTTGAGAGTTCTGAGCTCCTGTTCTTACAGGACAAATGCACCCAACATTACTAAATACTGCAGACATACCAATTTTACTGCTACATCTGCCTTTTTATTTTAGTTTCTCTTTAGAATTTCTTCTCTTTTAAATAAAAGCAAGCTACAAGCTCTGCTACTCTGGGGTTTTTTTGCAGTGCTTTTCCTTACTCTGTTTGAGACATATTGGCAATCGCAATCATCTGTTCCTTGCATTTTACAGCCAAGAGCTGAGTTGTTGACTGAGTACTGAGGGTTTTTTTACTGGGGACTCTGGGGCTTCCTTAATAAATGAAGCTTTACCCCTCCAG
Organism: Amazona ochrocephala; assembly: GCA_039720435.1. NCBI lineage: Eukaryota > Metazoa > Chordata > Aves > Psittaciformes > Psittacidae > Amazona > Amazona ochrocephala. The sequence goes on from CM077879.1 coordinate 17,320,515, forward strand.
ATCAATTACTTTGAGGCTGGTTTTCTTTTTCAATCTGGTGAAATGCAAGACCACCATTTTCAGCCAAAGTCTATACCACTTCTGTCCCAAAAGGAGGACATTTTCTGCTGTCACCATAGTGTTGATCCCTAGATTTATTTTTCTGAATCTTAGCTTAACTGAGGTTTATATCTTCTTTCTTGTTCAGATTATTAACCCTACCCTCACCTTGACTCAAACCCCTTTGTTCTGATGGGATTATCTTTACAGAAGGGCAAAATTTAAGAAGTACGAGGGATCTGCAAGCTGGTGACTTAGCAGTAAGGTGATTAACTTCCTTAGTACTGACAGCTCTGTTTTTGCATTATTTTGGATTTTCATTATTTTTTTCTTCTATTCCATTTCAGCCTTTTTAATCAGTCTTCAGCCATGGAACATGGAAGCTTTGGAGGAAATTTTTATTAGCATTTCACAGCAATTTATCTTCAGTTTATGGTTCAGTATAAATTAAGCCTTGGTTAAGGCACTGCATGGCTCCATGGGACATTCTGACATGCCTACGATATTAATCAATCAAAATTACAAGCCATCACCCTTCTCTCTCCCTTAGCTTGTCTCTCTGTGTCACATTTTAAATAAAAAAGGCTTTTCGAAGACAAAGTCCATGTCTGTTCTCAGAAGGGTCCCAGGCGTCTGAAGCATTTACAGATGCTCCTTCACTGGCAGTGTTCAAGGCCAGGTTGGACAGAGCCTTGGGTGGCATGGTTTAGTGGGAGGTGTTCCTGCCCATGGCAGGGGGGTTGGAACTAGATGTTCTTAAGGTCCTTTCCAACCCTAACTATCCTATGATTCTATGTTATACTGCATTCCAGGCAGTTCTGTGCAGGAACCTTTTGAAATTAACAGGTTACATTTTTTACTGTTTGAAAGATATTTTTGTCTTCTACAACAATTATTTAGCACAATGATTTTAAATACAACATTTGTTATTCTGCAGGATTTAGCAAAAATATCATTTGAATCTTTCAAATTTCAAACTGTATAATAGGCATTCAAGATGAAAATCATTCAACAGTGATTAGTTTCCGAATTACTCAAGTTAACCATATAAGCAGCGGATTCTGTCTCCACATGCAGACTTCACTCCGTGACGAAGATTATTTTAGTGGTGGAAAAAATTTAAATAGATTCAGATTTTCATAATTTGTGTTTTCTTTCAGGATTAAGATGGGGAGGGGAGGGGGAAGAGGGGGAGGGTCAATCCTAAACACAAATACAGAATATGGGCAGAGAATGGATTGAAAGCAGCCCAAGCAAAAAGACTTGGGGTGTTGGTTGAGTAGAACCTCAACAGGAGCAAGCAGTGTGCATCTGCAGCCCAGAAAGCCAACCATATCCTGGGCTGCATCAAAAGGAGTATGACCAGCAGGTCAAAGGAGGTGATCGTGCCCATCTCCTCTGCTCTTATGAGACCCCACTGCAGTACTGCATTCAGTTCTGGGACCCCCAACACAAGAGGGACGTGGACCTGCCCAAGTAACTCCAGAGGAGGCCACAAAAATGATCAGCAGGCTGGAGTGTCTCTCCTATGGAGACAGGCTGAGAAAGTTGGACTTGTTCAGACTGTAGAAGACTAGTGGAAGGTGTGCCTGTCCATATCAGGGGGTTTGGAACTGGATGATCTTTAAGGTCTCTTCCAACCCAAACCATTCTATCATTCTATGATATTTTCCCAGGTTTTCTTCCCTAGTCCAAACAAGCAAATGTCTTGAAATTTCCAATATGTTTGTTTCTCTGGTCTTAAGAGTAGGTATTCATTGAAACTATGTTGGTTTTGACTTAATTTCCATCTGCTGGGTGAGAGGGTTATATTTCACCTTCCAGAACGGTGAAAAGCGCTTACAGTAGAGATATTTCTAGTCCCGTCAGTATTCTGAGTATAGCCAACAGCATCAAAACATGTAATGTTACTTTCCCAAGATACCCTTAAGCATCCATATATTTGCTGCTGAAAGACAGGGTGATGGTGGATTTGGGTGGGGTTTGTCATTAATTTGTCCATCACTATTTAAACCATTAAGTACACTTTTCTTTATACATGCATAATACATAATATACACATCCATACATACACAACACACAAGCAGGAAAATTTGAGGAAAGTCATTCCACAGATACTATGCATCACTTCTACTTCAGTTTTACTGTGCTCCATAAAATGAAGAACCAAAGCCTGTTCGTTTACTTAGGATCATTCTGGATTCCTTAAAAGCCAAATGTCAATTTGAATTATCTGTCAGCTCCCTTTGGAAAATACTTATAAAGTTGAAAAAAACTTAATATTCTAATAATATGGTAATCAACAAAAATACTGTGAGCCTATACAGCATAACTACTTAGTCATTATTTTGTAGTAACTCTCTATATCTTCTTTTTTCTACTAGAAGCTACCCCACATCGAACGTATAAGCACCTTAGCTCTACACAACATTTTACCTATGGGTAAGATCTGTGCATCTGAAGTGTTACGAACAATTCTTGTGGATATATTCATGTTATATTAAAAATTTATTCATGTGAAAATTCCAGGTACAAACCTGTAAAATCTGATAAGTTAATGCACAGGATGCTTTACCAATAAGTAGGTTTAATCCTCAAGCGTGAAAGTGATGTCCAAGGGCAACTTAACTGTAAATGAGAGGGCGGGAGAAAGAAAAAGCATTAAAGCTGATCTTGCCTTTGAGCTACGTTGACCAGTGGATCAATAGCTATCATTAGTAGAGGTCCCTTAAAGGAAGCTAACTGCCACAGTCCTGACATTTAACCTGCGTCAGTTGGCACTATGTGCACACACAGAGGAACTTCAGGTTTAGAACTGGAACAGACAGAAAGTGAAAGGAGATTGCTAAGCTAAACAGCAGCTCCTCCCTGCAATTTTGAGTAGCTGTTTAGTTTCAGACAAAAGTAATCTTTTGTTACAACAAACCAGTGAAGTTAGAGCTAATTTTAATACCAAATTCTAGATGTTTAGGCTGGTGATTCATACTTGGGATCACTGGTACAGAGAACACAGTACATGTCTGCCTAAACCTCATTATCAGTTGAAGGCATGTCATGCCCATTTGATTAATCTTAAATCATAGAATCATAGGATAGTTAGGGTTGGAAAGGACCTTAAGATCATCTAGTTCCAACCCCCTGCCATGGGCAGGGACACCTCCCATTAAACCATGCCACCCAAGGCTCTGTCCAGCCTGGACTTGAGCACCGCCAGTGATGGAGCATTCACTACTTCCCTGGGCAACCCATTCCAGGGCCTCACCACCCTTACAGTAAAGAACTTCTTCCTCATATCCAATCTAAACTTCCCCTGTTTAATTTTGAACCCGTTACTCCTTGTCCTATTACTACAGTCCCTAATGAAGAGTCCCTCCCCAGCATCCTTATAACACCCCCATCAGATACTGGAAGGCTGCTATGAGGTCTCCATGCAGCCTTCTCTTCTCCAGGCTCAACAGCCCCAATTTTCTCAGCCTCTTCATACGGGAGGTGCTCCAGTCCCCTGATCATCCTCGTGGACATCCTCTGCACTTGTTCCAACAGTTCCATGTCGTTTTTGTGTTGAGGACACCAGAACTGCACACAGTACTTCAAGTGAGGTCTCACAGGAGCAGAGTAGATCACCTCCCTCAACCTGCTGGTCACACTCCTTTTCATGCAGCGCAGGATACGCTTGGCTTTCTGGGCTGCAAGAGCACACTAAAGCTGGCTCATGTCCATTTTTTCATCGACCAACACCCCCAAGTCCTTCTCCACAGGGCTGCTCTGAATCTCTTCCCTGCCCAACCTGTAGCTGTGCCTTGGATTACTCCGACCCAGGTATAGGACCTTGCACTTGGCATGGTTAAACTTCATCAGATTGGCATCAGCCCACCTCACAAGCGTGTCAAGGTCCCTCTGGATGGCATTCCTTCCCTCCAACTTATCAACCGAACCACACAGCTTGGTGTCATCGGCAAACTTGCTGAGGGCACACTCAATCCCACTGTCCATGTCACCCACAAAGACGCTGAACAGGACCGGTCCCAACAGGTGCCTGGGGGGCACCGCTCATTACTGGCCTCCAGCTGGACATTGAGCCATTGAGCACAACTCTTTGCATGTGGCCATCCAGCCAGTTCTTTATCCACTGAGTGATCCACCTATCAAATTGATGTTTCTCCAACTTAGAGAGAAGGATGTCATGTGAGACAGTGTCAAAGGCTTTACACAAGTCCAGGTAGATGACATCAACTGCTCTGCCCCTGTCCATCAGTTCTGTAGCCCCTTCATAGGAGGCCACCAGATTGGTCAGGCAGGATTTCCCCTTAGTGAAGCCGTGCTGGCTGTCACCAACCACCTTATTGGTTTCCATGTGCCTCAGTATGCCTTCACCTATAGTAAACTTTTGGAGCAATGTAGAGATATTCCAGCTGCTCCAGCCAATGAGCTGGCTTCAATTGGATCTCGACTCAAATGCTTCTATACAAATGCCCATAGCATGGGGAACAAACAAGAGGAATTAGAGGTGTGTGCACGTCTACGGGGGTATGATATCATAGGCATCACAGAAACATGGTGGGATAGCTCCTATGACTGGGGTGTTGGAATGGAAGGTTACCGGCTCTTTAGGAAAGACAGGCTCAGTAGGCGGGGAGGGGGAGTTGTTATGTATGTTAGGGATAGGCTGGAGAGTATGGAACTCTGTTTGGGGGCAGGTGAGCAGTTGACAGAGAGTAAATACCCACTGAATGACATTTAATTCCAAACTTCTTGTCATTTCAACTAATTTAACTAAACACTCCCTTTCCTCCCCTCCCCCCATATAATGAACTTTCCATGCTTGGTAAATGTGCTGCCTGTGTTGTTTGTATTGCCTGACTCAGCTGACAACCCTCTCTACAACAGTCTGTATTTTTGATGCTGCTTCGTGATCACAAAACACTGAACATACAGGTAGCACACATTTGTCCATGGAATTAATAATGAGATCCACAAAATTTTGAAGACTGTTACCTGCATATAGATACAAAATGCTTTTGTCTTTAAAGGCACTGAAGAACTAAAACCATACTGTACCTGAGTGCTAGATGACTTCATTTTTAACAGCACTGTCTAGAAAACCCTCAAGAGAAATGGATTTCTGATAGCTTCATCACTGTGCAATCATCATAATAAAAGATGATCTCCTCCGAGAAAGTTAGAGTCTAAATAGACAAGACAAAGGGGGAAGAATAGAATGAGCCACAAATGAAAAATGAAATGTCCAGAATTAGGTAGGACCAAGTCTGTGAAATTCTGTTCCAATACCACACTTATCAATACTCAGATAACACACACAAGCAGTGTGCTGACACATATTGTTCTGATTCTTGTTTTGAAACCATCTTATACCATTCAAGCAAAGACATTCAGGAATATCAGACTTAAAAGTGCACAAATATGGAAGACAATTTTTGTTCCAAAATTTTTGTTGCCCTTTTGTTCTAAAACAATGCCAAACATAAGCAATCTTGGCTTCCAAACTCCCTCTCAGAATCACCCCCTTCTCAGACAGTAGTCCTTTGCTACAGGAGACGTATCAGAAAGTGTCTCATATGACCAAATCAATTGAAAAAGCAAACTGCCACTGAAACCTAGAGAGGAGACAGAAGACAGAAGAATTTCAAGCAATTTACACATCTGTGATACCTTCCAATAGCAATGAGGAAGAAAGAGGTACTTTACAAGTATTTTGCAACTTATTTCTGATGAAAAACTAACCAAGTCTTTGTCATGAGGAAATGAATATAAATTTCCTCATATATGGGGAAAGTCCATGGGGACTGATGGGAATTGGATGATAAAGAGTTCTTAATCTCTCTTCAGAGAGAAGGAGATCCTGCATAGCTAGGTCTCTAATCTCTGTTTAGTTCCACCCATGTTGGTAGCAACACCAGGTCACTTTTCACCTTCTCCTTGGTTTCCATTTTTCATTTGTACACACCCAGCCATCACTGACAACCTTGTCTTCAGCTTTCAAACCTTTCCTCTGCAGTGCCTTAGAGCCCCACAGAACATAGGTGCAGAAATCTAATTAATCCTGGTAAATCAGTTAGCAAGCTCCAAAACCATCTTTTTATTCCAATACAAGGATGGGTTTGCTTTGATCTCTTCTGACGCACATTAAGATTTTTCTGAGGGCAACAGCCACAGAGCAGACAGCAATGTCTTCTTGCTTGTAAAGCTTCTAAAATATTCCTTTTTAGCAGTAAATCACAGAAGGAACTGATGATACATTACTGGGCTTTTTTATGCTCTCATTCCCATCAGAATTTGTTCATGGTGCAACTTTGTACTTCTCATGACTGCTAAACTGTTAAGATAAAAAGCAGTGCAACATTTGAGAGATAACTGTTGCATCCAGTGAGAGATTAACACAGTCCTTTCCCTCCCCATTTTCCTTTTCCTCCTTCAGACCCTGCCCATCCCACAGATACTTCATGTTTGGCAACAAACAGAGTTCTCTTCTGCACTCAGACTTATTCAGACATCCACTTGAGAAGAAGGATCTAAGCACACTTGAAGGTGTTCTTTGGTGGAAATGTTCTGACATCTCATGCTTTTCACAGAACCTTACTGGCTTCTCAGGCTATGTCCTCCAACTCCAGGAATCCCAGCTCCCAAGAGACAAGCTGAGCTATCACATTGCTGGGGAATCTGGATAGAAGCAGCAGAGAACTACCCTAAAACCGTAACCAGGAAAAGATGGAATTGGTGGATGGCATGTTGGATTTAGGGAAGCAATGCCATTCTTGGGGGAGAATTAACACAATATAGACAAAATATTTATATATTTTTTTATGTCAGAAGTATGTATTTTTCTAAGTGTTATGTTTAAATCAACCTTTCTGATGCAGTAATGACAAAGCAATAAGTCACATGACTCCAGGAATTTGAGATAAATACTGTAAGATTCATATGATACATGCTGGAGCTGGCAAAACTGGAAGAGTAAGCTAACAGCTTGGAGAGAGGTCCACTCGACAGTACATATAATTTATATGAACTTAAAGTTTCGAAAATGTGAGAAATAAATACATTGAAAAAGACAATGAAGACAAATTTTCTATTTTGTCATTTTTATCTGTAGATAACAGTTACCTTCTAGTTTTAGGCTACAAGCAAGGAATGTTTCTCTTTTGGAAGCTATTGGGAGGTAAGAATCAGCCCTTTCTTTCTTTAATACTCTTAGAATCATAGAATAGTTTGGGTTGGAAAGGACTTTAAGATCACCTAGTTCCAACCAGCAGTCTTGGCTTCCCCTCTCCCCCCACCCTCTAGGGCTTTATCCCATGGAACCTTACTAAGCAGGATCTTGAAGAAGCCAAAGTCTGCTCTCTTTTAAAGTCCGGGGCAGTGAGCTTGCCACACACCCTTCTCATTGCCCTGGGGATCCTGAACACCATCTTATGATCACTGCAACCAAGGCTGCCCTGGAGCACCACATTCCCAACCAGCTCCTCCCTGCTGGGTGAGCAAAAGGTCAAGCATGGTCTCTCTCCTTTTCAGCTCTTCTGTCACTTGCAACAGGAAGTTGTCTTCCACACAGTCGAGGAACCTCCTGGACTGCTTGTGCCAGGCTGTACCGTCTCTCCAGCAGATGTCGGGGTGGTTGCAGCCCCCATGAGAACAAAAGCCTGTGAGTGTGAAGCTGCTCCTATCTGTCTATAGAGGGCTTCATCCACACAGTCCTCCTGATCCAGTGGCCTGTAGCAGACCCCCACAGTTATGTCCCTTATTGCTGTTCTCCTTTTGATACTGACCCACAAGCTTTCTGTTAGCTCATCACCCATCCCCAGGCAGAGTTCCATACTCTCTAGTCTATCATTAACATAAATAGCTACACGCCTTCCCCATCTGCTCAGCCTGTCTTTCCTTAAAAGCCTATAACTTTCCACACCAACACTCCTGTCATAGGATGCATCCCACCATATTTCAATGATACCAGTGATATCGTATCCCCATAGATGTACACACATCTTTAATTCCTCTTGTGTATTCCCCACACTACAGGCATTTGTAGAGAGGCATCTGAGCCTAGCTTCGAATAAAGCCAACTCACTGACTGGAGTGGCTAAAGCAGCTCTGCATTCTGCATACATTACAGGTGCTGGCATCTGACTGGTAGTTTCGGGCTGAATAGAAGCACCCCTGTCCCTCTTCCCCCATCCCTTCATTTTCTCTTAAGTACTTCCTTTTGGACACACAGAAGAGATTTCATTGTGTTGAGAAGAAAAGGAAAGCCTTAAAATATAAAAACTAATCTTACTAAAAAGCTAATGAATGCACTATAACCCAGATTTTCTATGGCTATTGCATTAGGGAGAAGGAGTTATGAAACTTCATGCTTTTATACATTTTGTTGAGCTTGCAGTCCTGGCTGAAGGAGAGAGCAAATTCTCAGGTGCTAAACATCAAATTGCTTATTGGAACAGCTGCAGCACTGAGCTGAGTAAGCAGGACATGCAAGGAGGGGCTTTTTCTAGGCTAGACTTTGACCAGCTCCAGTGCTAGCACTTGCAAATTAAAAGGAATATCTTGCAATTAGAATATTGTTATTGTTATTTCTGTTCCACTAAATTTACAGACACAAGTGCTCTTTCTGCATCTCTTACTCTCGGTTCCCCCATTTTTTGTCTCACACTGGCTAGACTCAACAATGTGTATTTTATGTGTCCTAATCTCCAAGCTGTAAAATCTGAGAGGTTTTGGAAGGGGTGTTTTGTGTCTGTTGTTTTTCTGGAGGGGTAGGGTGGTGTTATTCAACAGATATTGCTTCAAGTGGGGGGCTGGGAATACAAATCTTTTCCCTTTTGAGGACCAGTGAAATGCACTGGGATAGAGCTAATGTTAGGGAACTGCATACTGTTTTTCTTCTTCTTCCAAAGGAAAAAAAAAATCTCATAACGCCTCTAGCACATAAAAATCCTTCAAAATACAGGTTGGACTTTTTTTTCCTTTGAATATATTGCAAAGAAATACATTCACTGATTTTATGGAGGGTGGGCAGAGAATGTTAACTATCATGAAAATAATACCGATTGGAATGTAGACTATTCAAAATTCAGATTCTCTAACTTTTAGAGATGAGTTTGGGCTCCTTTGTGGATTCAGATGATTAATTGAATCATTTATTTGGGAGCAGGTAAGGCTAAGCAACTATTATTTGCTCTGTGATGGAAACAAGATTAATATTATGGCAAACAGCCTGTTTTGGCTGTCTAGGTGGAAGCAGGGAATGCTGGAGCACCTTTCACTGCAGACAGTCTACGCTGCCAAGCTCTGCAAACACGTAGGAGTGTCTGAAGTAAAAGGCGCCCAATTCTGAATAGCAGGGACCATCAGACCTGCATTACTACCTCTCCTCATACCCCTTTTTATTGTCAGGCTTTAATTCCTTAACCTTTGATTTCAGTTTGTGTTTCTGCATTGTTTTTGACTCTAGTGAAACAGTTCAGCTCCTGCATGGGAATACAAGGTGCCACTCCTGAAATCTGCTCATTTTGAGCAAAAACTTATCAAGAAAGTCAGCTTCTGTTTCCAGAAGGTTTCAATTCCTGTTAGAAGCCTGCAGGAAATGGGCACATTGCAGCATCTGATTAAAGTCTTTCATTGCTTAGATTAATGTAGGGTCAGCTGGTGAAAAATCTTTCTTTAATAGAAAGCAAGCTGAAACACAGTTAAAAAAACCTATCCACTTAAAACCTCAAGCCCAAAAAAGAAAATAAATCCTAACAGTTATATGGGTGCTTTTGAAAACTCTCCTAAAATATACTTTTTCCAACAGCAAAAGGGTGTCATATTCTAACCACAAACCTTCACATTTCAATAATTAGTGGGAAATAATTATCTGAAGATCAAAAAGCTGCTTCCATATTTTTTCATCCCAATTAACAATAAGCAAGTATAAAACCAACAGAAGTTTGACTTATGAAAGTCTAGAAGATGCATTCTCAGACACATCCAGGATGTAGTCAAGCCTTCACTTGTAGCAAGCAGACATTTCTAAATCACATTTTCTGAATCTCTACTTTTCACTAAGTTTCATCACACCCCTATATCCAAGCAAGAAACCTACCGATCACTAGCTTGATTCGTAATTCTGATGCTTTAGATGACCTCAGTATACCACCACTCACCTTCTGCCTTCTAAGTTGTCAGGTTCTCACATTTCTTGCCCTTTTAACAACCCACTCTGAGATTTAATCTCCCAGGTGCTTCCTGTTTGGAGATTGCAGAGCAATAAACAGCTACATCAATAAGTATGCAAGTTTGCTATGTCTTGCTAGTTGGGAATATAGAGGTAGAGAGCAAGTCTGAGAGATGGAAGATGATATTTATGTATATTGTTCTGAAAACTTTGTAAAGAGCTATGATTGTAATTAGTTTCAGTAGGAAGTGTCAGAATTCAGAGCTTTGTAAATTCTCCTGAGTCAATTCACCAAAAATATCCAGTCGTTCTGTTGACCACTACAAAATTTGCCCTTGGGCCATTTAACCCCTAAATGAGCTACAGAGGAAATACAGGACTCTGATTAAATATTTTCTGATTAGACACTTTTTAAAATAGGCCCATGCCACAACAGACGCATGACGGTAAAATGTCTCATGTCAAAGTGAGTGTAAGCTTAGTTTCCTGTATTACTAATTTAGTGAAACAAATTTTCTAGATCAGACCTTGGTGCCTATTTCGCATCTGAAAGGTACTTGGTGTCTTATGCTTTAGGAAATGCTAACTGAAACGGTTAGAAAGTGGAACTTTCTGGAAGTTCACATCAGTCACTTGTTTTCTCAGTGTACTTGAAAAGCTTAACACAAGTCTCTCCAAATTACTGTATTTTCCTCCATTGAATTCTATGGTCTTTGCATGTTTTGTAATGAAATGATCTTGCAACTCCTGAACATTCTGCTTGCTGTTCTGTTTCACTTTAGTGGCATATCAGTTAGAGGCAGCTTCCTAATATTGGTGTGGACAAACAGGGGGCTACCACCAACTTCTTTTCCAGACTCATAAGTAAGCCTTTTATTCTTAGTTCTCATTTTCCTGGTTATTTACTTTCCAAAGTCAGGCCACCCATCTTTGCCTGCAATGCTTTTACTATAAGTACATAAAACTTATGTACACAATGTTAAAATTCGTATGTAGCAAGATGGAGTCACATTGTAATTTCCTACACAGTCTATCTTCTCTTTTTGAAAAATACCATCCACCAGTGGTTGTTCATAGAGATACAGGACCTGAAGCATACCCTTTTCCTCCATGTCTTTGGAAAGGAAAGATATATTTTTTTGGTCCCTTTGGGTCTCAAGTTACTGGAAAGAAATACATGCAGATATGTGAAGAGAAAACAGGGCTGTCTCTCTGAATCTGCCTGCAAGCAGTTGTGACAATGATATGCTGCTGTTACTCAGCATATTCCTCATGGAACAGCGGGCTGAATTTCAAAACTGATTAAAGTTTCTGCTATGAAAAGGCCATGGACCCCAGCTAAGAATCCAGCCAGGAGTCTTCAAAACTTGTCCCTACAGCGGCTTCATGCTAAAACAGCAGAAGAAGAACTACAGTTGTTTATAATGAAAAATTACTTAAAAATATAAGAATTGATATAGCAGTCAGAAGGGTTGTGAGGGACTCCTCCAGTAATTATTGGCATAGCATAAAAAAAAGATGGCATTTTAATTTTGCTCCTTCAAAGTGTGTATGGAAGGCGGAGGGTGAGTGGATGAAGCAGACCATCCCCATGAAGAATTTGACACAAGGTTACGTATTCATTCCTTTCCTGGTTTTTATGAGCATGACTTCACATTGTAAGGAAGAGATGAACTGCTATTGTGATAAAGTTCAAACATATGCCAGGACAGAAGCCAAAACTCAAGATGACTTAGCTAAGGTACAAGGTTGCGGATAGCACTTGTCTATATAGGAAATTTAGTGCAAAGTGAGCTACAACACAAATCTATAGTATACTATTCATTTCAAACCACTGTCCTGTGATGGTAACTTTCTCCAAATGGAGCAGACCATATATACCCTACTAATGGCTGAGAAGACTACACTGCACTTGCTCTTCTCAGTGTCTGGTTGATTTGGTAATTGGGAGTAGCTAATGTACTGTGATTATCTGCTTAAACAGAAGATGGAAAAATTGGTTGGAACTCTAGGATATCCAACTCTATTACACAGAAAAGGATAAAGTTTAGATTTGTTCAAGCATTAAGAATTCACTTAAGCTACTTCATTGCTTCGTGTCATTTCATTTTACATTATCAAAGCCTGGGGACTTTTAAAAGTCTGCAAAATCTCTCATTTTGTTTGCTGCTGTAGTTTAGCAATATTTAGCACAATTGTGTATTGGCCCTTTAGCACTTTTCTTCATCTTTAACATAATTTATCAAAGAAGGTAGCAAAATACAAGCTGATCAGTCTCTCTGGTTTAATTTAACAAGGCAGGTCATAAAGGCTTTGTTCATTGACCAGCCATGCCAAAGTGCTGCTTTCACATATTAATGTGACATGACTTGTACAGTCGTAATTACTATGACAAGATAAAAGGAATTAGTTAAAACTTAATTAAAACCACATACCTAACAACTGTGACACTGTACGTATTTAGTAACTTTGCTTCTTTGTTCCTGGTTTATCAAAAGGAGAAGGGGTCCACATGAATTTTCCTGGTATTACAAGTGCATCAATTAAGGAAAAAAATTAAACACTGATCATAAATAACCAGATAAGAAACAAACCTGAAATAAGACAAGTACTCCTATTCATGGTTAGTAATGAATTTCCTCACTGATACCTATGTACTAAAGCAGCAATAAAAGATAAACAGCAACTCCTCTTACACAGGTATGAGAAGAACTGATTAAGGCAGAGGTAGAGCACAGAGATGGAAATCTGCAGTGACTTTGTGTTGCGTTATTGCTAGCCCTTTTAAAGCAAGCATTACTGAGCAGTGCCACGAAGAATAGAAATAAGGCTTGTCTTTTTGCATTACAAATAAGGACAACCAAAAGAAAACAACACCTTTATCTGGCTTATCCTTACACTGTACCACTCTATAGAATGCATAGAGGGAAAGCAGATAGCCTAGTCTAATACTGTTTCAAAGTTTAACCCTGTGCAGTAGACTATAATAAGTCAGCAAAATCTAGTTATGTGTGCTTTGTTTTAGCAGCTATACTATTTTCCTATGGAGAATTCAACCATACAGATGCTCTGTTGTCATTTGTTGTCACCTTTCCTTTTCTGCTAGGCACTTCCCCAAGGGCAATATCATATCACTGTGGTACAACCTCTCAAGAGCATCACAGAAAAACATTACCCTTTCCAGGTTTTGACTGCAGATAATCTATCTATTCTTCCTGAGCTATCGTAGAGGTCATAGGCTGCTTTTAGTGCAGACATTCTCAATAAGATCTGGGCTCCATGGTGACAGTTTCCCATCACTTGGATTTGACTGTTTCAATCAGCTTTATGTGCTTCTAATTTTCAACAGCTCAATAAACTTTGTATGTTTCAGTGTGTTTCTTAACCCTTGTTCATCAGAATAAAATAATGGCAACAACAGATAAGGAAAATAAAGCAAAAGTTACAAAACTTACTGCCCCAATGGGGAATTTGGCTCCTTCTTGATTAAGGTGAAGACTGGGCTGGTACCAAAGAAGCTCTGGTTCTTAGTAGGTTTGTCAGCTGTGTATAATCCTGCTCTAACACACTTCTGATGAGCAGCGAAGTAGTTAACAGCACTGACATTTACAGTATAACTAAGTATCAGCATTAGTACTGTTGAGATGAATTGGCCCATCACATCTGTCAGAGCTATTGCTCCAGGTCCCTGCATCCAGTGCCTATTTTCAAGGCTAACAGCTAGGGGTTGACTTCTGTATTAGAATAGAAAACGTACCAGCATGGGGAAGAGGGTGTCTGCACAAAAGAAGCATCTCTGCTCTGATGCACCACAAATCAGTGCAATCAGACCTTCACTACTGTAACCTGAGGCTGGAAGGGTGTGAATCCAGGAACAGGGCCAAAGCATCTAAAGATCTAGGAATTTAAGAATATTCCCAGGCAAAATTTATACAAACACCTTTCTGGTTTCCTGCTGCAGAAATAGTTCACCAGACGCTAAGACCTACAACTGAATCCAACTCGAGGTCGGACTGCTTTATAGTGACTGTAGTTCTTATAAGCAGACATAAAATAGATTAAAACCAACTAGTTCAGGTTTCACTGGTTACACAGCTACAGCAACACAGAATGTGACATCACCTACCTACTTATCTAGTCAGCATCTTAAGAGCGAGCCTTGGTGTTAGCTGCCATGGTCATGCCTTTCTACAGAAATGTAATGCAGGCACATAACCCTTTGAAGGAGACAACATCAGAATAGCAGTCTGGTTCTTCTGTTCACGTTACATGGCACAAAGTTTCACAAGGATCAGCAAAGGGTGCAGCAAGCTTTCCCTTATGTCCAATGTTTTGACATTTTCTCCAAGACTTTTTGGCGTGTAAAAGCACTTTCGAAGCACATTTTTAAAGAGATTGAACTTTTTCTGTCTGCTGAGAAAGGGGAATTATGTGACATACACTCATGAGATTTTAAGATAGAATTAGCAGCTTACATCTCATAAGAACAAAGTGAGAAATAATCTAATCAATAAAGTATAATCCCTGCTCTCCTATGCTTGATGAGCCACACTACAGCTATTTCAATCAGACCATAGCTACGCATCAATTAGAACATATAGGTATTACTATCACATTAGTTTTATATAAACAGGTTACATACGCCTGCATAGTATGAAGTATAACATGCTTTGTACCACTGTAATATTTCTAAAGCAGATGTTGCTGTACTGACAGACTAAATCTAGCACAGCCTCATCCTCATAAGAATTAAACAAGTAGAACTAATAAAAATATGTTTTTTAGGTATAACAGACTGACTCTCAGGCAAAGATAACTGCAGCAATGATTTAAGACATGATTGCCTGCAGTTCTTTCCCCTACACACCTGGCAGAGGTAACTGCCCCCGCAGCAGAAACAGCAACAGCAAACTCCAGTTCACAGTTTAGCACAAGCCTGTCTTCACTAGCAATTTAAGCAAATGTAGCAGAATATGAACTGGAACACCTGTAACAAAGACACATGTTCCTTTCTGCTCCCTCTGCTCACCTCTAGCAAAGGGATAATGTAAAAAATTAAGGCCAGTAGCATCTTGTTTCATTTCAGGGAAATACAGGCATATGAGTTGGAGTGGGATCAGCCAGCAGAGCACAATTTACCCGGCTGATAGAGCTATGCCAGCAAAAGTCCTCCATACAAACACGCACTCAGAAATTTAGAACATTTATTAGATACAACTCAATTAACGCTGGAACTGATACACTGCAAGTTGCACATAAACAGAGTGAGAAAAACGGAAGAGCAATCTATCTTTAGCTTTCAAGGCAAGTGTCCCTTACTGAATAACAAAATCACCAAAATCTTGAACTGAATGCAAATGTTAATAAACTAAAATACACACTTATATGCAACCCTATAGCAACCACTGGGACATGAACATTTGTGAATTAGTGGAACTCTTTTGTCACCACATTGTCTGCAAATGTTGAAGATGTGAAAATGATGGGTTTTTTTGTCCCAGGAGTAACATATTGAGTACAGCAGTAAAGAGAATGTTTCAGACTGCAAAACTATTTGAAAGGCAAAAATATCAAGAACAGAAAGGAACATTTCAGGCTGTAGGAAGGCATGGCTACTTTGAAGACTGTGATAAGTAACAATGCAGACTAAAACTTATATTTTTAATTTACGAAACACTCTCCTTTTGATCAGCTTTTATATGTTGTCATTTACTTACTGAGAGCCACAGCAACAAAACAGATTCGCAACAACAAATCGAGACCTGAATATATTCTGGGAAACAGTACATTTAAACAGCCAAACCACAGAAGATACTGAATACTTTCTGAATAGAAACATGACAAGGTCAATGGATACACAAGATAGAGAAAATAAGCCATATAAACAAGAGAAAACTTTTTTGCTTTGAATTCTTAAACTACCAAGTTTAACACACCAGTTGGAGCTACTTACCTGCCATTTGGCAATCAAAACCACCCATATCCTTGCGCTGCTGAAGGCTTCCCTCATTGCCCAGAGTCTACTTGTTACTCGCAAAATACTTCATTCCCTGTGCTTTCATCTAGAGATCTATGACAAGACCCTCATGTGTTTACATTGTAATCAGAGCAATACCTCAAAGAACTGTCAGGGGAAACCTCCTTTACACCCAGGCTGACATAGAAGCACTGGAAATGTCCTACTGGGTCAGACTATCTAGCCAGCCTTGTTTCCAGCTACATCAGAGACTCTGCTTCTAACAGAGGAGAGCACATCAGCCTAGCCGCTCACTCCATCATCTGTAGGCTTCCTTTTTGTGTTTGAGCTTTTCCAGGAGCTCCTTGTTCATCCATGGAGACATTCTGGTGTTCTTGCCCAACTTCCTCTTTCTCAGGATGCATCCATCACTCCTGAGACTGGGGGAGGCAAGCCTTGAATATTAACCAGCTTTCTTCGGGTTTTCATCCCTCCGGGGCTTAATCCTGTGGCTCTCTACCAAGCTGAACCCTGAAAAGGTCAAATTCTGCTCTCCAGAAGGCCAGAGTAGCAAGCTTGCTGTGTGCCCACCTTGCTGACCTAAGGATCTCGAGCTCCACCATTTCATGGTCACTGCAGCCAAGGCTGCCCTTCAGCTTCACGTTCCCCACTAGCCCTTCCTTGTTGGTGAGAACAAGGTGCAGCATAGTCCCTCTCCTTGTGGCTCTTCTATCACTTGGAGAAGGAAGTTACCCTCAGGGCACTGTAGGAACCACCTGAATTGCTTATGCCCTGTTTTGTTTTCCTCCAGCAGGTGTCGGGGTAGATGAAGTCTCCCATGAGGATCAGGGCTTGTGAATACAAGGCTGCTCCTATCTGCTCCCATCTGTCTACAAAGGGTCTCATTCACTTGGTGGGGTGGCCCGTATCAGACACCTACTATAATGGTAACTCTCAAGATCTCTTTTCTGAGTTGCAGCTACAAGATCTGCAGAATGGCGTCTCAAGAGCATAGTATTTTCAAAGGACTTGGAGACTTCATTGAACATTCCTTTCTCCAGCTCATGGTATAATGTGACACCAATGAAGTTGTTGAAAAAGAACGGCACTAGCACTGATCTCTCAGATTCTCCATTACTGACTCTTTTCCTTCCTTAAAGAACTTAAAGCTTAGCTGTCTGCTTTCTAACCTTTAATCAAATCTGAATCCTGAAAAAGGCTTTTCTTCTGTTTCTTCATATCTTGGGCTCAGCAGCAGCAGTCATTTTTCTCCTTCTTAGTAGCTGGTGCAGTGCTGTGTTTTTGACTTTTGGCCTGGGAACAGCACTGATAACACCGATGTTTTTAGTTACTGCTCAAATGTTTACTCTGACCAAGGACTTTCTGAGTCTCATGCTCTGCCAGAGAGGAGGGGAAGCCGGGAGGAAGCAGAGACAGGACACGTGACACAAACTAGCCAAAGAGGTTATTCCATACCACAGCGCATCGTGCCCAGTATATAAACTGGGGGCAGTTACCCGGAAGGGCTAGATCACTGCTCAGTCAGGCTGGATATCGGTCGGTGGGTGGTGAGCGGCTGTAGTCTCTTCCCTTGTTACTTCCCTTATCATTATTATTATTGGTGGCAGCAGCAGTAGTTCGTGTTACACCATAGTTACTGGGCTGTTCTCATCTCAACCTGTGGGGGTTACATTCTTTCGATTCTTCTCCCCATCCCCCTGGGAGCGGGAAGGGGGAGAAAAGGGGGGAGTGAGTGAGCAAACTGTGTGGCTGATTTATGGCTGGGCTTAAACCATGACACTTCAGTAACTCCAATTCTCTTTTCCTCTAGGGCTCTAGCTTGTACCAACACAAATTGATGTAGAAATAATCTCAACCAAGCAACAAGACCCATAGTTTCCTTCTTTAAATACTTTGTGGACTGGAAGATTGTTTTCTAGGTTTCCTTAGCTTTAAAGGTCTCTTGCTACAACCCTAATAATTTTCCTATCCCCTCCTTTCATCTCTGCTACTTCTTCTCTTTTAAACAGTTCCATTGTTACTTGTACCAACCCCCATCTTTCCAGCTCAAATAGACTTTTTTTTCCTTATTGCACCATATCAGTTGCTCTACTGACTTCCAGTGGATTAAAAAGAGTGCATTTCCTTTGTTTAAGAGGTATATTATTTTCTCAAAGAAAATATTTGCTTAGTTTACTCCAATCTTCTACATGTTTTCCTTTGAAAAATGTTTATGTCAACATTTTTAAGAGTATTTGGCAGAAAGGAAAGTTGGGTAATAATTTCATAAGCAACACAAATGTATTAGAAATTATCTGCCAATTTATGACTTGGTTACATTTTCTTTACATAAATGATTTACAGATGAAGTACTAAACAGACCCTATTAAAGGGGTTTTTTCATCTAGCTTGCAACTTGCTGCTAGCTAATCTGGTACAGCAGGAACCATGTCAGAGGGGAAAGATCAAAGTGTTGAACTAAAAAATGAAAGTAAAAAGGATTGGGTGACAACAGTTTGATGTCTCACTGAGGAGAGAGCAAGACTTGGAAACGACTTTTAACATTTGGTTGTACATTCAAAATTCAGTTCCTGTGTAGCATACACCAATTAAGAAATGACGGGATATTTGCTAATACTATTTAAACTGCTGGTGTTTTTCTGGTACTTATTAGCACCTACTTGTCTAGAATGACAAGTGAATGTTCTGGATAAATGAAGTCTTTGTTAAATATTAATACTTCACTTCTGGTTACATATCTCATGATAAACAGAGGCCAGCCAGTTAAGACAGATAAAGCTCTCCCAGACCCAGTGTACCCAGCTGTGAAAGGGCATCTCATAATTTGGGCTAGGAATTAGAAGTTGCTGTCTCGTGGCTGATGGTGTTGGTAAGTCTATTCTCATGTTGCTAGCTACAGAGGTTTACATAATTTGATCGATTTAGCCAAGGGGTATTTCAAGATTCACAATCTACCTTGCCTCAATATAGATATTTTCTGTAAAAGTGAGGAAAGCCAAACATTTCTAACATGAAAAAGACCTTTTTCTCCCATAAATGACCAAAGGGTGTGGCCAAAAGCCTATTTTAATTTAGAAATAAGAGAAAAGAGAAAGAAAAAAAGCAAAAAAGAAAAAACATGAGAGATTTTGGGATCTTCTTTACAGACCCAGACCTATGCCATCGAGAGATAAATGGGTATAAAACAGATAAGTCTGGAACAAAGTTATCAGACTACTGACTCTTACTAATAAGGTATTCTGTGTAGTCTATCAAATCCTTTCTAGAGCCTTCTTTGTTTTACTAGTAATTTCGTTCTGTGGACTGCTATACAGGAGCAGGGTTAGATCTCTGTTTGTGTTTCCTTGTTATGAAATAAAATATTGATAGCAAGGTAGTTTTTATTTCATCACAATTCTAATACATCTAGGCTAATTCAAAGTGGTTATGATCAGCATTAACCACTTCCCTTGCATTTCATTTAGGTGGATTTAGTCTTCCAGTTACCATGTCAACATGACAACATTCAGAAGGGGCTAACTCGTAAGGATGAACTAAAGCAAGTTAGTCACAGAGATAAAACTAATGTTCAGACTAGTTGTTTTTATTTCTCATTTTTCTTCTCAGCTTTGTGTAGTGGCAAGGAGAGAAACTGCAATTGCTGCGTGACATTTTGTTGTCAGCTTTAACACTGAGAAAAAGAATATTAAGATGTTGGATCTTGGTTTATGTTTGGAAAACACCAACTGGGGGTTTGTTAGAGACCAAACTGAAAAAAAAAGAAGTTAGAGGCCAACCTGAAACCAGAACTCCAGGGAATATTTTGACTTAAGACATTAATTTAAGGTTAAATGACATGTTCTATTTGATGTATGACAATTGTGGGGGCATTTTTAGTATATGGTGAGAAGATGGAAATAAAGAGACACTGCTTATGCTCTGAAGTCCAGTGTTTAGACAAATTATTTTTGGTTAATATTCCTGGAAGAAATAGGCCTGGCCACTGCCTGTCTTGTTACTGTCTAACACTAAGCAAAGAAGATTCTGATCTTCAACTTTTTAGTCCCCAGCAACAGGAACTATTAAAAATCACTTTAAAATTTTCTTAAAGATAAAACGGAAAAACAGTCAAAAAAATAAAATCGTAAGGTATCAACTCACATTTTCATATTAACTACCCGTTACTCCTCTGCCCTTTAGTTGTAGAGACATTTTTAAAGGGAAATAGAATCATAGAATCATAGAATAGTTAAGATTGGAAAGGACCTTAAGATCATCTAGTTCCAACCCCTCTGCCATGAGTTCCAACCTCACACTAAACCATGCCACCCAAGGCTCTGTCCAGCCTGGACTTGAGCACCGCCAGTGATGGAGCATTCACTACTTCCATGGGCAACCCATTCCAGGGCCTCACCACCCTTACAGTAAAGAACTTCTTCCTCATATCCAATCTAAACTTCCCCTGTTTAAGTTTGAACCCGTTACTCCTTGTCCTATTACTACAGTCCCTAATGAAGAGTCCCTCCCCAGCATCCTTATAACACCCCCACCAGATACTGGAAGGCTGCTATGAGGTCTCCACGCAGCCTTCTCTTCTCCAGGCTCAACAGCCCCAATTTTCTCAGCCTATCTTCATACGAGAGGTGCTCCAGTCCCCTGATCATCCTCGTGGACATCCTCTGCACTTTTTCCAGCAGTTCCATGTCTTTCTTATATTGGGGACACCAGAACTGCACACAATACTCCAAGTGAGGTCTCAGGAGAGCAGAGTAAAGGGGCAGGATCACCTCCCTCGACCTGCTGGTCACGCTCCTTCTGATGAGCCCAGGGTACGGTTGGCTTTCTGGGCTGCAAGAGCACACTAAAGCCGGCTCATGTCCATTTTTTCATCAACCAACACCCCCAAGTCCTTCTCCACAGGGCTGCCCTGAATCTCTTCTCTTCCCAACCTGTAGCTGTGCCTGGCATTGCTCCAACCCAGGTGTAGGACTTTGCACTTAACATGGTTAAACTTCATAAAGCTAGCATCAGTCCACCTCACAAGCATGTCAAGGTCCCTCTGGATGGCATTTCTTCCCTCTAGCGTATCAACCGAACCACACAGCTTGGTGTCATCGACAGACTTGCTGAGGGCACACTCAATCCCACTGTCCATGTCACCCACAAAGATGTTGAACAAGACCGGTCCCAACACCAATCCCTGGGGGACACCACTCGTTACTGGTCTCCAGCTGGACATTGAGCCATTGAGCACTACTCTTTGTGTGCGGCCATCCAGCCAGTTCTTTATCCACCGAGTAGTCCACCTATCAAATTGATGTCTCTCCAACTTCGAGACAAGGATGTCATGCAAGACAGTGTCGAATGCTTTGCACAAGTCCAGGTAGATGCCATCAACTGCTCTGCCCCTGTCCATCAGTTTCATACCCTCATCATAGAAGGCCACCAAGTAGTCCTGGTAATCTTTCAGATGATATTGAGATGGTAAGAGCTGTCCTTTTAGCAAAGGTGATATGGGTGGAAAATGCTGTTAGAGTTCAATGTTGCTTCCCAGAATACATGACAAGATAAACATTCAGCTAAAAGCAAAGCAAAAGAACAGCAAACAACAGAGGCAAGAAGTGCCTTCTTTGCTGACAGCTTTCTTGATGACAAATGCAGACACTGCACATGGTTT
Organism: Amazona ochrocephala; assembly: GCA_039720435.1. NCBI lineage: Eukaryota > Metazoa > Chordata > Aves > Psittaciformes > Psittacidae > Amazona > Amazona ochrocephala. The sequence continues at coordinate 17,342,358 of CM077879.1, forward strand.
TATCTACTACTAGGGGATTTGAGTGATCTGTACCAACACTAACCTGCTTAAGACATTGGTTTTAGTTGCTTTCTAAACTATGACTTCATGGCTATGTCACAAAAGAGGTCTTTTATTCGTAAATTTCAAAAGGCAAGGCAAAGAAAAAGGTGGTGGTATCAAACCAGACAGATGCAGTAGAAAAACTAAATACCACAGCCAAGGTACTTCCTCTGTTTAGGACACTCTGTACAACCACAATAACTGCTCTTTGGAGTAAAGTATCTTAGTAGTGAATACTCTTAGGGGCGAGTGCAGCCTTGATGGCTAAGCCCACTTAGTTCAGTCTGGCTGTTGTAGCAGACCTGGTGCTAGCTGGTATATTGTTTCATCTGCTTGCCTGCATCCAGTAGTGTGAACAAAAGCACATGTCAGGCAGAGAAACACCAGAAGATTCTGTTTACCAGAAATTCATGTCATACAGCTTGTAGATCTGTCAGTAGGACTTTGGGCTTGGAAAGAACTCATGCTGTGGTCATACAAGACAATAAATGTAACTTAAGGATTCTTAAGTAACCAGATCAAAAATGCTGTATCTACATAACTTATATAAGAGCTTTAACTCACTCTGGCAGTTCGTATTTGTTCAAAAACATTTGTATTGCCAGGTTTTATTCTGGATCATGTATTGCCTGTCTTTCTACAATCAGCATAAAATCAGTATAAAAGTAAGAAAGCTGGCACAAACCTCCCACCATGTTCTGACTAAATAGACAGAAATGCAACTGTGTGCTTATGCCCAGTCTGGATCTAATCTGCATCATGCCTGCTGATGCTCTAGAACATAGATCTGGTATAAATGATGATGCAATCACAGCCTCAGTCTCTTTTTGTTATTTTGACTTTTGCAAGCAATTTTATGTAAAAACTGGATTGGACTTTTATTACCTCTGACAATGTCAAGTCTAGGCCTTGGCTGAGTGATGACATAGATTGAAATTCTCTCTGTCTGATTTAGCATGAGATTTCTATCAAAATCTATGAGCAAGCTCTGAAACACTGTTCTTCCACTTCTCTCAGATTACATCATCTTTGTAAATCCCAATTTTGTGGTATGTTGCAAAAGACCACTCACATTTCCATGTCATGACCTACTTCATTACCGTTGCTTCTCTTAAAGATTACGTTTTCTCTTAGCAAAGTTTCTCTACTGGGCAACTCAGTTGGAGATACATTCATCTTGTTTCTGTTGTCTGCCCTAAGCATTGCAAAGCCATCCGTGGCATCCTTAAGCCCAAGATTCAGGATTCCATGAGAGTATCTGCTAAGTAACCTATCCAGAAAGGGTAAAATGCCCCTAATATTTCATCATTTTATGGGCCACAAAGAATACTAAAGCTATGTCTCCAAGAATGAAGGCAATTTACTAAAGCAGTGCATTGAGAATGGACTTACAAATCCTTCCAACAAAGTCCTTTTGGCCATGCGCTATGAGTTAATGTTGCATATCTCTCAGGTTGCATGGCAGGATAAAGAGACTGATGAGAACTCAGGTGTTCTAGGAAAGCAGTGCCAGTAGGGGATACTGGGGACAAACTTACTGGAAAAGAACCTGGGGGTCCTGGTGGACATCAAGTTGAGCATGAGCCAGCAATGTGTCCTTGAGGCAAAAAACTGTAATGGTATCCTTGACTGCATTAGGAGGAATGTTTCCAGCGGGTCAAAGGAGGTGATCTTTCCCTTCAATTCTGCATTGGTGAGGACACACCTGAATGCTATGTCCATTTCTGGGCAAGAAAGACATGGAGCTACTGAAGAGAGCCAAGTAAAGGAAAACAAAGATGATGTAGGCACTAGATCATCTCTCATATGAGGAAAAGCTGAGGGAGTTGGGACTGTTTAGTCTATGGAAGAGAAGGCTCAGGGTGATTTCTTCGATATCTACATGTATCTAAATGGATGATGTAAAGAAGAAGGAGCCAGTGGTGCCCTGTGATAGGAGCAGAGGCAATGGGCACAAACTGAAACAAGGGAGGCTCTTTCTGAATATCACAAAACACTTTTTTACAGTAAGGGTGTCTGAGCACTGGAATAGGTTGCTCAGGTAGGTTGTGGAGTCTACATTCTTGGAGATATTCAAAAGTCATCTTGACACAGCCCTGGGCAGCCTGCTCCAGTTGACCCTGTTTTAGCAGAGGGCTTGGACAGGATGATGTCCAGAGGTCCTTTCCAACTCAGACATTTTCTGATTCCTCAGATCTGCAAGCCATGCTGGCCCACCTTTAAAACTGTACACCCTTTGGTTTGCAGTGGCCTCTTGGAACAGCCTTTGGCACAAGGGATGTTGAAGCAGTTTGTACTGCTATAACCTTTCTTCCCAGCAGACTTCCTAGTGCCAGCCATTTGTGCCAGGATTTATGCCAAAGCAAACTGGCAGAGGCCCAAGCAGAACCTCACCCAATGTTTTAAGGAGTCTCAGAGCCAGTTGAGAGAGTTTGTTTTTCACATGCCACCACTTGTTACAGCAGCACACCATTTCTAACCCTAGCCAAGCCCAAAAGTTAACTTCTTGGAGGTAAGGTATATAATGCAAAGTTCCTCCCCATCTGAAAGGAGCTCATACTGGCAAAGTTGATGAAACTGAAATATATTAATTCTCTCCTTCAATCTGTCCTCTTCTTTGGATTGCTGTCCTTGTTATACATTCCAGCCCATCATTTCTAAACCTAACACTACAACTAGGACATTCACTCCATTGATATTCCTGTTCCCATTCTGGGAAATACAGATTGGTTGTTGCTCATTCTGAGGACTGAAAAAAGCAAAGCCCAAGTGACACTGAAAATCCTTGTGATTTTGCACCAACAATATTGAGATGTTACGTGCTTATTCATTTTTCTATTCCAGTTCCTGAAGAGCTGTTATTTTGAGAAAATTTGAACTTTTTATTAAAAATAAAAAGGAAAAGAGTTGTCATTTTGGCAGAGATAAGCTTGAAACACGTATGAGGATATTCTACAGGCTCAAAACCTAAACAGTTATTACAAAGATCTCACCATTGTTAGCTTACTCTAAAAGAATGGGTTTGGAGTAGGGGGAAGGATGGTACTTTTCTAGCCAGGAAAGATGGGAATACCACCTCTTCAGGCTTCTCACCACATGATCACTGTTCTCAGTTGAGCTCTAGGCAAGCTGTGGCTTCTTTCTCTGAGCAGAAGCACTGAGCTTGGAGACTGTCATACGAAAGTTTATCTCCTGCAAATCAAACTCTGCCTACAGAGATCACATTCTATTCTAGGAAGCAGAAGAGGATCCAGTGGAAAAAAGAAATCTTCAGTTCCCTTACCTCCATGCCACTTTGATGTGGTACTTTTAGATGATATTTTTTACATGTCAAAGAATTCTGACATAGCTCTGACATATCTGAAATATGAACTTTTGGTGAACCACCACTGAAAAAGGAGTTTGGGCTCAAGTCTTCTTGGTCAGATTTTACATGAATCAAAGAATCTGGAGTTTTCCTGAACTGAATCCCAAAATCAGAGGGTAAAACCTTCCTAACATCTCAGGTAGAAAAGGACATCAGGCTAGCAGTGGTGTTTACTATGGAATGAATTGCTTTCCTATTCTGTGGAGACAGACTTGATAAGAAGCCTTTTAGAGGCTGAAAGATGAACAGCTGCCTAGGGAAATATAGTGGCCAAAGTTTTGGAGTAGTTTGGCAGAAGAAGCCAGAACGGAACAACATGAACTGGAGTCTTTGTTTCTGCAAAGCTGCAGACAGAGCAAAGGGCCTGAAGAAACATTTAACAGTCCAAAGAAAAAAGGTGAAGACTTCCTGGTGCTGCCAATCTGAAAAACAGACATATATATAACTATATATTATATATACGTTTTATTAGAAATCTCTCTATATATATATGTTTTATTAGAAATCTAGAGTACCTATGTCACTGTATCCAGGTCTTCACAGTGTTGGGTAATCACATAATAGATACTTAGTTCAGAAGACTCTGTGAACACATGCAACTTTTAACTAACTGAGGTCAGTATGCCCAGATCTTCCTGCCTGAAACTTAACAAAAATAACAAAGGCCACATGCAGCAATGTTGTAAAGGAAAAGAATAGAAATTCAATCTCATATGCCCTTACGATAGCAGGGAATTTCCTTAGTGAAAGTGTATAGTATCTTATTATCCTAGGATACTCTTCTCTCCGTAGAAAAAGAAAGCAAAGTACCCTGCACAGTCCAAGCTAGTTTGACATGGGGGTAAATTAATTGTTAACTCCAAAACCAAGATTGTTTAGTAGTCTACAACAGAAGCTCTTACTAATTGACCCAAGTGAATCAAGTATTTGCCAACCACATGCTGGGCTGCATCAAAAGAAGTCTGACCAGCAAGGCAAAGGAGGTGATCCTGCCCCTCTCCTCTGCTCTTGTCAGATCCCACTTGGAATACTGTGTACCTTTCTGGTGTCCTCAGCATTAGAAGCACATGGAGCTGGTGGAGCAAGTCCAGAGGAAGGCCACAAGGATGATAAAGGGCCTGAAGCACCTCCAATATGAAGACAGGCTGAGAAAGTTGGGACTGTTCAGAGTGGAGAAGAAAAAGCTGCTTGGAGACCTCATAGCAGCCTTCCAGTATCTGAAGGGGGCCTACAAGAATGCTGGAGAGGGACTCATCATTAGGGACTGTAGTGATAGGACAATGGGTAATGGGTTTAAACTTAAACAGGGGAAGTTCAGGTTAGATAGAAGGAAGAAGTTCTTTACTGTGAGGGTGGTGAGGAACTGGAACAGGTCGCCCAGAGAAGTTGCGAAGGCTCCATCCCTGGTGGTGTTTAAGGCCAGGTTGGACAGAACATTGGGCAACATGGTCTAGTGTGAGGTGTCCATGCCCATGGCAGGGGGGTTGGAAGTAGATGATCTTTTAAAGACCTTTCCAACCCTAATGATTCTATAATTCTATGATTTTAAGTACTGAAGACACAAGGATGCTCTTATGAATCCAAAGTACACTGAGCAGTCTGACAAGCTGATCAGATTGACATCGCCAGAACTTTCCAATTAATAGGAATAAATATTAATTCCTACCAAACTAGGCAGAACTGAAGAGAAACAGATTTCTACCTACTGCCCAAATAGCCCAGGAACTCAACTCAAGAAGATGTGTGGATGCCAGAAATATGGATACATTTAAATAGTGATCAAATTAACAAAAATGTATCAAGTATATTAAACTTACACAATTGTATAGAACTGAAGGTTCAAGAAGGTCCTAAGTTGAAGTAAAATAAGAATGGAGAAGGTATGGAGAAGAAATATTATAGTATGCTGTTCTGGGTTTCTGTTCTTTTCTTACTTGCCTATTACTGACTATTATGAAGGGTGTCAGATGAGCAAATGGATCTACAGCATCAGTTAATTTTTTCTTATATTATTCTATTGCGACATTAAACTGGGAGACAGGGAGGTGAGAGGCCCTACAGGTCATTAATAGCGTCTTGTGATGTAGGCACTAACTTTAAGCTGAAAAAGACCTCACTCTCTGGAAAGAGAAGGCATTTAAATAGTAAGCAGTGAACATTTTTGGCCTTTACAAAACTCAAAGAGGCAAAATGTCCATCCTCTGCTTCCACTGATAAAATTTTATCTTCTATTCTGCTCTGCCTGTTGAACCTACTAAGCCCACAGCATCCAAACTGTGTACTTTTGAGATTGTAAACATTAAACAAAACACAAATTGTTTTGGAAAACACAGTGCAGAGCAAATATTAGTGCAAGGGATATTTTTTTTTTGTTATTATTACAACATCCAACAACAGAAAGCCATTCAAAAAATTATTCCAATAAGCCTTTCAATGACTCTTCCATAGCCTGCTGTTAATGCTTTTCATATTCCGTTCTCTGTGGCAGTAACAAAAGCAAGGGATTTAGCTCAAAAACTTCATAATCACAACTACAGCCTCTTCCATTCCAGAAAACAAGAGAGGCAGCATAGAGAGAAACTGTGGTGAGAGGACAAGGGGTAATGGGTTTAAACTTCAACAGGGGAAGTTTAGATTGGATATGAGGAAGAAATTCTTTACTGTGAGGGTGGTGAGGCCCTGGAATGGGTTGCCCAGGGAGGTTGTGGATGCTTCATCCCTGGCGGCGTTCAAGGTGGGGTTGGACATAGCCTTGGATGGCATGGTTTAGTGGGAGGTGTCCCTGCCCATGGCAGGGGGGTTGGAACTCGATGATCTTGAGGTCCTTTCCAACCCTTACTATTCTATGATTCTATGAATTATCACATCTCTGTGAGCTAGCCCATATAGAGGAGATCTGTCCCTAACATCTACAAGTCCTCTTTGCTGTGGATTACACAGTGGTGCAGCAGTGATAGCAGATTGCAGCTACTCAATTTCTCTTTCTGGTTTCAGGAACAAATTGTGGAATGGTGCTTAGAGATGTCAGAAGGAAATAAAAAAGTCTTTGCATTTGTATCACAAAAGACAGAACTCCAGGCTCCTAGTCAGAAAAAGTATTACCATTCCCCATTTGGTTAAAACAGCATGTGTAAGCCCCTGCAGCTATGACCAAGAATGGCCAAGGTCTCCCCACCTTCCCAGCAGCAGAATCAGAAACCTCAGTTCAGGTTTAGGTGCTGTCAGGTGACAGGACCATAAAATGGCAAAGCAGACAACCATAGATCTGCTCCTTGAAGAGTTGGACCCTGTCCTCCACTTGAGCAACCTTTCTCAGGTTCTCATCTGAAACTGCAAAGCAGTGCTTCATGTATTCAGGTATAAAGCCTAGAAGCATCCAGGGATGGTAAGATTCAGACATTTTAACACAACTTCATGACCTAAGACTAGGCACCCTAGTACCTAATTTAACATTTGCTCCACTTTGTAAGGCACCAGAAGGTAAAGATGCAGGGTAAAGATGATTTCTCTCACGTCACATTAAGGCTGCTAGCTTTCACATCATACAAGACTGCCCACAAAAGAGAAACAATGAAGTCTGTGAGATACTCTTGAAGATACGACCTAGTGGATACATTAGTTTTGTAGCATAAAAGTATCCCAGGGCACATAAGAGGAAACAGAGGCGCAGTCATTCACATCCACAGGAACTGTATTACAACTCCCCCCATACAAACAGCAACTACTTAGCTTACAGGAATAGATGAAAATTGTCTTGGTGCCTAGCTGAATAGTAGGAGTGCAGTGTGAAGTGAAACATTTGAGCAAAGGAAATCATAACACAGCCATTTGGACAAAAAACTTTAAAATGAGCCTTACATTTCTTGGGTAGCACTGCCTTTTCCCTCTCAAAAAACCATGTTTAATTATTTCCCCAATAGCTGGTGGGTTTTTTTTGATGGGTTTTTTTCTTTTTTTCTTTTTTTTTTTTAATAGGAAAATATTTGAAATAATTAATTTTAAAATGCTGCAGAGAGCATCTCAATTAATATTAGCCACTTCCTCCTCTTTCATGCTCAGAAACTGATGACAATCAGAGAGCCCAGATGCCAGTCTGTAGATTATAGTCTCAGCCAGGGTATTTGGCTCCTTGGCGAGTTCCACAGGCAGTTATTCTGGCAGCTCTCAAGTTGTCCCTGCCTAGCAAAAAATTGAGGCTGTTGACTGACTGCTCAGACTACCCTGTTCTGGACATCTGTGCTTTTTCCCTTCTCCTTACTTGCAGCAGAACAGCTGCTATGTGCATGTACTGCATTTGTGCAAGTGTTAATAAATGAATGGATGCACAGGAATCAAGAAAAGTGTGTTTATATAGGGCCCTAACACATGGTTATCCCCCATGCTAGTATGATTACCCATAAATTAGACAGAAAGTGTCCAAACAAGTAGACACAGAAATGACACGATATGAAAGGCTGTATCTGGGAAAAGGTCTCCACACACATGTAGGTCTGTGGCAGGCGATGCATATTGCCTGTTGCTTTCCTCTGGAATCTGAGGAACACTTGTTTTAACATGTGCCTAAGAAAGTTGCCAGAGACTCTGTAAACCCCAACTCTGACCTTAGACACCTCTTTGACTTCCTGCACAGAATTTCCTCTGCATCAAATGGGCCAGAAACACTCCATATGTGGGTGATCTCTCAACAATATTGGCCTTAAATTATTTATTATTTCTTGAGTGCCATCAAGGTATCTGAGTCTGTGTGATACAGAGGGGAAGACATGGTCCCTGTCTCATGAGGCTTAATCTAAATAAGACAGAACGTTTGCAGACATTCAAAGTCATACCACACAGTATGAATAGATGAAGGGCCAGGCTTAAAATTTCATCACTCAACTCTGCTATTATCTAACTCTATTGCAGAACATGTGTGCTTTCAGTAAGGCCAGGTGTGCATGTAAAGGTCTTCTTGGATTACCTACATCAAGAAGGAAAGTGATAAAAATCAGACCTATCTGATATCACCTTTCTGTCCAAAACCTTAGCATAGGAGAAACAAAGTCACAAGAGAAGTCGCACTGTGATTAAGCTTTTTTCATTTGATGAACAGGTATAGGCCATAGTAGCTGAAGCACTGCTTTCTTAGTATGACCTGTCCCTATTAGAAGTTTTTGCTGTGACAGCAACATTGTAAAATGTTCCTAACATACAAAGGTCTAAAACTGCTCTGAACATCGGGTACAATACTACAGGTAGTAGCTAAATATTTTGAAGAAAGCTTAGACTGACTACACACGGAAATTACTGTAAGGTTACATATAGTTGGATAGCTACCACTCAACCACTGCTTCTATGCCTGGTCATGCTCAGTAATGCACAGGCTTAAATGGGTAAAAAAGTGGAGGAAAATTACTTCTATTTACAGCCAAGAAGAGAATGCAGTTAGGTAGTTGTGGGGATGCAGCTGGCACACGAGGTTTCCAACCTAACCTACCTCATGTCAATTTGTGTATACACCCATATGTTTTGAGAGGTAACTTCACCTCAACAAATAGGCAAGATGATGATGCGGAAAGAAGTGAACAGAATTCCAAGCACAGCTGGAATCACTCACAGTTATGACTGCAAGTAGGCTGGAATTGAACGCAACAAATATGGGAAAGTCATTAAAAGGATTCAAATGCAAAAATAACATGGCCTGAAGACTGACAGGGAATGTGGCTTGAATTGGTAGGACAGAATGAACTGAGAAATCTGACTATTGAGGTAGGTGAAGTAGTCAAGCCAAAAGCTCTTTCTGTTAGGTGTCTTGTCCTAGACTAGCTTACTGACAGGATGTCCCCTCTGTAACAGGGAAAATGCTCACAATACCTAGTTTGGATGTAAACCTGAGGATAGCCTACCAGGGCATTTTGGTTTTTATGCTTCATGGTATTTCAAATCCTGGTCTAAATTCCCATAAATGAAGAACAAACATGACTACTGACTGCCCACACATGCCCATCTGTTCAGATGGCACAGCTCCCACTTACAATTTAGTTGGGCAGTTTCACTGAAGTCTAGGTGCCAAACTAGCATACGTTTCACAAAGATAGTCTGTATGACACTACAAGCACCATTTCCTATGCAAGGTTCCCTTGTCTGGGACAGGTTAGAAGATCAGCCATCTAATGCTTCCCTGTTAGCCTGGTTTCGTAAGAAACAAGATTACGCAATTGCAGCGTGACTTCTCATCTGTCAGCCTGCCCCCTTCTTTCCTACTGAAGTTAGGCAAATCTCAACCAGATTTGACAGAAGGGCAATGGTTTCAAAGTCATTATTTTCCTATTCATTTCATTAAAATGAATGGTTGCTTAGAGAATACCTTAGTGACTTCAGTGAGGGAAGTTCAACTGTGTGAACTAAAACCTTACTAGACAACAGAAAATCTACACAGGTGAATGCTGTCTTACCCATGGGAAAAGCTACTGTCAGAACTCCACTGATACTAGACAGAAGGGGATCCAACCATTAGACACATAACCCGTAACAGAGGACAGCTGCTCACAACCCAAGTTGATTTTGTTCACACTTGTCATCAAAATATGTGACCAAATGAAATACCTGAAGGCAAATGCTGAAGAATCCCAAAGAATTTACAGACATTTCTGGCCACAGCTCAAACCCTCCATTTGTGTAGTGGAATAAATTGATGGCACACTCTCAGCTTTCATAGGGCAAGCACTGTGCCATCCACCTACGTGTAGCAAAAGTACATCAGAATATCTGTTGGGATTTTCAGATTTTGCATGTTCCTCAGTGATTTCCTAATGAATGTTACAGAACTTGGAAAACGCATGTAAGCTCTCTCACACTTTCTTGAATGTTCAGTGTTGTCCATCAAACACTTGGCTGTGTGAGAAAACCAATTTAATTAGCAAATCATCTATGGATTTGTACTGTACAGTACAGTACAAAAGAAGAGCCTATGTGGCAGCTTCCTCTAGCTGATACAATCCAGCCCAAGTACCTCAAACAATTTTGCTACTTGAAATGTTACACCACTAAAAACTCTTAGTCAAAAATACTCTGGACTCTGAAGGCCAATGGCAGCAAACAGAACTGGCTTTTTGCCTCAAAAAAATGGGAGTGCAGAAAGGATTGAGGAAATACAGGTTACTTTTCCAAACAGAGTAATAGCAAACAGTGACCAATGCATACTGCTCATAAGAGAGCAATTCTTCATCTTTTCTTGCTTCAGGACAAAACAAAATCCACAAAACTGAGAACATACACAGCTGAGCTCTAGAAAAGCAGTGAGAAATGGGGAGAACTACCACACTTGTGCTTATAGTGTTGATGCAACCACACAAAAATCAGTCCCAGCTGTCCTGGCAAAGAACAAGGAGGCTAAGGACATGAAGAAAACTGGATTAACAGTATTGAGGGAGATGGCCAGCACCCGCAGCATGTAATTAATGTCATCCTGGCAGGAAGAAGGAATATCCTCCTGTTTCCTTTCAAATGCACAGTGGCCCTAGATGATCCACCTCTACCAAGCAGTCTGTGCAAAGAGCTGAATTTAATCTGGATGTGTGAACCATATTGGTACCAACAGTATCAGTATTCCCACCATGAGACCTAACTTGAAGTGGAATTCTCCCAAATTAGGGTAGGACACTACTATCAGAAAAGGCAGACCGTATTCATAGTTCAGAATTCATTAACAGAAATAACTTTTGCTGAAACTCTTATCTGCAATTGCTGTACAATATTATTTTGATGTACAATAGCATTTCAATTTCATTGTTTTGTTTGTTTTTTTTTTTTTTATCTAATAAGTATTTTCTTTGGCAAACCTAACTTTAAGATTAGTATTACTGTCACTGATAGTCTATCTTGGAAAGTGCATTCCCATTAGAAATGGTGAATTTGGAAGTATATTTATTGCCCCTCTTGACCTTGTTGGTTCAAATTCAGCACAGTTTCTGTTTACAGGTGGTTGATCTCCTACAGAATAATTTCACTAGAGTTCTGCATGCAGAACAGTGTCACTGACAGTGAGAAATAGACAAATATAAAATGGACCAAGAAATTATCATTTTCATTTTTCTAACTGTAGTTTAGGACTAAACAGAAAAAAACATTCCATGTGTTTTCTGAGAATCTTTTACTCTGTTAGATAAAATTGGTGAAGACTTTTGAAGGATATGATTTTACTGGCAGTTGCTCTTAAACTAAATCAATAACTAACAATTTTTAATAGCAAAGCTCTTTCCATCTGAGTGGTTGCAGTGCATGTGCATAAGCTGCAGTGATGTTTATTGTATATCAAGATAGAAAAGCTAGGCTTTAAATTGTGTAACTTTCCATAACACAGTTTTCCTGAGGGCTATTCAACTCAACAAGCAGCCAAGGAAAAGGGAGGGTGAATGCAGCAGATCTGTTCTTTTCCAGCTTGAGATGCAGATGAGGCCCCACCCAGCAAACCAAACCCTTGGCATTCATCCACATGATCCTCCAGGCTAAGGAAAGAGAAGCCATGGAACAATACAGTAAAACAAACCTTCATCAGCCTTCTCATTCTGGTGCTTTCTGTCTCACAGAAATAAACTGCCCTAAACGGTAAGCAAGGCTGTCAGGTTCATGATGTCCATAACGGTAAAGCAGCCATGTAAATCTTACTTCAAGGATGCCAGTTTTGCCAGTTTCAGTATGATAGAAGCTACAGATTTTTCTTCCCTGTTCCTCACTGTGACCATTGTGCTGGACACAAACAGGGTAGACTCTTCACCATGGGGAGAAAAATGTTCTCATTCCAAACATAATTATCAGTGAAGCAACAGGAAGACTCACTCATCTGAAATTTAAGAAGTAATCAGAATCCCTTCAAGATTTTTACTGCAAGATCAACTTGCAAATAATTCGGTAGAACATCACCATCTGGTGGATTCACCCACTGACAATTTGGGTTTAATTTTTTGCTTTATTTCCCAGATAGATCTTCAGCTCATTCAAGAATATTACATCTTAAGGTCACAGAAAAAATACAGACAATCCATTCAATAGCGATCTACAGCTTCTCCTTGGGACAGGATACAAAGCTGCAAAAAAAAGTGGGGGGAATTCCTATTTTCATGTACCATCAAGGTGGCAAGCCTGTTAAATAAATGCAGCCCAACTTCACTTGGCTGGACTCTAACCAGCTCTTCCAAGCTGCAATTAAAATATCCTTTGTGGAAAATAATAGGCACCTCCTTCAAAGTCAGAAAGCAAGTAGTGCTCTGGTACTGATTGGTTAAACACCAAAGCCAACACTTCTTTTTCGTTTAATTCTCAGAATTAAGCAACTATTTCACTATTGATGGAAATCATCCACTTTGCAAAAGTGCAAGACACCACACTCTTCAAAAGCTCTGACTGAATAGTGGAGGAAAAGGGGAGGAGGTGAAACAGAAAACATCCACACTAGCCTCTGAAGGTAGTCTGATGTCAGCCAAAATAAGGTTGCCTGAAACACCAGTTACCCTCAGACCTTGCATCTCATGTCCTTGAAACAAGATGTTGAATATGGTAATTTCTGCCTGCTTTATTTCTCTTTTAACCAAAAACTGTATCAAAGAATGTATATGGCAGGCTTGATAATTTTTTCATAGCATTATTAAAAAACAGCTTTTGTCAGTCTGGTTTTTGTTTGTAGGAACCCTCACCCTACATTTCATATGTCTAGTAGCAGTGGGCCACATGTGATCACCTTCTGTGTTTATGCCATTGTCTGGATGTCCACTTGCTTCTTTCAACTAAAATCTGAGGAAAGGTAGTGGTCTTTAGATCTGTTACATTGCTGCAAGTGCCAGGTAACTAGGCTGATAAACAGATAATGGGATAGAACCTACACCAGCAGACAGACCGCTGCAGCACAGAGGCAAAAGTGCCCCAGTCACTGAAGAAGACAAGATCTTGTAAGAGAATTAGTGCTTCAGTGCCTCCGGACTACATACTAAAACCCACAGACTACCATTACAGCCTACCCTGCCTCCTTTATTACTATTCTTTGTAACTTACTTTCTGATTCCACAAATCCCTTAGCCTGCCACACTTAAACACTATATATACTGATAGCAGTAGATGCTCATCATGAAAAAGCACAAAAATCAAACTGATTTCAACAGAAATGTGTGTTGTGAGATTTATATCATAATGCTACACCAATATTAAAGCATAGATAAAAGTTGCAAAAGGGAAATAAAATCTTTTTGGTGAGATTTTACACGCACAATGCAGCTGCTTCCTATTGTGCTTGTCAGGAGTTTGTACCATGAAGTTCCCTTCAAAGCTCAAAGTGAGCGGTGACACTGTGAAGTAAGGCTCTACTGCCACTCAAATTTGTCCTATCCAATGTAACTTGAAACAATGACAAATTATATGTTTAAAGATAATAATCCTCAGGCCCTACCAAAAAGAAAAATAATTTATCCCCTATTTTAAAGAAACATCAAACAGTACTAAGGAATGGATACTAACTATTACTAGCACAGAAATACAACACTCAACAGCAGAGCACTGTTTCTTATTTGTGGGTGTGGGAGTGGTCCCATGGCAGGACATGACCAGAGGGAGAAACCTGTGTTTTAAAAGCTTGTGAAATCTCAAGGAGAATCAAAACACCTGAGCAGTGCTTGAATTATCTCAAGCTTTTGTATTAGATATGAAACAAAAGATCTTTTAAAGACAGCCAAAATATACAATCAGAAGATGACAGGAAAACAGGATCAACAGCAGATCAGAGATAAACACCCTTAAGACCCTGTCAATAAAGAGGAGTACAATTTGAATTCACTGTTTTGGCAAAAGCCACTTTGGGGGGGAAAAAAGGTGTTTAAAAGCAGTTAAGTAATTTTACAGAAATAGTCTGGGATTTTGTGCAAAAGGAGAGAGACTCCAGGCTTGCCTCATCTCCTAGAAGCATCCCATATTCTTAGATGTGACGTTGCCATGACAACCACAACTTGGTGACCTCGTTATTTCAACCTAATCCTGCTTTGAAATTATAGTTGCTCCACCCTTTTGCCTGGCTAGCCTGATAACATAATCATTGTAAATGAGGATGGAAAAACACAGCAGGATACCATTCCCCTAGTGACATGGGACTAGTCTCACCTTATCAGGGAAACAGACCAACAATTAAACTGAGCAAATCTAAAAGCCCAGAAGTAGATTTTTTTCTTGTTTGCTATTTTGTTTTGTGAAAAATCTAATAGCTTGTTAGTGCAGGGATTCAGTTTGGAATGGGGGGTTTTGGGGAAATTCCTTCTAATTTAATTTAATGTCTTTATCAGGAAATTAAATAGTAATAAGGAGTAGTTCTCCTTAATTATGTATTTGTTTTGACTAACAGCTGGAGCAAGATTTAGGGTATGCACAGAGAGTCAGGACAGAACTTGTTTAGCAAATCAGATTGGGGCTTTTAGCTTCAGACTTGCCTTGTTTTATTTAAACTGGTTAAAGCAGTAAGTATTACAGAATCCCAGCTGTAGACATAGTGGAAATACTTACTGTATTTGCTCACACGTTACAGGAACATTACTGTAATTCTGCTCTTATTAGACACATGGACAACAGTACTGCTGCTGCTGTCACAAATTTAAAGGAAATATTTTCTTGGCTCCTTGGGGAGGGAATTCAGCGTTTTCTATGTACATAGGACATGTGAAAGCTTGAGGAGGAAAAAGTGGAGCAAATACCTATAAAAGAACACAAATTTGGAGCTATTGACGTATTATCTAACTGAAGCTGCACAGACTAGTTCACAAAACCATTTTGTAGCAGTTCTTCTGTACTTCTGTCTCCCTTCCTCTTCTGGCAGAGCAGCCCGATTTCTTCCCTTCTCAGTTCTTGCATGGTTTAGTACATGGGTGCAGATTTTACCTTAGAGGTTGAGATGTTGCCTGAGACTTCTTGTGGGAACAACGTGCACACTGATGCAGCTAGATTTGTAAATAACTGTTATCATTAGGAGAAGACAACAAAAAAGGAAGAATGAGGAGCTACTTTGACGGAGAAGTACGGAGAATTATCAGCTTGCTCAGTATGGACACAGGGCTTCTATTACTATGGTTATTTTCATATAGACTAACACAAAGATTTCCTCAAATCTGAGCTTATGTGCCTCTACCAGCAGAGGGGCTGAGTCAGCCTCTGGGGATAAGAACCCATGATTCCAGAAGGAAACTCTACATTTTAACTTTTGGAAAGGCGAGGTGCTAAACAGCTCTTTCCAGCTCCTGTGTCGTAGGTGATGCCCTCCAAAATAAATCAGCAAGGGCTCCATGTACAAGCAAAGGTACCTATTAGGCACCCACAGATGCACTCAGTGGTAAGCCAGGAAAACCTTTAGCCAGAAACAGTCTTATTAACAGTATAATCACAAGTCTGTTAGTAGTCATCAGCTCTGAGATAGCTGATTAAGTAGCGGAGCAAATAAAGCGATCCTCTTCTGGTTAGACTTTACACAGAAAAAATCTTTTGAATACCACTTCAGCAATGCTTGGGGATAATTTTCCTGAGTAGCCAAAAACAAACCCCAAAACCGAAAGCACTATAGCCATACATTGCAGGTACAACACCATGAGCTGAAACCTGAGCTCTTTCCTCTATGCCATGGAAATATCTTTGTATTCAAAAGCATCTGCAATAGGTAGGGCTAAACCCCCACTTGCCTCTGTTTAAAAACTTGCCACTCCCAGCTGGAAAAAAGGAATCCACTGATGGCTTTAATGGCCACCTTCACCTGAGATCAGCACAAGGTGGGTCAGGCACATAGAATTTAGCTTTTCTCAACAAAAAAAAAAGAAAGGAAGACAGAAAAAATGCAGTTAGTTCCTCCATGAAAGGATCACTTGACATCCCCCTGGCCTTCACCTTCAAGTGGGGCATTTTGCTGTCAGTGGCTGATCATTAACCGATTAGAAGAAATGTGCATGTGATCAATAGACATTTATTTCTTGAGGTGTTCAGCAGGGGTTAGAAATCAGTCTCCATTAAAATATTTTTCTTAAGCTCTGTTGAATCCCAAGAGCAGAGAATAGACATGAGTAGGAGATGTTTATACAGCACTGCAGCAAAGGAAGCAGGTTTTCCTTCACAAAAAGGCCAAAGTTCATTTTCTTAGAATAGCAGCACACATTCCAAAATGGTGCCTCACATTTACCGAGAGCTATCAGTGAACAAGTGAACAAGATTTATGTCCAGATTCGAATGTAGTTCTCCTGCATACAGTAGTAAAAGGCCAAACCATTCGATACTTGATCAGGTTTTGAGTTTGATTTTTCCAGCCTTTCTTGAGATCACCATATATTGTCTGCAGGCTGATTAATCCTTCTAACTACTGATTCTAACACACAAATGGGAATCCAGAAACCCAAATGAAATTCCAAGCAGGAAGTATACTTCGTCATTTGGTTTTGCATGTATAATCTGACTTAATCTGTTACAACCTACATTCCTACATTCATTTAAAAAAAAAAAAAAAAAAAAAGAAAAATATTGTCCTTTTTACACTTTGGTCCTGGATTTGAACTGCACCTGAAATCATTCTCTGTTCGAAACAGCTAACATGCTGAGGGAAAAAATGACTAACTCTTGCGTAGCTAGAAGTGGATTGCATAGCAGACTTTTTGCTGGATGTGGGAAACACAACGCCTCCTTACCGACCGTGCTATGGAGTCCGTAGGTATAAGGTTTTATAGACAACACAAAAGTCCTAATATACAAATGATTTTCTGCTTTGTACAAATTTAAAACAAAAATAGAAACAAAGCTTTGCTTTTCTCCTAGATCAGTAGTGACACCCAGTGCCCAAGCGCTGAAGGAGCAGCGCTTGAAGAATTTTCACAGAACTGCTGGATTGCGTTACAAGCACTAATTTTGGCTGTGAACAAAAACCACCACCACAAAAACTCCAGGGTGTGGTAGAAAGAAATAAAACAAATAAATACTGACATTAGCTTTGGGGTGATTTAAATTTGTATAGAAATGCTACATTTGCAGTAAGGAACAACCAGCTGCAATTCAAAAGAGAAAAGAAGGGATGCATTTCACAAACAGGGAAGAAACCGTTTGCACAAGTAGAATGCAATTACCTAGTGAAACCTGGAAAGGCTCTGGGGCAGAGCATTCCTACGCATGAATGATGTTCGTAGGACAGGGAACAATCTCTAGTTGTAAAAGCCCAGGTTTTCCATTTCATCCAGAGAGGTTAACTACCAGAACAGAGTGCAACTGCTCCAGTGTTACACTTATTCTGGTCCAAATTCTTGCTGATATAGATAAGACTCACTGATATAGCTATAGTAGCATAAGTTATTCCACTTAACCTACACCAGATTGCATCACTCACTACCTTGACACACTACTCTAGAATAAAAATCATTTGGTTACTGATAATTACCTGGATTGTGGGTGCAGGGGAATGCTGAAAGACTATAGTCTTCTCATAGGCCTTGTCCAGTATTAGTCATACCTTCTACATTATATGACTAGGGAAGAGCTATGCAGGTGCATATGTTCCACAAATAGGCAGCTAGCTCCAATCTGTAAGTCATCGTTACTTTGTAACATACTTCCACATAATAATCTGTTCCCAAATGGCAGTAACACAGAAGTCTGGCCAGCTGCTGTAATGTCAATCAATGTTATGGGAACAGTCTTTGTTTCAGGGGGAAAGTATGCAATCTTCTTCCTGAGAATCACTTCTCCTTTCTAGCTTTTCACTGGGTTTCAAGGTCTGTAAAATGCTCTGCACTTGAGATATAGAAAGCTAAAAAGATACTCAGGAGTAAAGTTAGGAAAGTTCCCAGAGGAAGAGATTAGTCAAAACAGAAGAAAGTTTAAGGAAGAAAAATCTGGACAAACTCCATAGCAGAAGATATTAGCAGAAGATGCACACTCTAGATCAAAAGGCAAATGTACAGTTCAAAAGCAGAGACACCAATTCTTCCTGCAATATATGTCAGACTATACTTATGGTGGAAGAAAATTATTTTTAATACCATAGGAACAAGTGGACAGTGAAGTCTGCATCAGTCTCCCTTATCTTCACTTCGTATTTATTTCTTGTCAGACAAAGTGACTTCCAAGTCTCACTACAGTAAAAAATCAGGATTGCTCAAACTGGAGAACCCATGCTGTTTTCATTTTTCATTTTGTGCAATGGCGCTTGCACAAAATAGTTGAACAGCAGATGGCTAAAGTAGCTGAAAAAGAACTTGAGTGAAAGGAGAGTCATTCATGACCAACAGCAGAGAGATCATTAACCACAGAGCCAGAAAAGCTGCACATGTTACTAGAAGTTTCCAAGACAAGATGCACTAGGAAAAGTGTTCAGAAATATAAAAGAAAATGACTTTCTCTTTGAACTTCTGAGATAAGAAATACTGGGGATTGATGACAGAGAAGTTTGAAGAGTTTTATCTTACCAAAAGATGACAGCTACAGCTTTGGTTGGTAAAAAAATGCCCAACACAGTGACTGGCAGTGGCAGAAATGTGTGGCTTGTTACACCCAAAAATAAACCCAGCTGTGTTATGTTTGCTTGCTACAAGCAATTTGCCCCATAACTATCCCCCTTAGATTCCACTTGTACTTCTATTTGTACAACAAATTAGTATGAGGTCCCTTCAAAGAAAGAGGAAAAAATTCTAGCAGATGCCAGTTGATTACCCCAATTAAACAGCCCTGGAAATGTCCTCAAAACAAGGCACTCTGTACCACGATCAGGGAAAGGAAAAGGTCCATGTTTCACCTGTTAAGTATTTCGTCACTGCCAGCAAGATAACTAATGAGACTAGCAAGTTGCGTTGGCCTGGTTTGTATAGAATGCAGATAAGTTTGAAGAATGAAAGTTTTTGTTGACTCGATTTACCAGCAAGACAGTGGTTACTTTCAAATGGAGAAACAGCCTAGATTCCTGAACTGTGCAAATGGTCTTTGATAAGTGGTTTTCACCCCGGCTCTGTGTAGTGTTCCTAAGGGATCCATGGGATGTTAAATATTGCCATTATTTGACCTTCGTAGAATTTTTAAGAGTCAGAATCACTGCTGGAAAATCTTTAGGGGTCCACAAAAAAGGAAAAACAATGAAAAGCACTACCTTAAATTGGCAGGTCTTCAGTTTCGCTCCCATCCCCGGTGTGGGCTGGCTATGACCTTGCAGAAAGTTTCATAGGACATGTTTAACCTTAAAATGATCAGCTGCATATTTTAACATCTCTTATTTATACCTTAAATCGAAGTGAACATAATTTTTACTTCTGTTAAGATTTGCAGCCTTCTTCATGT
Organism: Amazona ochrocephala; assembly: GCA_039720435.1. Classification (NCBI taxonomy): domain Eukaryota; kingdom Metazoa; phylum Chordata; class Aves; order Psittaciformes; family Psittacidae; genus Amazona; species Amazona ochrocephala. The sequence goes on from CM077879.1 coordinate 17,362,066, forward strand.
GGTGTCTCTGTAAATAGTGAAAGGTCAGTGTCATCTATTCACAGCATAACTTACATATTTGCTAATTACTGTAGATTACATCTGAAGTGAGGTGATCACACACTTGTTAGCTCTAATTACAACAGAAAAATCATTAATCATAACCTTATAATAAAACATAGGTACTGTAGGTATTAAATAGATGTTGAGCTCATTGTTGTACAACCCCTACGGTATCAGTGCAAATACACCAAATATCCAGAGATTTCAAAAAAAACCTGGAATGCTTCTGCTGCGTTGTAAACTTGTGATCTGAAATGCTGAATTGTCAAAGAAACCAGGTGCACATGCACTAGGGTGGGGAGAGAGAGATTCTTGTGATATTTCATTAAATGGAATGTACTTAATTTTGGAAGAAAGCCTCCACCCCCACGTAAAAATTCAACTTTTTCCCAAAATGAGGTGGAAAATTAAAATTCAAGCATGTAATCTTGTAAATAGATCTATTATTTCTTTGCATTAACGCTTAGATACTTTCCTAGGTGGTTTTGCCTAATGATATTACCACTAAGTTCAACACAATTGAGCGTAATGTATTCAAAATACACTCAGCTGATATTGAAATTGAAAAGGAATGTAGGCCTGCAAAAATTGACAAAATTGACAAGTTCTCTATTGCCTCTTATTTTATTGCTCTTTTGGTTCAACAGGTGGCTTTGCAAGCATAAAGTCTTTATTGCTTGCTGGTTGAGAAGATCCTGCTCAGGAATACATTTCATTAGTCATGATTCAGGCTCTTTTATCAGTTTTCCACTTTGGTGCAAGTTCCAATTTGTTCATGGTACCTAGATGCAAAGGTAAAAATGGAAATATTTCATGGAGTTCTGCAGAACAACACTGATCAGCTAAGGTCTGAATTCTATTTTTATATCATGAAGTTTTTCTTGAAAGCATTTTCTTGGACATACAGGACAGCCGAGACATCAGTAAAAACACTCATGCTTTGTTTTCAGTGCTGCAATCTTTGCTAGATGTAAGGATTGTTACCCAGATGTTTCTTCCTGATAGGCCACCAGAAGATCTAGCTCACAACATGACCCCCAACCTGCTGCATTGGCAGCTGCAGTGATGTGGCAGAGGGTAGACATGCAGAATTGCAAACAAAAAGCCAAGAAAAAGGACAATACATTCCCTGAATTCAGAATTTCAAAACCATATTTCGAGGCAGCAAAATTCTATTAAGCAAGTCTGCCCTAACTTTAATTCCCATGACCACCTCAGCATTTTATGGGACTAGACTGAGAACCACATCGATCCAAAAAGGTATTTGGTGATCTGTTTCAACAAATAAGCCTGTAAGTAGCAATATAAGCACAACTGAAGGAATTAAATTGGTCAAAAATGAATGAATAGACCAAAGGAAGGAAATGCTTAAACCAATATAATAACTAGCAGAACCACCAAAATTATTTTGCCTTCCCTGACGCTATGTTTCCAGGGCCATATTAAGCTATATCCAACACAGTCTGTGCTGAAGCTAACACTCAAAACAATTCAAAAGCACTTCATACATTAAAAAAAATGTTATCTATTAAGAACCTGATAAAATGGTTGAATGCAATATAATGCACACAGAAATGCAATATAATGCACACAGAAACACAATATAACTAAAGCATAAATACCTAGGCACTAATTTAGTCTTTAGGGTAAAATATATAAGTGTAAAGGCCCTGCCATTCATTATCTATTACACAAGTAAAATGAGTATTTTACTGATCACAAAACCAGGGGCCTCAAAATTAGAAAAGCCACTTTGTACATTCCAGTTATAATAAAGATATTAAACACTGTTCATGTACCCTTTTTTACACCTGATTCACATCAGCCCACTTGGAGTCCTACCAGAATCTGTACTATATAGATACTTTCTCTCCCAACTTTAACTTTTTCACTTGCCCTAATAGCAGTCAGAAACTGGCTCTTCACTCAAACTCTACAGCAACAGTGCACATGAATAGCTTCAAGGGAGAATCTCTTCAGTAGCCCAAACTTATCTTTAGTTGCCCCTTCCCAGTCATAGAATCATAGAATCAACTAGGTTGGAAAAGACCTTTAAGGTCCTGTGAACTGCAGTGACACTACCACTTTTGCTGAAATTTTGCCTGCAAATCCACTAAAAAGGTTTTAGAATGGGCTGCTACAAGCTCACCAGTAGATAGGCTCTCCACATATTTAAAATAAAGCACCTGTACCTAGTTATACAATCATAATCAAACCTTGAATAAAGGCTAAGTTTCTGCTTCCCAGCTAATGTAATTTGTAAAGTAATACCTTTGCCTGCAGGAAACATTATGGAGAAACCACAAAGTTGCCTCCAATTTCAAATTAGGAGATATTTCTGCAGTTTATACAGATTTGCATGACTGAGGTGTAGTCAGACATATGACTGTTTGCAGATATCTGAAGCTGAGTGAATGTTTTTCCTCTGATGCTTGCTTTGCGAGGTCGAGACCTCTCCTTTAAGATGTAGTTCAGGCTGCAGTAACCCATTCCATCCTCTCTTGTAAAACAGATTACTACACCTTACTCTTGTCCACTTGGAACTGCAACTTCTACAGCTGCTCTCCCCATATTACTCTCACACGCAACAAAAGGTACTTGTGCTTTTCACATCTGCCATGGCCTTGGATTTGTTTGGATTAAGAAAAATTCTGATCCTGCGGTTAGCAGCTAGTTATGTGACTGTGATCCCTTCAAGTAGCTGAGGAAAGAGGGAGTCCTCTGGCTTCCAGCTCCCAGATTTAAATGCTTTGAGACTGAGGATAAATTCAGTTCCTGATCCTACTCTTTGTTCTGTTTCTCTGAGAAGGAGAAAATGGATGAACTTTAAAATGTAAGCTTTTGCATATCTGCTTCTGGGACTGTTTTCGTCTCAGGTGATTTCCAGATTATTTTACATAAATTCTAGTTCCTGTAATTTTCACAATTTATATCCACCCTAAATACTATCAAGTACATTGAGAAAATTATGTAATAAATAGAGAAATCTGAAATAGAAAGAATTATTAAAAAGGAAAGCCAGGTAAATAAACTGAAATTAACATACTTTTCAAAATTACACAATATTTTCCATTTAAGTTGTTGTTTTGGGTTCTGTAATATTTTTCATTTTCCATTTCAAGTAAAAGTATGATGACTATTGATTTGTTCCAGAGAAGTATACCCACATGAATGTTACATTTCATTTTATTCTTCTTGCTTTGCTAAAACTCATTGTATTCTTTAGCCTTCTCTTATTTTTGATAGCTGGGGAAGGGGGAGACTCTTTCTTACAACCTCAAATGAAAGTCCTCCTTGTGCTATTTATACCCTATGGACCATAAATGCCTCCTAATATTGCAGCTGTGTGGCAGACATGCAATGTGACTGCTTAATGCAATTTAGTCAAGAACAGCTAAAGAAGGAAAAAACTGACTTAGGAAAAATTTGAGACAGATTCCAGCTTTGCTTGTTAAGGTTTAAAGAAAAGTACTTTATGTCCCTGAACGACTGCTTAGCTGGTGTACTGCTTTCCAAGTCCTGAGTTTCATGCCTCTTGTTCCTAAAGCTGACTTCAATTTTGTACAGCATCCACTTAAAATGAACTTGCATGGTTTTAATTTCTCCTTTGAATACAAACTTTAAACAAACGGGTTTGGCAGGGTGGCTTTAATCAGAAACAGAAAAGTTTAGAAAAGGAAAACTAGGTATGCCCAGTGCAACGAAATCAGCTTTCACTCATTTAATCCACCTTTTTTCCTGTTATCTACAACAGGATAGTGTAGCACTCAGCTTTCTCAAAGACCCGAAGGAAAAAGAAATAAGAAGAGTGCCAAAGATACTGAAGTTACATATCAATTCTGTCAAAAAATCTTAAATTAGAAGAGAGTGTCAAGTGGAGTTTGTTGTCTGTCGCAAAAGAACCAGATAAAGCTGAAAGTGAGTCCAAGGTAAATGAGAGATAAGCAAATTGTCAAAGATTTCAAGAACAGGAGTTTGGCTGCTCCAGTATTATGAATACATCTACGTTTGTTTCATGCCCTAAGTTGTTCTTTATTCTTCAATACCACAAGTCAAGACTGATTTATTGCAGCAGTGTTAAAACCACTTTAGAATTTTAATTTATTGAAATAGAACAAAGGTAAATTGTTTTTAAAAAGTAGAATTCCATGTGCAGATAACCCCCCTGAGATCTTTACATTTGTCATTGGGGTCTCCTAGTTTCTAAAATCTTTGTATCTTGTTCTTACCACTGAAATAAACTTGTTTGAATAGATTCATTTGATGCTAAAAGTAGGATTATGTCTGCAACGAAAATAACATCTGAATTCAGTCCACCTGAGTAAAAATCTTGGTCTTGTGAAGAAATATACACATTAGGCTTCTGTTTAGTTCAGATCAGAATACATGCATAAAACAAACATGTAAAATTTTCCATTGTTGGGATCCTCATTTAAATATATCTGTGCCTAAAACTGGTCATTAAATGCATTAGAAATTGAAGCTCCACTGAATTCCGAGCTCCATCATTGTCAACTAGCACTAAGCTGTTGACTTGTAGAATCAGGATTGCATCCAAGATACTGCAATCTATAACAAGTTCTGAGAAGTTTCAGCTGCCTTATTTATCACAATAGGGTTTTATTTTGGATATATAAAGGTGAGGTTATAAAAATTATATTTTCACTGCTGATAATTTTGATTATCATGTTTATCTGTAACTGTTGAATCAGATGATTACTGAAGTGGAGACTCCAGGCTTGCAGATTGTCATCTTCGTTGGATAAGACACTAGGAGTTCACATTATATTCACTAGAAAAAGAGGAACACAGAAAAGAAAAAAAAAACCAAAAACCTTCTGTTCCTGCCAGTGCGCTTGGAACAACGAACTAACTTCCTCCCCACCATCCAAGCAGCAACCACCAAACAAGAGCAAATAGGTTCCAACAATTTTCCAGAAGTCAAAAGCACCAGTTATTCCACACCCAGATGTCAAATCCTTCTTTTTAACTTGCAACAACTTCTACAATACATGTGTTAGTAAAACAAAATAGAAACACAATACAAAACCTTAGATATAGCACAGAGAAATGGATAGGGAATGGGGAAAATCTACTGAATACATTACAGCAGACCCTCTGCATCCAAAAACCTGCCTATATCTCACCCACATGCCCCTTACAAAAAAATTAAACTACATTCAGAGATATCCAAACTGAATGCAGCCAAACTCAATCAGACCCTGGACACAGTTTGGTGATGTTTCTATGGTATAAACCTGGTAAAGCTGATTTATCTTGTACTGAACTCAGCAACTCTATCCTAGGAAAAAGCTAAATTAACCCGAGACATGCTTTACCACCTGCATTGCAGGAACAGTTACATTTGCAACAGCTCATTTAGATCTTGCCCATGAATCCATGCACTGTACTGTATTGTATGGTACAGAAAAACAGAAATAGCTGAGACAAAGGAATGAGCTTTTGAATATCTGGAAATTTATATTCAGTGCTATTCTTGTGGGTAATTTTTCTGACCTCCAGTGCTATAAAAAAATGTTGATCTGGTACATAGGAAACTATTTGCTTTCCTCTTATAGAATGGCCATGTTTTGTCACAGTAAACAGGGCTTTATGGAGCATGCGTAGTAACAGAGGACACAACAGCCAAAGCAAGTTAGATTCATTCTAGTTCATATTAAAGGGAAATGGCATCAACTCTCTTATAGTCTTTTTATTAGCCCACATTGTTGACAGTGTGTTTTTAATACTGATGTTTTAGGCATTAATAATAGTGTTATGCCATATATTCAAAGTGAAAAGCATAGACACCCTTTAACAAGAGAAAAGATACATCTACAGCTCTTGCTGGACACTGATCTTGATATAGTTTGCAACAGCTGACTTCATGGCATAAAAACACTCTAAAAGATTGTGCTTCAAATGCCCATTGTTGCTGATTCTCTAACTCCTATATCTATACATCAGCATACATATACACTCTTTATACATTAGTCAGTGGGAGTTTGCACATAGACTAGTCAAAAGCACCCTTATTTTAGGAACACTGGTTCAGGCACTGCCATCTTGCTTTCAGTTAACCTCATTCAAAATAATGTCGTTCTCCCTGCTGGCTCTGATTTGATATATAACCCTTTCAGACTCATTTCTCTCATTCTTGATGCATTCTGTTCCATTCTCTACCTGGATATAACCACACAGATTAACACTGATGCTGTACTCAGAACAGTGACAGCATTATTAGGGCACTATTTTGTTGTCCACAATAAGCTCCCTCTTGTGCCTCTGGTGTTCTGTAATTAGGCCGCTTCAGACACACAGTTTAGTTATTATGGTTCATCAGCTTATAATGCATTATTCTAAATGGCTGCATTTTCATTCTCTTTTTCCTTTTCTTTTTCTGCAGTTAAATAAAACAAAAAAACAGATAATGGAGGTGAAAATAATTACTCACCCTTCATCTCGGTCTAACATAGTGCTTATGGGCAGCAGTGATAGCAGGAAGATGTTCTTGCAAGCAGTGGAACTTGAGCAGCTTTATAGGACAACAACCTAAGAAGAAATGACAAGCCAATACCCACATTTACTGTTTGTAAATCTGAGCATTGATTCTGCTTTCACAAGTGGCTTTCATCAAATGCAAATCAGAAGCCTGGCATCTGCTTGAGTAACCAGGCAGCCCTGTCTCCCTTTCAGGGGAACAAAAGCCATACAATCAAAGGGTTTAAGAGGATGGCAAACTTATTGTAAGCTAGAAAAGGTTAAAAGTCTGCCAGGGCTTAAATATACCTCTCAGAACTCCCAAGTATGAAGCACTTGTGACCTTTATGAATTTGTTTTTCTGTGAAATGCTTCTGTGTATTTGAAACATGATAAAAGTGATCAAACAGGAGAGAAACAGACTCACTGTGTGCCTGACTTCCCAACTGATTTTGAAAGCTTCAGAAAACAAACTTGGATTATTTCAGTTATTCTCAGTTTTCAAAGTTCCTGCTCTGACCAACGGCACTCCACCTACCGTAACAGGGTGTACCTGCACTCCCCTATGTCAGTGACACATCTCCTTCTGCAAAGGTAGCAATGGCTGGAATTCACTGCGACTGCAGTCACTGGAAAATGCCTGAATCATCAGGGTAGAGAAAAACATCTTTTTAAATATGCTGGAAATTTGCTACTTCTACTTCCTTCAGTGAAAAACGCACATTCCCAGCACCAAGGAACACCAGATTGCTATTTCTACTGAAAGTTATGGGGAAATACATCATTTCACATTTATATTTATTATGAAAATAAAGCCTTTTTCTGTCTGGTAATGGCACAAAATAAGAATTTAAATAAAAATATGTTAACACTTAATGAGTTCATCAGAGTATGTCCTTCCAAGAGCCTTATTTCTCACACATTTGGAAATAATCACAGAACTTATCCTAATGACAAAGCAGCTAGAAAGCAATGTTCAAAGATCTGAAATGAGCCTGAAGTGTCCGATTGATTAGTTTTTCTGATTTTTGTTTAATGATTGTTTCCAGAGTCCGAAGTACAGAAAAGAATCCCATTTCACACACAAGTTTTAGCTTCAGAAGATGGTTTGTCAATGCTGGAAAATGATTCAGTCAGAATAATGTCTGAAGGACCCTGTTGCTGTAGGGAAACCACTCTATAATTATAAACAATTTAATTTAAAACAGATCTTCATTCTCATGTTTTGAATACAGTCATTGACAGAAAAAACTAGGAGTTTTTCTGAAGGAATCACAACTCTGCCTGGTGTTTAGAGACTACTATAAAGCAAAAACTGGCAATTCTGTAAGGCAAAATCAGAACAAAAGATTCAAAGCAATAGGAAGGAATGTTTTTGTTCTATGCAGTATGAGCTATGTGAGTCGCCTTATGAAACTCAGTGTCACAAGAGGTCATGGAGCCCAAAAATGTAAATAGATCTGAAATAAAATTACGTTAAATAAACGAGAAATCTATTGAGAGCTATTAAACATGATGGGGCAAGTGTAACCTCCAGGTCAGCAGGATAGACACAAAAATACTAGGCTTACTCTATAGTTTCTGTCTTTTTAATGCTATGTTCTCAGCACCTCATGTTGGCAGATAGCCTTGTTGGATTACCCCAGGAATAAGCTAACTTGAAACAAGCAGCCTTCTCTCTGAAGCACAGAATCTGGAGTTGAAATAATACAGATGCAACTGATGAAAATAAAACTAAAACAAAACAGGAATGAAAATTCAAAAATGAAGGATCCAAGAAAAAGATACCAACTAGGAAACAGATTCTATTATTTTAAATATGGAAGGTAAAAGTCTGCTTCAAGGAAGAAACATCAAATAGATTCAAAATATGAATGCTGATTGTAGGACTAAGGTGTCCTCAACATAAAAAGGACATGGAAGTGTTAGAACAAGTGCAGAGGAGGGCCACGAGGATGATCAGGGGACTGGAGCACCTCCCATATGAAGATAGGCTGAGAAAATTGGGGCTGTTCAGCCTGGAGAAGAGAAGGCTGCGTGGAGATCTCATAGCAGCCTTCCAATACCCGAAGGGGGCCTATAGGGATGCTGGGGAGGGACTCTTTGTTTTAGGGACTGTAGCGATAGGACAAGGGGTAATGGGTTCAAACTTAAACAGGGGAAGTTTAGATTGGATCTGAGGACCAAGTTCTTTACTGTGAGGGTGGTGAGGCCCTGGAATGGGTTGCCCAGGGAAGTTGTGAATGCTTCATCCCTGGCGGCGTTCAAGTTGGGGTTGGACATAGCCTTGGATGGCATGGTTTAGTGGGAGGTGTCCCTGCCCATGGCAGGGGGGTTGGAACTCGATGATCTTGAGGTCCTTTCCAACCCTAACTGTTCTATGATTCTATGATTCTGACCATCACTTCTTAAAGCCTTCCCACTCTATTTGCTCTCAGTGATGATTTCTCCCAAACTCAAACTCCTTACATGGAATATGAGGGCTACAGAGAGCAAAACAAACAAAAAAAAATCAAATGATCCCAGACTACAACAAATAAAATAAAGGAAGAGGTCAAAGCATCAAAAGTGGAAAAGTCAGGATACTGGAGAGGGATGTTAAACAGAGCTCCTGACCATGACCACCACTCCCTGATACTACCCAAGGAGCTGATGGATGCTGCTAAGTGGTGGTCTGCCCAGGAGCAGAGGCATCATTATCAGAAACAAGATACTGAGTGTGACTCAACATCTAATACTGAGGTGGCACTGCCATATAACACACTAAGAAAGTTCTTGAGACAATATGATCCAGAAAAGAACAGAAGTTACACTATGTTTGTTTTCACTCCTGTGTTCAAAGCTGATCTGCACCCACATCAAGGCTTCCCTCACAGACTTTTGAGTGACATTAAAAGACCCTTCTCATCCTAAAAACTGAAATTCTGGATTTAGTGTATCTATTCGAATGTTTCAAACCCCAAAAATAATCTGTGATGAGTCGTGCCCAGAATCACTCTTACCTTCGCCATGATCCTTTTCAGCTGCAGATATCACACACTGTTACCTGAGAAAGAAGACAAATAAACTGCTTTCTTATCAGTCTTGCAAATAAGTTGTTTTCACAATATCAGCCTTGCACAACTTGTTTTCATGTAATATAGTCATCTGCGTAATGACTGGTCTTCCCAGACCCTTCCACAGAAGTGGGAAGTGTAAGAACAAATGTTAGCTACTGGAGCAGCACCCTTACTTGCCACTCATAGTTTAGGCTGTGAGAATGCGACTAGCAGATACTGTTACTTCAGTTATTTAGCTAGTAAGACTCTACATTACTTTATACAGCAATTAGAAACAAGGTTTAGGGGAAGATGTTCAGAAAAAAAAATATCTGTACTTCAGGGTATGAACTATGTATCTGATTAAATTCCCAGCTTGGTGTACCTTATCTTGGCAGATTCATTTTGTTCAAGATTAGAGTACCATGCTATGTTTGCTTAAGATAACTATTCCAGAGTACCCACAGTGATGTACATTGCACAGTAAGGATGATAAATTTAACTAATGCTATCCAAAATGCTGATAGCCTGATGTTAAGTACAGTATCTTTGTTTATTATGTTTCACAAGATAGCCCCATGCAATACGAGCATGACACATAGTGATAAAATTTAATATTAATACAGACATTAAACTAGTATATTATTTTCTACATAATCCTCTGGCTTTAGGTAGATCTAACTTGAAGCTCTGAAATATTATCTGATAATACATGCCAATCATCTTTGAAGTATGAGCCAGACTTTTCTAAAATGTTAGTTTCTGAGTCCCATTAAAACAATGGGATATTTGTGTCTAAACAATGTAAGCTCTCTCTCTTCTCTCAGTACCTAGGATACACAGATGAAAGGTTAAAATCCTCCTAGTCTCTTCAGTACTTTAATCTTTCAAATTAACTTTACTATCAGAGCAGCAGCAGTCCTAACTGAAAGATTTTCAAAGACTTTTCAAAACAAAAACATCAAATATTTAAACTGCATTAACTTCTCACCTTCTCTCCCATCCACACTTTCACTACTTTCTCCTCCCATACACGCAAACATGCAAACATATTCACACAGACACAAAAAGCAATGACAGAAAGAGTCAACATTTTTTAATGTGAAAGCATAGAAATATACTCTCATAAATGTGAAGCCACCATGGTTTGAAGTCTAAACATTCAACACATAATTTGTAACTTTAATCAACACATCTCATTCTACTAATGCATACTGACTGGATGCCTGAGTGCTAATGAGCGTCCCTGAATGCTAATGGCTCTGTGAAACTAGATGGCCCCTGAGCATCACATGGATTATCTAAAACTTATTTGCATCTCAGATTCTCAGCACCATTCAGCTTCACCTCTCTTTGACCTTGACATTTTATAAACCAGGGAGAACAGTTGTGTTATGAAAGAAAAACCGAAACTGAACCAAAAAATGCAGGCAAGGACATACCCATCAGGAATATATTTGAAACAATTTTCTGAGTTGAGTTCTCAAACACTAGAATATGATCACTGTAAGATATTATACATCTTATCGCATAATTCTTTGAACTGTAATGCTTACAGGACTTATGCTTAGGAATAGAATTGCTGTAACCAAGAAACTGTAAGGATCTAATTAAGACAAGGATTGTGAGAAGAGTTGAACCTATTGATTTGCCAGCAATTAAAGGCATTAAATATATTATACTTTACTGCATATATTATTATGAGCTAACATAATAATACATATATCATAAATTTAGTGCAGTTGGAAAATCAGACAAGGTTTCAGGCACTCAAGCCCTTCTTCAAATCCTATCCCATACACCAAAAGAATATAATCCCTTTTCCCCATCATGTAACATTTATTTGGTGATTAACAGATGTGCTCTGTCTTTGTAAAAGCCCCACCATCCTGCCTGAAACTGTTCCAGTGAGTAGACATTGCATCAATGTCCCGCTTTAAGGGAAACCTATACTTGAGGTATTATTTCAGTGCCCTGTATGTCATAGCTGTTTGTAGGAAGTTGGAAATACTTTCTCTGAAAGCCTATTTTCTTTTAAAATTCTTTTCTGTGTTCTATTTATTTCTCTGAAGAAATTAATATTATATTATATATGCACACATACATACACACACATATATATTTACATATTTTCAGGAAAAAAAACTTTCTTGCCTACCAAGAAACATTTGGAAAATTATAATCAAAGAACATAATGCAAAAGTTATTTTAAAATTAACTGTCTTTCCACCCTTAATTACCCTCAGAATAAACAGACGCATAATGTTCACATAATGATCAGGTCTGTTTCCAAGCTTGAAATGAAGTGCAAGCGCTGGATGCTTTGTTAAAGTCAAAACCCAGAATACACCATTAAATCATTTGAACTTTTCAATGTACATTACATTTTACTTACTGACTTTAACATGGAACCCTTAACCTGTGGTAGTCTCAAAGATACCTCCCAAAAAAGTGTCTGATTTTGATCCAAGGACTTGAGGTCCTGGAATACCTACGCCTTCTCCTCATGTTTCTTTTGCAGTGGCTTAATCTTTAGTCCAATTAAAAAATTTTTCTAATATTAATCCTTCCATTTCTACTTTCCATTTCTACGGTGATAGAACCTTTTAATACACGGAGAAAAATAAAATTCAAGACCTATACACTTCTGTATTTGCCTTTGCATCCACCTAAACACTACCACTGTCTGCCTCACCCAACTCGTGCTTTTTAACATTTACATTTTCCTTCTTCTCCTCTTCTGAATTTTATCTATTACTTCAAGATACATTAAAAATTACCAGCATGCCAGATGTCTTTCTAGTTCTTTAGAGGCTGTTTGGTACAAATTATCTGTAACTCTAAAAGTGTTTATCCTGTAGTGACTATCTATGCCCTGAAAAGTACTTCCTTATCCTTGTGGAATGCAAACACAAGGCTTTCCAAGTATGGAACAGAAACTTACTGAATATTTTTACATCTTCAATATCATTATTAACAATTTAAATTTCTCCAGTTAGTAATGGATCTATAGCACGATTAGGATTTCTCTGACTCCTCATTATCATTAGCTTTGTGTTTCTTCTCTATTGTTCTTGGCTTCCCTATGAGTTTTCTAGATTTCCTATCTATCTTCTAAATAACATTTGTTGCCATTTATTTACCGTAAAAACTTTTCTGTAACTATATAAAATTACATGTCCTACAGGAAGAGAGCTGACTTCATTGAACTGTCTCCAGAGACACATACATAAAAATCCAGTTTGGATAAGACTGAAGACAAATTTCTCAAAAGCAGAGCTCAGGGGATAGTGAATTCTTTATGGGAGAACTCAAACTGATGTCTGAAACAAATTATGACACTGTACAGTCAGGAAGCCAAAGACCCTGCATTGGAAAGGTTATGACGCCTTCAACACCTGATCGGGGGGAAGCTCAGCGTCCAGGAGCTTCAATTCAGAGCGGTAACAGCCACGGAGGGAGCCTCAAGTCCTTGACAGGACTTGCTCGGGAGCCGACAGCTTATCGGCCGAGAGGAGCTGACTCAGAGGGGGCGGGGCCAGGAGGAGCGGCACCACCCTGACTGGTTAAAAACCTGCCCTAGGTAGCGCGGCAAACAGGGAGGGTCGAGGCAGTTTGCGCGGGCAGGCGGGCGGGATGGTGAGCACTCGCCGTATGACCAGGGTCCGGTCTGGGGGCTCTGCTCTGGCTGCCCCGGCAGTGGCCAGTGTAGGCACCCAACAGAGCCGATGAGAGGGAAGGCTGCAGTGCAGAGCTCGGGGTGTAGAGAGCGCCTGCACTGCTCCCCTGAGGGGAGGGTGCACAATGGGCATGGCTGCACTCTGTGCTCCCTGGTGGAGGTCCTCCTGCAGCAGGTGGCTGAGCTGCAGGAAGCTGTTACTAGGCTGAAAGATGTCAGGGAAACTGAGGGGAAACAGCACGGCTTGCTCCAGGACCTGACTGTTCAGGGGCCCCAAGTGTCCCCTGTAGCTCATGGAGGAAAGAAGGAGGCCGTTAACCCAGGAAGCTGGGAAACAGCAACAGAAAACCAAAAAAAGGAGGAAGAGGACAATTAAAAGCAAAGGGCTCCCTCCTACATCTGTTGTCCCCACCCAGAACCGCTTTGCTGTCCTGCAGGGGGCTGATGAGGAACTATACTCCACCAGGAACAACCGGCTGATGCACTGGCAAAGAAGGTCACTACTGGTGCTGCCAGGAAAAAGTGGCGGGCCATAGTAATAGGGGACTCTATGCTGAAAAGCACAGAGGCACCCATCTGTCGGCCTGACCCAGGCTCAAGGGAGGTGTGTTGCCTACCAGGGGCTCAGATCAGGGATGTTGCAGAGAGACAGCCTGCTCTAGTCGGTCCCACTGACTATTACCCACTTCTAGTGATCCATGTGGGTGCTACTGATATAGATAGCAGTAGCCCAGAGAACAAAAAGAAGGACTACAGAGCTCTGGGAGAGGTGGTTAGGGGCTCTGGACCTCAGATTGTCTTTTCGTCAATTCTCCAGGATACAGGGCAGGACCTTAAAAAGGCTAGGAGGATTGGGCAGGTTAATAAATGGTTAGAAGGGTGGTGCTATAGTCAGGGGCTTGGGTACCTTGAACATGGTACTCAATTTAGTAGGCCAGGTCTACAGGGGGCTGGTGGGGCTGGTCTGACAAAGAAAGGGAAGAGCGGTTTTGGTAGGAGGTTTGCCAGGCTGGTCAAGGATGCTTTAAACTAGATGTGTTGGGGGAGGGGGCATCATTCCATCCCAACACACCCGGTCACTTACCAGCACAGATAATAGACGTTCAGAGCAATGTAGAGATATTCCAGCTGCTCCAGCCAATGGAGCTCGGCTCAAAGGCCTCTATACAAATGCCCGTAGCATGGGGAAGAGACAAGAGGAATTAGAGATGTGTGCACATCTACGGGGGTATGATATAATAAGCATCACAGAAATATGGTGGGATGGCTCCTATGACTGGTGTGTTAGAATGGAAGGTTGCAGGTTCTTTAGGAAAGACAGGCCTGGCAGACAGGGAGGGGGATTTGCTATTTGTGTTAGGGGTAGGCTGGAGAGTATGGAACTCTGTCTGGGGACAGGTGAGCAGTTGACAGAGAGTTTGTGGGTCAGGGTTAAAGGGAGAACAGCGATGGGTGACATTATTGTGGGGATCTGTTACAGACCGCCTGACCAAGGGGACTCGGTGGATGAAGCGCTCTATAGACAGATAGGAACAGCCTCATACTCACAGGCCCTTGTACTCATGGGAGGCTGGAACCACCGAGATATCTGCTGGAAGGATGGTATGGCCCTGCATAAGCAATCCAGGAAGTTCCTCAATTGTGTGGAAGACAACTTCCTTCTGCAAGTAATAGAGGAGCCGACCAGGAGAGGTGCCATGCTTGACCTCGTGCTCACCAACAGGGAAGGGCTGGTTGGGAAATGTGAAGCTCCAGGGCAGCCTTGATTGCAGTGATCACGAGATGGTTCAATTCATAGAATCATAGAATAATAGAATAGTTAGGGTTGGAAAGGACCTTAAGAATATCTACTTCCAACCCCCCTGCCATGGGCAGGGACAACTCACACTAAACCATGCCATCCAAGGCTATGTCCAGCCCCACCTTTAGCACATCCTAAACAAAGATTACAGAGTGTAATATTTGTTACAGATGGACTTTGCCATACTTGGTAAGTGCTAGCAGCAGCTACAGTCATGGCAAGAATGCATAAAGAGAAGAACTATAATGTAAGGAAAAAGCTTACATTTCAGCATAGTTAAAGCTATGCGGGTAACTGTAATAGAGAAATTAACCGTTCTGGATCCACGTCTAACACTTTGCATAACTGATTTCAAAATACAAAACAGTACGTCATATGGCTGAATATCAATGACTAAAAATGAGAACACCATAATCCACAAGCTCTTCATATCAGGAACAACCAAACATGACAGCATCTTGGACTGATACACATGAAATTTATGCAGAATATGCCCATTAACACTACTGGAAATTTACTACAGTAAAGCTTTTAAGCAGTAATGGTAGAATAACAATCCATAATAAAATACATCAGGCAATGTAATTTAGTTTAGGAGTCTAAAATAGTTTCATTTCTGTTAACTATGCTCTTATGTTAGCAAAGAGATGGTTAAGGAACTAAAAAAAAAAAACTTTAAAAATGTACACTTATAAATTTTGCAACTTTCAAATAGTTACTGTCTTAGTATAACACAGAATAACATTGTTATCAGACATTTAAAGAACTTTGTGAGGTTTTAATTAGCCTGACAATTTGCAGCAACTTCTCAGCTAATACCATAATGTGTAACTCACTGTTTTGCACTTCTCCTGGAAGTCACCAGGTTTCACTGACTGCAAACAAGAACCCAAACTACAGGCTGGCTTTTGCAACCAGTTAGGGATTGTTGTGGTGGGTTATGTACTATGAACAGAGGACTTTGTCAGCTACTTAACCCTCCACTGTTTCTGATAACACACACAAAGCAAGCAAAAGTCAGTTGCTCAGTGCCACACTACCTGTGGTGTGTTACTCCAGTGCACACCTGAAAGAAGCCCAGAAGGGTAGTGAAGCTATACCAGGCAGAGCTCATGGGGACATGGGGCAATTCACACTTCTCAGACCTTCCAGTCATCTGACACCTCTGTTTTACTTCAGGTCAATTCATGTTCAGGCTTGAAAGATTCTCCTCCACAGTTTCAGCAGCTAACAATTTTAAATGTTGAAAGAGGAAAGGAAGAATTAGGAAAGTCAGTGGTATATCAAAAGATTATTCAGCTCCTGTAAGAATGTGGGAGAAGAGTGAAGGTGATTATTTGTCTCTGAACAAAGCCCAGTTTATTCTGTGTCTTGATTGACCTTTGAATTTGCCACTAATGTTTCTGTCATCTCCTGGTTCATGCAGTCACTTCAAACACTACCTGTTGGAGGTATTTGAAGCAAAGTAGCACAAGGCTAGTCCAGTCTGAGTCTGAACTGTGAAGAAATTTTCAATTTCAGTGAGAGATCCTATATTGACTGTAATGTTGCTTCCTGAGAAGCTGCTGAAGCATACCTTGACCACAGCTACAAAAGAAGGCTGTAAAACTGGAGCCAGTGCATAAAAGTACTCTGCAGAACTGAATAACAGTTCACTGAGTATCCCTCCTCTAGTATATCAGGGAAAACAAAGTCTTGTTATTACTGTTGTTTTATTTGCAAAACAGAGCAGCAACAATGATTGAAAGTACTCTTCCTGCACTGTGGCACATGGACCATCTCAGTTTTACCAGCACCACCTTCTATGGGCCACGTTTCGAGCTAGATCACGAAACTGATGCAGCCTAAATGAAATGGAAAAAACAAACAAATAGACAGTAAAGATAGATCAGATCCACAAAATCTCCTTTTGCCATATCTATAGCCATATCACAGAAGCAATTCAGCCTTCTGTTGGAATTAGTGCCAAATGAAATCATGGCCCCCATAATGGATACAAACCAGGTAATGTCCCACCCTTTTAAAAAGTGTCACTTTAAAGTGCACAACACTTCCTAAACAGAAGCCTGTACTCATTCAATTTTATAAGGCTTAATTCAGTATTTTAAGCATCTGCTTGAATATGTCCTTTATGCAGCTTTAAATAAGTACAGTACATGAAAATTCCTGTAAGAAAAGTCTAACAATATCAGATTTAACTTCCTAAACTCTTCAAAAAAGCATCAGTTTTCCCATGTTTCTTTGAATACAGAGTTTTGTGGTTTGCATGTAAGAAAGCTATTTTGAAAGTTTGTTCTTTGAATATTTGTTTTCCTTTTTCTCTAAAACCATTCTTCCAAAATAGACCATCCACAGTGGTGAGTAGGTTCACGGAGTCTCTAAGCTAACTGTTGCACAGGTTAGATGCCTCTTGAGCTTTGCTACCGTATATTCACTGCTCATTACAGTAGCCAACTAAGAGCTGTTTTATAGTCCCTTGAAACACTTGTCTAGTTCTCATGAAAACACATGAAACCAAGCTTCACCTTGTGTGGCTGACAAAATGCAGTTTATCCTATTATTATTAATCTTATTTTCGCTAATAATGGCTTTAGATGTTACTATGCAAACATCTTAAAATAACTCCATAAAGCACATTTTAATCCTGGTTTAAGGCACCCTTTTCCTGAGGAAAAGAAATCCTATTAATGATTCTGATAACTTTGTGATATACAGAAACAGGTGTTGTCCCCACTCAAATCCTTCTCCTTTCCACTTAAGACACAAACCAGAATTAAGAACGTGGGCAAATCTCTGATGCAGTAATCCACTAACACAGCGAGCACTTCTGTGAAACATGTGACCCCACAACACTGACTGTGCACACGCTGCGTAAAGCTGTCACAGCCTTTCTGAGCATTGATTCCGTGTTTGCACTCCAGGTGTCAGTGCATTACAGGTACGCCATAGTTAAAACTATTTCTTTGGCTATTTAGTCTGTAAAGCATAAAAGCTTTCTGGTTACCAACTGCATAATTCTGTGCACATCTATGAATTAAGAATTATAACCGTAAAGTTTAAATAAATATTTGAGATACTTTGCCTGATTTTACCCAATTTTTTAATTTCCAGTTAGGTCTTATTTAAACAACCGGGAAAATATTGGCAAATTTCTATATTTTAGCACTTTATTTTAATGAAGTTCTATCATTTATAGAAATTATTATGATTTTCATAAATTCACAAGTATAAAAAAATATTAATGACATATAACTTTTTCATAAAATCTAAAAGAAAATTTTATTGTCACATTTCCATTTCTCAGAATGTTTTCTGTGTGTTCATAGTTTGTAACATAAATGACCCAGAAATGCAGGGTCTCTTCTCAATAGGAATAAAAGAGGTCAAGGCAATCTCTTTTACATACAAACAAACAAAAAAATCCCAATCAAACTAAAACTCCCTCAGCTCTGCTCTCATAGACAGCAAGTAATTTTGTTGTTCTTAGTCATGGGGTATTTTCCCCCTGCTTCACTCCAATGAAATGGAGATCATCAATTCTACAGTCAGCAAGTGAAACCAGGTGGTCTGTCCTCGGACGTTACTGATTGTTCTCTAAGCCCCAGTCTACAGAAGATGTATCACTTTTCCTTTCTTAACTAGAAATTCACAAAGCAGTCAGGCCAGAACACTGCTCCTAAAATAAACATGCATTATATTAGTTACAAATACACCTCTGTGAGTATTTTGATCTGAAGTTCGCAGCCCTGTAAGGAAGCAGTAGTGGAAAACGCATACAACTTCAACCCACATGACTATGTGCATTCAAATTATGGTACCAAGGATTTAATCAGTTGTTTCTCACAGCATCACAGAATTACAAAACGAGATCAATACTTCCTGTAGTTTAATTTAAAAGAAGCATGAAAAGGACATTTAGGAAATGTCTGTTCTCCTGGCAGAGACCAAGACTAAGACTAGAAATGGGAAGAAGCAGTCTTGCTTCTCTGAGATGGTTAAGTATTCTCTAACCTATAGGCTTCTCAGGGCACTAATTCACCAGCTCTCAGAGGCAGGTGTAAAACTGATGTAAGAACAGCCATTCAGACTGTAGGATCTTGAATTATTCTGGGCTGTGTAAAGACAGGACCATAAGCAAGAAAGAGAAGAAAGCAAGAACACCTAATAAATAATTTCCAGAAGAGATTGACTACTTTGTCAACTGTCATGCAGCACATTGTCATGATGAATCAAACCCATTTATCATATGGTCACTGCAGCTTTCAATAAAGCTGAGAGATTTCATCTGTTGACTTCCAGTTTATTTAAGGCAGTGTGTTTCTGTGGATCCAGGCTTGACACTGGTTTCTCAGCAGCCTGTGTGGTACGGAAACCCACTTCAGCTGCAGTACTGCAGGATGATTTTTGTGTCATATGGTATTTTACAAAATTCTCACAGAAGAATGTGTGAGAGCTCCTTAAAATGCAAGACTCATCACAGGGGAAACAGCAGTTAACTCTGCAGAGGAAAAAGTGTCACATGGCTCAACACATTCTCTCATTATTCCCAGAAGCTAAAGCAGTAGCTAGGGGCAGAAAACTGACAATAATTATGTTGCCTACAAACTGACAGCATACTTAAATCTACTATATTAAGCCTTTATTCATTGATTTACTTTCCAAAGCTCATTTCAGTATTAGCCCAGAAGTAACACTGTGCAAGACGCTGTTCTTCAGTTTAAGGAAAATTTAGGAAAATTTTTCTTCCACATACTGTGAAAATTAAAGTTTTGCATGGTTGCTCCCTCAATCCTGTGGCAACCTGAATTGCCATGATTTTTGACTGCACTTTTCTTCCTTAGTAAATTGTCAGTAATACATGAAACAGAAAGCAGGAGTGCTTAAAGGAGGAGTAATTCAGCCCTTGTTGAAATTGTTCTGTGTAGAGCAGAAGCCTGCAGTGATGGCAAGACAACCATTCAGTCCTGAACGTCTGTTTATGTCAAATCACAAGAGCATACTGCAAGCAATCTAGACCCAGCAGGAATCTTTTACAGAACTAATTTTGACATTACACTGAAAAATCATGAATCAGAGGTATATCTAAGAGGGAAAAATAAAGGTAAGTGATGCTATAGAAGGGCTGCCAGACTGGCACATGGGTGTTCCTGTAATTAGCTCAAAGGCCAGCAGATTTTAAAATTAGCTTCCCTTTATTTAGGTACCAGATCCCACCTGCAATATTACTGCTCCTTCGGAGACTTCTTGTAGCACATTGTTGTGCCCATGGACTGAGGGGAGAAGCAGAGTAGCTCAAGTGGCAGCTTGGGAAAACAAGTTTGAAACTTCCCATGTTTCTGAAATCAGCATGGCTATTTTGCTGCCCTTTATTGCTTAGAGGTGCCTGGCAGTCTTAGTTGCTTCAGGAAACACTACATCTCTGGTATAAACAAATTACAAATGCAACTAAAAGAATGGAAAGATGCTCTGTCAAATTAACTTACTGCTTATGATGATCTTTTCCCACATTTTTGTGCATGTTGGTATGCATTTACTTTATTTACTGTGACTTTGGAAGTCTAGTTATTAATATAATACTGTATTATTTAATGACATTTCCAAGCCAGAGAAAGTATTAAGTGTAACACTTCTATAGTTACATCTACTGCATATTGTATACCAACAAGTAAAAGAATGTAATTTTTAGAGCAACAAGATGAATGTTTGTGAATTATTTTTCTCATTTCAGTTTCAGGATAAACAGCCTCCTTAATTAATGTTAATAGGTTTACATATTGGGCATTGCACAGGTTTTTAGTGTTACTTGGCCTCATAGTTGTGGTGGTGCATCCCCACTGCATCCTCTGGGCTGCTCCATGAGTTCAGAAATTTCAGACAGGCCTTAGCCTTTGTGTAACAAGTCGGGCACTGTGAAGTGAATCGTCCCTTGACCATATCAGGAGCTCTTACATGTCTAAGGAGGGAGACACTGATTGTACTAGGGACTCCTGTTCCCTGGCTGCAGTGGGAAGTGAGAGAAGGGCCAATCAGTCATGCCCTGACAGCTCCAGAACACTCCTTCCCTGACTGCAGTCCAAGTGGAACAGTACCTTTGCTATTGGCAGTTTGAAAGACTTCTAGTAATTGCTGACACAGGTTCTGTCCAGGATGGAGATTTATCGATGACTAAATCCAATCCTCTTGCAACCCAAATAGTGATCCTAAGTGAGGCCCTTTGAGCTCTGCTGGACCACACTGGACAGCAACCATCACCTTCCTCTAAGTGGGACAACCCTCGGAGCTCACAAACTCTCAAGATTGCAGTGATTAGAAGACCATCAGGACTGTCACTGAAAGATGGAACCTGGGCTCAAGTGTCCACTCCTCACTCAACTCTCACCCATTGAGAAATTCTGGGACATTAGACATGATATTTCACTGACTCAAGATGAATTTTTAACAGGTATACTTGCGTATGTCTTTCTTTATCTGTGCCTGTGTATAAATTGCTATAGCAGTTGTAGTAAATCCTATTGACTCACTTTATGAGATCCACCTTAATACTGCAAACTGCTGCTAAATGACACTTGGAACACTTTAGATGAACAATGTTGACCAGGCCTGAGGCTAAGACTAGATCCAGCCTCACCAAGGCTCCATTAGGGTCTTAGAAAGCAAGGGGGTCTATTCTAAACCTCGTGACTTAACAGGAGGGTCTCCCTCACCTGTCATGCTTATGGTCTCTCATCAGTCATCTTTAGTTCAGTTTTACCTTGACTTTCCTTTGTATGCTTCATCCACATAATAAGTAATAGAATGAACCTTGCCATCTATTCCTGTTAACTCATGATTTATAAATCACATTAAAACTGCTTCATAAATCACATTAAAACTGCTTAAAATATCCTTTGAGTGACCCTAAACCACTCATTTTGCAACAGTGGTCATGATGGAGATAAAAAAAAACAACCAACAACCAAAAAAAAACCAACAACCCAAACAACAGAGTAGCTTCAGTTCCAGATTTTTCCATAATTTCTATAGCGTAACACAGAATAACATACTGAGAAGTTTTGATGGACAATATAAAAATCAGACCGCGGGAATCACAAGAAATAATTGTGTCCAGAATATGTATTCTCCATGGCTCTTGAGCTTCATGTTCCGTATATCTACTCATCCTGCTCTGGGAAACAAATTACTTTCTTTGCTTTCAAGGAAGTTACTTAAGTGGGTATTTGGTAACAATGTCAGCTCTATAAAGCAGGCTTTTTGCTTTCTGAAAGGACAGAACAGATTCATTCAGCAAATTACATATTCATTCAGCAAATCTGGAGTTCTGAAGCAGAAGTGAAAGAAAAGAAACTTGAGGGACTCATAAAGAGATCAGCCAAGCAGGGGCATATTGCTGATATGATCTCCAGGTCTACCCATCCCTCCGGCAGGCTGCTCCCGAGCTGTCCCCCGGTAAGAGGGCTAGAAGGCACAGCATGTGCTGGTAAATACTGTCCTAATGGCTTGCACAAGAGACAGAGCAGTTCAAAAGCATCACCTCTTCCGACCTGCTGCCTAGGTGTTGCGTTAAAAGGAGGGAAAAACAAACCCCTTGCTTTATTCTCCAGTATGTAACTACCAGTCTGGCCATGTTCGCTATTTCTAACCTTACTGATCCAGATTCACCAACAGTGTAACACAAGCCACTTCCTTTGTTAGAGGAAGGACAGGGAATGGCTCCAATATGTAACTACCTGTTCGGCTGCATTCGCTATTTCAAACCTTACTGATCCGGATTCACTGGTGGTGCACCACAACTAGAAAGGGGGTCGCATTCAGTCAGAAAATTAGTTTATTGATGGAACAGATACAGGTTCTTATGGATTGCTGGTGATAAATACTGTCTGCAAAAGCACGTGCAAATAATGATTACATGAATACAAGCGCTGGTTGAAGTTAACACAGCCTGGCTCTAAAATATAAAGGTAACAGTGAAAAGTAACTCTATAGAGATTCCAAGTTTCCTTGGGGAAGCACTGGATACAGTGCAAGTCTTACCCACAGGTGTCCCTACGGGGGGGGGGGGGGGGGGGGGGGGGGAGGAAGAGAGCTCCAGCCCGTTGACCTGTCCCAGGAGTTTGTTGATGTTATCTTCCTTGACTCATCCATGATGGTATCGTCCCCAATATCTTGTGTAGTCTTATATCATTTTCACCTTCAAGGTGGAGCTTGAGTGACTCTAGTCACACATACATTTATTATTATTGGTGCAAATCTCTCTCACTTCGTTTTAAAGGTATATGACACTGAAAATTCAGAGCACAAGCTCAGAGTGGGGTGGTCTCATCTTGGAGGGGGGTCGCATTGGAGATGGGAGTGTATTTTAGCATGTAAATGCATTATAAAGACATTGTAATGAAGCAAAGTTCACACTGAGGACGGCATTCTGTCAAAAGATGACAGGCTGCTGGCTCACGGTACCAAGTATGCAGCTTACCAGTTTCTTGTACCACCTAGCTCCCATCTTTTGCTGAGGCTAGGACAAAGCATAACCGCGAGATCTCCACCTCCCTCTACCCTCTGTCTGTGTTGCCGCAGGAACCGCCGTGGAGTGCATATTCCTGGCATATCAGGTGTGGCTGAATCTTGCCCTAAGAAGCCCTGAAAGTCTGTTTTTCCCTTAGGTGTGGACAATGCTGAATTTCAAATATAAATTTAATTCCTAATTATCCCACATTTCCTAATTATTCCACACTAGGTAGCACCAAGTACTGCAGCAAAGACACTATCACTGCTTCCTGGGTTTGGTGCAATAAAATATGCAGAGTTCTTTTCCCAGAACAGCTATACAAAGATATTTCGTCTGTATGTATTAAGGGTGTAACAGTTCTGCTACTCAAACCTTTCTAAGTGGCTTTGGGTAACTCCAGTTAAAAGGACAAAGGATATACTTGGATATAAAGGATATAAGCCTCCAGGAAACAAGAGAGTCTATAGCAAGGACATGGTCATTAAGTCTCGCTAATGTTCCTATTTCAAGCACAGTATATCCCTGATTTAAGAGATTTTCCAAAATAGGAGACTCTGAATAAGTGAAGAGCATGCAAAAGTCTGCCTTCAGGGTGGTCTTTACCAAAAGCTATGCATATATGATATGTATGATATAACAGGCATCACAGAAATATGGTGGGATGGCTCCTATGACTGGTGTGTTGGAATGGAAGGTGACAGGCTCTTTAGGAAAGACAAGCCAGGTAGGAGGAGAGGGGGAGTTGCTATTTATGTTAGGGATAGGCTGGAGAGTATGGAACTCTGTCTGGGGATAGGTGAGCAGTCGACAGAGAGTTTGTGGGTCAGGGTTAAAGGGAGAATAGCGATGGGTGACATTATTGTGGGGATCCGTTACAGACCGCCTGACCAAGAGGACTCGGTGGATGAAGCGCTCTATAGACAGACAGGAACAGCCTCATGCTCGCAGGCCCTTGTTCTCATGGGGGACTTCAACCACCCTGATATCTGTTGGAGGGATGGTGCAGCTCGGGAAAAGCCATCCAGAAGGTTCCTCAATTGTGTGGAAGACAACTTCCTTCTGCAAGCCGACTAGGAGAGGTGCCATGCTTGACCTCGTCCTCACCAACAGGGAAGGGCTGGTGGGAAATGTGACACTCCAGGGCAGCCTTGATTGCAGCGATCATGAGACGGTCGAGTTTGAGATCCTCAGGACAGTGAGAAGAGCGTGCAGCAAGCTCACTGCCCTGGACTTCAAGAGAGCAGATTTTGGCCTCTTCAGGAACCTGCTCAGTAAGATTCCATGGGATACAGCCCTAGAGGGCAGGGGGGCCCAAGACTGTTG
The DNA here is from genome assembly GCA_039720435.1 of Amazona ochrocephala. Classification (NCBI taxonomy): domain Eukaryota; kingdom Metazoa; phylum Chordata; class Aves; order Psittaciformes; family Psittacidae; genus Amazona; species Amazona ochrocephala. Next base: position 17,386,932 of record CM077879.1, read on the forward strand.
GTTGATATTCGACAATCACCTGCTGCAAGCTCAGGAGCGATGCCTCCCAACTAGAAGGAAGCGCAGCAGGAGGGCCAGGAGACCTCCTTGGACGGATACAGAGCTGCTGAGGAAAACTGGAAGATAAAAAGAGGCTTATAAAAGGTGGAAGCAAGGACAGGCAGCCTGGGAAGAATACAGGGATGCTATCCGGGAAGCCGGGGACCAGGTGAGGAAAGCTAAGGCCCAGTTAGAATTAAACTTGGCTAGGGATGTGAAAGTTAACAGGAAGGGATTCTATAGGTACATTGCAAATAAAAGGCAGACTAAGGACAAAATGGACCCTCTCCAGAAGCTATCGGGAGAACTGGCTACACTGGATTTGGGGAAGGCTGAGGTTCTTAATGACTTCTTTGCCTCAGTCTTCACCAGCAAATGCTCTGACCACACCACCCAAGACTTGGAAGGCAGACGCAGGGACTGTGAGAATGAAGACCTTGGGCCTACTGTAGGAGAGGATCTGGTTCAAGACCATCTTAGGAACCTGAATGTGCACAAGTCCATGGGACCTGATGAAATCCATCCGCGGGTCCTGAAGGAGCTGGCAAATGAAGTTGCTAAGCCACTGTCCATCATATTTGAGAAATCATGGCAGTCAGGTGAAGTTTCCAAAGACTGGAAAAAGGGAAATATAACCCCCATTTTCAAGAAGGGGAAAGTGGATGAGCAGGGGAACTACAGACCAGTCAGTCTCACCTCTGTGTCTGACAAAATCTTGGAGCGGATTCTCCTGGAAGGCATGCTGGGGCACATGAAAACAACAAGGTGCTTGGTGACAGCCAGCATGGCTTTACTAAGGGGAAATCCTGCCTGACCAATTTGGTGGCCTTCTATGATGGGGTTACAGAACTGATGGACAGGGGTAGAGCAGTTGATGTCATCTACCTGGACTTGTGTAAAGCATTTCACACTGTCCCGCATACCATCCTTGTATCTAAATTGGAGAGACATCGATTTGATAGGTGGTTCACTTAGTGGACAAAGAACAGGCTGGATGGCAGCACGCAAATTGTTGTGGTCAATGACTCAATGTCCAGCTGGAGACCAGTAACGAGTGGTGCTCCCTCAGGGATTGGTGTTGGGACCACTCTTGTTCAACGTCTTCATGGGTGACATGACACCAAGCTGTGTGGTTTGGTTGATACATTGGAGGGAATGAATGCCATCCAGAGGGACCTTGACACGTTTTGTGAGGTGGGCTAATGCCAACCTGATGAAGTTTAACCATGACAAGTGTGAGATTCTACAGGTGGGTCGGGGCAATCCCAGGCACAGCTACAGGTTGGGCAATGAAGAGATTCAGAGCAGCCCTGCAGAGAACAACTTGGGGGTACTGGATGATGAGAAAATGAACATGAGCTGGCAGTGTATGCTTGCAGCCCAGAAAGCCAAGTGTATCCTGGGCTGCATCAAAAGGGATGTGACCAGCAGGTCAAGGGAGGTGATCCTGCCCCTCTACTCTGCTCTCGTGAGACCTCACTTGGAGTACTGTGTACAGTTCTGGTGTCCTCAACATAAAAAGGACATGGAACTGTTGGAACGAGTACAGAGGAAGGCCACAAGGATGATCAGGGGACTGGAGCACCTCCTGTATAAAGACAGGCTGAGAAAGTTGGGGCTGCTGAGCCTGGAGAAGAGAAGGCTGCGTGGAGACCTCGTAGCAAACTTCCAATATCTGAAGGGGGCCTATAGGGATGCTGGGGAGGGACTCTTCGTTTTAGGGACTGTAGCGATAGGACAAGGGGTAACGGGTTTAAACTTAAACAGGGGAAGATTAGACTGGATATGAGGATCAAGTTCTTTACTGTGAGGGTGGTGAGGCACTAGAATGGGTTGCCTGGGGAAGTTGTGAATGCTCCATCGCTGGCAGTGTTCAAGGCTGGGTTGGACAGAGCCTTGGATGGCATGGTTTAGTGGGAGGGGGGTTGGAACCAGATGATCTTCAGGTCCTTTCCAACTCTAACTATTCTACGATTCTATGATTCTAAAACTACCATCTGCGTTGCCCACACAGCAGCCCGCTGCAGAAAAGAGATGTGCAATAGTTTCTTGAGAAAGGTACCATATCCACATCTTACACTTTTATTTTTTAGGGGAAAAAAAGAGAATTTCAGAATTTCTTGTTTTTCTGTTTTATACTTAGCAGATTGCAAATGCACGTTATCTTAATATTTCATGCAATCTTGGGATTGTCAACATTTAGATAAAGTGTATTTTTGAAGAAAATGTAGACCGGAGGAGCATTTTGATCCTATGTCAATACATTAATCACTATAGAATCATAGAATCATAGAATAGTTAGGGTTGGAAAGGACCTTAAGACTGTGCCAGGAAAGGGGGGAACCACATCTTAAAGATGATTAATCTTTAGAAATAAAGGAAAAAATAAGTTATTTTTTTTTTCCTCAACTATTTCAGAATCAGTAATTAGCTCCAAAGAGAAGTTTCAGCACTTCTTGGCAAAACAGATGGGAATTTTTCCATCTATGTTTCTTATAGAAAAACAAATTCATTTCATTTACAATTAAATCCCCCATTAACTATTTAACTGCATTTTCCCTATTTCCTATGTGGAGCAAACTTTCCTCAGACTTATTTTCTTATTTTTTTCTGTGTTTTATATACAGTTACACACCAAAAGTATTAGATAGAAATAAAGGAAGAGAATATTTTTTCTCTATCTGAAAGAACGGGTTTCGAGAGCTGTTTGGTACAGTTTAATGTAATATACATAAAAACAATTTCTATTTTCTCTAATTTCACAAAATGCACTTCTAAGACATTTACTTCTTTAAGTCAGCGTGAATCGCCATGTTACAGACTTAGCTATAAGGGAAAAACAAAATGGAACATTCATTATGTTAGTGCAAAAATAACCTAGGCTGGCTGGTAATTTTACCTCAAATAGAGCCTTTCACACATTACAAAGTATCTGGTTTTTTTCTACATGAGCTTTTGTATCAATTTGAGTTTGTGGATTGAAACTTTGTGTCAATTTGCATGCATGGATTCATCTCCCTTTTGAAACCTCTCCCCGCTGCTGGGACTCTGCCACTATGTTTAAATTATTTAGATAATGACTGTTCGTAAGAAAATTAGTGATTTTATTTTTGTAATGATACCGCAACAAGCCTGCTAAAGGATCTGACTTAATCCTTGTCAAAGATTTCTGTCTCAGGCTTGGACTTCTAAGATACCTTTGAAGAAAGCTTCTTGCTTTGGTTCTGCCTAACTTATGGATTATCAGTGAACCTTCAAGCATGAAATACTCTGAAATACGGTATAGTCATACCAGGTTATAGAAATTAAGTTCACACTTAACACAACTCAGCATCTCTGATCCATTTTTGTTTGCCTCCCCATATACCTTTACTGCCCCATGATACATAATTTAATGTCTTGAGATTTTTAAATTGATAAATACATACACAAAGGGTGACATTTAGATGGATCTGATCATTAGCAGATTAGATCTGTAGTTTCCTTATACTGCATGGTAGCATGCTAGAACACACACAGAATGAAAGCTCATTTGAGTCATCAATGAACAAGTAACAAAGCAATGAAAATTTGTGGTTTCCCACTGTCATGGTTTAAGCCCAGACTGTCACTCAGAAACCACACAGCTGTTCGCTCACTCCTCCCCCTTTCCTCCCCCCACTCTGGAGCAATGGGGAGGAGAATCGAAAGAATGTAACTCCCACAGGTTGAGATAAGAACAGACCAGTAAGTAAGGTATAACACAAACCACTGCTGCTACCACCAATAATAATAATGACAAGGGAAATAAAAAGGGAAGAGAATACAACTGCTCACCACCCACGGACCGATACCCAGCCTGACCGAGCAGCGACTTAACCCTTCCGGTTAACTGCCCCCAGTTTATATAGTGGGAATGACGTGCTGTGGTATGGAATACCTCTCTTTGGTCAGTTTGGGTCAGGTGTCCTGTCTCTGCTTCCTCCCAGCTTCCCCTCCTGCCTGGCAGAGCATGAGACTCAGAAAGTCCTTGGCCAGAGTAAACATTACTGAGCAGCAACTAAAAACATTGGTGTTATCAGCACTGTTCCCAGGCCGAAAGTCAAAACCACAGCACTGCACCAGCTACTAAGAAGGAGAAAAATGACTGCAACTGCTGAACCCAGGACACCCACAAAGTCATATTATTCAAGTAGGATTTAACTTCTCTGATCATTTCAAGAAGGTCTAGAATCAAAACTTTATATGTAAACGTCATGAAGCACACCTAGAAGTAAAATGTCTAGTGGATGGAAAAGTGAAGTCCTGTAGATCTCTAAAAAACAAAGTCCATCCATCCATCAGGAGTCCCATCCTTTTCCACCAAGCAGATTTGGATAAGATTAATCTGGAACAAAGTAGGAAGTCATTGTTGCACACTATGAAAAGAAATCAGGGCTGCTGGATCATTAAACTGAACAGCCGTTGGTGGTGCCTCCGCACTCTTCTAATTCATGGCATCCTCAGACTCACTCATACTGTCCTCACACTAGTACTCACTCTGTTCACCTGCAGAGACCATGAGCAAGATTTTCACACTGTTAAATAAATATAAAGGCCATTTGGAACTGTTGTTTTGTTACTTCAGCAATTTCATTTCCATTCATATGCTTTAGCGATCTCAATTTGAGGCAGAATAAAGGCTTAGGCGGCTGTGCTAGAGGGCAATTTTAGCCTCATGGAACAAGCTATAATTTACATTTATCTGTGTCTGACAAGGCTGTGTATGGCTAGGGCAAGGAAATGTTGCTGCCTGTCTCTCAGGCTGTCGATAATAGGAGTGATGGTTAAAGAATTACTATGAAGTAACCGCACAGCTCCAAGCCTTAAGGGTTAGCTGTAGAGAACTTGGACATATTTCACCTATGATTGAATCACCTGAAGTGAAATGATCTCTTCATGACTGTAGCCATCATTCCTAACAACAGCAGTTCTACTTCATTTCTTCATGAAGTAGCAGGAAACATCCAGTTCAACCAACAATGCAGAGGACAAGACATGCTTTCCATATCCTGCATGGCTGTTTGCTCTATGGGTGCAGCAGACATGCTGCTACAATCAGATACTGCGTAACCAGCAGTAACATACTGCAGCAACAGAAATAATACGGTAATGTCTCACCCAGTCGAAGTCACCAGCTTGACTGAGTAGTCTACAAGTCTTAATGGCCTACAAGCTCTCACACAAAGATGGAGCAGCTGTCTGAACTCTGAACTCATGAGTGTCTATCCACACACCAATGGCTACACCCCCACTCTTGGACATAAAGCAGGTTTTTTTGACAAGAGAAAAACAGTATTGATTTCACACTAGATGTGTGTATTGCATCACATCAGAATGTCAGTTTTCCCCTCCTCAGCAGAGCCAGAAACACATTTCTATGCTCCTTGTGCAGCTTTGCCAAACCCTCCCCAAGGTGAGAACAGGACCTTGAGAAGAAAGCAATTGCAGGTGGCAGCAGTGTAGTGGCATACCTGAAAGCCACAGTTCAGAGTTTGTGGTGATATGGGTGAGGAGAGTTAGCAAGAGGCCTTGAATAGTTTAAAGACTGAGAAGACCCAGTCTAATTCCTGTTCTTCAAGGGCCAGAGCTGTTTCATAGGCTGTGACTCCCCTTTACCTCAGAGTCGATCTCTGCTTGTTTGAGCCAGCAGACTACAGGAAATTGAGATATTGTGCTCCCCTTTATGTGGCATGTATTTTGAACCTTTGATCCCTCCAGAAGCAGGGGAGGAGGGGTATGTGTGGAGCAGAAGAGGGCCATTCCTAAGAAAGAGTTTGCAACTAGAGAAATTGTTGGCAGGAGTGGGAATTCCCCATTTTCAAGTTACAATCTGAATAAAAACCTGTTGTCAATTTAATTTGCAATTTTTCCCTGTGTATGTGTGTCTAACACACTACACATTAATGGAAATATTGGCTTTTTAGCCCTTACTCCAGCCAGCTACAAATCATGTGGCTGACAGTTAAATGGCCAATCTGAAGATCCTGTCTGACGTGGTGGTGGCTTTAGTATGCCCCAGGATGTAGGTCACTGTGAGTGCACAGCCTTTCTCTTATCCTTTGCTCCCATGATGCATTTAGATGATGGTGCATTAATGTGACACTCTTTCAAAATAGAAGTCGAGAGATGGAAAATCTGTTTCCCACATAGATGATTTTTAATCTGTAATTTCTGTGACTCTTGACATCTGCCATCAAATGAATACATCTTCTTGTTCTATCCTCAAGAGAAAGTCAGATTGTTGCTATCTCCAGTGCCAGTACTCATCTCATCATCTCTAAACGGCCTTATTCCTCGTTTCCAGAGGTGCAAAAGAAGCTGCTGAGGAGCACACCATTGTGGGGGTTTTGCATAAGAAACACCAGAATGCAGAAAGCTCTGAGGACTAGCAAGCCTTTCCCCTCATGTCACACATGGTCACATCACACAATGCTCCAAAAGTTAACAAGCTCCATCTTGAAGACAGGGAATTATTTTGCCCTTCTGTAATCCCACCAAGAAGGCTGTTCCAAAACCTCATAGATCTAATGACCAGATGCTTGTTCTAATCTGTAGATTGAGCCTATATCAGTTTAGTAACAAGATGAAACTGTAATAACTAGCATATGATGCCAAAGGCAGCGTCCATCTGTTTTGCACCCTGTTTCCAACAGTAGGCAGTACAGGACATTTCGGGAAGGAATTTAAGAATCAAGCACTAGAAAAGCAAGGAGGAGCTGCACTAACAGTCACAAAACCAGGCACGTTAACTTGAAACACTCATTGCCAACTATAACTGAAATGAAAATTAACTGAACAAGCATATTTCCTTTGGCCCTATTCCTTCCTGACCAGCCTGAGCCTCTGAGAGGCATTTTAGGGAAGCAGATTACAGATGCATTATTATTAATTTTTTAAACTGTTTCTGAGTACATAGTTCAGGCTGAACCTTGAGGTATGATGTCTGTACACTTGCCATAGCTGGGTTAATTTGAAACTACTCTGTGTTCCAATCTGAAATATCTGACTGGATTGGGTCACAGTGGAGGCCACTAAACCATACTCAGGCTTAAGTTCTACAGAGATTTCAGGACTTTGTATAGGTAGAAATGTAAGTCTTTAAGATGTTTCACTTTGGCATGTCTAAAGTTAGTACTGCTGGCTAAAACAAATCACAGATGTGACACTAATACTGCTAGAATCTGTTTTGAAACTTGTAAGATCAACTTTCTCTATCTTGCACTAGATCATTTGACAAGAAACATCTGATTAGCCAAAAATTTAGAAGTTTAATGTTTCATTTTCCAACAGGAATTTTTAAAGAACAGAAGACAACTTGGCTTTCAAGTAATGATTCCAAACAGCTACACAGACAGGGCTTTTGACATGATAAGATCAATTGTGGTGAGTAGCAACAAATTGGATATTATGTAGTTTCATTTTCACTGCACTTGCCATGAAATATTTTACAACTTCAGGTTATTAAGCTAGTAGCAATGAAGAACATTCTTCTCAGGGCACTAACAGTTCAAAATGCCACTTTCATCACCAATGCAGGCACTGAAGCATTGATAGCTACATTCAGAGTCTTTCCCAATGTGATATTTCATACTGGTTATGACAAGTTATCTGAGTGTCTTCTGAGAAGTGGGAAGAAGTGAAGGGAGGCTGAAGTCCGTCTTACAATCTTTAAAATAAAAGAGGGATCAGGAAGCAGAGGTAACTGGGCAACGGAAAGAGACATAATGAGGAGGCTGCTATTATTAAAATAAGCCTGGATATAAAGGAGAACATAATGGGTGGTAGAAGGCTGTGTTCAAAAATTGTAGAGGCGGATTTGTCTTCCAGCTCCAGAAAGATCCTAGACTTTATCTTCCATTTTCCACATTCCTCCCTGCTAGCCAATTAACTTTAGGGGTCACAGTGTCCTAATCTTGGTCATTATCTTCTCTTTCTCACCCACTCCTTTCACTAAGTCCTCCCTATACCCATGGTTTCACAGTTGTAACTGGTCAGGGTAACAGAAGATGCTGCCAGGAAAAAGAACCACAGTTTTAATTTCTGTGGTGATTCTACAGGTGTTCCACCTCTGGTAGAAGCAGAAGGATGTACAGTTCAAACCCGTTTGTTTCCCCTGGGTTCAATGAGACCGCATTATATGTTTTATTCCAAAACACAACTTATGCCACCAGCAAGTGGCTGATATTGTTTAAATATTCATTTTGTGTGGTTAGAAAAGCTTCCCACTAAAATGGTGGACTGTTGTGCTCACATGAAACAGATAGATACCATAATTCTTTATACACATCTGGGAGGTCTGCATTACTACAGGCAGGGTTGGTTTCTGAAGTTAGCAACAGGAGACAGACTTGTTCATTCAGGAAATACAAATCAGGGGTTAAAATATTATATTTTCTGATTGGAACAGGTACACTGTTTCCATCACCTGGCTGATAATTTCCACTGTATTGGAGAGTAACCCAGATAGACAGGTGATTTTTTTCATGACTGCATAAAGAATTCATAGAGTTTTGGTTCCCTTAACCCAGATGGAATCAAGCAAGAGAAGAAAACACCTTATTAATATTCATGTCCACTTTGGCTAATTCTTAATTCAAAATTCACCTCTTAAGGGCTTTTTCCACTCTTGGTCATAAATCCACAATTTGCATCTTTACACAGAACATTCATGTGTTTATACGATGATGACACCCTCACACCAAACCATGACAATTAGTGATAGTACAACCCTAGGCTTGCACTGTTACAAGAAAACAGGGGTGTTACACAGCTCCACTTCTTGCCATACACTGATGTTCTGTGCTCATATTTTTACCTTCAATGCGAAGAATAAGCCCCTCTTCCTCATGTCCATGCTTGCTCTTTTCATTTCATTTGTTCATTTTATCCTAGTCTTCAGTACCGCCATCATCCTCCAGTAGTGTACCCACTTGTTCTCCATTAGAATAAATTGTGCTCTAAAGCTCTAGCATGAGTTAACCCACACCAAAGACCTTCTCTTGTTAACAGTTCAACTTTGCTCAGCAATCCAAAGCAACCTATAATCACAGTGGCTGGAACCATGCCTCCCATAAAGTGTTTCTGATTTAGAGCTCAAAAAAAACAATATAAAGGGACAAAGAATAACAAGTCTAACAATGAGTAAGTGGAGCAAAACTACTTAAGATCAATCCCTCTTTTTTCCTGCTGAACTTCAAAATTACCCTGTAAATGCCACCCTCAGTGAAAAATCATTATAGGAAAAAACCCCTAAAGATTAAGAATTTTCCTAATCATGACATTTAGCTGCATTCAGAGTCCCTGCATGAAATCCCCAGAATGCAGCTGTGCACAAAACAATTTCCCTGTTTTCATCTGTTCCTTGTTGACTACTATAGTTCATGTGAAATTAATGCATTAAATGATGGAACGTAATTCAAATTTGGTACAGCTTTTAGAAAGCCTTAAACCTGAAAGTGCTTGCCCAAGTGATTCTGTTATAGCAGATGTACGTACAGCAAATGTACCTAGTACCTCTTTCTGAATCGAAAGTATTAACCTAAACCACTTCACAACTGCAAAACCAGACGAAAACCAGGAGGTGCATCCCCTTATCTGAAATCCAGCGGTAAGTTACTAACTAAAAATGGGAGGGTTAAAGAGAAGATGTTAACTTGAAAATTCAGCTTTCCCTGGAGATGAATAATGGGCACTTTGAGAGTGACAATTCCAGTTTTGTTCCAATTTTAAACAGTATTTCAAAAGGTATCAAGTCCTCATGAAAGAATTAACTATTACCCCGGCTAAAACTTCAACTCTTTCTCTCCAAAACATACTTTTATTTCCTCAATACTTGAATTTAGCTATTTATTGAATGCTGGTGGCCGGCCACCACAGAAGCCCTGTGTCCAGGTATGCTGCAGTGCTACCGGGAGCCTGTGGCCCCATGCCCAGCAAGCAGACCATCATGAGGGCTAGTAAACTGCCCTCTTCCCTTCAAACAGCATTTTATATCACTTAGTGATGGTAAGGGAAAACACCGCTTGGCTTTTCCTAGTAAACACCAAGAAAAGCATGTTTTCAGTGAATGCATGACTGCATGCCAGCTAACCAGTTCTTGTCTCATTAATAATATGTCTGCTCCTCCCTCATATCTTCACATAATCTTCATGCTTCTTTCCCCAGCACAGATGTTTGTATGCTAAACATGACTTCTGCTCTACCAGCACAATGAAGACGAACCCCCTCCACAAGCAGGAACATGGCAAGTGTCAAGTAGTTCAGCCCTCACTGTGGCAAGATGGCAAAAGCTCAACACAAACTCACCTTTTTAAATCCCTTTCGCTTCCAAGCTGGTCCTTTTCTGACCCTTGCCCAAGATATTTTTCCCTACTTACAAGGGGAGCTGCACGTCGCAGTTTGGTCCCATCATTGCCACCACTGCCCATCATGGGGTGTCCACAGTCCCCTCAGGGACATCCCACGTGAGGGCAAGGTCACCGAGGAACAGAGCAGTATGAAAACCAGAAGGCAAAGTGGAGCAGAAAACCATTAGGCACACAGGACCTCAACCTCCTACACTGCCTGACACCTCTCTCTGAGAGAATTTGTGCTGCAAGACTGTAATCCACAGGGAAAACAAGGGAGGCTGAGGCTAGGGAGTGGGGAGGATACACAGTTTTACACGTCTGTGTAGCCTCATATAGCTAATAGTGTGGTTTCTGTATGTGCTAGCTATACAGATGGCGTAAAGGTTTTCAGGGTAACACTTTGGTTGAAGATAGGCCTAAATTTGCAAACAGGAAGTTTGGGGGGGCTGGGTTTGTGAGAAGAAAGAAAATTTGATATTTACAAAATTAATCGAATTAAAGCTATTTTTCAGGTAATGTGAATAAGGCAGGTCATTAACACCTGCTGGATTATGGACTGCTTTGCTTGTTCAATGTAACACTTGGGTGCACAAGGCACTTACTTCAGATATACATAGCTTTGCCCTGCTGCCCAGGACACTGTGCACTGATTTTGATAACTGGCAGCTGGCATTCTCAGAGTCTGGTCATTCTTCACACAGAGGATGGAGGAAAACTGAGCATATGAGAAGGGCCCTCATAATTAGGAAAAAAATAAAACCTTGGGGGTAAAGAGACTCTTCTTCCAGGTGATGTTGGAGCATGGGCTTAAATAAAACAGCTAACTCGTATGGATCCAGAATCTACTATGGGGCCCACTTACACTATTTCCTCTGCCCCATCACGCTAAGATGCAAGGGTACAATGGCAGGAAGAGTAATTGGTTTGTTCAAAATGAAAAACAGCACGTTATTTTTAAATTCCATCTGTGATAGCCATGAATAATTAATGCCTGTTGTGCTGGATGGAAAATACCACTGTCTACAACCAGACACACAGGTGAGTGATGTCCAAATTACCTAGCTGAGCTAATCACTGGCATAGTACTTCTTTTGCAAATCACCAAATATGGCTGGTAGCAAAATGACAGGACTTTTGCTTGTGATCACAATTTTACATTCATTTCAATGAAAGCTATGACAAAAGAGGCATTTTCAGTTTCTATTATTGCACTCACAGAGAGATAATTTGTATTTCATTCCTATGCTCTAATTTTCATCAGTAGATCTCAAAGCACTTTTAAATGGTATCATATATTGGGATATGAGATACAGATGCAGAGAGTATTCAAAGGCTTCCAGCAGACCAATAACCAAAGCAGAAACAGACACCAGGAACTCAAATCTTAAGGTTTTCTATACTTTTTATTTGTAAGAGTGTCCTAATATGTACTTAATAACAGTATTTAAGAGGAAGTTTGTAAAGGAAAATACTGTGTTTAGTGGTGCAGTTCATATCTACAGGAGGCACTGGATAATGAATATTAAACCACAGAAATGACAGGCACTTGGCTTGTTACTTCTTGCTCCCTCCTAAATATCACTTTATTACCTACTCCTTCATTTCACAGGCAAAGGAGTTAAGACTTTAACATTTAAAACCACACAGTAATTAATTTTTATGTCTCCAAATTCCATCTCTGAATTCCGTCTGGTCTGAAGAGAGGCTGGTTCTTTCAGTTGGATTAGGAAATTCTTGTAACCTGTATATGCAGTACAGAAGTTAAATAATCGTTTTCCTTTCCTATTGTGTCCAAGCCCTTGGAGTTTGTTATGGACTATTGACTGACAACCCACTTGCTGATAACACAGCTATACCTTGCTGGGGGACTCCTTTCACAGCCTTGGCTTCTTTATTTGTTGGTTTGGGGGGGGGGGGGGGGGGGATGTTGGTTGTGGCGCTGGGTTTTGTTTTGTTTTCTTTGAAACAGAACAGTTTCTAGATGTGGTGTCTCTATATATATATATATATATATAATCAGCTACATGTGCTTGGTACAGGGAAGGGCAGAAAGCCTGGATTGTGGGCAACAAGGCAAGAAAAGGCAATGAGCTTTTCGGTGGAGGCTGTGGCACAACTGAAATCCTCGTTGCCAAAAAGGACATAGCGATATTTTCCTGGCTGTAGGAAAATCTCCCCCATGTATTGGCAGCCTCTGCCCTCTGCCGGCATTCCTGGAGATCAGCCGCAACTCTCCTGGAATCTGATCATAACCCCGAAGACTCCTTGCAGACAGCGCAGAGACCAGCCGTGTTTATAAAGCAAATCCTTCAGGATGTGGTGTCTCAGGAAGTCCAAGATTGACAGTGTCTGACAGGGATCTAAATTTCAAGTGACATTTGCTATTGACTTCTGCAGTGTTTTTCAGATGTCTGCCTACTTCTCACCTTGTTCCAACACTGCAAGGGTTAGTCTGAAGCATCTTCACATGCTATTACAGTCCCCATCTGTTTTCTTCCAGTGAGCCAATACAAAGAAGAAAGAACGGGATAATAAATGTTATTTTTTGTTGTAGTGATGGTTATCATTCCACTATAAAAAAATCATGCTTGTTTAGCATAATGAGTTATTCCAACAAGAGGTTTCAAAGTGAAGTTATGGGTTAATGTAGAATGGCAACTGCTGAATGACTCAGCTACCTTTGTACTTGGAAGCCATTCCATCTGCTTTTCTTGGGTGCAGAGCACAAATTTAAACCTCTATTTTGTGGGAATTGTTATTAGCTAATTGGCAGAAAACTAATTTTCCCATAAAAATATAACTTGGAAAAAACTAGTTGTTGTGTTAAAAGGGGGGGAAAGCAAACCCCTTGTTTTATTCTCCAATATGCAACTACCAGTCCGACCGCGCTCACTTGTATCAAACCTCTACTGGTCCGGATTTGAATCCGACCACATCCACTTATATCGAACCTCTACTGGTATGGATTTACTGATAGTGTACCACACTGCCCAGTCCAATCAGCTACAGCTACCAATCCGACCGCGTTCGCTTATATCGAACCTCTACTGGTCCGATACCAATCCGACCGCATCCGCTTATATCAGACCTCTACTGGTCTGGATTTACCAATAGTGGCGATTGGCTATCGAAACAGTGTGATTTATTGATTGAGCTGATTGAGGCAACAGGTACAGGTTCTTATGGATTGCCGGTGATAAATACTGTCTGCAAAAGCATGTGCGAATAATAGTTACATGGATACAAGCGCTTGATAAAGTTAACACAGCATAGCTCTAAAATGTACAGGTGACAGTAAAAATAACTCTATAGAGATTCTAAGTTTTCCCAGGGAAGCACTGGATACAGTGCAAGTCTTACCCACAGGTGTCCCTACGGGGGGGCGGGAAGAGAGGTCCAGCCCATCAACCAGTCCCAGAAGTTTGTTGATGTTATCTTCCATGATGGTATCTTCCCCAAATATCCCCCTCTCTCTTGGGTCATTTTGTACTATTTTCACCTTCAAGGTGGAGCTTGAGTGACTCTGTCATACATACCTTTATTACTATTGGTGCAAACTTCTCTCGCTTCCATTTAAAGGTATATGACACCGAAAATTCAGAGAGCATGTTCAGTGGGGTGTGGTCTCATTTTGGAGGGGGGTTGCATTGGAGATGGGTGTGTATTTTAGCATGTAAATACATTATAATGACATTATAATGAAGCACAGTTCACACTGAGGACGGCATTCTGTCAAAAGATGACAGGCTGCTGGCTCACGGTACCAAGTATGCAGCTTATCAGTTTCTTGTACCACCTCGTTCCCATCTTTTTGCTGAAGTTAGGACAAAGCGTAACCGCGAGATCTCCACCTTGCTCTACCCTCTGTCTGTGTTGCCACAGGAACCGCTGTGGAGTGCACATTCCTGGCATACCAGGTGCGGCTGCATCTCGCCCTGAGAGGCCTTGAAAGTCCGTTTTTCCCTTATGTGTGGACAATGCTGCATTTCAAATATAAGTTTAATTCCACATTTCCTAATTATACCATATTTCCTAATTATTCCACACTAGTTAAACCTATTGGTAAAACACATGGATTTCACTTCACAGTGAAATCCGAGAACATTTCACTCTCAGTCCTGCAACGCACCAAAGGTTCTGCAAAGCAATAGGGTGGTACGTGGGTCAGGCTTCACAGGATGGCGGCCTCTGGCCACCCAGCAGCCTCAGGTTCTTACCCACTTGCACCTTGAATGTCAAAATCAGTGTCTTGCCCAGTATCCATAGGTCTGTGGGTTTGTAATGGTAGCACCAGTATCTACTGTACATGACTCTTTTATACTTACTTGTGCTTTATTAAAATCTACTTTTTCTACATCTGTAGGAGAAAAAGCATCCTTAGAAAGTGGGCCTGTCCCAGCTGCCACGGCATTCTGACAAAGCCATGTCTCATCTCTGCAAGCTCTTACCTGACGCCATGTATAACAGCCACCCCCATCTGGGGTAAGTACCCATGCACCTACAGATGTGCCATTTAATTGCACCATCTTTACAAAGGCGTCTTGGCTCAGGTGTGGAAACGTTCCTTCTCTAGGACTATGGGTAAACCTGTGAAAGCCAAAACACTAACCACAAATGGTTTAGCATGAGAACAGAACTGATGTGTGTGACACAACTTGCTTATTTTTCCCCCGACCTCACTGATCTTTTTCTTTAGTGAACAGCAGTATGCACCTTCAAAAGAAGGTTGTACAGAAAAATGCCTCACTGAATTGGCTCTGTGCACGTGGATTTTCTAATATGGTACCAGTTGTACAATCCTAAATAAAAACCTGATAAATTCAGCTGCTCAACACATGTAAGAAATGCATAAATGCTGGATTTCTTACATTAAAGAATAAACTTCTTGTTTCCACAGTATTACATCGATGTTGATGGTGCCATATAAACAGCATGTAAACTGTCCAGCCCATGGCAAGATGATCTTCAAATGTCCCTTTCAAACAAAATTGTTCTGTGTATATCTTCACGACAGACCTGCAGTCTCCAGGTGCGAGTCTGCACATAGTGTGGACACCTCCCCTGTTTTCAAGGCCATATCTCTGGTTGATGGAACCAGAGCTCTCGCAGAGCAAACCTAAAGCATCTAGGTCAGAACCACACGTTTGCCTCAGGTTTTCCTATCAGGACCACCAGGTCTTTCCAGTGAAAAAGAAGGAATCAATCTAGCTTCCGAAATGCATGGATCACACCTCGTCTTTTCCTGACCCTCTCTGTTCTACCAAATTCTAAATCTGGTTTCCCCCTTTCCTTCTGTTATTAATAGCAACGTTAAGGCCTGGGTATGTCCACATAACCTACAAAAGATGCAAATCCCCTGTAGCCCTTAGCAAATAAGATTCTCTGCTCATCTTATTCCTATTTGGTATGTTACCATCTACTGCCACAGCAAGCTCTGCAAAAGTACCCTTGAGCTATACAGCCTGACAGATCCTTGGCCCTGGGCTCATACCCAGCTGTATAAAACACGTCTGGAATCCCAGCTGTGCTCCCTTCACCATTCAAGACTTTGATCTGCAGTTCAGGCAGCTTCCGAGACACATTTCAATTGATGTTTGCAAGACGACACAACACAGTGACTTGAATGCAACTTGGAAATTCAGCTAGCTTGGAAAAGGGAAGCCTTTGAGTCAGGTAAGCTTGCAGTAGGACAGCTCTTCCCTTTTCTAGGATAACCACGTAGCACCTTAGTGCTTCATTCCTTATCAGTGCCTCACAGCTTTTGTCTGTACTCTCAGCCTGCAGAAACCACTGGTCAAATAGCACAGCTGCCAGTCTTCTGTTAGAATCCAAAAGCAGCTTCATGAATTGACAGTTCACAACTGCTTTGACAGGACATAAAAATTACCCTTACACCTTTGCAACCAGCAAAACAAAGTAAAGGGACAGTCATTCCACAAGAGGCAATCATGCAACCATATGACCATGGTAAAACTGACAAGGACATATACCAGCTCTTCCTAGTGGAAAGAAGGGAACAATTTCCTGACTCATGATGATAAATCCTTAAACCTGAAGTTAACATAAAAAAAAAAAGTGCATAGAGACTATACATACAGCTTTGCATATCCAGCTCTTTCCAAGAGGTTCCAAAAAACCTGACAGTCCTGGTTTCATGCGAGTCGATGCTCAGACTAGAGAATACTTTCATTGTGCAACCAAACCATATTTCCATGCAATGTAGCTGGATTAAAGATAACACTTGCTTCTGCTGAAGGTCGACCTCTGTGCATGGCTTGTAGCTCTTGTGCACCTCTACCACAGAAATGTGTTTTATGCAGCATGCTGTCCTGGATTCAGCAGCAGCACTCATTTTTCTCCTTCTTGGTAGCTGGTGCAGCGCTGTGGTTTTGATTTTGGGCCTGGGAACAGTGCTGATAACACCAGTGTTTTCAGTTACTGCTTGGTAATGTTTAGGCTGGAAAAGGACTTTGTGAGTCTCATGCTCTGCCAGGGAGGAGGGGAAGCCAGGAGGAAGGAGAGACAGGACACCTGACCCAGACTAACCAAAGGGGTTATTCCATACCACAGCACGTCATGTTCAGGATGTAAAGACGGAGAGCAGAGACCCGGAAGGGTGGTGGGGGTGCATGGCGGGGGGTGCACTGCTTGGTTGGGCTGGGATTGGTGGTGGTGAGCTATGGCACTCTTTCCTTGTATTTGCCTTGTCATTATTATTATTGGTGGTAGCAGCAGTGATTTGTGTTATACCTTAGTTACTAAAGTGTTCTTATCTCAACCTGTGGGAGTTGCATTCTTTCAATTCTCCTTCCCATCCCTCCAAGAGCAGAGAGAAGAAAGAGGAGGAAGCGAGTGAGCGAGCAAAACTGCGTGGTTGAGAGACTTAAACCACGACACATGCTCAGAAGGAAGGAAGTGAAAAGTCCCCTGCCGTAACCAAACTGCAAGTTCAATTAAACTTGTTAAAATGTCACCCAGATATTTAGGTTACAGTGATGGAGACAGTCCAGCACATAAAACAATATATATTTATTTAGCACAAAAAATTCCATATTCAAATAAAAGTGTATATATGCTTTTCTAGTACTTCTTTACGGCACTTTGCTTCTTGGAAGAGTGAAGAACCATCATGACTAACACAAAGACATACTAATCATTTGACAGAATGACTGACAGCAGCTTATAAGCTGTAAGGCAAATTAGAAACCTCCTTCTCAAGTGAGTATTCTCTATGGAGTTCCATTAGCTTAAGTGAAACACTGACAAGAAAAATGTTACCAGACTAGGACATTATACTCGACTGCAATGTTCCCTGCTGTTACAGCCAACACAATAAGCAGGGGCAGGGATATATCTCCTGACAAAGACACAGACTACTGGAAGTTTCACAGGAAGTTGCCAGGAACACTTACTGACCATGAAAAAGAAAATCCAACCATTATGTGTGTGATTACATGGGATAATTAACACAGTTCCCATTCCAGAGAAAACAGGTAAGTCAATAGACAATGCTCAGAATTAGGACACACACAGACTTTCAAGCCTGCAACTTGCATTTAGAGACAAATACATAATACTTGTTGGTAAACAAATGCTGATAGCTTGCACTGGCAGCACAGAAATATTACTTGAAATCTAGTTCCATTAATGACATAACTACTGGATATAGAAGACCACCCAAATTAGTGGCACACAGACTTCCCATGGCTTCTCCTTTGCTGAAGTTACACCGCCTTAAGAGGCTTACATCAAAGATGTGCTGCCGCAACTAGTTCAGTCTTTCCTTCTGTAGTCACCATCTGGATTAGGCTCCCTGAGTTTGGTCGGTTCTTTCCTGTTATCCAGTCATAAAAGGTTCTGTTTCAAAATAAATGGATAAAACAGGGTGAGGAAGAGGAAAAAAAAAAATACTACTATCGGGTACACTGATGGAAGCATAAGATAAAAGCCTATTAGTTTTACTTCTCCTCCTATTGCCCTCTCTGATGATTCCCGTGTACACAGTGAACTAGCAGTGCCATAACTGGATTCAGGCCCTCAGAAATGGCCACAGGCCCAGAAAAATGCATAGGGCTTTACAGAGCTCACACAGGATTTTCACAACATCTCAAAGGAAAAGGCCAGGAGCTTATAATGTCCAAGTGGCAAGCCAAAGAGATGAGTTACTTCCAAGTTCAAAAACAAATACTGAAAAGGGGAAGGAAAGGCAACTTAAGTTGCCTTTATAACATTTATGGCTATAACAGAGTTGCTAAACCCACCAGTCTCCTACAGGCTACTGTAACATTTAGATATTTAACTGTTCTCAGCAGAAGCACACAAAGCCTTAAGACACCTAAAGTATGGCAAAGTAAGATGGACTCATTCAGGTTACACACCAGAACACTTCTTACCAAGATGTAACACAAACTCCTTGCTCAAAATATAATGCAGAAAACACAGGCATTTTCCAGGTCCATCAACCCTTCCAGTGTTGCAGACACAGCAACTGCCATGCTGGAATGTCCTGCCATCTGACACAATGGCACAACATTCAAGTGCCCGGTAGGGAATGATTTTCTGCTTCCTTCCCAAGATGCAGATGCTACCAACACTTAACATCACATGATTTTCTTCCACGGCCAGTGAGATTTTCCATTTTCAAAACTGGATTTAAAAGTTCAGGAATTAGAACTCAAGAAACAAACCAAAACAATCAACCTAGCTCTTCCATATGGAAAAAAGACTTAAAAATTTAAAAAAAATAAATAAAAATATAATTGTAAAACCACAACATCTGGTTAAGCACAATAAACTAAAGATCTTTTTTTAAATGTTTTTAGGCCAACTCAATGGGGCCTTTTAAAGAGCCACATCAAACAGCTGCAGAGGGTGCTCACAAAACCATTTCCCACTCTAACTTTAAAAAGTCACAAAAAAAAGGAAATCTATTGTCAGAACTAAACTACTCTCTGAACAATTAGCAATAGGTAAATGCAATTTCAGTGTCAGCTCTAAAAGACTTTAAAAAGTGTAAGAGTAAAGCCCTTTACAATGTACGAATGTAGATTCATGTTTGGTTTTCC
The DNA here is from genome assembly GCA_039720435.1 of Amazona ochrocephala. Lineage (NCBI taxonomy): Eukaryota > Metazoa > Chordata > Aves > Psittaciformes > Psittacidae > Amazona > Amazona ochrocephala. Next base: position 17,406,406 of record CM077879.1, read on the forward strand.
TCGCCGTGTCCTTGTTTTCTTCCTTTTTATAGCTCACCCTTAGCAGGATCTCCGCTACTCCCGATCACAGTGCAGAAAGCAGCACTCGTGCTGCACCGTCTCTAACCAAGAGGAATGACACACAGTGAGCAGGGTAATCCCAGCCTGCTCTTTTGCAAACTACAGTTGGAATCTCAGCATTTTGCAACAACATTCAGGACAAGCATTTGTGGATGATGGAAAAAAGAAACAAACATATTGACTAAATTTTTCAAAACAAGAGCAGGAATTTTGTCAGCTGAGAAGTGAACGCACCACAGACTGGGCAGAGAGTGCTTAACAAAAAAAAGAATCCCAGTTTCCATGCTTATTTGTAGTCTACCTTTAAGCCAGACTATTGTCTCTTGCATCTGCTGTCTGTAATTTAATTTGTCTACAGGCTTTATGAGGTTCTGTGGCTTCCGACTGCTTCAGGCTATCTCCCTTGTTGGAATAACTGGTGTAGAGATGCTGCAGTTGACATAGCTGGGGCTGATTTTCTCCAGTTAAGAAGCCTGTGCAATAAACCCAACGTGATTGAGAAACACACACAACGAGATGATGGAGGTAAAAACCTACCCAAATCCAAGACTGCTATTTAGAGAGGACATGTAATAAAGATACAGCAGCAAGAGGCACAGTGACAAACTGCTTAGTTACCACACTGATACTCACTCAGCAATGAATTCTAAGGGTGTCCAGGAGCTGAAATCTGCGTCAGGCATTGATTTCCTGTTTGCTGGTGTATCTAAGGTAACCCTGTGATTAAAAAACATAAGCCTTTTAATTATACACCATGTTTCTGATGAGTGCCACCTACTTCTATTCAGCACTGTAGCATATGCTTGCCTTTTAGACCACGTGGTATGGATTTCCCTTGCATCCTCCACGTGCTAAGAACATATAGCCATCAGTTTCAACATGTACCAAAGGCTCCAACCTACAAGCCCTCACCTTCCTGGCTAGCTGATGACATCTAGCTCATTAGAGCAATCATTCAGTCCACAGCTTCCTTCTAGTCTCTCTCCTGCAGACAGGAAGAGACAGCAACATGCTTGTTCAGGTGTACTGCACGGCACATGCGCAGTATAGCCATGCTTTCACAGAGCCTCATGCCAGCTGCAAATGCAGAGGTTAAGTGCACAAGCATAGGAAGCTTTGACTTTGATGATACATATTTATGCTACATACAGTGATAAAGGGGTGAACTTTTCACAACTCCTTCCTCGCATACTGTTGATAATCCAAGGTATCATGACTCTCTCAAAACTTCACTCAAAACCAGTTTTGCATGAGAAGTATACAAATGCAGAACACCCAAGAGTCCAGTGATATTGGTGTCTGCCTGTCTGTACAACTCTGTAGAAGGTGATGCCAATTATCCAAACACTTCTGATGCCATTGCTCTCCGATCTGAACAGTTGTGTATGAGAAAAACAAAGCAGGGAGAATTCAGATAGTGTTCCAAGTCCCTATATAAAACTCTTTAGCAGTTTTTGGTCCTGATTTAGATATAGACCTGGCAAGAAAAATACTTTTCATTTGGCAACAAAATTGCTGAATTTAGACAGAGTGAAGATCTTCCAGGCCACTTTCCTAGCTTTCCTCATCAAAAAGAAAGCTGTGACAGGAAAATAGAAGCGAAACTTTTTCTTTTCACATATGCACAAAATGATCTAATTGTACTGCTCAAGCTTAGCTATGCAGCACCCTATGAAGAAGCATCTTTAAACAAGTCAAAACTTGTCAAGTAATCCTTTTGCACTACTATTTACCCTTTACTACTACCGCATGGTTCAATCGACAACTGTGCTGAATAGCTCATTTCATTTTTACAGTTCTGTCTATACTGGACAAAAAGAATCAAGAAACCCCATGTTAATACATGGCTACAGTTGAACTGGTTAAGAGCAAATCAAATTTCAATCCTAACATCCACTGCTGTTTTGCAAAGGAAAGGAAAAAACAACCATTTTCATAGTGACTTGCATGAAGCTGTGAACAGCTGTGAGAAGCTGTTTGTGCCCTGTGAACAGGACATCACAAGCACACCCATGTGACTCCAGGTTACAGTGGTAATCAAGTAAAACAACGCAGAAGAAACTGTGCAACCACTTACGGTAAAATGGCAACAGCAGCAGACCCAGATGGCAGGCCACTACTGGGACCTGCTAAGCTCTGACACAGCTGATGCACTGCTCCTTTGGCCATGCCATAGCCAATCATCCCTGACAATTAAAAACAGGCAAATTAAAGCACTATCAAAACAGCTTTCAATGCCATCAGTAGTTTGACAAAAAACTCAGATTGATGAATATGAAGTTTAAGACCACTTAACACAGTCAGATTTTTAAAACATATTAAAACATATTCAAAGGGGAAAAAAAGTCTATAAAAGGAAAAAAAAAAAAAACCAAGCAGCTCTTACTAGGCATCCAGGAAGCATCACAGGAATTAGCAGCTTACAGAGTTAAACAGTAAGTAAATGTATCCAAGCGCACCCTGAGGGATGCAAATATACAGGGCTAACTAACCTCACAAATCTAACTGTGAAAATGCTTATAGACTTTACTAAAGGCAACCATCCATTCATTTTCACCTCAAGCAGTTTTGACCCAAACAGATACAGCACACTTCTCTCCAGAACTGTAATTCACTTGGTCAGCACCCCAAATCTGACAAGCCCTTTGAAAAAAGCTACAATACCTCCCTACCCACCATGAGAGAAAATAATCTGTGTGTAAATCAACTTCCTGAACACTGCTGCTTTCTAGGCAGACAGTACTCAGCAGTGTAAGAGCAACAGGAATGACAGCATAAGGCACACTGGTTGGGTAAAGATCTGGATAATCAGGGTGCTACAGGTCTGAGATATCTCACAGGATGTTCTGCCAAGCAGTCCAGACACAGATTAAGTACACAAGAAAACAAATGCACTTTGTCTACACAACTGGATGTCTTCCTACCCATTTATATAACTACACAACCCCTTTCCAGCGCTCCTGAGGAAGGATTTTGTATCATATTTACAAAGGTAACTTTTCACTGTAGAAGTGTCTCCACTATGTCCAATTAAACATAATGTAGATTTAATTTTTATTAGGAGAATCATGGGCAGCAGGAGCAAACTTGTATTATTGTTACAATAAAGATACGTGCATCTGTATGGCACTCCCCTTTTGTCCTGTCTAAAACAAACATTCTAAGTCTTCTTAAACCTGTTCATGCTTCTACATTCCTTCACCACCACTGTCAGACCGCTTCTGTAACTGTGATTTTTAGTATTCTTCAGTTCACATTATGCGAGCCAACATTTTCACACAGCAGAACTAAAACCATGCTAATAGCAAACAAGAAAAAGATTACTCCTTCCATAAGGGCTGTAGTAACAAGCCTAATAAGTCCTATTTGCAAAAGTTGAGTAACAACTCTTTCCCAATTCTTCCTGATGTTAATGAGTTGCATGTGTTTGCTGAAAGCACTGCTGTGTTTTTCAGGAAAAAATCCAGACTAGCTGAAACCAGCTAGTTCAGAACATGAAAGCAAATCACTGTTTCCTGTGCTGTGGCCCCTATCTCCCCCAAAACCACCAAATAACAAACAGGAAAGTTTGCTGGAGTTCATGTTTTTTCATTTGTATATGGTCAGCAGCACACTGTAAATTATGCATCTGCTTATTCTCATAAGCCTTTTATCTTCTGACTATGCCAGAAGCAGCTGTAAGCATACAAGATAAACCACTAACTAGAAAATACGGTATATTTTTCCCCAAACAGTTTCAGACATAGCCTTCAGGGATGTTCATAAAATGGATGTTTAAAAATTTTAGTGTATATGTCTCATGAAAATATCGTTGAAGACACGCTAACGAAAGATTGGAAATATGAGTATTTGTCTTAAAACCTTTCCACTCCCTGCCTGTGGGCTAGTGTCAGTGCTGCTTTGTTTTAATGTTAAATTGCTCCCAGATTTCTTCCTCCATGCAGACCAACCTGGTGAGGAGCGAGATGAAAAACCCAATAAAGTTTGTATTAAATAGCTAGCAGATGGCAAAGCTGAAGGTCAACAAGCTTATCTGTGCCTGAAGCAAGGCAGACAGGAATCAGAACATGAACAGGACAGAGTCAACAGAATTAGCTGAGTCACTGCTGATGGAAAAATTGGGCAACTAAGGACTCTGCCTTTCAGAACACAAACAGGACATTTTACTTTATTTAAGGCCCTGGAACAGGCTGCCCAGAGAAGCTGTGGATGTCCCATCCTTGGCAGTGTTCAAGGCCAGGTTGGATGGAGCTTTGAGCAAAGTGGTCTAGTGGAAGGTGTCCCTGCCCATAGCAGGGTGATTGGAACTAGATGAGCTTTAAGGTCCCTTCCAACCCAAACCATTCTGTGATTCTATGATTATCCTTGCAGCTTGCTGTGTGCTTCTATTCTTCTGAAAATTATTTCCCAAAATTTTTTTACCGTATCATGTATTAGCCAAGTACATTTCACCATCGTCAAGGATGTTATTTAAATATGGATTCTCTTTGCACTCGAGTCACGAGATTCTGTACTGCTACTGTAAAAGTATACTTCAGTGTTTTTGCAGCAATTTTCCACTTGTACTAGATGTCAAGAAACTAGGGAGTGAAATTGCTGCTTCATAGACAAGAATGCTCACACTAACTGACAACTGTAACTGCTGATGCCCCAGCAGTTACCACGCATTGCATTTTACCTGGGGTTCCAGACAAAGCAGCTTGAGCTCCTGTCAAAGTCAAGAGGCCACCTTCTTTCAGATGTTTTGTGGCTAGGTGGCTGGAAATAGTCGATGTCCAAACACTCTGCTTCCACATCAGATCACAGTTTTTGTACAAAGCTGATTAGGAAGAGAATTAGTAAAATCAACTAAAAGTTAGAAGACTTCTAACTCTAATTTCCTTACTGTCAGAATACAACAGGAAACATGCTTTCTACTATTTTCTACTTCCACATTGGCTAAAATACCAATTTATGTCCTTTGTATCCCCCTTCTCTTTAGGCTCTAAGTCACAACTCCATAGCATATATTCTAGGCAGTTACCTGCTTTCTCACCACCAGATATAAAAAGAAAACACATGCAAAATAGTTCCACTAGCTCTCAATTAATGGTTCAAATTTCTAAGCTCTTGAAACTCCTATAAGGTTGCTTCGATCTGTGTCAAGGATCTCAAAACTCTCACATTAGCCTCACCTCACTTTGTAGTAGCAAGACCTGACTCTTTTCATAACTTCCTCACTGACTGCAAAAGAACTATGCTCCATTAGTATGCAGACAGAAGACTCCAGGAGACAAAGGAGTCCAACGAAAAAGTATTTCTCGTTGTCAGATTACTTCATAAACCCAGAAACAACCTCACTGCCTGACATTAGGACACTGACATGGAATATCAAAGACACACGCATCTGCACTGTACCAAATGAGTGTTCCAGTGCACCTATGTACTGGAGTTAAGTAAGTGCACTACAACCCCTGGTAAGGCAGCCTACAAGGGAGGTACAACAGTAACTTCAAATGAAAGCAAAATACAAACTCTCAGCATTGGTTTTCTTCATTATCAATATCTACATGGGAAAAAAGAAAAACAATAATGTCAAAGGTTCTAGTATCTCAGAATGACTGCTTCCACAACACAATATGGAACAAGCCTAAATAACTGAGGTATAAGCCAACCACCTATTACAAGATACCCTACTACTCTATCAACACCATCACTATAAATCACAGTTATGATAAAGCAGCTTATTTAAGCTAACAATCTAACAAAATGCAGCTGTAGCATAAGCACATATGCCTTTCCATCTTGCGTCTCTTCAAAAAGAAATATTTGCCTTTAATGTCCAAACTGGAATGGGGGAACAACAGAATACATTTTACCAGATTTCCTCCAGACAGAAAACAAGACTATATTTTAACTTGTATTTCTACACTAGCAGGTAAAGCATAAAATTTCATTCTGAAATTCCATGTCTACAGGGTTGGGTTTTTTTGGTCGTTCCCCCCCCCCCCTTTTTTTTTAAGCAGATGGCTTTTTTTCTGTAGCATGATCTCAGGCCATTAGACTGCCCCTTTCAACACTGTATTGCACAGTAAGAGCTCAGAGAACTACAGGAGGCAACTGAGCTTATATGCATATAGCAATGAACTGGGAAACAACACTGATGTTTCTGCCCAGCCACTGTTTTATGCAACTGGCCTGATATGGGTAAACTCGGCAGAAGTTAGTTCATAGCTAATAACACTGAACTCCTTCATAAAGTGCATTGAGATTTTTTTAGTGCAAACTAGCACATCAAGAAGTATTACTGAGAATACCAAGTGCTGTGCAAATTTAACCGCGAAGTTCACAGAAGCACTAAGCAGCATTGTGACTGAGCCATTCTGCACTTTTATGCTCATGTCCTCTTTTGGACTTGGGAAGAAAGACCATCCAAAATATCCTTATTACCATGATTTTTAAGGATTTCTCTCAGATTTCATTCATGTGTTTACGGACACGTATGTACCAAAGGCTTACACTTAGCTTTGGCGCTGCCTCCAGCCCATCCTCCGGCTACACACAAAATTGCATCCACCTTTTCTTCACCAAGGAGTTTTCCAACCTCTGCTGTCACCTACAGTACACAGAACAAAGACATATGGAAAACACTGGACGAGTAAGGCACAGAAGTAAATGTCAAGACTGCCCCACTTTTTAGCCAAGTAACACAACACACAGCAATTGCAATAACTGCATAAAATTAACACTCATGATCTATATGAACTCAAAGTAATCGCGTTGAAAGACAACTATAGATGAAAGTCAGATCGATGAAGGTCAGACTGCACTGTGCATGATGACACTGGAAATAACTGATTTTAGCTAGACTGACCCTAAACTGTAGCATTAACACTTTTTATTCGTGACTTACTTTTTGACAGGTTCTTCACTGGGTATGTTGCTGCTTAACATGGAAAACGAAACTCCAGGTCTGACCAGGACTACAGGTGTCACTTTTGATGATAGTGCAAGAAATGAACAACTGAAGTTCAAGTCTGGCCCCTAAATTTACATTTGTATACTTTTAAATATCCAGCATATTTTTCACTTTCAAATACAAAACTTCACAGTTGGCAATAAATGCGTTGCCTATCAATTTTCTCTGTCAAAGTGAAAAGCAAACAACTTGTCTCTCCAAAAATATCCACTGGTTTTCACAACAGCTGAGCATTGAAGAATTCATTACAAACTCTTCATTACTCTTCAAGAGCCTTAAGAATTAGTAGATATAAAGAAAACACTGGCTAATGATTCAGTTTATCAATAAGAAAAATAGAGTCAAAATTTACAAATTTAAAACTAAATCCCATCTCTTGAGAATGAAGCAGAACACTTTTTAGGCTAGCTTGGATTTTCCCATAATCGCCTTTGTGGAAACCAGTGTATTCTCTACGTATTCCATCAGGGCTTAAGGTTTGCATGCTTTGAGCATACCTCCTACCTACAAACAATGTATTTAAGATTTAGGACATTTGAGAGAAGCATTGTTTCATTTTAAGGTGTTCAAATTCATCTTCATTATGCTCATCTGATCCAGTCTGCGACTTTTCAAGTCACCAAAAGTAATGCAAAACTGCACTATGTGCTGAACCTCAAAAAATCCCATATCAAGCTCTTTCTGCGTATTTATGCATGTAATTAAATTACAAATAATAAAGAACGAAGCAGCGACAAGCAGATGTGATGATCGTCGGGCTGAGGGTACCGCCACCGGTACGCTCCTTAGCCCAGAGCGGCTGCTTCGTGCCCGAATCCGGACCCATCCCTACAGCCGCCTTCCTCCCTGCTGCCACAGCACTGCCAAGAGCTCAGGGAGGAGTGCCCGGCCGCTCCCCTCCACCGCCTCAGGCCGCCCCGCGCCAACCCACCTGCTCAGCATGCTCGGGGAAAGAGTCGGTCACCCTCACCACCACGCTGGCGCTGGCGTCCTCGTTCTCGGCCAGGTCGATGCTGGCCACCCACTGCAGAGAGAGCAGCGCGTTAGAGCCCGGCCACGAATCACCTCACGCTGCCCCTCGATCTGGAGCGCGCCCCGCCTCGCCACCTCCCGCCCGGCCGGCGCTTACCCAGTCCCTAGACTTGAGGTACCGCACACACTGGGACCCCAGCGCGCCTCTACCCCCGTACACCAGCACCCTGCCCGCCGCCTCCATGCTCACTGCCTGCCCAGCCCGCCCCGCTCCGCTCCGCTCCAGCACTACACTGCACGGCACAGCACAGCACTCCGCCTGAGCGCCCGGCCGGCCCCGCCTGCGCATGCGAGCTGCCCCAGCCGGGGGGCGGGCGCTGGGCTGCAGCGCCCGACTCTGGCATCGGTGGCGGGGCCTACAGAAGAGGAGTGTCCTCCTTCTGCTGCGGTTCCGGGGCAGTGCCGGAGCCGGGGGAGGAGAATTCGCGGTCTCTTGGCCGAGCCCCAGCCTGCCCCGGGGCTTGGGTGGTGCCGCTGGGAGGCTTTTACCTCAGGGAATCCCGCACCCTTGAGGCGGTGGTGTTGAGGGGTAGGCACCCACCCGTAGGCACCCACCCTCACGGCTCTCCTGGCCAAGGCGACAGTCTCTCCTGGCCTGAATTCCAGCGACGGGCTGTGCTACCGCCAGGATTGATTGATTAATTAATTAATTAGCGGTTACAGAGGTCCCTGTAGGGCTGGAGTAGCGGTAATCGTAGAAGTGCAGGCAATTAGGGGCCGATGTGTTCAGTTCCCCTGGGCCGCGCCTGTGGCTTGGGTTACGCCGCTTGGCTCAGTCCCTCGGGCGGCAGGAACCGCGTGTGTTCGGGGGCTCCGTTCGTGCAGCACCGCGGAGCACCGGTGATGTGCCTCCCTCCGCTGGCCGGCTGGGAGAGGGGAGGGCTCCGCTCGGAGCGGAGCCAAGCCGCACCGCCCCGGCGGCACTGACATGTACAGGCGGGCGGGAGCGAGCCCGGAGAACCCTGCTGCCAAATTGCCTGGTTTAATCCTTGCCCCCCTGGGCACAGCTATTTACCCACGTTTAGCAATCTAAAAAACCGGATTCTGCTCCTCATTTTCTTCCCATGAGGTTACAGTAAAGAACTTGATGTCATTTGAGCAGGACAATTAAACCGCTGATGAAACCTTAGCCGGGCAATAGATATAGGATTACTTTCCGCAGAAACAAGCATCACCGCTCTACAGTATAACGAAGCTGTTCCTTGCAACCATTTCAGGACGTTATCACAGCAAAATACGTTGTTCATTTGTTTTTTAACTGTACTGATTAATTTCTGGAGCTTCAAAGTGCAATGAGATGCATTCTGAAGCACCTGCTCTTCATTTGTGGATTCTGAAGCATGAGAAAGAACAGAGGCGTGCCTGCTGCAGAGAGGCCTTGGTGATGATTCCTTGAAACCACTAGGATGCCTGGCTGCTTTAAAAAGACTTTATTTGCCTTGGCTTCTCTAGTAAGTTTTGTGTCTTTTATCCTGATTGTTGTTGCAATGGGGACCCCAAAGTGGATGACTGGGAAGATCCTTTGCAAAACAGGAGTTGATTTGGTCAATGCCACAGATCCAGAGCTGGTCAAGTTCATTGGAGAAATTTACTATGGACTCTTCCGGGGTGGCAAAATTCGGCAGTGTGGGTTGGGTGGGCGGCGCTCCCAGTTCACAAGTAAGTACGGTTTTGGCTGAATGTTTAGTCTGATGTCAAGTTCAACTTTGAAAACATTTTTTGTTTAAACACCTCATAGAATGCAAATTACTATTATTAAATTTGTATTTGTGGCTGATTTGTGGGTTTTATGGTTTGGGATCTGAGTGCAAATGTAAAATATCTATCATTTTGGGCTAACTTTTTTCTACCAGTTGTGTTCTGTTATATCCTGAAATCAAGACATGGAGGTGGGGGAGAGAAATCCCTAAGGCTAGATTGAGGGTTTCCTGTTGGTCTTGTGAAGGCAGTGAAAGTCATCTGGAGAAGACCCTGTAAATCATACCTTCCCCTTGACTGCCTCTTTCCTATGCCAAGTGTTGCTCTGCAATCTCTCTATGCCTCTGTCCTCACCTTCTCTGTTGAACTCCTCCCCCTTTTTGTTCCTTTAAGAAGTAGAGATTCATTTAGCTGGCCAGATTTCTGCATTTCTCTAGCTCTCCTAACGCAGCTGCCTGCCACAGCAGACAATCCTGACTTTATTAATGTGTTGAAGACATTTTTACCTTCTTTCCTCATAACTTTGGAGAAGAAGAAAATGCTGAACTCTTGAATACATTTGTAAGAATTTCTACATTTTTTTTAACTTAAAAGATTTCCTTGAGGTCTCAAGAGCACTCAGACACTGATCTGTACTTTGGGTGATTACCAGTTTTTGCACATCATGTGCTGTAGTGAAAATGTTATTTTGCATTAATGATTTTCTGTTCAGTGTGCAGATCCACCATGACTTAAACTGATACAAGTTGCAGCTGCTGCAGCCTCATCCTCTCTGTAGCCTACAAGAATGCTGTCCTGCCCAATCCTTTGTAAAGGCTCTGGGAGTTGTTGCAGTGAAGTTGGTCAAGAAGTTAAGCTGGCCAAAAATGAGCCTAGCAAAAACCCCATTAGTTTCCCATAGGATCATGGCTGACTACACAACTGCACAGCACCACTCTAAAAACTCGAAGGCAGGCAGGACTGTGGGACTTAAGAGAGAATGAAGAGAATCAGAGCAGCCTCAACTTGGATCAGCACGACCAGTTGTTCAGCTGAGATGAATGCGGATGAGTTACTTTTACTATAACAAAGTCTTGCGCAAGCTCTGACTTCAGCTGCAACTTCATGACTTGGGCAGAGCAGTCACACTCAGGTACTTTGTCCAGTGAGTTTGAATGTCTGGCAGACCAGCCATCAGGTCAAACCTCTTCCAGCTCTGCTCTTCTCCTCTTTGGGGCATTCAGAAATACCATACCAGTTCTCTCACCCTATCCTGTTAGACAGAATGAGGAAAAAGTAGCCAATCTCCTTTAATCTCTGTACAGCTTTCTGGACTCTTTAATAAACTTTCCAATTAATTAATTACTAATTAATTCTATGGCAGAGATAAAAACATTAACACAAGTAGATAAATTAAGCAGGACTTAAGCCTGAATCCTTATTCACAGCACCTTTGTAAAGTATATTCCTCTGGTAGAATATCCCTATTTTGTGTGATGCAGTGACAAATAAAGCATCATGAACTAAGGTGCATGTAACTACCTAAATTTATCACCTCTGTAAAAGATAGTCTTGTTTCAGTATAATTTAAGTCTGCAGCACCAGCACAGTGTGATGTTTACTGTTGTCAAGAAAAACCACACACTGACCAGATGATTTTTCCTTTCCTTGGCAGTTTTCCCACACATGGTGAAAAAGCTGAATACAGGCCTGCACGTGATCATTATAATGTTCCTCTGTGTGGCCATTTCCTTTTCTCTGGTCAGTTTTGGATTCTGCATTCTTAACGCAATAAAAGTTCCTTACCGGGCTATTAAAGGTCCAGCAGGAGTTTGCCTTTGGAACTTCATTGCAGGTAACAGCATTTACCAGTATCTTTTACCAGTCACGTTCATACACAATGTTAAATGTTGTTTCTCTTGCCTTACTGAATATTTCCTTGACTTTAATACTTGTGAATAAAACGAAGATAGCAGTGAATTGGCATCTATCAGCTTTTTACAGGAGCTGTGAATGCCAGTTGTTAGCCTCTGTCTGTACCATTGAAGGAAGGACTTTATCACCAACACTGGTACACCATTTGGCTATACAATAAAAACTAAGCATTTTGAAGGTGTTTAAGCCATACCTAAACCCATCTCTACTCTATATCACACCCACTGTTGTATTCAATAAGTCTTCTGAAGCCCAAACATAATCTGCCTTGTTTCATTTTATTGCAGGTGGATTTCTAGTACTTGCAGTCACCAGCTTTATGGCTGCTGTGAAACTTCATCACCTCACAGAAAGAATCGCCAGTTTTCGGGAAAATGTCTTTCAATTTGTTGTCTTAGAAGAAAGGTTTGAAGACTCTTTTTGGCTTTGTGTGGCAAGTGCCACAGCACATGCAGTGAATTTGCTGCTAGTAGCCATGAGTGGGATTCATTTCCCTAAAATTAAGACTAAAACAGAAGAAGCAAATGTTACAGCAGAAGATATCATGTACTAATAAATCCACACAAAACTACTTTGGTCAAGCGAACTGTCACAATGCAAAACAGCTTCTTGGCTCTTCAGCTTTTGATTTGGATGGATGATTTTCGTATAAACACATGTAAACATGATATTCTACTGTACCAGCAATTAATATGTGTGGGAAGGTGAGAATAACAAATGCAGTTACCATTATTCTCCAAACTGACCAATACGTGCAGTGAATACACACTGCTCACAGCTTTCTGAAAATTTACATTTTGAGATATTTTAGAAAACTAAAGTGAAATACAATTTCATTGAACCCAAATGTCTTCTTTGTTTAGAAAGAAAATACATGTATCACGAATCTTTGATACTCTAAGTTTATTTTAAAACAGGAAGAATGGGCATCTACCAGCTAATTTCACAGAATTACCTGGAAAACATTGTGAGGGCTGTGTGAGATATGTTTGGTGATGTTATAGCACGTTGAAAAAGAAGGCTTCATCATCTCTAAATTAATTCATCATCTAAAATTAAAGGGAAGCACAGGCTAAGTATGTGTGAAATGTTTCTCAAACTGAAATTATCAAACTCCATGAAGAAGTGAGAAAAGTAACGTTCATGGGATGCTTGTCAACTATGAAATAAAATGTATTAACTGCAAGATGAAGGTTTTGTCTGCAGCTTCTGGGGATTAAAGTAAACTGAATCAAAGTAACTGTTTTTTGATATCCTGGAAAATTATAATCTGACAGATCAATCATCTTCTGAACCCTTTCAGTTCTTATGTCTATGTGAAATCAAGTAAAAGTGATGTATGGTGAAACAGTATTAAAATGAATTAAAATGGTTAAATGGGTGGAAAAGTTACTTAGGGAGTACCATAATTTTGACAGGTATTCAACCAGTCTTGACTCACAAGTAATGAGTATTTCAGAGAAAAGAATATGCCATTAAGCACATCAATTTTAGAATACGGCAGAAGTGATTCCCAATTTATACCACTCCCGTACTTCACTCTTTTTCTGACTCCGCTGGTGCTTTCACTCAGTCTTTACCCTGCGCCATGACTCCAGGAAAATGGTGTGATACTGGATGGGCAGCAAACCAAGCCAGTCTATGAAGGTGCGTTAGTTGGTAACAGCACAGTACATGCGCATTTTAATCTTCAGTATGCATACCGGGACAGTTAGTGTCTGTGACAAGCCCATAAGAGACGCTGTGAGCACACTTCCCCTGGAGCACGCCGCAAAAGGGCAAACATCCCCGGTGGGACCGATCGCCATCCCTCGCGGTACAGAGCCCTGCAAACACGTAAACCCCGAAACACCGCTCGTGCTCCTCAGACACCGACCTGTGACCGGTGCCCGCGTCCCGGCTCCTTCCCGACCTCCCCTCGGCTGGCCCCGCCCCGCGCGGCGCCGGCTGATGAAGCTATCGGCGCGCCGGGGTAGGCGGTGTGAGGCGGTACGGCGTATTGCTGCTTGCCATGCTGCTGCCGCGCGTGCGGAGCGCGGCCCGCCGCCTAGGCCGGGACCTCCCGCTGGCCTGCAGGGGCTGCAGCCGCCACGCGGGCGCGAAGGTGAGGGGCACCGGGACCCCCCTTGCTCGGTGTGACCCAAGGCGGGAGTGGGCAGCCGTGGGCGCGGCGGGCCCCTTCCTTCCTCCTTCTCTGTTCTGCAGGCGTGGCTGAGCGTGCCGGTCTCCCAGCGCTTCCCGGGTTCAGCCCCGGGCTGTAGCTCGCAAGCCTGCGGGGCCGAGGTGGGCGTCTTTCCCTGCGGGGTTGGCCTGGAGAAGCGGAGCTGCTGCCGGGCAGAGCCGCCGTCCCGCCCCGCGCCTGGCTGTGCGGCCATGAGCGAGTTGGAAGCAGCGCAGCTCCTGCCTCCCCCTGCTTGAACCTGGCTGGAGAGCTTGGTTGGGGAGGCTGCTCTTTTGTACTTGAAATCACAGGTTGAAACAGGTTTTGTTCTCTACGTCGTAGGCAAAATGATTGTGTCTTTAGTTATACCGTGTCTATTTTCTTTTTCACACTTGGAAGTAGTGGTTGTGGTGTCCTGGTTTACAAGGAGTTGCTCTGTGCATCATGTTAGATAAATACATAAACTGAGCTGAGTATATGCAGCAGTAGCTATGCGGCAAACAGTGTGCTTGCTGCCTTTTAGGTGGGTCGCTGAATTTCATATTGTTTACATCCCTGTGTATCCTTTCTTAGGGTCTTGTTCTGGGAATCTATTCAAGTGAAAAGGATGGAGGTGCTGCCCAGCTCACTAGTGCAGGAGATGCTTTTGATAGACTTGTGTCTGGAAGGCTGAGAGAACTTGTGTCCATGTAAGTGTGTGATCAGATGTTGAAATGGATTAACATAGCTACAGACACCAATAGGAGCAGTCTTTTTTTTATAGTTATTAAGTGTTTTTTGTCCATTGCACTTCCCAGGCTGGTATTTGCTTCTACCAGGCCAAGGAATTTGGAAGGGAATTCCTTTGGAAAAAACAAGCACTAAGGAAATCTGCAAAGTGTTCACAGGAATTGCCCTTTTCTGTGGATCAGCACCAAGCCAAATGTCCCAGAACAGTGTTGAGGAGCACTGTGGGGTGTGGGAGTGAACGTAGCATTGTAATAACTGTATAAAGGACTTCTTTATTAAAGAATCTTTTTGTGTCCTAGATGTGGACCACCTCTGAAGAAAGGAAAAACACGCATATTCCATGGTTTGCATCAGGTATGAACTTTGGATTTTTTTGTGCATATTGAGTAATGTGTGAGGTTTGCTCTTGCATCTTACTTTAAGCTATTCACTGCTGTGCTTGTATAAATGCTCTGCTGTTCTTCCCCCTCACACCTTTCAACAAAAGGTGTGGTTCCTGTGGGGCATTGCTGAACAGGAGGTTTCAACATTTGCATGGCTTTTTGCACATTCCTGTGCTCACTGCACTATGCTGCAGGTTGAGAAGATGTAAACAAGTCTGCTCCAAAGGCAGTGTGCTCTGAATAACTGCTTACTGAGTGAGCTGAATGATGCACAACCATTCTGGATCAGACTTCTACTGTGCCTCCTGTGTGCAGGAGGAGCAAGTGTGAGTATGTACTGGAATATGCAAAGACCTTCAGACATGACAGTTCTAACACAAGGTAGTCCCACCAGACTGTCTGCAGCTTATAAGGCAAGCATTTAGTCTGCTGTGCTGCATTGCTTTCCTGAGTTCTAGAGCTGCGTACCTCTGTGCAGCTTTGATTTGTAACCTGGCAAATCATGCCAGCTCAGCTCCTGAGCTGAGGTGATAGGCTCAGACTTGGAGGTGATTTTATTTCCCTGAGCAGAGTAGTAGTGTACCAAAAAAGGTTATGCTTCTCCAGCTCAGTTCTGGCCTGTGTTGCAGCTGGAAAGATAGATCTGCTTTCAAAGGACTCTTAGATTTTCCTGTAAAGTACCAGGTTTGCTGCATGTTGAACGTAAAGCTCTATCTGCTGCAGTACACAGAATTATTAACTGGACAGAACTGGTTGCATGCCTGTGGCAAATGATGAGGAGCGCAAGACTGTGGCACAATGCTGGCACTCTTAACGAGGAAATGTATGTAACAAAGTACTGAAGGTGTTTGGTGCTTGGTTTGATCTGGCAAATAAAGTTTTTTTTAACAACTCTGTTGTGGCTGTGCCAATAAGGGAAGTGAATCCATTTGTGTGTTGGCTTCATCTAGGACTTTCCAAGTGTGGCTGTAGTTGGCTTGGGCAAGAAGAATGCTGGAATAAATGACCAAGAAAACTGGAATGAAGGCAAAGAAAACATTCGTGCAGCTGTTGCAGGTTGGCTCTTCTTACATTTTCTTAAGCATTCTGTCTGTAAAACTATTGCAGTGGCGCAGCAAGTTCCATTTTTGAAGAGCGAGTCTAGATATGATTTTGTTTTGAAATGCAAAACCTATTCCATGGTTTGTTAAAGACACTTACTTGTCACTGATAGTCATGTAAACTTTTCCTTAGTGAGAAAGGAGTTACAGGGCGTGTAAATCCATCTGCAGTCAGGTAACTGCAGTTACTGAAATCAGATAACTTTCCTGAACAGTGTGAAAAGGCACTTGTTTAATCAGTACTCTTGTGAAGCGCAAGAGCATCACCAATTCACTTTATGCTCACACTGTTCTTCAGTATGCATACATAATTACTTTTGTTACAGTTCGTAACAGATATTTGTACTATAAACTGATACCTTTCAGAACATCAGTAGGATGATTCAGTATGTTACCTATTATAGGCAGAGGAGGCCTCTATCTTAATCAAGGATGACTGCTGTATCTAAGTGTTTATAAACCAAGAATAAAAAGAGTTCTCGCCACAGAGTTTATAATCTATGACGGGAGGTCAGTCACATGTATGACAGTGCTAGCCCATCTTGTCTTAACAGCTGCCAAAACATTGTAAAGTTATTTGGATACAAAATAGAATTTATGGAACGTAATATTATTTTTGTCTATTTATAAAAGTATGTATAAAGTCATTTGGAAGAAAAGAGAAAAAAAACTAAATTACAGCAAATTTCTGATGCCTGCAGATAATCATAATCCACAGGACTAGAGGAAGATAGAGTTTTTCTTTGCTACAGAGTGAGCTTAAAGGAATGGGAACAACTGTGGAATCTCCTTTTTCTTGTGAATTTTCTTAATCATTACAATCTGTCAAGTGGTATTTTAGTTGAAATTTATCAGTATATGATCATTGCATTTTTAATCATTCTACTGCATGATCTTTGTAATTGATTTACCCATCAACTTGGATATCTTGAGTTAAAATTATTTCTCCCTTGAAATGTCATATTGATTACCACAGAGACCTGTTTTGCTGTTCTGTGCAATACTCGGCCCACTAGTTCCATACTGTATTTTTCAGCTGGCTGTAGACAGATGCAAGATCTGGAGATCCCTTGTGTTGAAGTAGACCCCTGTGGAGATGCTCAAGCAGCTGCAGAAGGTGCTGTCCTTGGATTGCACGAATATAATGAGCTGAAGCAAAAAAAGAAGCCTGTAGTTACACCTCAGCTTCATGGAAGGTGATGACAAAAGGAAAGCTGTTTTTATTTATTTCTAAAACTGTGTGCATGTTTATGCATGAGAAAAACACAAAGAATAGGGCTAGCAGCAAGATCCCTCTTCACTCCTCCCACTCATTTGAAGTTCCTAAAGTGCTTTACATTTGTTATATTTCTAGTGCTTGCTCCATGTGTTTTGTTAGTATTCCATGTTCTGAGGGTACAGATAAATAAATGCTGCTTCATAGAAAAGAAGGCCCAGGATAAAAGTAAAAAATTACTTGAAGCACAGCTGGCATGTAGAAGGACTTCTGCTGGTATTGTGTGCCAAATAGCAGAGGTATTTGAGACTCCACAAATGAAGAAATCCTTGTGAGAATCAGAAAATGCTGACTGACACCAGACCATGCCACGATGGATGTGTCTTATGTAGTTCATTTGTTGTATTTTCATTCACAGAGCATATGCAAGAGGAGCTCGTGTGCTTCTGGCCTCTGAACAGACATCACTGTTATCTGAGAGCAGAAAGTAATGTCAGAGCTTTTGGTTCCAAAATAATTATCAGGGTGGACTTTGTACCTTCCCTATAGGATGATCTTTCATGCAGAGGAGGAGTATATCCCATATGTACTTTATACAGTAACAAGTCATAGAATCATAGTATAGTTAGGGTTGGAAAGGACCTTAAGATCATCGAGTTCCAACCCCCCTGCCATGGGCAGGGACACCTCACGCTACACCGTGTCACCCAAGGCTCTGTCCAGCCTGGCCTTGAACACTGCCAGGGATGGGGCATTCACAACTTCCTTGGGCAACCCATTCCAGTGCCTCACCACCCTTACAATAAAGAACTTCCTCCTTATATCCAGTCTAAACTTCCCCTGTTTAAGTTTGAACCCGTTACCCCTTGTCCTATCACTGCAGTCCCTAATGAAGAGTCCATCCCCAGCATCCTTATAACCCCCCCTTCAGATACTGGAAGGCTGCTATGAGGTCTCCATGCAGCCTTCTCTTCTCCAGGCTGAACAACCCCAACTTTCTCATCCTATCTTCATACAGAATGTGCTCCAGTCCCCTGATCATCCTCGGGGCCCTCCTCTGGACTTGTTCTAACAGTTCCATGTCCTTTTTATGTTGAGGACACCAGAACTGCACACAATACTCCAAGTGAGGTCTCATGAGAGCAGAGTAGAGGGGCAGGATCACCTTCAACCTGCTGGTCACGCTCCTTTTGATGCAGCCTAGGATTGGCTTTCTGGGCTGTGAGTGCACACTGAAGCTGGCTCATGTTAAGTTTCTCACTGACCAACACCCCCAAGTGCTTCTCTGCAGGGCTCCTCTGAATCTCTTCTCTGCCCAACCACGTCCTGCCTTGTGAGGAAGTTAATGAAATAAAATACCCTCTCAATTTAAGCATGTCTTGATAAGCTACATGCAGCTCTTCCTGTTTGTAACACAGCAGATAGTTTAGGAGACAGTCCATAGTAAATAAACATTTCATGAAAGCATAGGTGGTCCTATGACCACTTATGACACTGAAAGTAATTTTTGTATCTAATAATTTAGGTTGGAAAGGACCTGTGGAGGTCACCTAGTCCAGCTCCAGCTTGGATTAGGGATAACCTGGAAGTTACATACAACTTTAAAGCTTGATCAGGCCTTTGTTTAGTCCAGTTTTGAGTACCTCCTGAGATGGAAATTCCACAGTCTCACTGGCCCATCTGTCCTAGTGTTTAATCACACTCATGGTGAATTTTTTCTTTATCCCCTCCCTGTGCAGTTGCCCTTGTTGAATCTTGAGACCGTTGTCTGTTACTCCCTTACTGTGCAGTTCTGAGATGTGTCTCTCTTCATCTTCTCTTTAAACCCTATTTAAGGGTAAAGACTGCAATCAGGTCTTCCCTAAATTTTTCTTCTCTAGGTGAAACAACCCCAATTCTCTTAGCTTCTCATGTGCCATGTGCTGCAGCTCCCTACCCTTCTTAGTCTTTGGCCTTTCTCCAGTTTGTCAGTATTACTTTTGTATTCAGGAACTCAAAAGTGGACATAGCTCAGTGCAGCCTCACAAATGACAAGGGGGTAAATAATTATTGCCCTTAATATGCTGGCTAAGCTCTAATCCAGCACAGTACATGTTTGGCCTTTGTCACCAGAGTAATGCACTGCTTACTCCTGTTCAACTTGTCCACCAGGATCCCCAGGTTCTTTTCTGCAGTGTTGCTTTCTGCCTTAGTCATAGTCAGTGTCCAGCCTGACTTGCACAGGGTTGTTCTGTCCCAGGTGCAGGACTTTACACCAGTCTTTGTTAAACTTCATGCTGTTCCCCCTGATGCATTCCTCCAGCTTGGCAAGGCTGCTGTGAATGGTGGCCTTACCCTCTCCATTGCAGCTGCTCCCTGCAGTGCCATGAGCTTCAAAGGGTAGTTTTCATTGTCCAAGTTGTTGATGAAGGTATCAGCCTCAGTATCAGCCTGGGGGAACACCGCACAACTGACTGCCAGCTAGACCATTAACTGTTGTCTCTTATCTTCTGAGCCCAGCACTTTTTCCAGTGTTTCACCCATTTTATAGTCTGTCCCTCCAGTTCACATTTTCTCAATTTGTCTGCAAGGATTCTATGCAAAAGCCTTGTTAAAGCCAAGATAAAAGACATCCACTGTGGTTCTTTGTGCCAACCCTCTCACCATAAGTCAGGCAAGTTGGTCAGGCATGATTTACCCAAAACAAATTTATGACTGTTTCCAGTGACCATCTTGTTCTTCATGTACCTGGAAATGGCTTCCAAGATTACTTTCTCCATACCCCTTTAGGGGATTAGTCTAGGAGCACTGCCTTGTAGTTTCCTATATCTTCCTTGCCATTCTTAAAGATTGGGATTTGTCCTTTTCCAGTCATTGGGGATGACATTCAGTCACCATGACATTTCAAACTGAAAGAGACCAGGCTTGCAATGATGCCAGCCTCTCCCTCAGCACTCTTGAATACATGTTGCCTGATATCAAGGACTTCTGTATGTCCAGCTTCCTTAAGCAGTCCTAAGTCTATCTTCCTCTGCCATGGGTAGTACCTTTCTTCTCCAGGCTGTTACTAAGCATGAAGAACTGGGGAACCTGGAAGCAGACCTTAATAATTAAGGCAGGCATTGAAAACTTCAGTCATCTCAGTTTTCATGAGGTTGCCTGCCCCATTTAGCAAGGGAACAGCATTATTCCTGATCTTCCTTTTGCTGATGATTTACCTCTTGAGGTCCTATTATTGCCTTTCCCACTCTGAGAGATTTGGTCACTTGATTCCATCTCTCCATATCCAGGCAATGTTTCTGTATTCATTCTGGATTCCTTTTTCACTTGTTGCTCTTTTGAGAGGTGGAATCCAGCTTAATGCTCTGTGTTGTGATATCGTTTAAAACAAGTAGGTCAGTTCTGTCTCGGTAAAATGAGAAGTTTTGTGCTGGCATTGTTGCAAAGTAACCAGAGGGACATCCCCATTTCCTGTACAGGCAGGTCTTTGAAAGTTCTGCCATTTGTTAGGGAGATTCCTTGAGTGCACTGTGAAAGGAGATCCAAATTCCACTCATATCACATAATCATATCTCAGTAAAGTGTAAAACAGACTGGGAGGCTTTATGTAGTAAATAAAATCATTCGGAGCTGTTACAATTAGTGTGATTACAAATTTTGGAATGGGTATTAAACCTTGTGTTTAAGGATTTAAGCCAGTCTCTGACTAGTAATGATTTGAAGAAGACCTAATAAGTTAGACAGATAATTTTACATCTGTCTGCCATAGGATTCTTCTGGCTTTCTGTGAAGCATTTGGCACAGACTAGCACCAGAGATGAGTCCTACACTAGACGTCCCTTGGAATTCATACTACTAAGATTACTGTGACATTCTTAATTGCCCTGATTTAATGTTGCCATATTTTCACATACAGGAGAGAACAGATGGATACTGACAACATCTTACTTTTGCAAATATTTCTGATCCTGATTGTTGTATGTTTTTGTTTAGTGCTGAAAGTGAAGCCTGGCAAAAAGGTGTTCTCTATGCTGAGGGTCAGAACCTCGCTCAATACCTTATGGAGGCTCCAGCTAATTACATCACTCCAATCAAATTTGCTGAACATATTGAACAGAAGCTCAGAAGTTTCGGCAATGTGAAGGTCCATATAAGGTAAATTCCAAAAACTGATTCCTCTGTAGGGTAAGATGCTTTCCAGGTTATTCAGATCCATAGTGGGCTCCCACTTTCTCTTTGCCACTTCAACGACAAAAGCAGAAGTGTGTGGCAAAGAGGTACAAGGGGCACCCAGGCTGCAAGTTACTCTCAGTTTTAGAAGGTGAGCTTCTAGTTTGCAGAGTAGGCAAGATACTGTGACACAGTGAAATGATTCACTGTCATGCAGCCAATTACTGCTTAGTTAACACAAGTGCTGAAAAAAGGAGCTTAGTGAAGACTCAGTGACTAGAGGGCAAATACTAGGTACCTTTTTTCTAATACCTTTTGTTTTTGTCCAAAATAGATTTTATACAGCCCTCTCTGGGTTGTGTTTGTTGTTTTTTTTTATTTGGATGTATTAATGAAACATTCTGTATTTATTGCTGTTACTGTTGTTTGGGGGGGGTTTAGCTTTTAAAAATGTTGAGATGGAGCCATAAAAGCCCTTGCAATTGAATTTGCACGGCTGACACTTCCTGCCTCTGAATTACTTGTTACTGCTCTTTGGTGGAAATGGGCTAACTGGTTGTGCAAGTGTTGGAGGCTGTGCTGTTGAAAAGCAAAAGACTGAGGGAAGTCAACTTTGCTATCAAGATGGTTAACTGTGGACAGAAAGCTTAACTGTAACCTGCTGCAGTACTGTTACCTCATATGCCCTCAGAGACCACAGCCTCATTGGCAAGTGGAAGTTTGATGCTTTCTGACATAGAAAGTGTAGACAAGCTGTTGTTTGTTTTGTTGGTTGGTTGGGTTTTTAGAGGAGGCAAAACAAAGTTGCCAAGCAGCAACTTTGAGGAAGTATTTTTCTGTTTCACGAAACAGTAATGGTTGATTTATGTGGCAGTTTCCCAAATAACTAAACCACAATTAATAGAAACAAACCTTCAAGGATTGTGATCTTTTAAAAGCAAGCAAACAAAATCACCTTGGTTAAGGTGTCCAATTACAAAACATTAATATGTATTTCTATTCCAGACCAGAGTCTTGGATAGTGACACAGCAGATGGGAGCATTCCTGAGTGTTGCTAAGGGTTCGGCTGAGCCTCCCATCTTTCTGGAGATTCACTATTCAGGTGGTGCTAATGCAAGTGACCACCCGCTGGTGTTTGTAGGAAAAGGAGTTACATTTGACAGGTATGTGTGCTAATATTCTAGTGACTAAAGGGGGGAAATGCCTTCCTGCTATTCATGTTCTCTGGGTAGATGCTCAGCACACCTTCCAATGCCATTCCAGTGAACTTGCCTTATATAGTAGATTGTGCTGCTTTGCCTGGGAATAAGACAAGCTTGGGTGGTTGGACAAAGTAGGAATTGATATACCCTCATATTGTAAGGGGAAAATGGAAATTTGGGGGAAAGAAGACAAAGAATGTGCTACTTTTTCTTTTTTTTTTGGCCTGAGCAAACCTCTGGATGAAGAATGTGTATGTTTAGAGTTGCAGTCTGTCACGGGACACCTAGATCATGCTTAGGGAAAGAGAAAATAGCTCATGCATTGGAGCAGTTCCTTATAATGGCTTTTCATGTCATGTAGTTACTGAAGAATTTGTCAGTCTGTTCCCCTTCCATATGCTGATTTTGCCAGGTGTACTATTTTGTTCTGGTTTTGTGCTCTTTTGTTGTTCTGAAGACCACTGAGTTAGTCCACTGCAGATTTTTATGGCATCCTAGCTATGAGAAAACAAGTCAGGGACATATGTGATCAGAAAGGAGCCGCAGCTGCCTTGCTTTCAGTATGCTTACTAGGGGGTGGCAGGTTGAGAACACAAGTCTAGCATTTCCTGATACTTGCTGCTGAAATACACTGATGGGCAGAATATTCTCAATGTATGCAACATGAAACTCCTCCATGTTGATGGTACTTGTGTGTGTGTTGCAGTGGTGGCATTTCACTGAAGCCGTCGTCGGGTATGGATGCGATGAGAGCAGATATGGGAGGTGCAGCGACTGTCTGCTCAGCCATTGTGACAGCAGCAGCTTTAAATCTCCCTCTTAACATAATTGGTAAGAGTGTGTGTGTGTGAGAAGCCAGAAATCTGAATTTTACAGGATTTTGTTTAGACACTAATGTACTAGTATCAGCACTGGTCATGATCTTACAGAAATGCCCTGGCCTCTTGCAGACTGACTGCTCTCATTCCCTGTTCAGCCTCTCTTCTCTTTTTGCTTGCTTTGCACATAGTTACTGGCTTTGCTTGAATAAAATACTGCAACACCAAATTAAAATTGTGAAAGCATGATTTTTACATCTTAGGCAAGAAATGGTTGTCAATAAACTTACTTTCGATGCGTTTTTCATAAGTCCTGATCCTTCATTCCAAGAAGGAGTGTGGAGATCTGTAAAAGCAATTAGAAGTGAAAAGATGTTAGCTGAGCTACCTCCATGATCATGTACCACAGCTGAACAGGAACAGGGATCAGTTTTTGTTTCATTGGGTGAGTAGTTCAGCAGAAATCTAAACCAGTCAACCCAAACCAGTACTTTTAAGTACGAGCAATGCTTACTTTTTCTGCAGAAATGTTGCACAGCTAAAAGCAAATGAGCTGATTAGCTGGTTCAGGAACCGTGGTAAAACCAGCTGGGGACGACATGTAATCTATTCTAGGATAAGTTTTATGTTTGACAGCCTTGACTTACAGGGAACTAGTAATTTAGTCACTTTTATTCTTCAGCCAGTAGAGGGCAGCAAAACCCACCGTCACGCCATTCCTCACCTAAAGAATGGCCGGGAAGGGCTGAACCACTGGAGCAAAAGTCTGTGTATGCAATTCCACTTAAAAGTAGTGGTCTGCAGTTCGCTTATTCCTTGTGCCAGGAGCAGGTTTTCCCTGAGAATGGAGTGCCTTTCATCCCATTATCCCATTCATAACTGGGCCTTTGAGGCTGACCCTCTCTTTTGCTCATCTCTATTTGATTTTCTTATGGCTGTAGTCCTATGGTGAGACCTTGGACCCCCCTTGACATTACACAATGTATAATTACCGTGAGCAGAGCTTGAATGGCTCAGTATTTGTTTAAGAAGTTTTTAATTTCAGAAAGAAATCTCTTTATATGTGACTAATGATACATGTATGGAAAATGTAAGATAATATTTGTTGCTCCTCTGATCTCAGTAGCCTAGGCGTAAAGTAGAAGTAAATCCTAGGGGCAAAATGGTGTAGGTGGGAGAATGTGGTGGTGCAGCATGTAGAGGAATTCCCAGATTGGAAACTGGACCATGTGTCTTTTGGTAAGATGGAAAACTTGGATTTTTGAGCATGAATTCATGATGAGAATAGTACTGTTTCCTTAAGGAGGTGTTGGGGGGTTTTCCTAAGTGCTTTTTCTACATCTTTTCTGAGAAAGAAACTAGTAATTCACTTTTCTTTTTCTCTCTGAGGTTTGGCACCGCTCTGTGAAAATATGCCCAGTGGCAAGGCAAACAAGCCTGGGGATGTAGTTAGAGCCAAGAATGGAAAAACAATACAGGTATGTATGTGAAACTTGGGGTTTAAATACTTCTAGTGAATTGGTTTAACCCATCAAGTTATAACTGCAGTCAGAGGACATATTTGAAAAGACCCTTTAGAACGATAAGCAGCACAAATATACTGGTTTTAAAAATGTAAGCAGCATGTTATCAATTAGAAATTGTTGTCATAGGATTCTTTCAAATCTAGATATAGACTGAAGAGATGAGACATATTTTATAAGTTGCTAGGAAAAGCTGTAAAGTGCAGTCATTTACTGCATGTGCTAGAAAATCTTGTTTTAGCACAAGAGGTTGTTACAGTGCTCATGAATACAGGTTCTCTGTCCGCATGAAGAACATTAATTGCTTCCAGTGACCCTT
The DNA here is from genome assembly GCA_039720435.1 of Amazona ochrocephala. Taxonomy (NCBI): domain Eukaryota; kingdom Metazoa; phylum Chordata; class Aves; order Psittaciformes; family Psittacidae; genus Amazona; species Amazona ochrocephala. Next base: position 17,431,669 of record CM077879.1, read on the forward strand.
CAGGACACTTCCCTATTATCTGCAGTGAGACATTAGAGTATTAGTTCCCTGGTCACGTAACCAAGGCCTTTACAGTGCCAAGCCCCTTGGGACAATCAGAACTCCGAGTCATACAGGCTGTTGGTTGCAAATCAGTACCCAAAATACATATTTCATATTTAATCCAAGATGTTCCATACTCATTTAATAGATTAAATGGTACTGCAAGTCACTGTGTGATGGATCACTGACTTTGCGCAGAAGTAGGTGGCGTAATCAGTATTTCTGTCTGTCTGAATTTCTGTGATTCTGCATCTTTGACTTGTTGAACCTTCCACTTTCCTGAGGTTCTTTTCCCAAAACAGAGTTCAGTCACCCCCTGATCTGAAGGAAAAGACTGGGCACATATTCCCCTACCAAGAAGAAATTTACAGGAAAGTGCTAGTAGCTCAGAGCACACCATGCAATTAATCTTGCAGAATTCAGCATCAGTCTTCCCTGAAAGGGGAAAGGAGCAAGGGAGCTATTGATTTTTACTTTTAAGAGGGGAAAAGTTTCAAGCTCCAAAGGAGGAAAGCAGGATAACAAGGAGCTGTTTCCAGGACTTCACCTGTGATGCTCCATGGCACGCGGTCCTCCTCAGCTGTGATTTCCATGGGCCAGATCTCTGTGCATGCTCTGAAGCAGCTCCTGGGATCCAGTGGGGCACATCTCTAGGTTCTTCTGGGGCACAGAGACCTGTGGAAAGGAGGCTGTAGTGCTGAAAGATCACCTGGCCTCAGCTACAGATACAATTTTATTTTATAACATAACCTTATATTGATACTGTCTTTTTCCTTTTTGTTTTTTTTTGAGTAAATTTTGTTTGACCTGCCATTCTGTGACAGTGCATTTATAATCTGACAGCTATTTAAGTTACCATGTAAGAAATAAGTCAGTGAAAGGGATATTTTCAATAGTTAGAATCATAGAATCATAGAATAGTTATTAGGGTTGGAAAGGACCTTAAGATCATTTAATTCCAACCCCCCTGCCATGGGCAGGGACACTTCCCAGTAAACCATGTCCCCCAATGCTCTATCCAGCCTGGCCTTGAACACCTCCAATTAATCTGGTTTTACTGATTTTGCACCTGAAGGTAGATAACACAGATGCAGAAGGAAGACTGCTGCTAGCTGATGCTCTCTGTTATGCCCACAGTTTTAATGCAAGGGCTATTGTGAATGCTGCAACACTAACAGGTAAGCAATCTCCCTCCCCTGCTCATTTTGTAAATCAGTTCTTTGTTACCGTTATTAATTGGGCTGTGGATTAGTGACAGTGTGTAGATAAAATCAACCTGAATTCAAAAGCAACTGAGATGATTTTACATGTTTTAGGACAACAACTAGCACAGCTTATGCTCTAACAACTTGTACAGTGTCTCTAGGACTGGAGAGGGTATTGGCATGTAGCAACACAGATGGACTTGGGCTAGCCCAGCTGAGCTGGAATTAAGCAAGAAAACCTATGCAGACTTGGATGTTTCTGCACAATGTTTCCCAGTGCTTCCATTTCTTAAGCCTTCCCAGCTCCTGGGGCCATGTGATGCAGAGATACTAGTGTGGTATCCATATGGCACTGGCCATACTGGAATAGAAATAGCTTCTTTGTGAAGGGCTTCCTGAGTGCTTGAGCTCTGACCTAGCCTGCACCAGCTCTTTCATCACGTGAGCTAGCTCAGGTCTCCATGATTCTAGATACTAGAATAGGAGAGTCATTATCATGTTCCCAAGAATTCGTTTGACTGAAGTATCTCTTCTGTGTCATTTGCATACTTTCAGGCATAATAACATGTCCTTTAATTGTTTCGTCTCTACAGCTGTATATGAATGAGGTTATAATTCAAATTTAAAATCAGCATTGCATATGCATCTCATGAACTACCATGGGCAGCTGTAGCTGAAATGAGAGCAAACATGGAAGACTAGTTCAAACAGGAGTCTACTGTGTTGCTTAATGAATATACTACGCAAAATCATTATCTTTCTGTATGTTCTCTCCTAGTGCTTTAAATGATGTTCCGTCCATTTTACCAGTTCAAATTCTGTGGAAAATTTGACTAGACAGAAGGGAAGATGATTTTAAGATCATTTGCTTATATAAAAGTATTCTCATATAAAAGGCATGATAGAAGTTTACTCCCACTATAGATTATTCTGCCTTTGAAATCCTTGGGCACCAAGCACAGAGGAGGAGAGCTCCTGTAGAAATTTCTCTGATGTACCATCTTGTTAAACTACATTTTTTCTTCTTTTTTATTTAATCTCACTAAGTGTTGGCATTACAGAAGCAGTTCTGTGGCATCAAATATGTATGTAATCCCTCTGGTTTAGGCATGGGTTAGTATCTATGCAAGTGAAATTCACAAAAGAGAAAGTATCAGCTCAAAAATTGTAGAGGTCTCTAAATTGCAAAATGTTCACTCCCTTGTATTTTCTGTATGGAAACAATGAGATTTTTTTGGGGCGGGACACTTCTATTGCTGAATGCATTCTATTGGAATATTGCTAAGAAACATCGAGCTGAAAACAGAAAATTGTAATTTAATGAGATACAGAATATAAGTTTTTATGAATACTTGTCCTATTAGATTACAGAAATGTATTAACAGCACTTAAACTTTTAGAAATGCAGGTGTACTAAAATATTTAGCTCTTGCAGACTTCAAAAATTACTTATAATGGGAATTAAAACTGGAAAGTTCTGTGAGGAGTCAGGATGCAAAGGAATAGCTCAGGTCCACTTTCTGCCTTTGTTGTATAACCATGAAGGTGTGTTTCTGTAGGTGCCATGGATGTTGCACTGGGGTCTGCTGCAACTGGAGTGTTCACAAACTCATCTTGGCTTTGGAATCACCTTTATGAGGTAGGCCAGCTGCACTGTTCAATCATAGTAGTAATACAGTAATAGCTGTTACTGAAAAGTTAGTACATTACTGAAAGTCTTGCGAATCTAAAAGGTGTATTATCACATTTTGAAATCTGGTAGGAATGGTGTTATTACTGTACCAAAATTGAAAATAATTGATTTTCACTATGAATTACTAGATCTTTTTTGAGGTTTCATATCATACAGCATGCACATCATCTCGAGGATTTGCATGTTCTGGTAACTTACTGCATATGCATAAGCTCTGGCTTACTGAAAGGAATTGATAGAAGTGGTAAATGCTCCATCACTGGCAGTGTTCAAGGCCAGCTTGGACAGGGCCTTGAGTGATATGGTTTAGTGTGAGGTGTCCCTCCCCATGGCAGGGGGGTTGGAACTAAATGATCTTAAGGTCCTTTCCAGCCCCAAACCATTCTATGATTCGTTCATGTTAAAAAGAGAACTGATCTTGCTTAACAACACTGAGACCAAAATTCAGAGAGGCCTCATGAGACATAAATATGATGGCTAAAGGAAGCCTCTGAAGGGCAGATTTGTGGTGGTAAGTAGGGGGGGGGGAGGGAATGGAAAAAAAAAACCAACCCCAAACCCCTGTCTTTAGATTTTGCCTTTTGACTAACACTAAAGTACCTAAAAAGTAGGATTCACTACTTTTGAAATACACTGTTTCATTTTGCAATATATTTCCAAAAACCTAATACTATATTGGGCTAAAGATTTTTTAGACTATTCAAAGCTAAACAAAAATAATCACACGTGGTACTGGGGCTTGTCAATGCAGTTCAAAAAAATAAAAGAAAAATTTGCCTAAACTCTCAGTGTTTCTGTTTCAGGCCAGCGTTGTGACAGGAGACAGAGTTTGGAGAATGCCTCTTTTTCAGCACTACACGAAACAAGTAACAGACTCTCCTCTTGCAGATCTGAGTAACATTGGCAAGTACAGCAGGTGAGTGTATCAGTATCCTTCATGTGCCTCTTCAGTGAAGTCCTTTCATGTTTGTGCTGTTGGTGTTGCTTTAGAAACAGCTCCGTTTCCTTTCTATGCTTCCCACAGAGCTGGAGGAGCGTGCACAGCTGCTGCATTCCTGAAGGAATTCGTGACTGCCTCCCACTGGGCTCATCTGGACATAGCTGGTGTGATGTCAAATAAAGATGAGGTGCCCTACCTTCGAAAAGGCATGGCAGGGCGGCCTACAAGGACACTGGTGGAGTTTGCAGCTCGACTGAGTCAAGATAGTCACAATACCACATAAAATGCTTATTCTAAGTCATCCACTCTGCCTTACAAAAGAAATCTGGAAAAGTATTCATAAATAAATAGCCCAAGAATATTTTAGTATGGCAACAAACTACAAGCACATTTTATAAGTCATTACTTGAGTAAGAGTATCTCACCTTTGAGATTTGTCATCTCCTATTATGCAGCTTAAAATATAGTTTGAACTATTGAGTTATTTAGTATCAAAACATGATGATGGAAAGCATCTGCCCTCCTATTTTATATGTAACATAAGCATAATTATTGCAAACAATAAATCTTTTATTTGGGTGTGTGTTTTGATTGAGAGGATTAGTGATGATGATCATGGCTGTGCCTCGATTTGGGGTGAAACACAGGTACTGTGGATGGCAGCTCTGCAAAGGGGTTTATAAAAATGTTGCTCTAGCATTTTAGCTTACTAAAACTGCTGTTGGTGTACGTTGGGGTAGAAATGATCGGCTGTTGTAATTGGTGTGGCTAGCCTGGCTTCAGCACTAAATTATGTAATGAGTCTTAAGCAAGTGCCAAGACGAGTGTATACTGTAAACGTTTTACAAAAACTAATGAGTGCAGGTTAGCGTTTGGTGTTCATCTTGCATGATTTCTGTCATTCTGCTGCTTCCCTTCTATTGGTGTGAGCCTGGGAGGCTCCAAGCAGGGATGGTATTCCCAGAATCAGTTCAAACGTCGAACAGACTTAGCAATTACCACATAAGGCGATGCGTTCTTGAGAATTTGGTGGTATTTGTTGTGAAACGCTGGCGTGCAAAAGGTGCTGAAGGGGTGCTTACCGGGCTGGGGTCTCGGAGGCGCGGCGGACAGAGGCTGGAAAAGCCGCGTCGCGCTGTAAAGCGCGGCTGTGCTTTCCGTGTTTGTCGTGTGAAGAGCTCTGCGCTGAGGTACCGCCCCTCGGCGCTGAGGCTGCGCGGGGCGGGGCCCGCGCGGGGCGGAGCCCGCCCGGGGCTGCTGCCCCTCTGCGCAGGCGCGGAGGCGCTGAGCCATGGCGGGCTCACTGAGCGGTATGTTCGGTAACCAGCCTCCGGGGCCGCCGCCACCGCCGGGACCTCCAGGCGGGCCCGGCCCGGCCGGCCTCATTCCGCCTCCGACGGGGCCGCGCAATCCCAACAACACGCTGGTGGACGAGCTGGAAGCGTCCTTCGAGGTGTGTGGGTCGGGCTGGTGTTGGTCGCGACTGTACGCTGCTCTTCTACTCACTTCCGTGCTTCTGCCTCCCGCAGGCCTGTTTCGCCTCGCTGGTGAGCCAGGACTACGTGAACGGCACGGACCAGGAGGAGATCCGCACCGGTGAGGCTCCGAGGCTGTGGGTGTCCAGCGGCCGGGCAGGGCTTATCCCTCCGAGGCTTTCGGGCGATGCCGAGGTGCTGCGCGTGGCTGCTCGGAAGCCCTGGAAACGCCACGGTTTGGTTGTGCAGGGCTGGGGCTGACTCTCGCTAAAGCTTCTTCATTTGGGCTTTGCCGGGAGCGTGTGTGTGCCTTGTCGTTTGAGGCCGAAAGAGGTTTAAAAATGTTATTACTTTTTTTGGAAGCGTGACTGACATTTGGGGTTGCTCGCGCCTCGAATCCTGTGTTCAGTTCTGGGCCCCTCACGACAACACATTGAGGTGCTGGAGCAGGGCCAGGGAAGGGCAAAGAAGCTGGTGAAGGGCCTGGAGCGCAAGGGTGATGAGGAGCGGCTGAAGGACCGGGGGCTTTTTAGAGACAAGGAGCCTTAGGGGAGACCTTTTATCTTTATACAGAGCTACCTGAGAGGAGTAAGGTGGATGTTGGTCTCTTCTCTCAAGTAACAAGTCATAGAACAAGAACAAATGACCTCAAGCTGTGCCATATTTGAGAACCTTTAATTGAGCCTGAAATGGTTTCTTTATTCAACCAAGTTTCACAAATTATTTTATGACTCTTTGTCATTGTCAAAAATGTACTAAAACTTGGAAAAAGTTGCTGTCTTTTTTGAGAGAAGTTCTGAATGTTTGCAAAGCAGTGTTTTATACAGAGATTTAATGCACATCCTGGGTTTAGAAATATGTCATTTTAGTAAATCTTCAGGTTTTCTTTCTAGAAAATACTATGAAAAGTGGTTTTAATAGCTGTTTTTTGGAATGCGCTCTTTCTATTTTGTTCCTTTTATTTTAGGTGTTGATCAGTGCATCCAGAAATTTCTGGATGTTGCAAGACAAACTGAATGCTTTTTCCTACAAAAAAGACTGCAGCTATCAGTCCAGAAACCAGAGCAAGTCATTAAAGAGGTAGGTTTAAATTGATTACCTGTGTTGTGTTAGATCAGGTAAGCTGTGCAGTGAGTCTCCTTGTTCACTTGAATTTTGGGTTTTTCAATGTGATGCTGTATCTTAAGTTGGTAGAATTAGACCATTAACATGGCTTTCACCATTAACCTGGAGAAGCTAGATGCCTGCTGCACTGTAGGGTGTTGGAACATGGATAACAGTTTCATGGGAAGAAACAAACCAGTTAGTTAAGTTTTGCTGGGAGTAATGATCTCTGAAACATGTGACCAAGGGGAGCAGAACTAGTGCATGAACAGCACTTTCCCTTTGTTTCATTAGACACTTCTCATTGTTAGAATCCCTGTAAGATCAGCTTGAAAACTCAAGCTAAAAAAATTACATGTTCTTTATGTGAGGTGGTTTTTCTTCTGAAGACCATCTATTTACTAACATGCATTTTTTCATTCCTAGGATGTTTCAGAATTAAAAAATGAATTGCAGAGGAAAGAAGCATTAATTCAGAAGCATTTGGGTAAACTGCGACACTGGCAGCAGGTCCTGGAAGATATTAGTATACAGCACAAAAAGCCTGCAGAAATGCCTCAAGGTCCATTAGCTTACCTGGAACAAGCATCTGCCAACATTCCTGCTCCAGTGAAGCAAACATGATCTTACATATCTGAGTATTTTCAACAGTGCAAAGGAGTGGTGGTGTTCTTACTTTGTATGCTTTTTGTATAATGGAATTTGTACTAAAAATATAAAAAGACAGTTAAGTGAAATAAATTACCTTTTTTTTTTTTTTTTTTTTTTTTCCAAAAAACATATGGGTTGGTTTTCTGTTTCAAAGGAAAATAGGCAGAGTTGCTGGATATTCAGGGTGCTTTCTGTTAGAAGTGTGTTTTTCGTGAATGCATCCTGTTCCTTCTAGGAAGGGTGGCCCCTAACTACGTCTTTGCTGGTGTGCTGAAAACGCCCAGATTACTGTTTGGTTCAGCTGGAAGATTAAATGTGATGCAGTGATTATCTGTAAGTACCACTGTAGAAGCACCCTTAGGATTGTCTGTATCTAGGTCAGATCAAGAGTTTACCTTTTGAAGTGGATTGTCCATCTCTGCTGGACTTTTGCTCAACTCATGGAGGGGTCTTAGGATATACAAGTTTGGTTCTTATAGTATGAAATGGAACTGCAAAATGCACCCTGGGGGAGTATGTAATGCAGGCCCAATGTCACTGGTATTCTGTTTTGTCAGGCTGGTGTAGAGATGGTCCAAAATACCTACCCCCAAAATAAAGGTCGCTCATTATGGTTGTTGGGTCATCAGTGCTGTCCAGTCTACAGAATTGGCTGTTACTGTGATGCACTATTTAATAATCTAAATGTAGCCTGAACCACATTTTTGGAGATAGAAATAGCAAAAGACTTGTGACTCTATTACTAGGCAACAAGCTTCATTCTCCCACATAGCCAGAAAAGCTACTTTCTAAGGTCACTTTTTTGGTGGGGACAGGTAACTATTGTAACCCTGGAAATTAGAATTAGTAATTGTGCACTGAGATTTCCAGTGTGCTTTAAAAGTATTTGGGGCAGAGTGGATGAAAATTCTAACCAAAAAACTTAGCCCTATGCATTTCTGATCCTCAGAAACACCTGGGCACTCCTGGGTGTTACTGTACACCTGTCTATCCCCTTCTTGATTGCACGTATGAAAAGTCTTTTTGAAAAATCTGATGCCAAAGTCTCCTTCCAAACCAAGCAGTTCATCTTGGAAAAAATCCTAGACACCGGGATGAAAGCATTGGTCTGTAGAAGCATTCTGCCCTTCAGGTACCTCTTCACCACCACTGAGGTGCAGTGGCTGTTTTGTAGTAAGCGCGTACGTCTGCTGGTTCACTTCTTGCTGGCTGTTTGTTATAAGAAGAGGTTAGGTTGGAGGTGTCCCTCTGCACATGTGAAGTTTGTTACATATAGAATGGTTTGGCTTGGAAAGGACCTTAAGATCATCAAGTTCCAGCCCCCCCTGCCACAGCAGGGACACCTCACACTAAACCATGTTACCCAGGGCTCTGTCCAGCCTGGGCTTGAACACTGCCAGGGATGGAGCATTTACCACCTTGGGCAGCCTGTTCCAGTGCCTCACCACCCTCACAGTAAAGAACTTCTTCCTTATATCTAACCTGAACTTCCACTGTTTTAGTTTAAACCCATTTCCCCTTGTATCGCTGCATAGCTGGGCCCTGCTAGCTGAAATGAAATGGGGGTTTAAATTATACAACAGTTGAAGATGAACAGTCCTGTCATAAACGCTAGGCTGCTGGGTGCACAGTTCCCTGCCAGAGGGTTAATATCTTCATTTCTTCTTCCCTCCCAGTAATGAGTTAGGTGGATGATCTGATAAATGTACTCATTCATCTGCTTTGCATTTGCATGGACATAAGAACAGTACTGAGATAAAATGTACAAGTACACAGTGCCCATAAATCTGGAACTAGAGTATTTCAGTCTCACATTTCAGCATAACATAGCACTCTTGCAAAGCAGAAATTGATGATTTACAAGCAAGTTTTAATGTTCATACTTACATATTATCCTAATTTGTCAGGCTGATAGAAGTATTGAAGTGCAACAGGAACATTACTTTGCAATGCTGACTATACAAAAGTGTATTAAACAAACCTGAAAATATTTCTATAATAATATATTATAGCCTGCTATAAACATGCGATTCTTGGAGGCATACCACATGCTGTACAGCTTAAAATAAGTGTAACAAAAAGCTATTAAAAACTTGGAAAATGACATTATTATATACAGAAATGATTTTAAACAGCCGATGAAGCAAATGTGTAAATCTACAGAAATCACCTGGAGAAGTAAGATCTTTTTTCAGCTGGAGCCATGCTGACAGGACTTAGAGACCAAACTACATATTGAATCTAACAGTGGAGTGGTATAGTCTCCTGATTAAAAAGTCTCTCCATGTAACAGTATCCACAATTTTCCTTTCTTCTTTTTTCACAATGGTTGTTACAAAATCATGCTTTTCTGAAATCCATGCCTGTAACTCCATAGCAATTAGCTGTAAGAGTGCAGTTGTTCCTAATTATTTACTTGGAAATTACTTTTCTTTTTTTCCTAAACCATGTGTTGGATTATCATTCCCTAAAAGAAAGCAGGAGCAGCTTTTCTAGTAATACTGAGAAGTATGCTTTAAAAGGAAAAATATTTAGTAAACCATTCTTGATGCTGAGGGTCTTGTTTTTGGTCATCTTTGTTTTGTGGTGGTTCACTGCCATGTGCCCTGTGCAAACAAATAAGCATTAGCATCACTCACGGTCTTACCAATATCTAATATTTTTTTCCGGAAAAACTCAGGATGCTATGAATGGATCTGTGCTCACATGAACCGGATGAGGCCAAAAGGTGCCAGCTATGATTTCTAGTGGGATCTCTGCTAGCCAAGTAACTGAGCTAACATCGTTGGTAGTAACACAAAGGAAAACGTGCAGCAGAGCTGAACAGCTATGGAGAAATGTTTGAACATAATTCTTGATAGCTCAACAAAATAAAAAAAGGATGCTTTAAGAATAGGAAGTCTTGAAATTCAGAAGCTGGCAGCTGCAATTCACTCTTGGAAATATGAAATACAACTTCTGCATTAAAAATACTGGGCAGAAGTTTTATTTGTAACTGAAAGATTGATGTGAATATTAGTTGGCCTTGATAATCCTATTCCATAGTCCCTCATTTTTCAGCATTCGGGATTCTTTTTTAACATTTATATTAATTTTGCTTAGCTTATAGTAACAAATATGACTTCACTTATGATGGATTGATTAAGAGTAAGGAAGTAACCTCCCTGTATGTTTCCCTTTAAAATACAAATCTGATTTGCCTTGGCAGTCATCTGGCATGACACAGAATGCTTTTATCATTAAGATGTAGGAATTGCCAAACTGGATCCAAGCCCGTGTCCCGCGTTATTGTCTTTGGCAGCAGTCAGCACCATCTGCCTTCAAGGAAAGGACTCTCTAGCACACAATTTACAGGATAGCTATCTCCACTAAGAGAGAGGTGGGAAGGCTGGCTTTGTCCTGAAGTGTAGTGGTAGGGTTTCCTGTAGTGTTAACCACATATATTTTTAACTATTTCTTGAAGAGATAGTTCAGTTATGTTTATAAAACACTGAACATTGTTTAAATAATATCTCATAAATTTGAAGAAAAATTCAAGCTTTTCAGAGAAAACCCATCAAACTAAGAAGCTTTTCGTTAAGTAACTGCTAATACATTTTTCAATCTCTAAACCCTTTGTCAAATTATTAGCTTAGATTCATTCAAATATCTCCTAAAATAAAAATATGCCATCTACATCTGCCAAGTGCAAAGCAAGGAAATAAAAGAAGGAAAACACATCCTTAACAGAACCACTGATACGTGCCTGAAAATTTTAAACAGCCATGTTCACTATTAGCTACGTTCTTGGTTAAATACATGCAGCTCCTCTCTTTTTCTGTACTAGAAGCGGTTGCAAGCATAAGCTTTGCTGGGCAGTGATTATAACCTATGTCTGCAGTGAAGTTCTGGGTCTGTCTGCAGAGAATTGAACACATGGAGTTCACTGCATGATGGGAACCTTAGATCACTGTTATTTCCAAATGTCGAATGTGTTTGAATTGCCTATAGGATTCTGAATACATGATATTCATTTGTCATCTTACCAGTCTGCAAAATTGACAAATACCTTGTGGCAGCACTGCTGTCTGAGGGCTGTGCTGATGGAAATCCCACCCTGAGGCAGCCAGGACTCTGGTCTAAGCTTGTAGATTTTGTTATTTGAGGAGCGCTTCTTTTTGATCTCAAGTCACAGCTCAAAAAGCTCTTTGCGTAGGAAGCTAAATTCGGCACACTGACAACACGACTGGGCGCCTCAATTGTTTTCTTCTTCTGTTTTGTATTGTGACAGAAAGCTTCATTACACACACGTCTTTTTACACTTTATACTATAAAACCTCAACAATATCTCATTCCCAGATTCCTTGAGAGGAGCACCCAAAAATGAATATTCCCATCTTTTTCTGTAGGCATTTAAAATAAATTCTCAGGGCATGCTGTGAGGGTCCGCAGTAGTCTAATGAAAACTTGTGTACTTGATGGTTTAGATAGATTTGCAGAGCCCAGTTAGGTGCTTTCCCCCAACTTGACCTATCTTCTTTCCATGACTACTTATAGATGGTATCACACAGAAGGACTGGAATGACAAAGGGCAAATCCCGGGCAGCCAAAACACAATTAATAATTTTCCTTGATGCATGCAATATCCAAAATAGCAACTCCCAAAGCTGCAAGCAGCTCCCAAAGCTCCAAGCAATGGCTGTGCTTATCCCAGCAGAGGACTGATGGCCTTGGAATTCTAGTGTTTTATATTTGCTTAAACACTTTGTGCACATATACTCCTCCTGAATTTATGTTATACTCAGAACCTGACTGTAGGCTGGCTTACTGGAATTCTACTGAATAACAGTACTATAAAAAATTAATAGGGCCTTTATTATCCTGATTATCTGTAGGATTTTTGTAACAATAAAACATCATGATTTGCAATTTTAATTGCATTGCCCATCTTTCTTACCTTCATGGAAGGAGTTGAGCATCCTGTATTAGGGTTGAAAGAAAATGATCGATTCCTGTAAGATTCAGTGTTGGCTAAATGTGAATGCTGACATTTTCTTCCTTCCTGAGGGAAGAGAAAGTTATATGTATGAAAACATCCATTTGTTGGAAGTTGGAATGGAAACATGTATTTGTCAAAGTATTCCAGAACAGAAATTATGAGTCTGAAGCAAATGTGTGGAACACTGAATAGAGCCTTCCAACAGACTGCAAAATATGTATGTACATATAAAAGGAATTCTTACTGCCAACTGCTTGATAATCTCTTCTTTCTCACTTAATTTGTCTTGCAGACAGCTTATAAGGTGTGCATCTTCTGATCTGGACTCCCACTTTCTTGACTTTTCTTCTAATTCTTTAAGTCTGTACCAAAGAAAATGCAGGCCAGAAAAAACTTCCTCAGACCGGGTTCAAGAGATACCCAGGCTGTCCTCTGCTCTATATTTCAAGCCTAAAACACAGGGACATAGTTATGCCTTTCTGATAAAACAGCATTGTTAAAAAATGGGTACCTGTACATGGATTATATTTAAGTATAGAATGTTGTGGAGCTCCAAAATTAACTGCCACCAGAATTAACCCACAACTCCTGTGGCGGTTTGAAGTCCAGCCCCTGGTGTAAAATACTAACAAGCTTGCATATCCCATTGCTGGTCTAGTTTCCTAAAGAAACAAATCTGTGCAGCAGTCTCCATGCATGTCTGTATTCATCTGTCCTCTTTTCTGACCCAATAACTTTAGAATCCACAGGCTAATTCCAACCATATTTGATAAAGGCTTCATAAATACTCAATTCCTACAACTTCACTAAAAGAGATTCTTAGATGTACATGCTGCGTTAATGAAGTCTCTAAGCCAAAACCTGTAGTGAGTTCAGCTCTATAAATGCCTTCATCAGGGGAAAAGAATCAAGCTAGGACTTATGCCTTCTTAGACAGTGTAGAAACACATTTGAAGGACCCATGGGAAAACAAGTCACTATTTCATCAGCCAAGTTCATGAAATTCACTTGCCATACTGCAGTGTATTACAGAATACAGACAACCATTTAGTGGGTTCTTTTTTTGAAGATGAACATTTTTGAGATGTCTTATACTCTTAGTGTCTTACACTCTTTAGCTAGTGTATCTTAGAGTTCAGATGAAAAGATAAACCACATCTGAATGTTCTGCAACCTGCTTAAATGCATAGGTCTCTCTTGTGAACCTATGCTGTACAGTTGTGATAAGAGAAAAGGACAAGGGATAGATATATAATTAATATATGTATTATAATAATGGATTATTTCTGAGTGGCCTCACCTGTACAGTCTGAAGCACCACCGAACTACTTCACAGGGGGTTGCAAAGTGCATTTATTTATACGAACTTTTGGGGGCTGTCCTGGGAAATTTGCAAGGGAGTAAGAATGAGAAAGAGCTTAAGTACAAGGATGATGTTCTGATGGACAAAATTAAGTACAAGGTCATGGATCAAGGCCTCTGGTATCATCTGTGACAAAGATGATTTTACACTTCATGAAACTGCACGATGCTAAGTGCAGGTTTTAATTTAGCACTGTAAAACTTGATGTATACTGCTTTACATTAAACAATATCCAGAGTTTATCACAATATATTTGGGTCTTTTTGTGCTTGAAAAGGAAATACCTATACACTTCTATTTCAGTGCTTATAATATTCTACCCATGAGTAATAACAAAAATATACATTCTGAGAATAATAATTTCAAACAGAACTCTTTACCAGTATGAGGCAGAATTTATTTAAATGACTTACTCAGTTTCTAAGGAGAAAATCTTTGCTTGGAGATGTGCCTGAGCGCTGCTGAAATCAGATAATATGCTTTCAATTTCCTTCCGGTGATCTTGTTTCAGTATGTCCAGTTCTTTTTTATGCTTGGTATTGAGGTCTTCTACCAGTAGCCTTTTATTGGTATTAAAATACATCTGAATTCTCACATTTCAATACTAGTTTATTATCATCGATCAAAGCATGCAGTTTTGAGGTCTTTTATTGACTACAGAGGTAGTTATCTGGGTGCAGCTCTGGGCTTCAACTTACTGATTTGACCTCGACACTTCAGCTGCAAACTGAAGCAGAACCACACTAACGCTGAGGAAGAGGGAATTTATTTCGAGAAGTATTTGACCTTCAGTCTTTAGGAAATTGAGGGTCTATTCTGTACAATTTTGCTATTGATATTCTCTCTATGGTTCATTTGTACACCAGTCTTAACGGTCAAACATGACAGTGAAGTACCATAGGAACTCCCTTGTATTAAGCAAAATTATTTTGAAATCTCTGGGATTTTAACCTGAAGCTCTGATGCTGTGTTTCATCACATTGCAGCACCAGAAACATCTAATACTGCCTACCACCGTCCTAAAAATATTATATATTTTTAAAGTGAATGTAAGAAATGTTCTAACAATATATTTTGAAAGATACTGCTTATTTAACTAACACCATCAACTGAAAATTAAAAAATGCCTCACATTTTTTTAAACCTAGCTATAACATTGCTTTCTCCTACTGACCCTAAAATCAATATTGAAGGGTTATTTTTAACTTGCTGCCTTTTGTGTGTTAAAACTTTGAGAAACTTTTTCATTATCTCAGTGAAAACCCCATGTTCCGTTACTTACTGATTAAGACAGAGATGTCAAACTCAGCAGGTTAACTACTGTATTTTTCAGAAAAAGATATTCAGTTTACCTTTTTATTTTTTCATGTATTTCTATTCCCCTTTCATGCTTCAAGAAAGGCCAAAAGGCCCATGAAAGGTTTCTGCTTTTGAAATTAGGGCACAGCCATCAAAGTGATTGATTTAGCACTTGGCACAAAATAAGAAGCAGAAGAGCAAAAATAAAAGGGGGCAGAATCCCTGAAATACATCTTCAGGAGGAGAATAAAAGCTCTCCTTCAGAATAGCCATTCTGGGACTTGTCCTCTTTTCCCATAAAAAAAAACAAAAAACCTTTGTCTTCTCACATACTAATTCTTGTAAAAGGTTTCTGTACTGGAGGTGAAAGTCACAGTTCAAGAGAATGGAAAGGGGAAGGACTGCTTCATCAGATTACTGGTTTCACTTACTCAGGAACTGTAGGAATAGTAATTTTAAATAACTGGTTCTAAAAATTTGGCACATGCAAATAACAAGCCACTCAGCTTTCAGATCAGAAACAATTAGCATGAGACAAGGTCACTGTTGGTTAAAGTAACAGTAAAAAGGCTGTTATTTATACGTACTCATCAATTTAACTAGTCCCCTACAAAAATTATTAGTCCTGCAAAAGCAAAACAAGAGCTGCAAGTTAATACTACAGGTCTTCCATGGGTTAATTTCAGCCTGCATCAGATTCCTAGGCCCATTTCAGCTCTTGGGTTCTGCCTCCTGTTATTTGAAGGATTTCAACTTATATAATTTCCATTAATGCTTTCTTCTCAAATGCTTACTGTAATAGAGCTACACCATTTATCCCCTGTTAAGATTATCCTCCAGCCCAGCAGCTTTAGCATTTGAGGCCTTTTAGAGCTCATCGCTGACATGTGAATAATTCTTCTCTTCATGAACAGAAGCTCTAAATTCCTTTAAGGTAGCTGGAGGGCACTGGTGAAACTCTCTGGTTTGCAATCCTTTCTGTTGATCTTGCTTCAAAAGCTTGAAATGAAAGTCACTTTCAAGTAACTCTCCAAAGAGCGCAAAGGAAAAAAAATTCTTTCTCATGTCTTCCTCATTCTTTAAATATCTGCTGACTGGTAGACAGCAATGGAATTACTCTGACCACTCTGACAGTCTGCCAAGAGACACACAATCCCCTGAGTGCCTTTCTTTCAACTATATAGGACATCATTTTAAAGATTCCTTTAGGGCATACTCTTCAGAAATACTTTTACATATATAGCTTGAGTAGTTAGTGGCATACATCCTACACCACTGCAGAAATGAGCTAAAAGATAGCCATTTACCAGATCTCTTAATCTCTCTGCAAAGAGAATGTGTTAAGTATGATAATAAAGAAATTCCAAGGGATCCAGCAGCATACAAATGCACTGGACACTGAACCCAGTCTTGTCCCCCATGTAAAAGGTAAGTCTTGCACTTTTTAAGTAGGGAAGACTGCTATTACTGCACAATGCAACACATGCTCTGAGCCTGTGGCTACATTAGGAGGATGCACTCCACTTTCTACAAGACAGTAAAGACTACAAGTCAGCTTCCCCTCCTTGTGCCCTGACACTATATTACAACTCCAGGCTTTCACAAGTCTAGAGGCACTGTCAGAGTCCGTTATCTCTGCCCTTACTCTGCCAAATCTAAGTCTTACAGACTACAGACGGCATTCTCAAGTGTCCCCTCTAGAGTTGACTACCCATTGGTTTCAGCTACAGAGAGTGAGTATAAAAAAATTATCTTGATTCTCAGAGACTGACGTATTTTTTCAGTAGCTCTTGGGTGAATTTGGGATTTGTTTATGTCTTCCAGTGCCTTTCAATTGCTGATGTTACACATATTTTCCCAGGTCACACTTGTGGGGCTACACTAGATGTATTTCTCTGTGATACATAATGAACAATTAGTTCCAATGCTTTTATTGTGGCTGGAGAGAAGTGTGAAATGAATTACTGCTTTTACAAAATTCCTAACCTCTATAATTAGCACTTTAGAAAGGATTCTGACACTCATCACATTCAGAACACCTCTGACACTGGCATCACTGTTTAATCTCTAGATAGCACTGTGAAGTGTAAGTTTAAGGCAAACCTTCTGTGCTGTTTCTCACTGTCCTGGAGCTGCGCAGCTTCTTTCTTCTGGAACTTCAACTCAGTGCTGAGTAGCTCCATTGTGTCCTTCAAAAGTAAATTCTCTTTCTTGAGTTCAGAAATTTCACTCTGACATTTTTCCAGTTCCTCATGGAGAGATCTGATCTGGCTCTGGCTACTTCCTTCCTAAGAAAAAGGCCAAATTTACTTATTCACAGCCCCTTATTATTTAACATGATGATCTCACTGGAATTGTGTGCACTGAATTTTTGTGAACTGAGTTTTCAATTCTATGTACAATACAAAATATGTGATCAAAACTTCTTGAACATATTTTACTAAACATGAATTTTTACTGTAACATTATATGTAGTATTTACTTGAGTTGTAGATTCTGATCTTTAAATTGGAAAAAAGCCTGGCCATAGGAAAAGCTGGTAAACAATTTTGAAGTGGGACATAAGGGAAGGAAAACCATTCAATTTCTGTAAAAGACTCTTAGACCTTTATTATCTCTGAAGAGAGAAATTTGATACTACTGCTTTCGCAAAACGCAACACGGCAATGAAGTAGGAACTGAATTCTTGCCTGTTGCTTCTTCAGTGTCCTTACACTCCTCAGTTCCATTTGGAGTTCTTCTATTTGTTTCCTGAGGTCAGTGCACAATGTCTGCTGCTCAGAGAGTTCCATCCTTAGAGATCCTAGTAACAATCAGACAACAATCATTCAGGCAGTCAGAGGCCAGCTGGATGGGGAAGGTAGATACAGGCAATGTAGATGAAAACATTACCACATTACATTTTGCTTTGTTCCTCAACTTCTTCACCATTAAGTATGGTGGCCTTCTATTACTAGAGAAGTCACTCAGGTAAGCTATAGTAAGATGATATGGAGCTACCACAGCAATGATTCAACATCAGAATCAGAGGTGATTCTGTGGTAGTTGTTTCACAGACTAAATCATTATAACTGGTTTCTTCTGACCTTGAATTTTACTGGAGCACACTTGAGCTTCCATGTTAAATCCACTGGTGCTCTAGAGAAGGCCATAAGGCAGACTGAGGAGAGCTCTGGTTGTGTTAAAGAAGCACAATACTTGTGTAAGCAGATCTGTCATATACGGCAACCTTTGTGTATATCCAGTACAAGTTTTGGAATGGATCAAGTACAAGTTCTCTCTCTCTATGGTCTCATTACAATTTTTCTTGAAGAAAAGAATTTATCTATTGAACACATAAATTTCAGAGAGCAACACATCTTTCTAGCAAATTTGAATCACTGGGAACAAAACTCCAAATAATAAGATAATCAGTTTTAAAAGTTAAGTAAATAAATTTAAAATTTAATTTAAAATAAATTTTAAAAATTAAAGTACTTTCAAATTATTCTGTCTTTAATTAAAACCCCTTTTATACGTCAGCTTTAATAACCTGAGTTTAAACCTGGAGATATTACAGTTACTTCCAGTGCAGTGTTCTGATTAGTTCTGAACAGTTTAGGGAACTTTCTATGCTGACTGAACAATATGTATGGAGCAACTAATATCCATTACTGAATTCAACAGAACAGACTTGAACCACATATAATAAATCTTCACATCATCGAAAAAAAGAGTAAAATTATATCCTCTTAACTACACTATTCCAATTTAATATACCTGATAGTGCATACTTGAAATGTTATACACCAGACTACTCTCCCAGCAACATCTTGTTGCTGACAGTTGAGAGGCAGGTAAACAAAGACTATTAAGTTTGTATTGCAGAAATTGCAGGGTATGAAAAAGGAGACTCACAAAGACCTGAGTTCCCAGAAGATGGGGAAGAAAATGAATGGGACGAAAGTCAGTGCTTCTCAGCATATAATCAAGCAGTAAGAGCTGTGCATGACATGAGACATTATACCTAGCAACACAGTTTGCTGCTTCTGTGTCTGCTCGAGTTCATCATGTAATTCTTTCTTTGCCTTCTCTTCCAAGGTTTGCATTTCCAGCCTATGAGACTGATGTTGGCTCTTGAAAGTCTCATTAAATTCCTTTTTCAAACGTTCTTCCACCTCCTGCAAGCAAAAGCATCCCCAGAAACAAAATATTTGGAGCTTATTTATCATCTTGTTTTACTTATATTGCCAGGATGAATCTGGTCTTTCATTGTAAAACTTATTTTTATCACCACTTTACATGACACTTCTTCAATACAAGCATAAAAATATGCTGAAGTTTAAAAATTACACTTAATAGGTACAAGAGAAATTATCCACATATTATCTAGTTGTTTATCTTTGCACTATTTGACATCAGAAAGATGTTTTATTATTCAACGTACAAAGCCTCCTAAATTTGACCTGTATGTCATCACTTATCACAGAGTGTCAGACAGAGGCTTCTATCCTTCATTGTATCATTCTTGCCTAGAACTTACCCTGCTGTTAGAAGTGCTGCTGATAGACTGTAAATGATGGAACAGTTGCTTGGTAGTGGCTCTGAAAGCAAACTCCTATCCTCAGTTTCATTTTTACCAATTTACTGCCTTCAGCTTGGTTTTGTTAAGTTGGGATTTTATCCTGAATATATAAAGAAGATATAAATTCTACTTAAGGTGGTTTTACTATGCATGCTTTATACGGAGGTTTTTCCTGAAGCGTGTAATATCAACAGGGACATCTGAACTCTATGTCACAGTCACACTAACATTTTTTAAGTTGCCTTTGTTTCCTCTCAAACTGCAACACTCTTTAGAATCTTAATATATTGCATTAACATTTTGTCACTGAAATAAATCCAACTGAACCTTTAAAAGTGTTGGTTATCCACTTACAGAATTGATTTCTTGAAGGTAGGTAAGTCAGGACACATCATTATAGATATCTATTATACTTTTAAAGGATTTATGTATAAATTAATAATGGATGAAAAACAATAAAACTGAGTCCTGTTAATAATACACTCAGGAATTCCCTTGTATTACTGAAGCAAGAGCACAGCTACAGGAGTTTGTATTAATTGCAGCCTAACTATAGAGATTAGGCTATATTACTTTACGAAATTCTTTCATTCACACTGTGATCTAAGTTCAAATGTTAAAATTAAAAAAACAAAACAAAACACCTGAAGAGGGTGAGGTTTCAAAATCACAGAATTATTCACTGTGTGCAACAACTGCAACCCATTAGTAAGACAGCTGGAGGCAACTGAGTTTTGACAATTGGCTCTAAATAATATGGTTTAGCCCACAAACAAGATTTTATTTGTTTACACTAGTGTGCCGCAAACTGACCTTGAGTTCCTGATTTTTGCTTTTCTCCAGCATTTTTAAGACTTTCTGATGTGATGCCTCCAGCTGCAGTTTAACATTTTGGTTTTCTTTAATGATGTTTTGAAGATCCTGCAAAAGCTTCTCTTTTTCCTTGTTGGACTGTAGATTATGTTTCTTTAGTGACTCCTTGAAATTACTTGCTTGCTGGTCTAATATCTGCTTCAGCTGAGCCACCTTCCAGAAAAAGTAAATCAGCAAGATAGGATCAATGGGTGCATTCACAATGAAGAGAAATGGTGTAAATTTGAGTGCATTTTATGTACCCTATGTTTATAAAATGTGTTGCTATGTGTTCATACGTGTTGCTCTATGAAAAAATAGCAAGATGCTTGTTTCATGCAAAAAAGAACTTCTGTCAGTGAAGAATGACATCCCTCTTGCACGTACTGTCTGTTGCTCATCAAGTATTTTTCTTAAATTATTTCTTTTGAGATCATCTCCATCTCATCTATACAATCCATAGTTCAACTTGCACAGTACTTATGGCATAAAACAGGAGGCAGGCCTATGGCTGTGCTTATTGTCACACAAGAGATACAACACTGCTGAATCCATTTATATAAAGCAGTAGATTAGAACCAATGGAAACAAGAATTCTGCACATCATGCTTCAGACTTGGTTTATATTCTCCCCTCTCTTAGCTTAATTACTAAATACAGTAGACATGTCTATAATGGCTGACACAAAAGTAACAAAAAATACCTGTTTATAAAAATACCTTTGTTTAGGTGAGGAAGGAAGGAGGAGTCTGTTCTCTTTTCTATTTGGTAGACTTCCTCAACTTCCAGCAAAAAAATTGTACTTGCCCTTCTTCTTAAATTTGCCATTCCAAAGATCATAGCTGCAAAACTCTGAACAACTGCCTTCTGCACAAAAGGAGCATGCATACTGTAAGGCCAATGACTGTTTTAGCTACAGCATCTGACTTCCAAGTCACATTTTTTGCTCTGCCATACCTCCTGCAAAATCTTCATGTCTCTTGCCTTTTCTCTTGGGGAACATGTGAAAGAGGATGGTCTGTTACCCATTTTTTGTATACTTGTACTTTTCAGCCTTAGAGGAACTATGAAAGGAAGAAGTTTGTATCCTTAAAATTTCATGTGACTGTAAGTGATTCAAATGATGTTACACACATCTGCAAATTGAATACGATACAGATTACAACCTGTGACTCCATCCTGTTCTTACCTCTACACTAATACATGTTCTGTTTCTGTTCAGTGTTGCCTTAATACTTTTTCCATGCATGCTGTACACACATTGTTAGCTGAGGAAGCACTGTAGCTTTAGCTATCTAAATACTTGCTTGTAACTTCAACTGCACATGTATACCTTTTTGATGCAGCACCACAAAAGCTGAAATTTTACTAAGTAGGTTGTCTATATCCTTCCACATTTCATTCTCATAGCACCTTATTTTGTGTGATGTGAAAGAAAAGGAGGCATGATGTGCAAAGCCCTTACTTCTCATTAACTTCATGGCCACAGTTTGCATTGCACTCTCAAAAGGGAGATGAGCTATACCAGATCTCTCCAAATCCTAGGCATCCGTTCAGATATTGGCTAAATTGTACTCCAGCTAGCTCTTCCTCACACTGGTTAAGCATGCCGACTCCTCTCCTCCAAAGGATGCCGACTCCTCTCCTCCAAAGGATGCATCCTTTCATTCTCCTGAGGCCCTTCTCAATTTCCAGAATGATCACAGCCTTTATTCAAGTACTCTCTAAGCCTTTACTATGCTCATAGGTTCCCAGCACAGAACTGTGCTCTGAAGGCTCCAAATACTGCAATCCATGGAGCTTGTGTCAGTTCCCTGAGTTCCAATTCCTTTCAGACAAAGGACATTCTTTACTCCTGCTTTATAACCACAACCTTCAACTACATTGTACCTCGACTTGTCTTCACTTCTAGTCCAAATTTACACTTTTACCATTTCTTGGCATCTGCTCCCTTCTCTATAGAATTTATACAAGCCTTTATGTCTCAGAAATGAATCTTGATATTAAAGAAGCAAAATTAATATGAACCTTTTTTTGGAGACACATCTTAGAGAGAATTATTTCTACCTGATCAGTTTATCCTATTTTAACAGTTTTTTCTATAGAGCAACTAAATAAGGGCCTGAAAACATTGTAAAAACTTGTTCTATCTGTTAGTTGTCCATAATTTTGGATAAAAGGTGTATGTTCACAGAATATCAGATGAAGACGATTTGTTTCTGTGTAAGCACTTTTCATGTGAAACACGAATGTTCACGAACTTCATGCACTGTGGTGATTACTCAAAACCTGTTACTTGAACACAGGTATAATGAGAACTATGTAACTCCTTTCTAAATCTGTTTTCTATACCTCTGTAAGCAGCTACCAAGAAAGCTACAAGAAAGCTACTTTTCCATTTTTAAGTAGGTTTATGGCTACAGAATTGCTGTTCCTGTACACAAGTCAGTATACTGTGTTCTTTCCTTTTAAATAGTTTGTCCTTCAAATCCACAAGTCAGGTTCCTTTTCTCCAGTCACTTGCTGATGGTCATCACTGATCTTGTACTTCAGTTTCCCTCTGATCCCCTTCCAACGGGTTGCTCACAAAGGGCCTTACTACTATTATAATTAACAAGGATATCCTTTACCAGATGGGCTAGTGTGCTGTGCTTGAACTTCAAAGTTCCTCAGTTTTATCACAGATGTTTCACATCTGAGACCTATAGCAGTATTTGTAACTTAGACATGACAGAAATCTGCAAGCAGAGATGAACCTTGATAAAAAAACTCTTCAGCAAAGCTACCAGCTTGTGCAATTGACTTCCTCCTGTTTGCTGGCCAAACCAAGCAATTGATCAAACTTCTAGTCAAATAATCCAAAGGAAAGAGTTTTGAATGTACACATCGAAATAAAAAAATGTAAATATTACCTCCAGACTGAATTCAATGTTTTTAAACCTTAAATTACTTTATCATTTGCAAGGAGACAAATGGCTTTATTCACAGCACACAGGCGAAGAAGAGATGGCAGCAGCAGCTCTGCTTTGTGTGTGACAGAGAGAGAAAGGAAGCATGGAGGCACAGAAAACCCAAGACAGCAAGAGTACATGCGTGTGCATATGAAGGTAACCAGCACATCTATTCAAGTGATGAAAGCCTAGGTTGTCCAATGATAATATACAAGTGAAGAAGTGGCAACAGGTGACATACGGTAGCTCATCCTGTTTTATCCTATAGCCCAGTGACAAGGGGACTTTTTAAATGGTGAGAAATCTGACAGAAGGAAGAAACAAACAAGCCAAGCCCAGGTCTCCCACACATCCTGGGAATGTTAGGTTGGTAGATAAGAAGAAAGCAAACATTCCTTCACCTAGTGTTTTGTCAACCAAGTTTTTTACTGGGCCAGAAAATGAAAGATTAGTTTTACCACTTCTTAAGCAATTCCAAACCAACATGGTACATTCGAATCTCACTGATGCCATCCAACCAATTTGAGTTAGCAAATTTGAAAAAGGACCTAGCTTTAGCTGCCCCAAACTATGTTAACTAATCATTCAGTCATTTCTTGGCTTCTTCCATTGCGTCATCCAATTAAACACAAAGAAAACTGTCTGACAAAACTAGTGAAGAATAATTGCTAAATATTATTCTTGATGAAAAAAATTATTTGTCTTTAATTTCTCTGTGTGATGGGATCTATCTGCAGCCTGGATGCACTCCAAAACCAGGCAAATGCCAGAGCCACTTGCCAATGATACCTTTGTTTCCAGAGCTGCTGCAATTTTTATTCTTTCTTTGAAAAATAAGTTGTAAATCATACAATCTAACCAAAGGGGCACTTTGCCTCCTGGGCACAGGTAAAAGCATTTACTTTGTCTTAACGTCTATCAAACTCAAGCCAATGTTTTCCTATATAAAGAAAGTTTTTAGGCACTAGAGTTCCTTATGAAACTAACCTTTGATGGCGAACACTTAATGCTGTACAGTCCAATGTATCAGCTGATGTAATATGCATTAGCATTACCATACTCAAGCATACATTTTTTTTCTGGGCTTCTTGCAAGTAAGCCAGTGAGTAAAAAAGATGTGCCAGAAGAGTGGGCTGTGTACTTTCTAACAGAAAAAATGGAAACAGGAAAAACGTCACTTCGATTATTTCTTTTGAAAATTAAATATTCATCTAGGCAGGAAAGATGAAAAGAGGTCTGTATAAACTTCAGCTGTGGTCATAACATTGTTAACCTTCAAGACTCTTCATAGACAAGTATTGTTTCAAGGCACTACTAACATGAAACATAAGATCATACTAGATAGAAATTGGCTAAGCAGTACATTGGTAGCAACAGAGAACATTATTTAGTAAGAAATCATAGAATCATAGAATCATAGAATAGTAAGGGTTGGAAAGGACCTCAAGATCATCGAGTTCCAACCCCCCCGCCATGGGCAGGGACACCTCCCACTAAACCATGCCATCCAAGGCTATGTCCAACCCCACCTTGAACGCCGCCAGGGATGAAGCATTCACAACTTCCATGGGCAACCCATTCCAGGGCCCCACCTAAATACATTTTTCAGTGATTTAGGGAAAAAAACCCTACACAAATATATCAAGCATAGAAACACTCTCATGGACTTTGCCACTTCTAACTTATTAGAGTTTAAGAAACAAACATTTCTATCCCATCAGGTTTCTTCCCCTGTCTTTCAACTAAAAGGGCTTTCAAATCCACAGTGCAAATCCTTTTTTGGAATACTTTGCAGTGCCCAGGCATTTTATTGTGTTTCATTACTTTAGATTAGATAGCTCAACCCTGAATTTATTTAAACTGGCAAAGCAACAATTAAGCCAATGAATATTATAAATGAATACTACACCAACTCCCAGTAGTCCAGAAGCTATTTGCCTCCTTTTACTATTAAGTAACCAGCAACACTGTGTGCTTTTATGTTTTATAGTGTCCTCCTGCTGCAAAACAAAACCTTTTGAAAAAACTGTACCTCTAATACTATTACTCATTCACTTTTATCCACCAGAACTGCATAAAAGGGTCTTAAAGATGCAGCTAATGTTTATTCACAGCATAAACTCAAGGCAACAGTATTCTTCGAGTTTCTGCTGAGTTCTTTTCAAATTTCAGGGTTATATTTGCACTTGCCCTTCCTTACGACAGCTGGTTTTGCCTCCCACTGTCTTCCAAGTAAAGAAAAACTGAACAACTATTACTAAAAGATGACAGATAAGTTTTAAACTATTTCAAAAGTCTTATAAGATTCATTGTTTTCTAACCATACTTACTGTCCTTCTATTGGGAAGGATATCTCAATTCTTTTGAAGTAGTAACTTCTCAGAATTTGCTAGCCCACGGGTGAAAATACTGGCCAAGTATAAGGCTTTGCCTGCCATCACAGTTGGTTCCCCCATTTTAACTTCTGCTTTGACTATTTTAATTCACTGTGCTTGCAAGCACAGTTTTTCAATGCCTTGCTAGGGGACGAATTTACATAAAAGACTTAAACTGCCTTTTGATGTATTACAGAAGAGGTACTACAATTGAGAATTTGTTGTGACAAAATAAGGCACCAAATGCTAAAAGGTTTTACTCTTACTATGATGATATTGCATCAAAAGGGTAATGTGCTGTGAGTAGTAACAACAAAATAATCAAATTATATTTTACTGTTGTCTTTAGGCTTATTTCACAGTTACTCTAGTTAAGTTCATAGTTAACTGTCTTCCTAAACTTATGGCAATTCCTGACCAGAGGGACAGTAGGCACACCTCTACTGCTACTATTTGGTGGTACCTCCAGGATCCACCAAGGCTCTGGACATTGCTGTGCTAGCCTTGTTCAAAGATGTATCATGAGAAGGTGATGCCTGTGATTCCAATTTATGTACTTTCTAATTCCAGAATAGCCCTTTTGGCACATGTTGAAGAGATCCTGTAGTGCAAAAGCAAGGAACTGGAAGAGTGAATTAGCAGTCGACCCACACAGGATCTCACATATTCTTCCTTCCGAAGGACCAAATAGGTGTGAATCTGATTTCTTTACTCAGAAAAATCTCATGAATACAGAAATACCGCCACTTTGAAGTGCATCTCCAGAGAGATGAAATGATCATGATTCTGTCTACTGTTCATAGTGCTCTAGCTATGTCAGCCCAACCGAATATGTGCCTTATGCAGCCAAGGAAGCTATTTTTAGATCTGAAGTTGCATCCAGGTTAGAACTGGATTAGTAACAGCACATTGCCTAACCTTTGAGGCGGAAGCTCTGGGCTGAGCCATTGCAAAGGTTCCCAGCTGGAAGCATGCCCTCAGTGAAACATAATATTGTACAGTAAATGGTGGTTTCTGGGCTATGAATATTCATAAATTTATAGAAGTAAAATAGAAGTTGAAATTACTTGCTTTCCCTGGCAATACTGCCAAGTCATTGATTCAGAAAGTAGCTTCTAGTGTACCAAGAGAAATGCAAAAATTTCTCTTCAGAAGAAGCATTTCCTCCTTTTTGGGGGCAGTTAGACCTTAAGATACACCAAAACACTTCTTAGTATATCTGTTCATACTTAGTATGCTGTTGTGAACATAACATGGCATGATATATACTTTTTATATTATTTATTTGTGTTTATAGGGACAGTAATTTCCCACCACTCCTTGCATTTTCCACAATTATGTGAGAGGACTAGGATCTAGGAAACACAGGTTCCCTTCCTATTTTTCTCTCCTGAATGTGTGACTTCAAGAAAAATAACGGGATGACTCACTGCCTTACTTTTTCCATCTGCAAAAAGTGAAGAATAATTGCTTCATGTCATCAGTGTTTTGATTTCTTTGATACCTTTGAGTGGAATATACCACCTGCAAGCATAGGAATTATCCTGTACGTAACATTTTAAAGCAGATAGCATTTGCCAAAAAGAACTGAACAACACAGAAGGGGGACACCTGAGAGGGATAAAACGTGTATTCACAGTTGCCAGAAAGTTTAAAGGTGCACAGTTTACCTAAGGAAATTACTGCCTTATAGGGGGTCTGCTTTTGTTTTGGCAGAAAATTATTTATCCAACCTGTTATGGCTTTTGAAATAATAACACTTTCTGGTACAAATATTTTGGTAGATGTTCTAATCTGGAAAATTTGCATCACTTGGCCTACAAGTGACTATATATTATGGCTGTAGCAGGTGGATTATCTAATACTAACACATTTCAGGTATTTATTTCCAGATTAATCCATGTCTGCAGATTCAAATTATGACTAAAGGTGTAACCAGAGTCTGGAACACTACAAAAGATATGACATTCTCAAAGCTACTTGGGAGTCACAGTGTTTTTTCCATTTCAGTCTTGATCTTGAGAACACAGAGAGAGGCATACCTAACTACTAATATATAATATGCTTACTGCACATTCCAGTCTGCTTCAGTTACCACCCTTACCATTAAGCAGGCAGAATAGAAATTATGATCTATTCAACCTTGTTTCCATTCAATTCTCTTGCTCAAGGGAGCAAGCAAGCAGGCCCTTTTACATACATACCCACACAAAAACCCCTAAACCAAGAAGAAAGTCAACAAGGGCCGGTAAGAAAGATTCTAATCTCACTTAGCCTTGTACAGAGATGAACAGTCAGAGTCACCATCCAAACCTATTACAGCCAAACTTCTCACCAAAAAGCCTTAGTATATCTCCAAACAGTTATATATGAAATTTATCAAAATAAATAGGCTGGTTGAAATCTTCATAGATGTTCAGGAGCACTAATTCCAGTTATTTCTATCCAGAGTCCCTGCATATTTTCTTGAATGACAGTCACAGTAAATATGATTGAAATCTAACCAAAAATCTCTCAGATGAGAGGACAAATGAAGAGTCTTTTTCTTACTGAGTTACATTCATGTCCAGTTTACCTCAAGTGAAGAGTTTTGAAGTTTTCCAGCTAGGACTTCTTTCTCTTTCTCTAGTTGCTTTAGTTCACACTCAGACTTTCTTTTAAATTCCTCTAGCTGTGTCTGCAGCTCCTAAAGTGGAAAAAAAGGGAAAGAAAAAAAAAAAAGAGAAAGGAAAAAGGAAAGAGCATGCAATAGCTGGGACAGAACATGATAAAGCAGTTTACACAGTAATACATGTTGCTGTTTATGCAATTATGCATGCTACACTTTTTAACATCACTCATGTATTATTCAGTCAAAGAAGTATTAATAGTTTGGTCTGATTTCTGGTTCTTTCTAGTACTAGCATTAGCCAATACAGCTCACACAATCCTAATCTTCTACTGGAAGCTTCCCTGAGGCAGAAAATTATCCAGCATGAACAGTCAGACTGTTTTGCCTTGAGTGGTGTTAGTGTTCAAAAAGAATTTAGAATGCAAGAACCACCCACAAGGTCTGAACATAACAAATATACGTTGACCATACATATAAGTAGATGACTAATGGGCAATTAGCGGAAAAGCATTATCTTACAGTGGAGCATTAATGGGTATCCTAGTGGAGCATTATCTTACAGCATTAATGGGTAACATAGTGGAGCATTATCTTACAGCAGCTGTAAGGAAAATCCCAGTGAGGAACTAAAAATAAAATTAAATAAAAAATAGAAGACAACATAATCACCTTATTTCTAGAAATAGTGTTTGGAATATCAGTGATACATATGCAGGACAGTGACCAAGAAAGAGCCTGTAGAAAGTGTCTGTAGCAAATGTAATTGTTTACTGAAGAAAGACTGAATGTGCAACTTGTAGAAATGTCCTGAAGTTATGTATACTACAAGCGTATAAGTGTGCTTGCTCTGCCTATTTGTGCCAATTTGCTGACTCAAAACATATTCTACCATAGTTTCAGACACCACAAATGGAGGAAACATGGAAAAAATAGCAATTAAACGTCTCCCTTATCCTCTACAGTCCCTTCTCACAGCCCTACTCCTGCCCCACCTCCATTTTTACAATAAAATTACCTAAGAATTCAAGACAACAGAAGAGGTACCTAAAACCTAAGAAAGTGAGAATTGAGAGAATGACATTATATTAGGAAACAGAAGCACAAGCAATACTGACGTATTCCTTGCAACCCATAATTAAGTAAAGGAGAACATATTATCATTTCACAGTTAAAACCTGGATAACAGTTAGGTAGCAATTAAAAAGATTAACAGAGACACATTAATATTGCAAAGGAAAAATATAGTTTTGCCTGTATGAAAAGAAGAGGATATAATAATAATAAGTTTTCTGATTAAGACCTGGAGATCTGGTGTTTGCAGCATTCGCACTTCAACTTTGCCAATTGACTGGCTTCTCTATATCTTAGCTTTTCTATCTGGAAAATAGATACAATAATTCTCAGACAGTTGTTCCATCAGAGGATATAAACAGCATTATTAATGATAAATATTGTAATTCTAACTTTTACTAACTCAAGTAAAACTTAGAATTTTTACTTGATTCTTAATTTTTAACATGAATCTCTAAGAAGAGATGGTTATAAGCAATTAATGCTTACTAATATGCCTTTTTTACTGAAGTATTTGATATTTACATTTGATCTGACTCACATGAAGACCTACAGCTGGCATCATTTTAAATATACCTGTATAAACTGATTCACTTAAGTGAATGCTGTATATAAGTCAAAGTCCTTTTCATAAACCTTACACTCGATAGCGTAAATAGTGAAGCACTGCATTTTCACATACTGACAAAACATGAGTGCTTTCACTAGCAGATAATCTACTTGCACAGGTTTGAGAAATGAGAATGAACAAATGTATACACTCCAGCAGGTTCATAGCAGAAATGAATTCTTCTGATGAGCACTTACTTCCTCGTCAAAATCTAGAAGGTACTATGAAGCTCAACATTTAGTGATAGGAGCTGCATACTTTTTATGGCTTCCCAACTTGTCAGCAAGCAACTGGATTACTTTCAAGTAAATGTGAATCTCGGAAAGCAGCACTAAAACTGGGAAAAATAGGTACAAGTACACTCTTGGCAGCAACAAGGGTCTAAAGAACACTTGACCAGTAGTCTGATTGTCCAATTCTACAATATCTTCTTTCTAGAAGATGTCTGACAAACACACAAGTACATGAGGAGACAGAAATTCAATTCCTCCATAGTTTATGCCCACATTTGGCAAACCACTTGGGCATGCACTGAGTTGTAAGCTTCAGTAAGCATTCAAGCATGTGCTGAAAACTAACCATGTATTTCAAGGTTTTCCTCCATTTGGATAGATTTCAGCTCACATTTAGGTTCCTACTATACAGTAACAGTACAGATGGCAAATTTCCTGAAGCCAAAGAATTCAGCCGCAGACAGCAGTTTTCATGAAATTGAAACCCTTTGAAAAATCTCTTAAGCCAGTCACTGCTAATGCATACTGACAACAAAACTTACAGCTCAGCCACTTATAATTCATTGAGAAAAGGAAATGCTCAGGTAACATGTCTGAGTCCATGAGAACATGAACCTTCCTTCTGACTCAAGTTAAATGAGGACATACAGATGTGGGTATTTGTAACTCCTCATCTTTTCACTGGTAACACCTGCACTCTGAATCATTTATCAACACTTGGCAGAATTAGATCCTCTGCCACAATGCAAAGTTTTGATTAATCAATGTTGCTATTTTACAGCAGCAATCCATGGAAATTCAAGTCAGAAATTGGAATACACCTACAATATGGTTTTCTTTATGAAGGACCTTATATTAGTCACTCTAAAGGTCACATGCAAAGCATGCAAAGATAAGTGTTGCTAAGAAGGCAGTTCATCACATCAAGGATAAATTCACCTTCCTGCCTGTGGAGTTTTTCATGGAAATACACCAGTTTGACTTTCTTTTTCCTCCTCCTCTCCACCCCCACCCCAGTAAGACTGTAGCAAGAAAATCCTTGCATTTTATGTTAATTTAATGTCCCTCCAGTGAGGATAATTCAAATGATGTCACTGTGACCAATAAGATTAAAAGCAGATGAATTAGAGCATCTATAAATAGAAGAACATTCCTACCTCCTACATTTTTTTTTCTTTCAGCTTCCACGAAGTTTTAGACTGGCTTTATTTCCTTCGCATGCTTCATTACAAGATCTTCCAGCCTTTTTGACAGCTATTCCTTCAGACAAATCTTTTTATTATGGGACTGATGCTTGCCTTTACAAGGCAAGTTCTCTGTGTCTTTTATTCATATCCTCTTTTTAAATGGCTACAGTTTCCATAGTCTATAAAAAACACTAATTATATAAAATGACGAAGCCAGGGTAGAATTCTGTGGTCACAACTAGTCTATTTTGTAGTGAATATGCTATTTAGGTAGACATAGTCCACTGAAAAATACTGGCTTTATTTTAGTTAGCAATGCAGAACTGTAGTGATTCAGGACTGCATGCCTCTTCTGCAGACTAGGAATGGGGTTTTTTTTTTTGGCTACCCTGGTCTGAGTTGGGTGTGTAACTCACTTCCAACCACGCAGGCTTCCTCAAGGACAACCTCAGTTCTGTGAAAAAGTACAAAGGGCAATTTGTTTTTTCTTATGTCTCTGATATCAGGTGCAATTTTCCAGAATGTTAACATAACAGTATTATAGGAGAACTGAAAAATACAGAAAAGATTTTGGGCTGGACAATTGCTTAAGGGGAGACATTATACAGAGGGAACTTTCAGGACACATACATTCCTCATTGTACTGGGTTTATTCCTGCATTATTTCTGCATAGCTTGTCAGAAGAACTATTTTCTATAAAGAAACTAAATCAGAATTCCAACTTGACCTCAACAGAGAAATTCTGTTGGTTACAGAAGCAGTTGAACACTCTGCCCTGGTCTAGCTCAAGGATGTCAGTAGTTTCTTCACTGTCACTGCATGTCCTGG
Source organism: Amazona ochrocephala (assembly GCA_039720435.1). Taxonomy (NCBI): domain Eukaryota; kingdom Metazoa; phylum Chordata; class Aves; order Psittaciformes; family Psittacidae; genus Amazona; species Amazona ochrocephala. The sequence goes on from CM077879.1 coordinate 17,463,702, forward strand.
ATTCAGCAGCAGCAGTCATTTTTCTCCTTCTTGGTAGCTGGTGCAGCACTGTGTTTTTGATTTTGGGCCTGGGAACAGCGCTGATAACACCAGTGTTTTCAGTTACTGCTTGGTAATGTTTAGGCTGGCCAAGGACTTTGTGAGTCTCATGCTCTGCTAGGGAGGAGGGGAAGCCGGGAGAAAGGAGAGACAGGACACCTGACCCAGACTAACCAAAGAGATTATTCCATACCACAGCACATCATGTCCAGGATGTAAAAAAGGAGGGCAGAGACCCAGAATGGTGGGGGTGCACGGTGGGGGGTGCACTGCTTGGTTGAGCTGGGGATTGGTGGTGAGCTATTGCATTCTTTCCTTGTATTTGCCTTGTCATTATTATTATTGGTGGTAGCAGTAGTGGTTTGTGTTGTACCTTAGTTACTAAAGTGTTCTTATCTCAACCTATGGGAGCTGCATTCTTTCAATTCTCCTTCCCATCCCTCCAGGAGCGGAGGGAAGAAAGAGTTGGGAGTGAGTGAGAGAGCGGCTGTGCGGCTGAGAGGCTTAAACCACCACGGTTCTTTTTGGCACCCAACGTGGGGCTCAAAGGGTTGAGATAATGACAGGATTAATAGCCACTCGTCACAATGCTGATTTATTGGCTCTCAAAGTTGTTGCTCTGGTTTTCATGGTTTCAGCCTGTTGTACCTTACTTACAGCAGGTATTTATTATCTCAGTATTTGGATATGAGTTTTGGGCTAAGGTTCTTATTTCAGTGTACTTTATTGGAATGGCTTGTGATATGGGCGGGCTCCAGAAGCCGGGGGGGGCGGATGTGGATGTGGATATGGACGTGGACTTGTACCTGGCATCTCGGCTGCTCTTCACTGTCCTGGCCCTTGTCCTTGCCTCCGTCTTCGCGAGGCTTTGTGGAGCTGAGGGGGGGAGACCCCGGGAGCTGTCGGCGGCCGAAACAGCCCAGGAGCGCGGCCCCAGGGACCAGGATATGAGCCCCCCCGCAGAGCCCAGCCCGGCGGCTGCCAAGCAGCAGGAGGAGACGACGGCGGTGGAGAAGCCGAGCCCCGAGGCCTAGCCAAGCCCCGCAGCTACCGAGTGGCAAGGGGGGCGGCGGCCGAGCCCAGCCCCGCGGCAGCCGAGAGCATTCCCCAGCAGCCGCCCGCAAAGCCCCGCGAGCCCGAGCCCCAGGAGGACGCAGGAGACCACGCAGCACTTCCCAGCAAGGCAGAGGAGGAAGATCTGGACTTGGACAAAGAGCAGCTGGTGGTGAGAGAGCCGGCAAGCACAGCAGCTACACCAGCCCCAGTGACAAGCACAGCAGCCTCATTTGAGAGCTCTGATGGTACTGAATGGCCTTTGGGTACCCTTGAGACCTGCCTGCTGATTCTGACGGGGATCACCATGTTGGTATGCATACAGAGTGTGTTTTACCCACAACCATTTTGCCTAGTCCCGAGAGTTAAGCAGAGTCCAGTTTGGGCCTTGTCTGGGGTTAGACTACGATGTATAAGTACCAAGAGATTTTCCCCAAAGCTGGACAGTCATGAGTGGCAGGGTGTATGGGACAGTATGGGTGAGTATCTAGTCCACTGGGCCCCTCCAGTACTTTGGAGGTATTGGAGATGGAAGGCAGCTGTATGGAGTCCCCAATGACAAGCTGCAGAAACTGCTGGAGGGGAGAGTGAATTATTTTGAGCCTGGTGGGCCTACGACACTTTAGGCCATCAGGGCAGAGATGCAGCATACAAATGAACTCATGATCGAGGGGTGGACTTAGCAATGGACACTATTCCCAGGTTATTCACGAGTCTGAACACTGCACACAGCCTCCCCTGCTCTGAAAGACTGTTATAAAAGATGGAGCCCGGTATCATGGACCAGATGGACTCAGCAGCTTTATAGGGATTGGTCCATGCACTAAGGGATGATCTCTCTCCCTCTGTGTGTGTGTGTGTATGTATATATACACATGTGATGGTATATTGAAAATGTGGGATCTGAGCATGACGTGAATGGTACAGAATAAGGGGTGGAATGTCCTGGATTCAGCAGTAGCAGTCATTTTTGATTCTTCTTGGTAGCTGGTGCAGCACTGTGTTTTTGATTTTGGGCCTGGGAACAGCGCTGATAACACCAGTGTTTTCAGTTACTGCTTGGTAATGTTTAGGCTGGCCAAGGACTTTGTGAGTCTCATGCTCTGCTAGGGAGGAGGGGAAGCCGGGAGGAAGGAGACAGGACACCTGACCCAGACTAACCAAAGAGGTTATTCCATACCACAGCACATCATGTCCAGGATGTAAAAAAGGAGGGCAGAGACCCAGAATGGTGGGGGTGCACGGTGGGGGGTGCACTGCTTGGTTGAGCTGGGGATTGGTGGTGAGCTATTGCATTCTTTCCTTGTATTTGCCTTGTCATTATTATTATTGGTGGTAGCAGTAGTGATTTGTGTTATACCTTAGTTACTAAAGTGTTCTTATCTCAACCTATGGGAGTCGCGTTCTTTCAATTCTCCTTCCCATCCCTCCAGGAGCGGAGGGAAGAAAGAGTTGGGAGTGAGTGAGAGAGCGACTGTGTGGCTGAGAGGCTTAAACCAAGACACTGCAGCAACTCATTTAGTTCAGGTTATAAACACAAGTCAGTGTTCCACTGGATGAGGTCAGAGATCTGGGAATCTTACAGGACTGAATTCTGTAGAATAACCCAAAAGCCGTTATAGAAAGATGACACTGATTTCAGCACTTTTGGCTTGCCATGCCTTTGAATAGTTGAGAGCAATCCACATGTTTAAGGTCTTGCACATCTTCAGAGCAGCTCCTGTTCCAGCCTCTGTACAAGTCATTTGCTGTTATTTGATGTTTCAGTTCATCTACTTTATTAACAGCTTTGCTTCGGGATTTCAAAATTGTTTTCATATCTCCTGTGGTATCAAAATTTACATTTCAAATAACACAAATAACTTGCAGACTTTCCAATGTGAGTGATTACTGACAAAAACTTCAGAATGACATTAACAATGATCTTACCTGCTTTTTGCAGGATTTCCTTCTCTTGAAGTAGATTTCTTTCTTTGACTACACTTAGATCTTCCTCCAGTTGTTCCACTCTACCTTCTGATTCCAGAATTTCTTGTTGTGTTCCCTTAAGCTACACTTCCAAATCCTATAATATCCATGACTGTCGTGGTTTATACCCAGTCAGCCACGTAGCTCTCTCGCTCACTCCGCCCTGCTTCCTCTCCCTCCCCGCTCCCAGAGGGATGGGGAAGAGAATCGAAAGAATGTAACTCCCACGGGTAGAGATAAGAACAGTTTAGTAACTAAGGTATAACACAAACCACTGCTGCTACCACCAATAATAATAATGATAAGGGAAATAACAAGGGAAGAGAATACAACCACTCATCACCCGCCAAACGATACCAAGCCCAGCGAGCACTTATCTAGCCCTTCTGGGTAACTGCCCTCCGTTTTTACATCCTGGACATGACGTGCTGCGGTATGGAATAACCTCTTTGGTCAGTTTGGGTCAGGTGTCCTGTCTCTGCTTCCTCCCGGCTTCCCCTCCCCCCTGGCAGAGCATGAGACTCGGAAAGTCCTTGGTCAGAGTAAACATTATTGAGCAGCAGATAAAAACATCGGTGTTATCAGTGCTGTTCCCAGGCTGAAAGTCAAAACCATAGCACTGTTCCAGCTATTAAGAAGGAGACAAATTACTACTATTGCTGAACCCAGGACAATGACATTACTTCTATGTTTACGAAATATGTTTCTTTTTTTGTCCTTTGAACTAAATGGTCATTTTCTCTCCCAGTGTAGTTCCACAATATAAATCTTTCACCTACACAGCTGGTTCAAATGCATTTTTTGTTTTCCATACCCTTAAACTGTCTCTGCTACCAGAATGTTTGTAATGTGAAGCTGTTCCCTCAGATGTAGTAGGCATCATTGTAAAGTGGACACTCATCAAGAATTACATCAGACATCTTTCAAGTAATTATCCTAAACTTAGAACAGGATATACTTCCATTAATTTCATGACAACTCATGCCAAAAGTTAATGAATATTAGTTGCTAGGGCTTTTTTTCCAGTTGCTGAAGTACAACAGTTTGTAACATAATGAAGATGCCTAAAACCAGAAATATCAGATCCTACAGACTTGGCTGTGAATTGTCTGTCCATAAATACAGGCAAAAAATTGAACCATACTTAGTGTTTTATTTCTGCAAGTTCTAGTCTCAGTTTCTACATGCCCAATATAATAATGCAATATCTACTCAGACAAAATTGTCATTTGTTCCTGTATGAACTTTGAGTAAAACCTTATGCATTAAAACAAACTTGTATTTAGCACTCTCTATATTTGAAAAATTAAACTCATTTCTTTTACCTCTTGCATAGGCCAGAATTCTTCCAAAACTAGACAGAACAGATCAGACTTAATGACTTGTCATCCTTTGTATTCTCTCTTCCACAGTAATAATAATAACAAAATGCACGAATGTGATGCCTTTCATCTGAAGGCTTCAAACCTTCTGGCATACACTGAGAAGAGAGCAGAAAATTCGCCTTGCTCAAACATGAGTTCTTTTGTCTTTTAAGCCTTATAATAGCTTTTCTTGTTAGTCTTTACTAATGATCAGAGGTATTAGTGATTAAAGAAATGTTTCTGCTTCCCAGTCTGCCCCTTGTTCACAGGAGTGTGAAAAATCTATTAGTCTATTTAATGGTGGCATCAGAAACAGCCAATTCAGAAAGGAGAAACTTCTCTTTATACATTCAAGGCAACATGCTCTGGTAGTATGCAAATCAGCCTCATTCCAAAGACTTAGAGGATCTGAAATGTGCAAGTTGAGCATATGTCCCTCAGAAAGTATTTCAGTTTCATTCAGCTGATACTGAAGTGAGAAATTAAATTGCTAATGACACCACCTTCTTATTTCCAGTTCCTATCATGTTTTACATTATTTATTCCTAAAAGACTGCATTTCTTATATGATAAATAAGAATAAATCATGTGCATAAATTTTCATGTCTCCATTTCTGCTGAATATTACTTCAAGTACCCCCAAGAAATGAGGATTTTACTTTCCCTCTTTCCGTCTGTCACTTCTAACTTCTACAGAGCCCAGATACTTTTCCTTGTTGAAACAGATATGATTTCCCTGACTCCATTTAGAATGAAATGGCTGATCTGCACCTCTGCCATTCATTATAACCTTTGTACTTTACTGCAGAAGTTAGAGGTTGTTCTGCTGCAGAGCTACACATTAAGAGAATGGAGTCTAAATAGTACTGAGGAAGATGTATTCAATTCACCCTCTGATCCTGTGAAACAAAAGGGCAGTGACTGAACTCAAGGCTGAACTTTCTCAAAGAACATCCTCAAAGAAGAGGCACAAAACTCTGCACCATCAGCAAAATGATACCAACAAACAAGATGTGAGGGCAGATGGTAAAAAGAATCGGAGTTGTCTTGGAAGAACACAGCTGACTGGGGTGACCACACTTCATACAAGGTTCTGGGGTTCTCTGACTCTAAAGGAAATAAATCTTTTCCACCAAGAAAGAGTTATTCTGAAATACTCCAAGTCTAGACTTTCAAGGTGTTATCTAATATGCAAGATTTCTGTCATAGGGCTGGAGACAGGTCTGCTAGGTGAGTTTATGTGATGGGGAGGACCAAAAGTATTAGAAGGAAGTGGAACTGTTGAGCACAGAGCATGGCTGGTTGCTTCAGCTTCAGTGCAGTTCATCAGTGTCTCTCCCTACCCTGATCTTACGTACCAAATGCAGCTGTTTGGCAGATTGCCATGATGTTCCAGAATGCAATTAAGCAGAAAGGGGCTGCAGAGCTGTGCTGCAAATGTCTGAGATATACATCAGTGAGAGTAAACAGGCAAAGTGCAAGATTAGAACTAATGGTGAAAGTCCCATGGCTCTGCGCATAGAACTCCACAGGTTTAAAGGACACTTCATTAAACATCACTTGGAAAAAGACACTATTGCAAGAGTCATAAAATACAACACATTTGATTCCTAACCTGCCAGATCAGGTTTCTCACCCAACCTTGTTCATATCTGTGCACTAACCTGTTGGCAGCCACAAGAGAAAAGGAGAATGTACTCTGTAAATACTCATTGCTAGCATGAGTGCCTGCTTGGTGCTCTCTTCACATTTCTGGGCAGGAAAGGTAAAGCTCTGTTCAGTCAACACATGAATTTGTATTTTAACTTACTCCTCCCTCAAGGAACACAGTCTAGTGTTCAAAGAGTTCTAATGAGTTACTAATAATCACAACTCTTTTTTAAAAAATCTCAGTACAGTCTTCCTCCTAAGCCTCTAAAATTGCTTTAGTGCTTACAAAGCATTTGACTCAATATATTTAAAAGACCTCCCCCTCCTCCTCCTCCAAATTTTTAAAAATTGATAATTTGCACTTTTATAGAAAGAGATAAAGATCATAGTCTTATACCCTACCTGTATTCTCTCCTTCAGCTTCTGGGAATGCTTCTTGCTTTCATTTATCTTCTGGTTTTTCTCCTCTAGGTCTTCCTCCAGCTTCTTTAGCTGCTGCAGCAAAAAACCTTTCTCAGCCTCTGAGCTCTTCCTTTGCTCTGCTTCTCTTTGTTGGCAATTCTTTGTTTCTATTATAGGTTGCTGCGTGGCCTTTTTCAAAGTCTCTTTTTCTTTCCCAAGAGAGGCTTGCAGTTTGCTTGTTTTCTGAGTATATTCTTCACTTGCTATCTGGTTCTCACTCTTCAGGTTTTTCATCTCATTTATTAAAGGCTGTCCTTCCACACTGTATTTTTCATCTAAAAACACTTTTTCACCTCTATTTTCTCTTCTGGATGTTTTGCATTCATTTACCAGCCCATCAGATTCCTGATTTAAATGTAGAAGCTTGTTTTCAAAGTCTGCATTGGTACCTACTGTGTCCATAGAAAGGACTGTCTGTGGTTGTTTAATTTCTGTTCTTGGCTCCCTCTCTTCCACCTGCTTCTTGCACAACATTAACTCTGCCAAGGCTTCTTCCTTTAGTCTCTTATGCTGTTCTACTGCAGTTTCAAGGGCCTGAATATGTTTTCTTAGCAACTGTTCTTCTTCAACTTTGTTTTTACACTGGAGAATTGTTTCCCTTGTCTCAGCAAGAATGCGCTGAATTTCTTCTTCATGAGCCTCTCTCAGAGCCTGTATACTAGCTTCATGTTCATCATTCTTAGTGTTCAGGGCATATATCACCTATTGAGAATGAGAAAAATAATAGGAAATTAAAGTATCTGGTAAATGGAAGCCATGAATTCAGTTACTACATTTATCAAGTTGTTAAATTCTAAGTTGTTAAACTGTTCCAGTTTAGTGTTTTGATATTGTTTCTTTGGGTTGTTTGTTTATTTTCACTAGGAACAGACTGGACAATTATAAACTGCAAAATCTTCTGAGAAGCGTTCAGACACTATGTTGGGGTATTTTCCCTTCTCTTTCAGTAACAGCTATAAATCTCAGAAATCAAGTTTTAGAGGATTTGAGTAAGCCTCTGATGACAATAAGCATTGTTTCAAATAATTGATTTAAACTCTTTGATGTTTAATAGTCTTCTTGAAAATGCAAAATTATTCTCATTACTATAACACAAATTATTAGCCCAAGCAGGCTTCATCTGTTATCCATGACACACACCAAAGTCTCCTCACAGAAGATGCTGCACAAACATGCTATTGCTTTGGAAAGAAAAAGCTATTAGAAGCCCAAAGTAGACTGAAGAGTTCAGAGTTAAACCTGGTAAATGTGCATGTTAAGCTTAAAAGACAGTTTCATAAAATTACAAAACATAGTAACTGCTCTGAAAAAACCACAGCTTGTCTTTCCAGGCCCCATTAGTACACAGGAGCTAATCCAGTTGCTACTGAACATAGCTAGACTCATAAAATCATAGAATAGTTAGGGTTGGAAAGGACTTCAAGATCATCAAGTTCCAATCCCCCTGCCATGGGCAGGGAAACCTAGCATTAAACCATGTTACCCAAGACTCTGTCCAATCTGGCCTCGAACACTGTCAGGGATGGAGCATGCACAACTTCCCTGGGCAACCCATTCCAGTGCCTCACCACCCTCACAGTAAAGAACTTCTTTATATCTAACCTAAATTTCCCCTGTTTAAGTTTGAACCCATTGGCCCTTGTCCTATCACTACAGTTCCTAATGAAGAGTCCCTCCCCAGCATCCTTATAGGCCCAAACAAAATAGTTATCTAACTCAAGAAGAGCAACACATTATGTATTAACATGTGTGGAGGTTGGTTGGTTGGTTGGCTGGCGTTGTTTTAAAGAGAACTTTTTGCTTTACAAAACTAGGTTTGGAATTTGTATACAAGTTATGACAGATACTGTCAGTCTGGCCTGAGCCCACAGAGGTTAATCAAAAGATTCCTAGGTGATGTTTGAGAAAATAATAATCTTAAGTATATAAATAAATCCAGAAAGAAGCTACAACTATTTCTTTGATTATACTAGAATTCTGGCACTGTCATCTTCAATCCTTCCTCAGGGACAGCCTCCACTGAGAGACCAATAGCCATCTTGATGATAGGAAGTGACACAAGTCTGCAGTCTGTGTTGGATAAACACTGAGGATATCTCCAGAATTATTAAATTTGCTCAGTTATGTCTAACCATTTTCTTGTACTACCTGTATATGAATTTCAGTTGCATTTCAGTCATCCATAAATGACAGAAAACACAGAATACATCTTGTGTATAGTCAACTTCCTCCCTGGCAGTAATGAATTAAGTACAGATGCCTTAAAAAGTCACAAATGCAAAACGTGGTCTGGATACAGTTCTGGATAAGTATGTGGCAGAAGAGAGTAACAGCATCATATTCCAGAAGAAAAGCAGACAAGAAGTCATTAATTCCATTTAGATACATATGGGTTTGGGCTTTAGATTCCACGTTGTTAATTCTTCTCTGATGATCAGGGGACTGGAGCACCTCTCGTATGAAGATAGGATGATAAAGTTGGGGTTGTTCAGCCTGGAGAAGAGAAGGCTGCATGGAGACCTCATAGCAGCCTTCCAGTATCTAAAGGGGGCCTATAGGGATGCTGGGGATGGACTCTTCATTAGGGACTGTAGTGATAGGACAAGGGGTAATGGGTTCAAACTTCAACAGGGAAAGTTTAGATTGGATATGAGGAAGAAATTCTTTACTGTAAGGGTGGTGAGGCACTGGAATGGGTTGCCCAGGGAAGTTGTGAATGCTCCATAGCTGGCGATGTTCAAGGCTGGGTTGGACAGAGCCTTGGGTGACATGGTTTAGTGGAAGGTGTCCCTGCTCATGGCAGGGGGGTTGGAACTCGATGATCTTGAGGTCCTTTCCAACCCTAACTATTCTATGATTCTATGATTTTTAACTATTTTTCCTTTGAAACAGAAATAGTTGCAAGATACTGAGCAGATTTTTTCTCATCACTAAAATAATTCTATGAATCTTACTTAGGTATTTGGGATGCAGACATAAAAACTACAAGAAGATTAACTTTGCAAACAGATTTAAAATGACCAATTAGTCTGGGCGAATTTTCAATGCATTAGGTCAGACGCTGACGATCACATTTCTATGTTTCATTCTACCAGCAAAACAGAGATGAATATCACCCCTTGTGACTCAAACTTCCACTCTTGATGATGAATTTGTCTAGTAAATCAGCACTGCCTGTCTCATATTATGTTGTGTTCAGGCTGGCTGTGCCATTTGTATTCCTCTGAAGTCTGACTTTGCCATAGAGATCTCCCAAATTCCACTGAGCATTAGACCATCACCAACATCTTCAGTGAGCTATCTAAAACAGTGGAAGAAACTGGTCTCCCTGCTCTATTATTCCTACAGTTCCATTCAATAGTGACTAGAACCACAATGAAGAATTTGACTTGAAAATGCATGCTTTTAAAATTAATCTTCAAGCTTTAGTGCTGAAACTGATTCTTCAGTATCTTAACCTTCTTATGAGATTTGGTTTTTAGAGGGCTGCTGCTCTGTACTTTATGAAATTTAAGCCCCTCACACATGCTTTTCACTCCCTACCAAATATAGCTACTCTATTCTTATTCCAGATACATCATTTAAGAGACTTGAATTATGTGAGATGAACCTGGGACTGGAAGGAAAAATACTGGAAAATTATTTCAGTATCTGTACCTTGTGAGTGTAAACACTGCTGGTCAATGTGGTGTAAAGCCCTTAACAGCTGTGTTGATAAACAGCTTTTAAAAAGCAGCTCTAAAATTGATCAGTTTGACAATATAGACAGAATTGCTTTCAAATAAAAAGACCACTACATTACTCTGGGTTACTATCATAACACCTATGGCTACCACAGAACTAGATACAAACACTTCAAAATCATAGAATCATAGAATCATAGAATAGTAAGGGTTGGAAAGGACCTCAAGATCATCGAGTTCCAACCCCCTGCCATGGGCAGGGACACCTCCCACTAAACCATGCCATCCAAGGCTATGTCCAACCTGGCCTTGAATGCCGCCAGGGATGAATATTATGCTTATTCATAGATGAATCATTGTAAATCAACAAACACACATATGCAGACAATCAGAAAGGCCAAACTGATATCAGAGTCCTTTCTGTTCACCTTTTGCAGTGCCTTGTCTTGGTGAAATTCTTGTGTAACTCCTTAAGATCCCAAATACCCCCATAAATCTCAGGCTTTTACAGTCTTGGATGAATTCAACTCCATCTTGTGAAGCTATTTCAGATAGATAGCTTGCAGGAAATAGAAGGTTTGTATCTATGGCCTCTGTCTGTCAATTTTTAGGTCACTGTAGTCCAGATGAATTTTTAGTACAGAAGTGAAGTCAACAGTGTCAATAGAAGTAATAAAAAGGCCTTATTTATATTTAATTCACTACTAATTTAGTTGTCTGGGTTTTGTTACATACCTAAAACATATAGAAGAACTTGATAGATTTCTATCCCAGAAGTTTGATCTCTATTATGCTACAAAAATATGAACTAATGCATCTCATTAGCCTAAATAGTCTAATTACAGTGGAGATAGAATTCACTTGCCAAAGTAACATTCAATTTTGCAAAAATGTTTCATTATATCCCAGATTTCTAAAGGAAGACCTTTCAGGAGTTTAAAAGTGCAGACATGTTCACTGCTTTCAAACGGTTGGGTTTTGGGGGGCATTTTTGTGGTTTGGTTTGTGTCATTTTTGTTTGTTTGGGGTTATTTTTTGTTTGTGGGTTGGGGTTTTTTTAGGATCCTAGATATTAATCTGAAGCTTTCTCCTTCCAAAATATCTTTTAAAATCTTGTTACAGATTATGATAAACTGACATTGTCCAATTGTACAATAAATGTAGTAAACAAACAAATTCATCAAGGAAGTTTTTATTTAATTCCTGTTTCTTCGAAGTGTTTCCTTACTTTAAATACAGTAGAATTTGGAAATCTTGCCAATATTGAATTGTTGATTTAATTACATTCCTGGCTGAAACACATTTTTTCCAATCAAATATACCTTTTTTTGGAGACAAATATTATAACTTATTTAAAAACACAGTGTTTATTGCAGGTTTGCCTTTGATGCAGATCTGTGATAAACACAGATAAAATAAACCCTGTTTCTTCCTAATCCAGACTAAAGCATTATAGAGACTGGATCAAATTTTGCTGTCCTGTAGCTCAAAGGTAAGATTCACATAGTGGAATTTTTAAAATGTAAAAGTATTTCTTTACATGTTCTACATGCTTTGCTAATTAAAAAGCCTTCAGAACCCTCAGGCATCCATGAATTAATAATATCAGTTTCTTCTACTGCGGGGAGCAAGATTTAAGTTCTTTGCTGCTGTAAGCAAATTCAACAGTTGGAATACATGCAAAACTTTCACAGAGCCTTCGCTGCTACTGTGCCAAGAAAAGAGCTGTTGCTTTTTAATTCCCAGTTTATTATGTGTATACTTTGAGAAAAGAAAAGCACAGTATTCCAGGGGCTGTGGAGATTTCAGCTGCCTTGCAGTTTTCTCATCCTAATAAGATGCAGTTCATACTCTTACTTTGGTATCACTGAAGATATTCTCTACTCAGAGAGTCAGTTTTCAGAACAGAGACCATGATGAAGCCTCTAGAGAACTGTACCCGCAGCTATCCTACTTCATATAGCCATTACAATTTTGAAAAATAAAGTATCAAAAGTGAGAGTCGACTAGAGGAGTTGCAGAAGAGCTTCACCAACAGTGGTAAAAAGATACATAAAGTTCAGTCTAGATAAATGTAATATAATGTACTTTAAAGGAGAAAATTAAATCTTCCATATACACTGAGAGAGTCTGAAATTGCTCAGGAAAAATCCTGGATCATGTCTCTGAGCAACCTGATCTAGTTGAAGATGTCCCTGCCCATTGCAGTGGAGTTGGGTTAGATGACTTAAAGGTCCCTTCCAACCCAAACAATTTGATGACTCTATGATGAAAGCCTAGTCCAGCTATTAATTCTTTGGATAATTTTTAATTATGCTTTGATTTTAAAATTTTAAGCACTGAAATGTAAAGCTTTAAGCCCCACAAGTCTCTGATGGTGCTGATGATGTTTATATCATGAACAATGACTGCCCTGGATAACCAAGAGGCACTTGTCACTATTCCAACTTGACTGTACTGCCTCATCACACCCTGCTGGTATTCACTCCTCTGGGGGCACAAGCCAGCAGGAAGCTGTTCTGTTCTCCAGTTTGCCTTCCTCACCTTGAAAATCAGGGGACAAGGACTGCCCCCAGACTGCAGTGGTGATGCAGTGTAGCTGCATTGCAATGCCCTGTAGTTTTGAGACAATTTATTATGTTTATGAAATACTAAGGCACATAGCATCTTAGTGAAATCATTTAAACATTGTAAAAACATTTAGAAAAGTACCACATATAGTTCTTAACAGCCCTGTTACCCAATTCTTGTAGTTCTCTCCTCCTGAATGTAAAAAGCAAAATATTCAACTGTAATCTCATGTTTACATCTAAAGGTAGTTCTCATATAACTGGCTAAATGTCAGTGCAGAGTCACAACCAAATGCTGTAGCTTCCAAAGACATTTAAAACAGAAGACTTCTGTGGTAGTGACCTGTTTTAAGTTAAAACTGCATTTAAGTGCCTAAAGGCTAAGTCAAAGTTCTGAATGGCAACTACATAAGAAAGGTACAATCTTATTTCAGATGAATTTTATTGAGGTCCTTAACTTCAGAAAAAAAAATAAATCCCCATTTGGAAACAGTCAGTTTGTAGTTCACTTCTGAGATAAAGGCAGTATTTCCTCAGCAATAGGATTATGCGTGTTCTGCTGCCCCGGAGCCCTTCGGAAGACAAATTAACATACATGAAATAAAATGCCAAGTTTGAATCAGCACTGTGGAGCCTGAGCTCCTGTGTCCTACTGGGAGGCAGGATAAATTAACCCAGTCTTGGTACTGGGCTAACTACATTCACACTCTTCGTGATGGCTGTAAGCACAGGCAATAAAACTCACATGCCTATCTGTTTGTACTAAAGTCACAAGTGGTCTTCAGCTCCACATAGAGGCAGGCAGTTGTGTACAGGCAGGAGAAATGAGTGAATCGTTGCAGTGAGACTGTTGATGTGTTTAAGATCTGACTGCAGAGGTGGCAACAGAGGTAGTTCTACCTCAGTGTAACAGCTGTTTTAGTAAAACAGATACTCTTTCACCTAATGAAGACATTCCTTTGGGGAAAAACATGATTCTTTATGGAAAGAAGTATTTTATATACCATAGACAATGCCGAAGGGCTGAAAAGCATAAATACACAGCTTTAGAATATTTGAGACAGTCTTAAGCTGAGTTGGCATTGACCTCTAACTTCAGTGTAATTCTCTTAGTTGTAAAATACTGGTATCTACATCCTAGTTAACCAAAATTGTTAGGACAGAGGTACAGTTACAGTGTTACTGAAAATGGTACTTGTACACGTGATAGTTTAAACCCAGCCAGCAAGTAAGTATCACACAGCCACTTCCTCACTCCCCCCACACCACTCCCCAGTGGGATAAAGAAGAGAAAAAAATTGTAAAAACCCACGGGTTGAGATAAGAACAGCTTAATAATTGAACTAAATTAAGATATAATAAGAATATAGTAATACATCACCCATGAAGAAAAGATAGAACACAAAAAATAAATATAGCCTTGCACTTCTGTGCAATTAATGAAACTGAATATTTTATTACCTATTGCCTGTAACATGCATATTAACAAAATGCACAACATTTTGTATATAAACATTAACTAGAGTTCTTTGAAAAACTGACTTGAATTTAGTATGCAGTTTCCATTATAAAGTAGCTTTTAGTTGTTCTTTACTACGGCTGCCAGATTTTCTTCAAACTTGGTATACTCAGTGACAAATCTATATGGTAAGAAGGTAATTCCAATGCACAGATATCATTCTTGTACCTTGAATTAATTTAAATGACAATTTCTAGCTATCCAAACAATAAGATTCTAGGTTCCTTCCTAATAGAAGCAGTGTCTTTAATGCTGGTTTTGACTAGCTGATCAGCACATACGAGATTGCATATTATTTCATGATCCAGGAGTTCCCTTTAAGTGCTGTAAAGAAAAGGTAGTGATGATAATTCTAGAAATCATGGTTTGCGCATTTTTGTCAGCTGGTAGGCAAACATAATGCTAGCTTTGAAATCCTGATAGAAAATTGTACATAAAAATAATGAAAACAAATACATCATGAAGTAAAATGCAAGGGGATATTGACAGCTGACTTTGTTGGTCTTGTTAGTACATAATTTAAGCAGCTTTATAAACAGCTTCTCTCTGCCTACATGGAAACCAGTTTTTATATTGCTTGCCAAAGGAGAAGCGTTGCTGCTCCAAAAGCATGAGCCCAGTTTTTTATGCTGTTCCATTTTGCTTCATTTCTATAGAACATTGAATAACTCTCCAGAGAACTGAGATCAAAAATCCTCAAGCACATGGGAAAGCTCTGGTAGCATAATAACTAACTGCAAATCAGCTGAGCCACTGGAAGCATTGGTTAGTGAGTACTGTTAACACATCACAGAAAATAAGGTCAATAAACTTAGCTTAAGCTATGTGAAAAAGGCAACATATTTCAACAAGGAACACAGGTAGAAAACAGGAGTGCTCTGTCACAGTTGCTCAGCTGTTAGGTGCTTCCAGAATAAGCCATTAGAATTTGATCATATTTCATTCCCAAACCTGTCAGCCACCTATTTTTTAAATGGCAAATAAACCAGGAAAGGTTAGAAGATCTAGTTAATATACAGCCATGCTACAAGACACTGGAGTGGTGTAAACAGCCTATAGCCACATACCAGGCCGTTTGCTGATTCTTCTGTATATTTCCACCCGCAGAGTGAAGCTAATAGAACTAAATATGAGCACGCACTTCTTCACAAGTCTGCCATCCTTCCTTAAATAACTAATGACAGTGGGGTTTGCTTATCTGGCTGATTTTCCCCAGAAGCTTATTAAGTAATGCTCATATTTGCTACCCTGCTGACTGAGCTGAAGGGCAATAAACCTCCTGGTGACTGGTGGTGATAAGCAGCGGGAGTGTGTAACATTTTCAACTGCTCCACATAGAGTCATTAAGGAACATCTGCCCAAACTTGTTCTCCTTCAGTATTTCTTTCCCCTGAAGGAAATAGGAAGTTCATAATTATGTTTTACCAGCAATTAACTTTTCCTTACATTAGCACTCTTTTTCTCTGACTCACAGTATCCAGCATACATACATAAAACTCTTGCCAGACTGCTTGACTTTTTAACAATCTACTTGACTAGAAATACTGCAGATTAAAATGTGCTTCTTACAACAAAGCTCCCAGATTCCCAGTATAGAGTCAGATGAACCCCTAGGAAAATGAGTTTGAGGGTAGCTATCCACTCTTGTTAAAAATATCCCTCCGTTGGTACCCAGGAATTTGTCTCAAAGAAGGTAACATAACTGTTTTGTGGGTTAGGTAGCATTCTGATCACCAGGCAATGCCACCATCATAGTTATTCAAGCTAGGTTTGGTTTGAGCCCCACTGGCAAAGGTTTGAAAAAAAAACCTGAATAGTATGAATACCTGCATCGTACTTGCTTACTTGCTTCTTGTCAGCCCTGTTGGAACTGCCTTTTCAATGAAAGCTGATCCGTTCTGCTCAACATTGCTCTTCAAGAGTTCATTAGCATTTCTCATCCTATCTCAAACAAAAAGTACTGTCCTGAGAATCCATAAGCACATGGAATTCCTGTAACAGCCAACAGATGATAGAAATCCATACCTTGTGGCAGCAGGGAATGACACTTCTTATAAAAAGTCACCGTGCTTTTTAAACCCCATTTAATTGCTAAACAGATCAGAAATACACAGAACTGGCAGGCACAAAACAGCATGTCAAGGGTCCAGTGTCTGATGGAGAAGTCTAAACTTAATTACCTTTACAAAGTCACTCCTTCTACTACAATTGTAAGAATACACTAACTTCAAGCCTCTATGAATTTGAATGCATTAGTGCACTATTGTTGCAGCAAGGTACCTACCTATTAACTGTATTTTATGCGTGAGCGACAACTACAGATGGACATTCCCATTCACAAGAAGAACATTTCTGGTTTAATTTCTGTAAGTTCATAAATCAAACCATAACTCATCTGGAAATAGCTGTAATGTTATCTGATTTTAAGGTCAAAATTCAGAAGGCCTAGACAGCTCTCACTCAAACTCACCAAGGCTTTTAAAACCTTTTACCTGCCTCCATGGGAACAAAAAAATATCAGTTTGCACTTTTTAATATACCCTTTTTAAAAATATATATATATTTCAAACAAAACCTGACTGTCCCACATATTCATTTAGCACTGTAAGTTGTGGCTTTCAAAGCAAAACCTAATCTCTACAAGTGATAATAAAACCTTACCATATTTTCATTAGCAGATTTCAAATGTGGGTAGATAAATTGCGGGGGATTAAGGAACAATGTAATACTGATCAATGTGATCAACGCTGAACAATTTATTGTGCGCAATCGTGCCTTTTATAGGAAAGTTTCAGAACAGTAGAACATTCGATAACCCTTGATTGGTTGACTTCACTTAGCCGAGTGCTAGCAACAGTTTAATGATTGGTTAACTATTACAGCATATGTTTCAAGGTTACAGGTATCAGTTCCCTCCTGCACATCTCTCTCAGTAGCTTTCCGCGCTAACTTTCTCAAGGCTTCTCCACGTACATGAACTTTAGTAACCCCCAGGCGAGGCCTCAGTGCCTGTGGGTCACTATCCCACAATTGTCAAGCAGTTGTCTGGATTGCTCACATGCCCGTTCACAGCCAAATAGCTCTCCACAATAAATACCTAATGGCAAACAAGGATCTGTGGCGACTTCTGCCTTGAAATGCAAAGGCCACCTTACTTTTGGGGAGCCTGACTGAGTTTACAAACACGCTCATTGTTTTTTCTCACTGTGATAGCTTAATGGGGAAAACCAATGTATGTTCTACATGTCAACAGTGGGAAAAGTCAATCTTTGTGAGAAGGGCCAGGCATCTGAAAATATTGATAAATTGCCTACAAAAAAAAAAACCAAGCAATTTGCTGCCCAAAGCAAACAAAACATTTCTAAAGGTTTGTAGTTTTGCTGCTACAGCCAAAAAGGTTCAGAACAGAAAAATGCATGACTGAAGGCATGAAAACTTACTATATTCTACCTCTCCAAAAGCAAAAATAGCAAGGGAGTAGAATGGGAGCAGTTTTCAGTATCTCTGTGTCCTGTTTAGCTACGAGGATTCCCGTACCATCCTGTCTTACAGTGTAATCAACATTTCATGCAATGATGGAAACTCCATCACCTCACCCAGTTTGGTTCTGCTGTTGATGCCTTTTGCACACCCCTCCTTCATTTTTGAGAGTAGGAGGAGGCCACTACTGACTAACTAAAGAAATAGAATGTAAGTGAAGCTCTGCATCTTACACCTCATTTAAACATTCTGTATTCATTTCTCTGGGTACAAAGTGGAGTGGATGAGCAATTAGAGAATTATCACCCCATCATGAATTCTGTCATCACTGGGCAGGAAGTTGGAGCTGTATAATGACAGCATGCTGCATACTGTGCTGGAACAGAAAAGGAAAGCACTTCAGGCAATTTAAAGTCAGGAGGGATTTTATTATAATTATCCTGACTGTAACATAGCCAAGAAAGCTGTGGTTTGAATAGGAGACCTCAAAGTTTCTAACCAAAAAATGATCAGAACAAATTTATGCCATGTTTAGCAAATCTGGTCTCAGATTTCGCTTCTCAGATATTTGCTATTAGTAAGCACCCAGAAATTGGAAGGGAAAGTGTATGATTAAAAATCCAATTCTGCCATAAGTTCTCTATAAGTGTAGTGTTACTTCAGAGAAAATTGGCTCTTAAAAGCCACATTCCAAAACAAAATTATTCGGTTTTCAGAAGTACATTTTTGAGCTTCAGGTACAAATCATCTTTGTTTCAGATGACTGAAAAGTATTCAGAGGGGAAATTCTATTAAAAGTAATCACCCCACCCACATTTTAACAGTAGAAATTTAGCAAAAGCACCTGAAAAAAACCCACTGCAATAATTTGGCCATGATCTTTTGCCCATTCTCCCCCTCCCCTTTTGCTGCTAAAATAGCAGAACTTTCCTCCCTTACCAAAGACAAGCTTTATAAAGTATGAGTTTTCAGAAAGAAGTGAGATATTTTCTCCTCAAAAATTAGTTGAGATTAAAGAGACTTTAAAAAGAATCACTTTATAGCTAAAGACACAGAAGTCTGTACAGAACATTAGTTTAGTTTGAGCGTTGAAAATCTTGAACAAGTGTTTCTTTGTTCAGATCTCATCAATGTGCTCCAAGTCTGCTGCTGAGAAATGGATCACGCAGAAAGAGGGAGCTGGTAATTCAATACTTGTTATTTACTATGAAGTATAAGGTATCAATTAATAAAGCCCCACTATTATTTTTATATTAGAAAAGGTAGTACAGTGATTTGAGTGATACTTATGGACAAATTTTACTTAGTGTGCAGAAGTGACCAAGGATACCAAGTATCAGACAGAAAACAAGGGGACAACTCAGGACATCTGAACCCAATTTACAGTCATCTTTCATGTACATTTCACTGTGGCTCAGGAATCAGCAATGTTACCAATAAATGGAAAGTGCTTCTCTTGAAGAATTTTTACAGACTTCATTGCTCAAACACATCCTTGTTCAAAATCATTAAAAAATTGATGTTTATTCAGATAGTTTTCTTTCAATTACTACAGAATGATAACGCACTGTAAAGAGTCACTTGTGTATTTGTGGACAAAAAGAAAGCATCAAATTGTGTACAAATACTGTTATACAAACATATAATCAAAGTACTAGTAAAATTATCAGTATAGTACAGCAAGTATAATAAAGAATCTTAGAATGGTCTAGATTGGAAAAGACCTTAAAGATCAGCTAATTCCAGCCCCCATGCCATGGGCAGGGACATTTTCCACTAAATCAGGTTGCTAGCAAGTATACGTGTAAATATAGGTAGCACTTGTGTATGTATTCATACACATGATACATGTTATCACATACAGTTATCATTAAATGAGAATAATGACACTGGAACTAGTTCTAGTACTAGTTCTTACTAGTAAACCAGTATAAGTTGAACATCTTATTGACATGTAATTTTAGTGAGTGTTTTTTCATTGTCAGAGTTTTTTCATTGCTAAAATGTCTTTACCAATTGCCATGAGACTACAAAATATGTAAAACCTGGATTAGTGAACGAGGGTTGGAAATAGGTTTTTCTCACAAAGAAAGATACAGCATAAAGATAAGTTAAAAGATAACTGTCACCTCGTACAGATTTTCTCTTATTTCTTAACATGGTGTGGAAAATGTTCCAAATATTTAGTAGCATAACTCAGTATTGACTAAAAGTTTAAGTACAATACACTGTGTAATTAACCCTGCCTCTTCTCCAACTCCTCTTTTAAGAATATCATGTAAAGTATCCCTACTTATGCCCATCAGGAACAATTAGATGCAAGACAAGAAGTAATATTATACTGTGGTAGCACAGTTCAACTGCAGTTTTGCAACAATATTACTCGACAACCTATAAAACTCAAATGAATCGCAGTCTTCATAATTGGGGGGGGGGGGGGGGCGGGAGAGGATAACGTCAACCCCTCCAAGCATCACACAGACAAATCCTATGTCCACTCAGAGCTCGAGCCCCTCTCGCTATCGTTGCATGCTAATTAGAGCAGTTGAGTGCCATTCTCCAATCGTCAGCCACAAAGGCAACCCGCTGAGGCTAGTCTGTGGCACCGGGGTGTGTGTGTGTGTTTGGAAGGAAGTTTGTGCATACCGATGTTTTCAGCAACGGCCTAGTAAGATAGGACAGGTTTCTCTTCCCTCCTCTCAAACGGGGGCCATCAGAGAAGGCAGCTCAGAGTCAGCTCTGCCGTCCCCAGCCAGGGCAGCCTAACCTCCCCGGGAAGGCTACAACAGCGAGACTTACCTTAGTGAGCTGGGCGATCTTCTTGCACATTTTCATGTGCATTTCCTGACTGCATTCCTCCGCCGAGCTGTTGCGAGCGGCTTTAGACGCATTGCAAGTCCCTGGCTGATGAATCTTTTTTATGTCAGAGGCCATCAGGCTTGAATTTAATCAATTCCGTCCGTGTACGCTCCGGTGGTGCGATCCCGTTCCTCCTGCTTCCTGGCCCGGCGCGCTGCTGAAACCCCACAGTGCTGGAGGAACTTCAGCTCCACACAGGGTGAGCTCCAGCCGTTGCCTCTCTCCCTTCTGTGCAGATGTCCCAGTCCTTCAGTAAAACACCCAAGCGAGGAGGTAGAGAACAGCATGTGCAAACATCCTCATTGGGATTACACTCCCCCTCCGCTTCTCTTCAAATGGTTGAGCTTCTGCCAGGAGCAGATGCCAGCGGCTGGATGCTACAAATTCCCCACAGAAGTCACCGAGCCAGCCCTACAGGCAGCAAGCAGCACAGACGTTGCTGGGGATTTACTACAGAGATCGTCTGCAGATGAAATTATGTTGCCTTCTTCGGCTGCTAGAGGGTTGCAGAGGTCATCAGAGAAGACGGTGTTGGCATCTTTCATAAACTCTGTTACTTTAGCAATCCTCTCTGAGTCCGGACGGACCAATAAAACGATGAAGAAAATCTTGTTCAATTTTTGCTGCGGCGCTGAAAGCGGAATGAAGCAGTTCTTGCAGCTAAGAGGCACACTTGAGCACAGCTGAGCCCGGGGGCCATGTCCAGGATCCAGCCCTTCTGCCTTATCCCGAGAGACTGGGCAGTTCCCTCAGTTACACTAGAGGCATTGGAAAGGTGTCAGAAGAAAACTGACAAAATTACAGGGTTTAGGTTTGGTTTTGGGTTATTTGTTTGATTCTTATCTGCAAGCAGTCCCCTCTCTTCAGAGACCAGGCTTGTACATGTAAAAATAAATAAAGAAGGGAAAAGGCAGAAAAAAAGGTAACAAAAAAGGCAAGCTATTAAGCTAATGGGATTTAAAAAGAATAATGCTTCAGTAAAAAGTTATGCAAGAAGAAAATGGTTGGTGGAGGCATTTAAACAAGTCTAGAAGATAAAGGGGAAGGAGAAGGTGGCGCACTAAGATGAAATCAGAAAGGTGGACCTGAGGAAAAGGGAGAAAGAACAAGTAAGAGAAGCTGAGAGCTGCTCAACATCTCTTTGATGTGTCCCTGCAGCCAGTACAAGAGACCCCATGGAGCAGGCTGGGGGTCCAATCTCACACTGGTTTGCAACCAGCCATAAGGGACAGAAGGCTTCTTCCCTTGCCCTGTGCAGGTAAGGCAACTTCTGGTCTCTCCTTCTGGCAGTACTTTCCATCCTTCCTGGCAAGAAGATTCCACTTTGCTAGTGGTGGGTTTGAACAAATGCTTCTTCAGGCTTATCAGAACTGGGAAGAAGAATTATCCCGTAACAGCTAAGAAAGGGCAGGGCAAAAGGGAAAAAGGAAAAATCCTTAGGGAAAACGATAAATCTGTTGAGGGTAGAAAGAGAGAAAGCACTCTTAAGAATAAAGCACTCCAAGAGGGAAAAGTTCAAGGCAAAAGAATGCCTGCAGGCAGTGGGGAGAAGGAGGAGTGAGAAGATAAGATCTTGGCACAGAGAAACCAAACTCTTTAATTGCTGGAAGAAAAAGAGGGACTTCAAATATCCACAGGCAGAAAAAGTGTGAGAAACTCTTCAAGAGCGAAAGAAAATTAAGGCTGACTGAGAAACACAGTGTAGAAGAAGGGAAAGGCACGGAAGGAAAACTGGTCACAGTTGCTGAGAGATGCTATGCAGGGCAGAGATGTTTAGCCCAGACAGAACATTCATAAGAAAAGGTAAGGAACAGAGCCTTGCACACAAGGAATGATTGAGTATAGTTTCTTCCTTCACTGGCACTAGTGACAGGATGCTGTTGCCTGTGACTGAAAATTTTCTATGACTAGGACTTAAGGACATGACATTGTCAATTGTCTGGCATCTGATAAGACGTACTCACACTTCAGTTTAACTCAGTTAATACAGTTATCCTATCTTCTCTACATGGTCCTCAATTGAAAAAAAAAGTGTAGGAACTTAATTATATATTGATATATGTTATATATTGATATATAATTATGTTTGAGAAAACTGAGAAGCTTATTAGGACAATCAAGAGAACAGAGAAGGCTGGAGCAATTTCCCAGCACCTTGTTTTCTCAGAAAAAAAAACCAAACCTGAGTGAAAATAGAAAGTAAATTAAGAAAAAAATAAAGATGTTCTAGAAGTAGTTTCAATAAGCTGCCTGTGTTATTGCTTTACTAGATGGATAGTAACATATAAGTATTTTCTCCTTTAAAGCAGAGAACACACTGGACCTGAATGCATGGCTAGACAGAGACGACACATATAAGCAATGACAGAGCAGAGAAGAACAGATGTCAAGTAAACTGGGTGACGAAAAAAGCATTGAGATCTTTTCAATCAGACTGTTTATGTAATTGGGGGAAGGAGGGTTAGAAGGAAAAAATTGAGGCTTTGGTACAAGATGGTGTTTTAGCAGAACATACTTTGACACTGATAAAATATTCTGAGTCAGACAAGACTTGTCTGTCAGTCAATACTTCAAACATTGGAAAAAGCTTCAGTTGGATCTCCTGCAACCAGAAATGCAAGTTCATCGGGGATCAAGTTCATTAGTTCCACTACTCAAGAAAACAACTTGGTTTCAATAACAGAAGTTCAGAGATGACAGCAGAGCTTTTCAATAAGAATTTGACCTTTTTCTTTTTTTTTCCTAATTGAACTAGGGATCAGCTGTAGGCAGGGTTACAAGGCCAGGGTGTCCACTTAACTTTCCACTGAAAACTACTGAATTCAGCGGGATTATTTTTTTTTTATATATGTGTGGCAAAGTTAAAACTGATCCCCCAAATTACACTCTACTGCTGTTTTGCAACCCAATTTGCATTTGAAAATGGCAGAATAGTACAGGCATACATTAACAGTAATATTATATTTCAAATGACAAACTGTATCAATCACATGGCTTTAAAATTTCTCAAGTTAGTGTCTCAACAAAGGAAGATGCATCCCAAAGTGAGATTCTAACTTAATTCATAAAACACTATCCCCATTATTGATCTACACTTAAATTCAGTTTTGTCCTGTCAAGGTCCGACTGGATAAAACCCAGTGTTGGAAATATTTTGTGATACTCAGAGTGAAGTTAAGATGCAAATGAAATCAGTACTGCAATTGGTCAGTTTATTATAAAAAGATTATTATTATAAAAAAATAGTGATAGTATAGAAATTAAGCAAGAATTCTGAGTGCAGAGAGAGATAGTCACCACCATGGATCCAGCAACATCCCAAGGGTCTGTAGTCATCATCTTTGGTGGTTGTCTCCCATGGTCTGTAGTAATCATTGAAGGTAGATGGCCACAACAGCTATTACATTTTTCCCCTTTTACAATACATTAGGGGGAAGAGCCTCTGTTCTCAATGTAACGTACTGCACATTCCTGGTGGATTATGTGCATCCACTTTCGCCTGTCTTCCAGCGAGCACTTCAACTGCACGTCTGTCCGCAATCCTTGGCATAATAGATAGCAACTCCTCACACCAATCCTGGAGATAACGGACAGTGGAGTCCCATCTCAGCTCCCCACAGCCATCTTCAAGATAGTAGACCTCAGCTTCTGATACTAATCTTTGAGACAATGGCCAGTGGAGTCTGATTTCAGTTCAGTCTCTCCCAGGTCCCACAGAAGGTTTTTGACCCCACCAGCATACCGAATTGAGGGAGTGGAACCAACCAGATGCATCAGTTACAAAAGCCCTTGAGAAACTACTAAATAGGATAAAAACAACTTCCCTTATTTACCTGGGGTTTTTATCCACTGACCTTAATCTAAAATTACCACAAAGTAACTGTCATGTAGCAAGCTAGGCTCACCCTGCGGCATTGTGCATTTGTTCACACACAGGACTGACAAAGGAAAGAAAAAGGATCTGGAACAGCGGGTGAGATGTAGAGACAACCAGAAGTAAACCATAGCATAGCAGATAAGGTCAGTATTTCAAAGGACAACAAAACAAGCTTAAATTATTGGAGTACACTTTGCTCTGGAGCCTGAAGCACCATACAAGGTTCTGAGTTTCATCATTCCTTCTGTTTTCAGATAGGACTGTTAAAACTCACTATCTACAACCTCCAAGCCTGTACTGCAGGGGAGGTCCTTGCCCTCCCAGTCGATTGCTGCATCCAACCCTCAGGAAGCAGCTAGCCCTTACTGAGACAAGTTAGCTCAGAAAAGGACTGAAGACCCAAGGCTGAGCTGAAATGGGGCTCCTGGGCAAGAGGCATGGCTGGAAGTCCCGGCTGAGGCTAGTCAGAGGCCATTAAGGCTTATTAGTGCAGTCAAGCCCCTGGAACATGTAAAAACTATGACACCAAATGCTTCTATCAGTTTAACAAGTATCTGGTATCACAGGAAGACTGGTACACTCCACATGGAGCAAAGCCTGAATGGCCAATATTTGTGATCCTACTTCAGCATGTGATATACCTACACCTGAAATACCAATTGTGATACTGGGAATCTGGATCCCTGTAATGTATTTACCCTTAAAGCCAGTATGCCTAACTGGGTTAAGATTTCAATATGTCATAATGGAAGCCCAACTTCTATTTCTACCTAGAAATACAAAGCCTAGCAGAAATATTTAAAACAGACCTCAAGAAATAAATCTCACATCATGGTTAAAATCCATCATGAGGGTCTGCAAGGTATTCACCAAGAAAAACCGCATCAGTGGATCTGAGATGCAGGTAGGCACAATTGGCCTGCTAAACATATGTGAATCAAACATAATTTAATTTGCATTATTAGTTTCACTTAAAACAAAAGTCCTGGTGTCTTAAAATCACAATGATCACAAAGTTTTACCTTCTCTTCTCTTCCTGTTTCCATCCTCCTCTTCTCAAACAGACTCCTATGGTGGCAAAAGATGGAGTTAATTGTCCAGTAAAAGTATCTTATTTCCCGAGAAAGTATAACCTTACAAAAACCCCAACTCATTAAGGATTTGCTGTTGATAATGTTTTTGTAGAGTGACTATTTCTCCAACATGAAGTAAAATCTTTTAGAAAAATGTTAACGTATAAGAATGAACATGAGCCGGCAGTGTGCGATTGCAGCCCAGAAAGCCAACCGTATCCTGGGCTGCATCAAAAGGAGTGTGACCAACAGGTCGAGGGAGGTGCTCCTGCCCCTTTACTCTGCTCTCATGAGACCTCACTTGGAGTATTGTGTGCAGTTCTGGTGTCCTCAACATAAAAAGGACATGGAATTGTTAGAACAAGTGCAGAGGAGGGCCACGAGGATGATCAGGGGACTGGAGCACCTCCCGTATGAAGATAGGATGAGAAAATTGGGGCTGTTGAGCCTGGAGAAGAGAAGGCTGCGTGGAGACCTCATAGCAGCCTTCCAATACCTGAAGGGGGCCTATAGGGATGCTGGGGAGGGACTCTTCATTAGGGACTGTGGTGAGAGGACAAGGGGTAATGGGTTTAAACTTAAACAGGGGAAGTTTAGATTGGATATGAGGAAGAAATTCTTTACTGTAAGGGTGGTGAGGCCCTGGAATGGGTTGCCCAGGGAAGTTGTGAATGCTGCATCCCTGGCGGCGTTCAAGGTGGGGTTGGACATAGCCTTGGATGGCATGGTTTAGTGGGAGATGTCCCTGCCCATGGCAGGGGGGTTGGAACTCGATGATCTTGAGGTCCTTTCCAACCCTAACTATTCTATGATTCTATGATTCTATGTTACTATTGCTCTTGTGAATGTAGAATCCATTTCCCACTCTCTAAGAGTAAACGGGGATTGGGCCAGACCTGTATGTTTTAAAAATTAATACAAAAGACTCACCTTTAAAAGGCAGGTATGTTTTAAACATACACAAATGCATGGTAGTACAATATATCATGAAAAAACAACTGTGCTGCATTTATAATTGTAAAATTACTTTCTATCTAGAAAATAGAAAGCTTTTTTCTCCTGCTGCTGCCCTCCATTCTTCACACAGCTCATATACCCCATAATCCTTGACACAACCATAAAGGGAAAACCATTCTACTATTTTGTTCATAAAATCTGCTTCTTAAAGAAAACCCTGGGAAGACCCAGATCTGGAACAAGACTGACCCCTAGCGCTTGTCTATTTTACTTGTTAGATTTAGTATTAATTTTTTTTTTCTTAGAAAGCCAAAAATGACGCTTCTTCAGGATGGGTCCCACCTATTTGACGTACTGTAGTTTGATAGTATGTCGTCTGTCCTTATAAATAACTGTCACCACTTGAGGTAATCAGACACCTTTTTTTTTTTTTTTAGAGCCTAAACACATATAGATGTGCAACACCTGGAGTTCCTAGCATCCACAGCTATCTACTTCTGTCCACAGTTTTGAACGGTGTCTGTAGCGCTGTAATTAATATGCAACCCTGTAGTTAATATATGCTCTGGGTGTTTTCCCTCAGCTAATCATCTTCTCCCTTGCTTCTCATTATATATATCAGTCCCTGACTCACACTATCTTTTGAAACCCATAACATATCTCTGGAGTTTAAGTTTACTTATCTTTCCTGATTTTAATGAGATATAGAATTTATTACAATTCTGAAGTTTAAGGATTCCTGGAAAACATTAGGTTCACAACAAATGCTTGAAAAATTGGGGAAAATTTCCACTAGTAAAAGATTCAGTCTGGAAGAAACAGAAATATGCATTCCCAAAAATCAGTTGTCCATAATAGCTATCTTTTCCCTCATAGCTGATACAAACTACAACTTTTCAATAAGAAGCATTCTACAAGTTGGATTCAGCTTAGGTAGTTTCACCCAGGGAACTAAATAATCAGTTACTTCATTGGTTATGTAGTGAACTTAACACCCGATATTTCCTAAATCTTTAAAACAGGCAAAAGTGAACTTTAAAATAGGCAAACACACCTCGCTCTAGATAGCGTAGCTGAGCATTTTTTCTCGCTGGATGCCTGTTCTCCAAAGGGCTTTTATTACTTTTAGACACAGGCTGAGCTTTCTCCGTTCACTAGCCCAATTACTTGGGTTTAAGGTTCCCGTTTACAAAATACAACTACGTTTATTTTCCCAGAAGATCCCGTCCGGAGCGGACCTGGGGAGAGTGGCTAATGGCAGCACCGCAATTTAGCAGCCTTATTCAGCTATTTTGCACTGACAAACGTTCTGGAAACCCTATTACCAGGTGCTTCTCCACAGCCGCAGAGTGGCTGATACCGAGCCTGCTTTAAAACAGCCGCCGCTCAGGCTGCGAGAGCTCCCCGAGAGGAAAAGGCGAAATCACCTCAAAGCAGCGCCGCTCCGTAGCCTCCCCTCTCACTCCCCGCCCTCCCCATGGGAACATGGAGGCGCAACACTTCCCGGGCGCCCCCTTACCAACGGCCGCCAGCAATCATCCAGGCTCTGCCCCACCTCCAGCGCTCAGACACGAGCACGCCCTCCTCCCTCTGTCCCCTCCCACTGATCCTCTCGCGAGAGCTGGAGCGGTACTCGCGCCCGGTTTGAATGCGGTGGCGCGGGCTCTGCAGCCGTTGCTGGTGCGCGCGCGGTGGGTGGTGCGGGACGGGCTCCGGTGGTGGCCCTGCGGCTGGAGAGGGAAGAGAGGGGCCGCCTGGCCTGGCCGTTGAGCGAGAGCCTTGGTTCGCCGTTAGGAACGGCCTCTCTGCCGTGCGGGAACAGCAGCTTTCTGCTTCCCCAGGGCGGCTCCGCGCTAAGGGACCTATGAGCAGGGGAGTCGTACCGTGACCGTCCGCCTTCTCTGCAGCCATGAGGGCAAAAAAGAAGCTGCAGATCAAAGAAGCCTTTCAGTTAGCTCAGAAGCCTCACCAGAACCGCGCGAAGCTTGTTCTGGCGTTGAAGAGTACCTATGACCAGGTACGCTTGCTCTCGGGCCGGGATTCCATCGCGCTGAGGGCAGAGCGAGGGTGCCCTGCAGCGGCCCTGCCGTCGCCTCAGAGGGCAGGGGGCCTCGTCGGCCCTGGTCCCCCTAAAACAAATGTTGAGACCCCTGCGACTTAAAAGGAAAAGCAGAAAAGAAGTCCTTCCAAAAAACGAAACCTCAACAAGCCACGCGCTGAACTGTTGTACACAGTAACCTGCTGCGAGCATGGTGTAAGAACGGCTCACGGCAGGTATTAATGGTGTTGCTGGAAGGTGGTTGGATACCCGAGAAGTAGGGGTGGCACAGGTTAATAATGGATGAGGGTGTTGAAACCTGTCAGCGGGTAAATGTACATTCCATAATGAAGCCCAGCGGACACGACATATGCTCGGCTGTAGAATTCAGCGAAGAGTGCCCAACAGCGGGTGCGCTCTAACGGCTTTAAACATTTAAATGAAGCTGTCAATTTTTCTGTGGTACTGTTTTTGAAAGATGAACCGGGTAGTTATCTTTTGCTGTGGCTTATTTATTTTTTTTCAGTTGGGTGATAAGGAAGATTTTCATGAAAAATTCATTCACTTCCTTAAGTATGCTATGATAATCTACAGACGGGAACCTGCAGTGGAACAAGTGATCGATTTCGTGGCTAGATTTGTTACTTCATTTTGTCAAATGGAGAAAGAGGATGGTAGTGAGGCTGAAGAAGAGGATAATTTACTTCTGAATTATGTGTTTAACTTTCTGCTTGAGGTACAGTGACGCATTATTAAATATTTAACACAACAAGTAGAAAGCTCATGCGGTGAGGAAAACTTGCTGGTGCTTTACCTGCACACTACAACTTAAAAGTGAAAGCAAGGCAAAGCTAGGCTTTACAAGTAACATCGCACCCCTGAACGCCCACAAACACACACACGCCCACACCCTGCAACAACTGGATTTGAAAAGTTAGGCCTGTGAGAATATGTGAACTGTTCTTTTATTTGTTTGTCATCTGTGTCATTATAGGCTTTTCTATAGGTGCACTTATAAGTGTGAATTGTGGAACTGTTTTGGAAATGAATTAACACTGTTTCTTAAGGTATTGCAAGATCTTTCATACAAGTATGGTTGGCATACATATTATTTCTGCTTATTGCAAGTCTTATATAGAAAGATCGACAGTTCAAACAACACGAAAACACAAGTATAATTAAATTTTATTAAACTATTTATCAGGACAAAATCACTAGCCATTGTTGCTGTTGTTTTTTTTTCTTCTAAGATTTTATGGAGACATTGATAAGTTAGCTAATGTAGTCTATATTTGGTGTTATGCATATTTCTTCCTTCGTGAAGGTGTTGCTAATTATGTAAAGTGCTCCTGACCTAGGTGATGTGCCAGAGTTGTTTTCCGGTTCTGTGACTTTTTAATCTTATTAAAAATTAACTTAAATGGGAAAAGCTTTTGAAATAGAGGCGCATGTTTTATGTACTGTATACAATGTCAGCTACTTACATGCGCGTGTTAATAGCCTTAAGTTAAAGATGAGAAAAGCGTGATTACAAGAACAATTTTTTTTTTTGTACTTTCCCCAAGTCTCACAATGCGAACAGCCATGCAGTTCGTTTTCGAACATGTCAG
The DNA here is from genome assembly GCA_039720435.1 of Amazona ochrocephala. Lineage (NCBI taxonomy): Eukaryota > Metazoa > Chordata > Aves > Psittaciformes > Psittacidae > Amazona > Amazona ochrocephala. The sequence goes on from CM077879.1 coordinate 17,493,904, forward strand.
CTTGTTAATAAGATATTGGGAAACATGCCAGAGAATGCCCAGATTGATGATGACTTATTTGATAAAATTAATGAAGCCATGCTGATTAGACTTAAAGATAAATTTTCAAATGTGAGAATTCAAGCTGTTTTGGCCCTGTCGAGACTTCAAGATCCTAAGGATGAAAACTGTCCTGTTGTTAATAGTAAGTACTATTGTTTGTTTTCCTCTTTCTAAGCAGATTTATTGATTTTTTTCATTAGTTTGAAACATTTTTAAACATTTTTTTAAGCCTTGAGTAAACAAATCTTAGGGGGTGTTCTTCTAATAATTCATAAACTGTGGAGCTGTCTGCTAGAGGAGGTTGTAGATGCAAGAGTTATGTTTGTTCAAGGGGAAAAGACAGAACTGCTTGAAGGACAGATCCACTGGGTATTAAATGACAGAGAAACGATATTGGATTCAGTGTATTCCGTGAACAGAATAGAGTTGAAGGATGATGAGAATAACAATGTGTTGTGAATTGGGGTGGAGATATGACACATGCTTGCCCAGTACTTACCCTCTAAGGACTGTTTTGTAGTATTAATTGATTGAATTTGCACAAAAACACTTAGAAGGGTAGAGATGACAATGGAAAAAATAATCTTGTCTCACATTATGCCTTTCTACCCCAGGAGAGGCAAGCTGGTTACTGACATTGCTGAACTATGATTTTTGCATGTCCCCCACTCCCACTCAGTCTCATCTTATTCACGGATCACTTTAAGAGACCACCATCTCTGGAATACAGGGTTCCTGATGCTGGTTTTATGCCTTTTTAGGTTTCTTTGTATATGGTGTGATTCTTAACTTAGCCTCTACTTCCATTGCCTCAATTAGATGTAGGTTTGTACCACCACAGCTGTTATATAAATTGTGCCTGATTGAACTTTGCATACTATCTTTTGCAAAGAGTTAGGTGTTTATTGTTGTTAAGGTACCTTCTTTGAAATGATATTTTTCTTAGTGTTTGCTTGTAAGTTGCTTGTATAGGAGCATGTGAATTTCATAGTTAATCATAATCTCACAAAGCAAGAAGGTGAATTCAAGTATTCTCTGATTAATTTTTTATTGTTGCTTTTACTTTTGAAGAGTCAAGAATATAGCAAAAAGCATTATGTGAGAGATTTGCTGTTTGGATTTTGCTAGGCTTAATGGAGATTGCAGGAAAATTCGGGAATCCATCCCAAAGGTAATGAAGATGTATAGCCAGGTGTTAAGGAGTTACCATTTGAAGGTTTGTGGGACTTTTTTCCCACTTAATGACAAAATTGTCATTTATAAGCAGGATCTAGGGCAGCAAATTTTGGAGTTATTAACTGTAGATCCTACTTATGATTGCAAATATTATTTTTGTAGTTGAGTTTCTTTTGATATCATTGCGCAAGCATGTAATTGCCATAAATCTTAGGACTGTGACCCTAAACTGTTCCCTGAATTTGTATGAGCTGTGCAGTGGAGGAGTTTTAATGGCTGTGGGTTTTTCAAGGCTTTTCTATAATGTTTTAAACTAATGAAAACATTATTATGAGTCTTTTACTTTCAGTTTACAGCACACTGCTTGAGAATGATTCTAATTCAGAAGTGAGGCGTGCAGTGCTCTCCTGTATTGCTCCATCAGCAAGGACTTTGCCAAAAATTGTAAGCCGCACTATGGATATAAAGGAAGCTGTCAGAAAGCTGGCATATGAGGTAAATTGAATCACTTGACGTTAATTTCAAAGACTGACTTAGGAAAAAGGCTTTAAATCTTTTGTTATCTTTCACTGGTTAAACACTAAGAACTGCTAAATTATTTTCACTTACCAGAATTTTGAGAGGAGTGATAATTTTTGTGTTGTTTTATTTTTTTTTTCCTTTTTTGTCCCCACAAATTCTGAAGTTAAAACCTCTGAACTCGACTATAGAACTTGCTTGATAGAAATTACTGTTATGGTAGTATTTGGCTCTTCAGGATCAGACAGCAGATCTTATACATTATTTATGCTTTTGTTGTTTTCTAGCTATACATTTTGTGATGTTTGTGAAGCAAATGTTTTCTCTGTTATTTTGTAATCAAAAACTAAAAGTTGGGATTACAGCAAAACTAGTGTAAAAAATTGCGTATTTTTGGTATTCCAATTTTGAGAAGCATCGATCTTTACATCTAGAGGTTAGGTGAAGAAGGTATGCTGCCACGTATATTTCTAGTGCAGGCATCTTAGGCAAGCTCTTCAAACAAATTATTCTATCTTTTCATGTAGAACCATCTTCTGCTCTTACTTAAATTCTGTTTTTTAACTGAATCTCTGTATTACTAGGCTTTAAGTACATACTTCTGGCATTTTATTGCAGGTATTCATTGCTCTTGGAGGTTTAAAGAGAGATAATAGTTTTCATATCCAGGTGTCACATTCAATTAGTGCTGTCCAGCTTCTGAGCTGGTTGTTAACTTTGTTCTTGATTTTATTTTATGTTTTCTTCCATGCAAAAGAATCTGCTCATTAATGTATTGGTGCAGTGCTGATGGTATCAATATTACAGCCTTTTATTGACTTACACTTTCTGTGCATGGATAAAACATAGTTAATTCAGTTGTTATCATTTGTAAAATGCATTTTAATTTTCATTTTTTTTTTTAATTAAGGTTTTGGCAGAAAAAGTTCATATGAGAACTTTGTCAATAGCACAGAGAGTAAAACTGTTGCAACAAGGACTTAATGACAGATCTGGTAAGAGATCAGCTTTTTCAACATTTTAATACAGATGTTTGAGAGAATACTTCCTGATGTTTTGGGGATAATTTATATGGAAGCTGTGGTAGCAATAATGAAGAGCTCAGGAGTCATGAGGTACAAGGAAATGTTTAAGCACAAGAAATTCTGCTTGCTCCTTTGCTTTCCTAGTCCCCCTGTAGTGTATAAACCAGAAAACAATTTCACTTTCAAAAAATTTGAAAGCCACTGAGCTTTAAAGTAGGACCAAATGCTATTAAAATTAAAAAGAAACAGTGTAATTAAACACAGTAGTAGAAACATGTAGTTATTTAATTCAGTGTACTTTGAAACATGCTTCATTAGATATTTTTGTAATTAATACATACATTAAAGAATTGAAATGTGAACATTAATATCAGTTTGATAATTGTTTGAAAATGTTTCCTGTGTGCTTTCAGAGAGAAATCTTTTAAGCTGATTATTTTTTCATTTGACTAGCTTGAAGGTTTTCTTACTGACTTTTTGATTGACCTTCATTCATTTCATCTTGCGGTAGCTTTATTCTTTTTGATGTCTTCTGTGCTGTATCACTTTATATAAAGAGCCATTCAGAATGTACCTATAATTGCATGTGCTGTTGCCAAAAAATCAAAAGGTCACATGCATCCTAGTGAGAGAGTTTTGGTCTCCCTCATAGAACATGGCTTTTATTTGCAACAATAGCAATTACATACATGAATTTCCCAATTAAAGCTGCCTGTTTTGCTAAGTGCTCCTGTGTTATCCACATACATTGTTTGGAAAGTCTGTACTAAGGCCTGTTGAATTTTACTCTGAGAACTTTCCTTGCTCAGTGATGGGATGCTTGTGAACTGTGAGAAATAGGACCTAGGTAGATATTCACTTTGAGAACAAAAGTACTGTGTTCACTGGTAACTGCAACTCTTAAGGGTGTGTTATGTATGCACATATTTTTATCGATCTACCTTTCTTTTTGGCTGAGGACTTGCTCTTTTTCTTGACACCTAGAATCACAAGAGAAACCTGCCGGAGTACGTAATCTCACTGATTTTGATATCGCATGCTTTTTGTTGAGCAAAAAGTTTGTTCCGGATGGACTACATTTGTATATAAGTCCACTAGTAATCCCTCTTTTTGATCTGTTTTGCAAATTCTATAGTCTTGAGCATGTTATCAAAATTGCTTATCTGAGTAACTCCCAAGTTAACAAGTGAGGAATCTGCTTGTTCAAGGTTGCTAGGTTGAAATTTTTATGTTTTTCCATATTGGCTTTAGAACAAGGGTTTATTATTAAACAAGACCTAGACGACATAGTCCAGATTCTGCTTACTTCTGCTTTTCAGGGTGCATTCAGCTGTCAATTTTCCCACTCCTGCTTTCTTCCATTCTACTGCATTCTAGTAGTTTGTGCTTCTCACTTTCTTGGAGTGGTTTCTCATTCTTAGGACCTTAATTTAGCTCTTTCAAGGCCTTTCTACAGATCTTTTTGAATTCCTGACTACATTCAAGTGCTGGTTTTATTACCATAAATTACATGTAAGAGGAAAGATGAATGTTGTCAGTAAGGGTGTGTGGACTTTATTTCTTTTGCATTGGATGCTGTTTTCTAGAAAGTCCTAAAACCATACATGTATCACTCCTTAATTACTATGTTTTTACTTCCTCCAGACTATCAGCCTTTCTGCTTCCCTGGTTAAATCTGTGCGTGTATATTTATGATGTATGCATTCTAGATGTTCCCATAAATATTTCTTTTTCCTTGATTAACTAGTACTCCGCTGATCCAGAAACTATTTGTTCATTGTGGCAATGGGGAAGAGGGACTCTTTATGTAGATTTCAGAATCCAGTGGAGTAGTTAAATTAACGCAAGAATTCTGTGTAGCAGTTCAGGCTGAAGGTCTGTACAGCAGTATCCTGCCTCTGCAAGTGGACAGTTCTAAATGCCTGAAATGTATATAACCATGCTTCCCCAGATATTTCCTTCATCTGCAAGAGTTCATGGTCTGTAGATATTTTGGTTTGAGGTGCCATCTTCTTTCTTTGTCAAGGGGTCTTTTTTGTTTGGGTTGCTTTGTTTTGTTTTTCCTTTTGGGGATAGGGAGCTATGTTGCCTCAAAAATGTAGTAGTGCCCCATAGGTGGCTCTTGTTTAATTGTTATTTGGGGGGGGGGGGTTGTAGTTTTTGTTCTTTTTTTTTTTTTTTTTTTCTTCTTCTTAAGGTGAGAATTAAGTTCAACAGTATAGTAACTTCTTTCCATAAAGCCTTTCATAGAACAAGTTTTTATGAAAGTATGTTGGAAATTTGGTATTTTCTTGGCCTTTAACATTTTAAATTCCTGTATTATTAGATGCTGTTAAGGAGATAACAAAGAAGAAGCTACTTCAAGCCTGGTTACAAATGACTGAGGGGGATGTTTTGGAATTCCTTCATCGACTAGATGTGGAAAACTGCCCAGAAGTGGCCACCCCAGTACTAAATGCTATGTTTTCATTATCTCCACTTACTAACTTTGTTCAGAACTGTAAAAACCTTGACAGCAGGTATGCAGATCAGATTTCATTTCTAGAAGCTGAATATTTTGTATAAGAATATTAAAGATTATACCTAAATGGGGAGCAGGGTAACTATTACCTGTGATAAAAGACTAGTGTAAGCCATGATGTCACCTCGATGTTTGTGTTCTTAAGTGTTTTGTATATGCTTTTCTATTTCTGTGGTTGTTTTTTTTTTTTTTTTTTTTTTTTTTCTTTAAAGGTCTGTGTTCAGCAGGCGAAAATGACTGTGCCAGATAAGCAAGGTGAAAAAGTCAAAAATGTCTTTGACTTCTTGTTTCCTGGGCACTCCAAAAATCACACATTTAGAATTTAAGAGGAGGCAGTAAATTAATCAATTAAACAAGCTTTTTGAGTAACAACTTAGTGGAATTTATTTTATCTCCTGTAAAATTTGTACAACTTACAATAAAGGCAATGCTTCAGCTTAGCCACAACTGTGACTTTCTCTTTTTAACCTGTGTTACCTAAAAGCTCCCTTTCTTCTGTTCCTCCTCAGTAATGCTTCTGATCTTTCTCACACATTTCTAGTCCTCTTTGGCTTCCCTCTATCTTTTCTGCTGAGCTAGAGACAGCACAGTGTGGGGCTGGTTCAGTTATCCCCAAACTGCTTGGAGAACCAATCAGAATGGAATTACTGCACTTGTATTTCAGCCTTCTTTTGGAGATATTTTACTCATATTAACAGAGCTTACCCGAAGTTGGTATCTTAGAGGCTTCTTGGCCACTGTTAATGTTTTATAGAATTTGACTAAGTGAATTCCTAACATATGAAAAGGATGATGTGATGAATATTAGGGTCTGTAAAACCGAAGGGAATAAGAAAAGAAATCAGAAGTTGTAGGAAATTGCTCAAGAAGGCAAAAAGGTGTGAGAAGAAAAGGAGTTAATTGAGGCAACTAGAGTAGAATGATTATTAACAGTGGTAGGTGTCTAATCTCAGGTGATAAACTTAAATGAAAAATGTCGCGGATTTAAAAAGTGATAATAAAATCTCATTTTGTATTTTGGGGGGAAAAATGTGTAATAACATCAGATGAAGTGTCTTGCATTGTAGTGGTAGCTTATGCCAGACGTTTTGAAATCAGTTGATGCTACACACATTACACTCCAAAGCTATTGCTGTGGATGTGACTGGCTTCAAAAAGCATCAGTAATTTCTTAGAGCCTCTAGAAATGTGCCATAATCTTAAGAGGTCGAAAGGAAAAATTTATCTAGCTATGGACTTGTCAGTCTGACTTTGATCCTGCACAAAATGAGGGTTCCATTCTGAAAGACTGGGCTGAGATTAGCAGTAGATCTCCTGCCCCTCTACTCTGCTCTCGTGAGACCTCACTTGGAGCATCGTGTGCAGTTCTGGTGTCCTCAACATAAAAAGGACATGGAACTGTTGGAACAAGTCCAAAGGAGGACCACGAGGATGATCAGGGGACTGGAGCACCTCCCATATGACGATAAGCTGAGAAAATTGGGGCTGTTCAGCCTGGAGAAGAGAAAGCTGCGTGGAGACCTCATAGCAGCCTTCCAATATCTGAAGGGGGCCTATAGGGATGCTGGGGAGGGACTCTTCATTAGGGACTGTAGTGAGAAGACAAGAGGTAATGGGTTCAAACTTAAACAGGGGAAATTTGGATCTGAGGAAGAAATTCTTTACTGCAAGGAGGGTGAGGCACTGAAATGGATTGCCTAAGGAAGCTGTGAATGCTCCATCCCTGGCAGCGTTCAAGGGGGGTTGGACATAGCCTTGGGTGGCATGGTTTAGTGTGAGGTGTCTGTGCCTGTGGCAGGAGGGTTGGAACTCGATGATCTTGAGGTCCTTTCCAACCCTAACTATTCTATGATTCTATTAGACTAATGACACTGAGAAGTGAGTGAAATCATTCAGTTTGTAATGAGGTTATTTGATTTATGGAGAATATTAGGCTTGTTCTTGTATGATGTTTCTGACTAGAGCTTGGTTGAGGCACTGTCAGTATGAGAAATCAGATTTCAATTGCCTAAGCAGTTATGTTTGTTATATTTACTTTTAAATTAAGACATGCCAGATTAATAGGAACACATCAAATGGTCAATTTTCATCTATGTATTAGTGATTCCCCCCCCCCCCCCCCCGCCCCGATAGGCCTTAAAGAAAACCGAAATTGATGGTTTGCAAGTAAAATGGAATTCAAGGGAGTGAAAGTATCACTGGCAGTGGTAGTCTGTCTTTTTTGGTTAGAGGTAGAATTAATGAACAGCTTACCATTCTACTCCTGAAACAAAGATTGCCTACCTTGCTTGGCATGGAAAAGACTATGATTATAAAGAGGCATGGGGGTCCTATGGCTGGTAAACAGATGATGGGCTCGAAGAAATACTGAGAAGCAGTTCTATTACTTTTTGCTTTTGACATGCTATGATTGCTACTGGAATGTTACGGAAGATCTTGTATTAATAATGGAACAATAAATCCATAAGCAGAAAAATAATTTAGTGCAATTATTGCATTTCTACAGATTAATAGAGTTCAGTTTTCCAGACTTGTACAGTAGTAACAGTGTTGCAGAGTTAAGGTACTTGGGTGGCTGCAGTAGGAGGTCTGAAGAACTGCAAAGTGGCATAAACAGCCTTGATTTGCAATACTGAGAAGTGCAATGGAGTGAGAGGCTTAGGGAGCTCCATGTCCTTGCTCAAGACAGAAGCAGCTATTTTTGTCAGTCTTTAAGTATGTCTATGGGGAACACTTTTGACAGGATTTCATTTTAATCTTGGGAAATAATCTGTTTCTCTGCATTTGTTGTCTTTGATCCTATTTTATTTATCTCTCTGCATTTTATTTATTTACTTTTGTTTAGAAAACTGATTCCACTGGAAGACTTAACAGCTGAGAATGTGGTATATTGGAGATGTCTTTGTGAATATTTAAAATCAAAAGGTGAAGAAGGTGAAGTTTTACTAGAACAGATGTTGCCAGAACCAGCTATATATGCAGACTATTTATTAAGGTACACTGTATTTACAAATTAATCTCTTGCCACTAAAATAGATTATTTTTTTTTTTAAACTAGAGGATATTTCTTTTATGCAACTCTTCTTATTTTCCTCCAAAGCCAAAGTTGTGCTTGAACAGTGATTTTTGTTTGTTTGTTTTTGTTTTGTTTTTAAGACTCTTCAAAAAAGTTTTTTGAAAGGATTTACTTCTATTACAGAAAAACTGTAAAATGCGACTTTATAAGATGAAAACAATTTTTGGAATGACTTTCTGCATGATGGACTGCCAGATCAATAGCATCTAATCCTTTGCCATTTAAGATAATAGAATACTTGCTACCTAACAGGCAGCTGTCCTTTGTCTGTCTGTTATTATATAAGTTGCTGTGTGTTTGCAAAGAGCTTGCAGGAAGAGGTTTTTAGAGCTTGCAGAAACTAGTACTTTTTCCTGGTTATAATTTGGGAAAATAAAGTAGAACTTGGCTGCTGTTCTCAAGAGAAGTGTTTCTGAAACTGAAAGGTCCTTCTCTTCTGCCTCCTGCTTGTGCTTCCCAAAACCTCATGTTTAAAGGCTGATAAATGAGCCAATTACAGAATAATCTGGGGGGAATGTTTTGTTAAGTCAAACTTTTCACAAAAGTGAAAGCAATTTTTAAAGTTTTGTTTTCTGTCTCTATGGGATACTTCAGTCTTAACATAAAATCTGAACAAAATTTGTATTTGTGAGTATGGAAACTGCTGAGAAATCTTAACTGAGGTATTGTACTTGCAAAATGCAGTGATGCTTCCTGACACATTTATAAATCAGACCTGCTAAAAAATGCTTTGTTTTGATAGGTGTTTCAATTTAAAATCTGCATATTCTTTTCTCACTTCAGTGGCTGTAGTGTATATATACCAGTAGTACTTCTAGCAATCATTGCTGCTTTTCAGTGTAGAAGGCGCTAGCGTCTTTCATAAAAGTTTAATAACTGAAGCATCTGTGCTTCCCTAATTTTGAAATGTGGATTCATTCTGGTAGGTGCAAATTTATTCATTCACAATTAATTTAAAATTCCATAAAACATTTGTTCTCAAAAACAAAAAAAAAAAAAGTTTTATTTTTTTCCATCCAGTCTTATTCAAAATACTTTCAGGTATCTTCCCCTTCAGCAACAGGCTGAGTTAAGATGAATTAGGTTTGCTAGTACTTGTTTGTAGTCTCAACTGCTAAACTCTTCGTGGTGCCAGCAGTTATTTTGGGTAAGATTGCAATTGTGCCATTGAAGTCTTTATTTGTACTGTGGGACTATTGTTTAGGAGGAGCAAGAACCTGCAGGCCATGATACAAAAGAAAAGATGAAGGATTGTGAGCTTCATTTAGCTATTTCACTGTTATCTTGTGCAGGTAACACTGTTAAATGAGCAGAAACAGCTGCCTACTTTGTAATTTCAGCTGTCCTGAAACAGCAGCTACATGCAAAGTTTTTGTCCTCATTTTGAAGAAATTTTAAAAATTTCTTCAAAATTTAAATGGACTGTTGCTGAAAAGTATCTGCAAAGCTATGTAGAAGGAAATGTCTTTTTCATAGCTTGCACAGTACCACTACAGCTTGTCCCTGGTATGCTTAACTCCAGGTTTTCTGGAGAATATGAATGCTGTCATTTGTGGATAAAAATTTGGTAAAGGAACAATGGTTCTAGAAAAATAACAAAAGGGAACCAAGTGATTATACTTCCCATGCTATGTGTCTGAGTATCTGACAACAAATTGTTCTGTGCTGGCATACTTGATCATACAAAACATTTAGAATTCACTGCACACTTGGATGATTTTCTTGTATTTATTCTTGTAGGCACTATCATGTTCCTGAGCATGTAGAAGAATACATAGTACCTACTACATATGCAGAAAAATACTAGCTGTATATATTAAAAAAGGTACATGCATACAGTTAGTCCTAAGACACTGCCTTTATGCAAGGATACAGAACTGAAATCACATGTGCAAGCATAACTTGTCATTTTCTTACAATTTTGCATTTTCAAACAAATGTCTTTTTAAAATTAAGTGCATTATTTTTGAACTACATTATTTGGGATAAATAAGTTTCTGGAACAATTACTCTATGAAAAGGAGAACACAAACATTGATTTTTAAGGTTTGTAACTAAGATAATCACTTAGTTATACAGGACAAGAAAGTGGTGTCTGGCTTTTGTTGTTTGTTTGTTTGTTTGTTTCTTTTTAACTTTCCAACAATGATCCAGAATGTAATTATATCTTCTATTTGGATGCAGTTACCTTCAAAATATGCCAGTTCTTACTGAAGAACAAAGAGAAGACTTTGCTTGTTTTGAAAACTTGATGACAAAAGAATTTATAGGCCAACAACTGATTCTTATCATAGGCTGCATGGATACCACAGAAGAGGGAGGAAGGTAAACTTAAGTGTAAGATCTGTGTTATTAGGCTTATGGCACTCATGCCTGTGGAGAAGTATAGAGCCTGTTGGAAAAATAACCTGATCAAACAAACAAAATCTAGTTCCTATGCTGGCTAAAAATAAAAGGCACAGTCTCTCTAATGGAATTGTTCCCAAAAGTGTGCCTAATGTTGTCTGCTTACTTTTATGGGAAAATTAGTTTTTAATGCAGATACAGCATTGCTTGGGGACAACAAATTCAGTTGTTTTCATAATCTTGAGATTATGAAGTTACAAGACTGTTCATTTGGAATACAGTATATAAAACCCAAAAAGAGATCAATGGGTTTAGTGGGAGGTGTCCCTGCCCATGGCAGGGGGGTTGGAACTCGATGATCTTGAGGTCCTTTCCAACCCTTACTATTCTATGATTCTATGATTACTTCTCAGCAGCTGACTTGCAGTGAGTAGCCTACATTTTTCTTCTTTTTAAGCCCAGTCTACTAAGGCCTAAAAGGTTACAGATGCTTTAGATGAGAAGCTGAATTGGACTATGCTGAGTGAGTCATTTCTATAATTTGAACAGCCTTTTGATGTGAAGTGATAAGAGAGAACAACTTTGGAAGTTCATACCATCACAGGCACTTTGTGAAAAATGGCAGCTATGGTAGGACAAACACAGCAATGATTTCAAACTCTCAGTGGAACACATTGTAAGTGTGCCAAACTGGCAGGAGAGCTGAACTTGTAATCTTTTTTTAGTTTCCAGCCAGATAATTTCTATAAAAGCATTCCACAATATTGATACTCTGACTCTTTTCTGCTGGTATGACCTCCCATTGGACAGTAGTGACACCTAATTGAAAAATTCAGCATTTTCTAATCAAGAGAAATGAGGTAAAATCGGAAAAACCAAACATTGCTAAGTTGGAAAATATATTCAGCAGTTAATACAGCTATAGAAAAGTTTCTTTTATAAAATATTTCATCACAGCAACTCAAAGTTACATTTTCAGTTTTCTTGAATAAACAAGCAGTTTTTGTTTGTTTATTCTTTCATGCAGAAAGCATCTGTTGGTTACTTTACAAAAGATCCTCATTCTACCTGTGATTTCAACAGCCCTTATATCTCCACTTACGGAAAGATTACTCAGTATTGTTAATGATGATGATAGAAGGATTCAAATTGTAAGTAATTTTAAAGGCTCACTGTTTTCTAGGCTTTGCCTGCCTTGCCTATCAAACAGCCTTTATGAATGAAGTGTTGCAACAGATGTATCAGGAGTTAAAATATTTTTAGTTTGGAAAAACTTTTAGGTGGTGGTGTTGCTATATCTCCTGCCCCCCCCCTTTTTTTTTTTTTCATAGTTGCATTTGGTGATTGTCTGAAGATCTTTATCATTAGATATTTGGCTGGTGTTGTAAATGTAATCCTCAAATTAATACAGTATTTCACTTTAACAACTTCTTTCAGAATCCTTGACTGTGTTAGATCCAAGCAGTTTTGACTAAACATTTGAAGTGAGGATAATGTACATTTCCAGATTTCGAATTTCTCTTCCCTCCTTTTAGTTGAGATAGGTATTAAAACCTGTATAAGAAAAGTATTTTAGTAAAAGTGAAGTCTTTATATACAGCCTAATTATTTTAACTTGACTTCTGTGAAATAGACCCTCAGTTTTGCCCAAATATTTTAAATGAAGGCTGGACTGAAGGACAGATATCACTTTTGGAAAACCTTAATTCAGTGGGAGAACAGAGGATATAGGTCTGTTACGTGGCTGCTATGGCAGAACTGTGGTAATCTGAGCATTATAGTACAATAGTAATAGTAAATGTGCACATTTCTATTATTCTAGTGAAATACACTGGTTCAATATGTGGTGATAGGACAAGGGGTAACGGATTCAAACTTAAACAGGGGAAGTTTAGATTGGATGTAAGGAGGAAATTCTTTACTGTGAGAGTGGTGAGGAACTGGAATGGGTTGCCCAGGGAAGTTGTGAATGCTCCATCGCTGGCGATGTTCAAGACCGGGTTGGACAGAGCCTTGGGTGGCATGGTTTAGTGGGAGATGTCGCTGCCCATGGCAGGGGGGTTGGAACTTGATAATCTTAAGTTCCTTTCCAACCCTAACTATTCTATGATTTTATGAATATGTTCCATTAGTTTGGTACAGATTGAGAGGAAGTTACACTGTGCTGATCTGATACAAGATAAATTAAGACTGTCCTATTTCATTCAGTTTTCCTCATATTTTATCTCATTCTTCATTAATGTAGTGGGTCTGACTTTAAAGAAAAACCCTAACCAACTGCAAAGCTCTCAGCCTAGTCCGGATTCTAGTTCTATTCATGTATTTGGCTTCAATTTAAATTGCTTATGAAGCCTCTTACACTACATGTGATGGTTTATAGGCCTTTAATTGACAGTGTTCTTAGTTGTATTTTGATTGAAGTAGTAACAGGTGAAAAACCTTACTCTTGTTACCAGTAATTCTTTTTAAAGCAAGTGTTCAGATCTAGAGCAGATGGGTGCCTGTGAACTGTTGGCATAGAAACTGCTTAACTTATTCATGGATATACAGTTTTCTGTTTTCTTGCTTACCTTAGCTAAATGGTAGAAAACCCTGCACTTTCATGGTTAGACTATGTATTGTCAAATTGAGGATTTACTTGCAGTGAATTAGCTGTTAAGGGAAACTGCACAGATGTTTAATACTTTTTCAGAAGGACGATATTTTAAATTTGGGAAGTTAAAAGCTTAGTGTCTGACATCTGAGATTAAATTGATGGCACTAATATACTGTCTGTAACAATAGATTGCAGAAATTATATCAGAAGTTTGTGAGCCGGTTGCTACAGTTGAGCAGCCTGATGCTACTGAAATAAGAAAGCGGGAGCTCAAGGTAAGCAGATTGTAGCTAACAAGAAAATATTTTTTTTTAAACCATAATCCATCTAGTAAGACTTTTATGTAGTAGTGTATTATTGGCTAATACCACAAAGATTATAGTATTACATTAATTTTCTTTTTACTTTGTATTTCAGTTGGCTGAAATAAAAGTGAAACTTTTTGAGGCAAAAGCAGCTTTGGAAGAATGCATTACTCTCCAGGATTTCAATAAAGCATCAGTGTTAAAAGAGAAAATAACGGAGTTGGAGCACATTAAAAAGGATCTGATAAAAGAAGTAGAGCAGCCCGAAATTAAAGAAATGCATGTGGAGAAGGTCTCTTCCCTTCCTGTATTACTAAGTGCTGATTATGTTTTGATCTTTATTCCTTGTTTTAAAAGCAAGTGTAGTTTGGCCTTGTATCATCTAAATTTTTTAATTTGAAAATGAATACTTATGGTATTAGTATTCTCTTCCTGCATGTATCAGAAGCTGATGGTATGCTTTAGCAAAAAAATGAATTCCACTGAAACTGCTCTTTTGTCCTTGAGTAACTAAAGGTTTCCTAAATGGCCTGATTTTTATTGCTTTTAACTAACTGAAAACATGAGCTTGAATCTCTTTTCATCATGGCTTACGGAAAGATTATTATTAATATTCTTGCACAAAAAATGCGTAGTGGACAAGGAAGTGCTTGTTTGGGTAGGAAAAAATTATGATTAGTGTCCCCATTCTCCTTATCACTGTCACCATTTATATTAATAATGTTTTTCTTCTCCCTGGCTCACAAAAAGGATGATCCTGAAACACTGTTGAGGTGTCTGATGATGTGTTACGAGCTTCTGAAAATCATATCCTTGTCTAAAGGAATTGGTCCAACCATTAATGAAATCATCAAATCTCTGGTACGTAGGAATAAATACTGTTTACGTTATAATAAAACCAGGTAGATCGTAGCTGACCCTTAGGTGCTGGCAGGATGGCTTGTGATTATTTCACAATTACTTTGCTGTATCTGTAGTGCTCTGTTTGGTGCTTTTAAGCCTTCCCAGAACCTAGTGTCTCGGAGGTGCTCTCTTGAGCTCTTATGCCAGATCTGGCTGTGGCAGAGGGGCACTAAAATAAATCAAGAATATGGTAAGTATTTAACTAATGTATGACTGTGTTTGACAGTGCTGAGTTACACTGTGCCAAGCATGGTACTAAGCCATCTCCTTACCGCAGTTGCTAGTATTTTAATTATTTGGATTTTTTTTATCAACTGAAGTTATAGGGCCTCTAATAGAGAACATTTATGATTTTATTTTCTTGTTTTTCACCTAGTCAAAAGCTTTTCATCTAAGAGAGACTGGAACTCATATAGACCTTTTTTTTTATCCCTTCCATGACCAAGGAAAGATGTTTGGGGGAATTTCCTGCCAACCCCCTCTGTTTCTTAGCACCTTTGAAGAGCAAAAATACTTCTGTATTGAAAAGTCAGGCAGTGGCATTATAAACCTCTTATAGTCAACAAGATATACTTCTTAGTTTTCATGGTGAAGAGAATGGATTTTAAGAACACTTCTGAATATTAGAGACTTTTGACTGTACTGAGTTTGCAAACAAAATGGAGAAAAAGTAGTATGCTATTGTATGAATGGTGCACCCCCATGTGAATACTCTGTGCAATTCCTATGCCATTTATCTAGACTTGGAAGTGGTCAAGAGAAGGGCAGCAAGGAAAACTATGGACTGGCTTCTGTATGAAGAATGACTAAACAGGTTACATATTTGTAACCTGGAGAAGAGCATGAAGGGTCTGAGAGAGGGTAGAAATCATAAGATGTGAGTGTTATGGAAGAAAGTGAATAAGGATTTGCTGATCCCACCCATAAAGCTAGCAACTAGCCAGCTCAAAACAAATGAAATGAGTTGATTCTTCACATAGTATGTAATCTGTGGAATTTCAAGAAAAATAATTATTATAGGATGATCAGGTAGCTAGGAGAATTGTCTCCCAGCTCTGGTATACCTCAGCTGCAAGTCACTGAGACCTTGACAAGAATTCTTGGGAAATATCTTCTTGGTCTGTTTATGTAATGCATTATAGGAATTTGGGTTGATCTTTTTTGCTAATGAGACAGTGGGCTAGCTGACCTGACTCAGTGTGGGCATTCTTAGGATTCAAACCGCAAAGAAAATTGCAGTACCAATTTGGATTACCTTAAATGAAATGGAACCATACTTGATCTATTTCAAATGTATAGAAGAAATCCTAACTAGTGTTGATGACACAGAAACCCCCAGAAACCTTTTATTTTTCATTAGGTCTGTTCTTAATTTTCACATTTGTTATTTATTCCATTTTTTTTTCTCTCCAAGATTGTGCTTTCTTATTGTTCGTGCTGGATTTTCACATATAACATTGGGAATTTGGGATATCTTGTTTCTTGCTCTTTAAACTTGGACTCTTTAGTAAATGCAAAAATATAAAGTGATCCCATTGTAGCATTCACCCTATATTTAGCGTGGCTTTTCTTTTGTGTGGATTTTTACTGTTGTCTTCTCAAAACTATTCCACATACATGTGTCCTTGGTTCAGTAGTAGCAGTCATTTTTCTCCTTCTTAGTAGCTGGTACAGTGCTGTGTTTTCAACTTTAGTTTGGGAACAGCACTGATAATGCACTAATGTTCTTAGTTGTTACTAGGTAATGTGTACTCCTATCAAGGACTTTTCAGTCTCACACTCTGCCAGTGAGGAGGGCCATGGGAAGCCGGGAGGAAGAAGCGACAGGACATCTGACCCAAACTAGCCAAAGGGGTATTCCATACCACAGCAAGTCGTGCCCAGTATACAAACTGGGGGGAATTACCCGGAAGGGTTAGATCCCTGCTTGGGTCGGGCTGGGTATTGGTTGGTGGGTGGTGAACAATTGTGTTCTCTCCCCTTGTTATTTCCGTTATCATTATTATAATTGGTGGTAGCAGTAGTGGTTTTGTGTTATACCTTAGCTACTGGACTGACATTATTTTACTGCTGATTTCGAGCACTGTACTTAATCTGCTTCTAGTTATAGCTAGATAAACATGAGCAGTTACCACTTTCTCATCCTATATCAAATGGATTTTTTTTTTCAGGGCAAGCACATCTTAGTCAGGTTTTTAATTTTGATTTATGTATTTTAACTATGAAGTCTATTATTGTTTCCAGATACTTCCTGGCATAACTAATGTCCATCCAGCTGTGAGAAGCATGGCAGTTCTGTGTTTGGGGTGCTGTGCCCTTCAGAAGAAAGAGTTTGCTCGACAACACTTTGCCTTGCTGTTACAGGTAAAACATCTGATGGGAAGTGGAACAATGGTCTGTGCAACTTAGTAAATAAAACTAGTCTTGTATCTGTAATAAGCTGTTCTGCATAGTTATGTTATTTGAGAATCAGTATTATTGAT
The DNA here is from genome assembly GCA_039720435.1 of Amazona ochrocephala. Lineage (NCBI taxonomy): Eukaryota > Metazoa > Chordata > Aves > Psittaciformes > Psittacidae > Amazona > Amazona ochrocephala. The sequence goes on from CM077879.1 coordinate 17,510,896, forward strand.
TTCCTAAAGATCTGAGTCTGAAGAGTGTGATTTCATCTAGATTTTCCTGATGTCTAACACTATTCAAGCTGATATTGTCTCTTGGTTAGTAGCTTGCCATTCCTTAGTAAGGTCACTTCTTATCTTAAAAGTTTGCAGGGATCCTTTGTAAAGATCATTTTCTCTTCTTGCTCTGGGTGAAGCCATTCATGTATTTATGTTATTACAACAAGAATACAGCTTGTCTCGTCTGGAAGCCTTCCTGCCTTGGGAAACCAGACTAAAATTGTGACTGTGATAGTTTTCAGAGTTCTATTGACACTTACCTGTCATCTTGGGTGTCAGATTTTAATTTCTGGATTATTAATTTTGTATGTATTAAGAAAGAGTTGTTAATTACAGGAAAAAGCAATATTACAAACCAACAAAAGATAGCATGGCCAAATGTCTATGGACATGGGACATTCTGAATACCATAATACCTGCATCTCGCCACCTTTGTGGTAAATCTTCTGATGTTGAGCTGATTGTACTAAAGGCAACACTATTGTTAACTTTTCAGACCCTGGCTTTGACAGGAGTGTAGGTGGCCATCATGCTTTGAGTGTGTTACATTCTCAAGAGAACTGACAGCAGACACTGAGATGATACGTTCAGTTCAGACAAGATCATACAGCTGTCAGGAACCCTAGTAGGAGAACTTTGGTTTTCTAAAAATTTTGCATACACTATTGTTCTTAATTTGCCTTTGAGTATGTCTCATCAAAAATCACTTTGGGGAGGATTTCAGTTGTTTCAGCAACTTTAGACTTAAGCAATTAATATTTGTAGGTATTAAACCCCATACTCTTTCTGCAGGCTGCCATCAACAGCAGGGTGTTGGGCTAACCAGATCAAGGATCTCAAGGCTAACCCATGATGTATGGTTTTATTTGAATGTTAATTTGAACTATAATACACGTAGTAACCTATGCAACTTTGACTTTTGTTACTGTTTTGCTCCCTGCTGTCTTTTACATTGTGTTTATTTTATTAAGCTGTACAGTATTTCAGAGCAGGGATTGTCTTACATGTTTTTTTTCTGCGGTGCCTATCACTATGGAGCTTCTTTAGGCAAATAGTCATTCTGTTTGTCCAGTGTCTGTTTAGAAGCTGAACAATAATTCACTCTCTCTGCGAGCGAAATCCAACTGATTTTAATAGAAATTGCATAGATGACTTGGTGATAAATTATTTCCCAGACTGTGTTATAAATTCAGGTTTAAACTTGTATCACACCTTCTTAAAGTTTGAAACTTGTCCCAGGTACTATAAAAAAAATTCCCAAATCAAGCAATCTTTTTAAAGCAAAAAATCTTGTTGCGCTTAATGTTAACATCAGTGGTCTACTCTTAGGTGTTGTATTTTCCTTATTAAACCTAGGTTTTACAAGTAGATGATCTAAAGGTAAAGCTCAGTGCTTTAAAGGCAATCTTTGACCAACTAATGCTGTTTGGGATTGAGCCATTTAAAGCCAGAAGAGGTGATGACTCTCAGAGTGGAGATGGACACCCTAGAGCTGAAAATTGCGAGGAAGAAAGTGAACAAATAGAAGAGGAGGAGGAAGAGACTACTGTTGTTCACAACCTCCTCCAGCTTCTTTCTGGTTTCTTAGACAGTGAGGTAAGAAATACTATAAAATTCGCCTTAATCTTGTTTTAAAACGTCTTTTGCAGAAAGCTTACCATCCCACTAAATTGCGTGTGAATATTACATGATGTGTAATTGAAATTAATAGAATAGTTGCAGAAAATGACCACAACTTTGTCACTGATGTGGACTAATGTTACTCTTGAGCTAGCTTTGAATTCTGTGCAGATGAAAATATGTGAATGTAGAGAATTGATTGGCATAATAGGATGTGAACTATTGCCATAAAATATTAGTGTTAATGGGCTGCGGTTTATGTGGTGTGTGTGTTTGTGTGATCAGTTCTTTCTTCAGTTTCCAGAAGTTAGGACAGAAGCTGCAGAAGGCATAGCCAAACTGATGTTCTCTGGGAGGCTGATCAGTGCCAAGCTCCTTTCTCGTCTTATTTTGTTGTGGTATAATCCTGTGACTGAAGAGGATACTCGGCTTAGACACTGTCTAGGAGTTTTCTTCCCTTTATTTGCTTATGCAAATAGGTATGGCCTTTGTAAATCATTACGTGAAAATACGCATTGGTCTAGGAACTTTAGGAGCCTTTCTCCATCTTGCATGAGTAGAAATTGCACAAATGTAAAGTAGACCTAAAGGTCTAGTTCAGACTCCTGTCCATGTTACTTTTGAGAGTACATAATCTTAACCTATGACTCTTCAGAAGACTTCATGAATTCCCCCTTACCCCTGTGGCCTCCACTGTTATTTTTTTATTTATTTTTTTTAATCTTTCCTAAGCCCATAATTCAAACTGGTTTTAAGGCACTGAATAAAAGATTAATTAAAAAGATGTGCTTTACTTATTTATGCTGTTGAGCATGTCTTTGAAGTGCCACAAAAAATAGCTAGCAGGAGGAATGCTTCAAAAGAAAAGAATCAGTGTCCAGCAGATATCAAAGCTGGGTGGCTATGGTTTGGGGTTTGGTTTGGTTTTGTTCTTTAACAACAGAATACTCAAAGCTAAATTTGTGGCAAATTCAAAATCTACTGTTTATTTTGGTAGTGGACAAAAAAAGTAGCATATGTAAGGGGATAGGAGCTTAAATAGTAATTCTCATCTCCTTCCACTTGCTCAAACAAATAAAATGTTTAACTTCCTTTTTAATTGTTGCTAGCAGTTTTGGCCAGTCTGAACTACATGAGCTTTTATCTGTTTTTTTTATGGTTAAGATTTAATTTAGGCTTAATATATATGACCTTATCTATTTTTCCAAACCAAATTGAATTCAATTTTTTGTGCCCATAAATTGCCACAGTAAGAGGAGTAGTTCAAAGAGGAGAGGGGAAAAATCCCCAAACAAATCTATTTTTGCTGTTGTCTGAGAAAAACTAATTTTGTGTGTTTCCAGTATCACTGATAATGAGTAATGAATTTAAGCTTTTAACATTGATAATCTTTTGCCGGTGAATGTTTTCTGACCCTGTGAATTTTTAAGAAAAAAAACTTGATTTAAGCGAAACTTGGGTAAATCAGTAGAGAAAAATATCCTAAATCTTAGCCTGGCTCACTGCATTGGAATCTGTGTTTTGTTAGGAAACACCATTAGTTTTCTGTCTCAAAACATGATCTCCGTTCTGGATCACAAATGCTTCATATTAAGATGAATCATGGACTGTCTTTGCTTACCAATACTGTATTTTTAGAAGAGGATTATTAGTGACTGTGTGTAATTTAGAACTGTCTGCAAAGCTGCCATTCAGCTCAAGTAATGAATGAGATTTGGCTGAGGTTCATACCTTATTTTGGTTCTGATCTCTTCCCTGAATTCCATTTGTTTTCTGGGTGCTGCTCTGTTGACCTCCCATCTGGTTACATCTATAATCCAGAAGTTTACTCTTTGAATTAAGTATTTAAACTCTGGGAGGAAAAAAATGTTGCTGCTGATTTCCATAAATACTCTGTCATGTCAGTCGGGTGGCACACTGATAAAAGGGCAGGATCCTGTGACCAGTGAACAATTCTCATTCACGAAATGTTTTCTAAACAGTTAGAAACTCTCTCGTGGCCTGAGAGGACAAAGTTCTGGATTTTTTTTTTTTTGTAATTTACAGGCAATAGTTTGAATGATAGTTCAGTTATGCTTGAACTACTTCAGCCTTAAAGCTGCTGAAAGAGAGCACAGGGGAAGTTTAGATTGGATATGAGGAAGAAATTCTTTACTGTAAGGGTGGTGAGGCACTGGAATGGGTTGCCCAGGGCAGTTGTGAATGCTCCATCGCTGGCAGTGTTCAAGGCTGGGTTGGACAGAGCCTTCGGTGGCATGGTTTAGTGGGAGGTGTCCCTGTCCATGGCAGGGGGTTGGAACTAGATGATCTTAAGCTCCTTTCCAACCCTAACTATTCTGCGATTCTATGATTCTTGCTTCCATTCCTTCTTGCCCCAGCTTTAGTGCTCAAAAGGTCTTTTGGTCACCTCCTTTGGCTCAAGAATCCAGCAGCAAACAATCTGCTTTTTTGAAATTATTTACTTTCTTTTCTCATGTAGTTATTTGGGTTCAAATAGGAAGTTAACAAGCATCAGAAACAAAAAAGACTTCACTTCCCCAACTTCTGCCTTGTACTTTTTGATGTCTTAAATTGTTTTGATCTGGCTTGCCGAACTATATACAACTTGCTGCAGAACCAAGTGCAACATGATTTCTAGGCTTGCCTGGCAGGAGTTCTTAACTCTTCTGAGAAAAGAAAGCACAATGTTTCTTCCAAAAATCTTGTTAACCACTGCTTTTTTTTGCCAGACTTCCTTGATTTCTTAAACAATGAAAAGTATCCCCAAAGAGAAATGCTACCAGGAAGGAGGAATGAGCAGAGGACAGATTAATCTGAATAAAAGATTTAGAAAAATGTGTTTCTGTCCCTTAAGAGACAATATGTGTGTATATATCAGGTTTTCAGTAGCAAGGATGAACTTTCAAACTGTTGAGAGGCAGAAAGTGTTACTTAAACTTACTTGAAATATCATGTGCTAAATTGGTTTCGTGAAGCAGTTCTGATCTCGATACGGCTGGCTGTCTACCAAGCTTGGCTGCTCCCATATTGCTTTGACTGATGTATTGTAACAGGTCTATGAACTTTCAGCAAAGAGAAAATTTAGGGGTGAATTAAGATTTAATTTTGTCTTATTATACATTGAAACAGGTCTAACCAGGAATGCTTTGAAGAAGCTTATCTTCCAACTCTGCAAACACTGTTAAATGCTCCTGCAACTTCACCTTTGTCTGAAATAGATGTCAGTAATGTTTCTGAACTGTTAGTGGACCTGACCAGATCAAGTGAACTGAAACATCAGTCTAAAAAGTCTCAGGACTATCAGGTACAGTGTGTTAAACTGGAGGAAAACAGTATTTGTGGCTAGAGATTAAGAACTGATCCCCTTCACTTCCTGCTAGCTGTCTGGGCCTTTCTGAGATTCTTAGCATCAGCAATTGGATTAAATGAGTGATAGTTCAGGTAATGACATCTTTTAGCTTGACCTTCCGCCAATCCCCATCCTTGATTTCCTTTCCCTCGTACAATTAAAAGAGGCTCATAGGAACTTGCACCATGGCTAACTGTCTGTATTGGGACAAGTAGAAAAATCAGTTGGTGTTTATTTTGTAAGATCAGCTGCTTAAAACTGAATGATCACATTGCTGTTTTTTGTAAATCCCAGCAAAATGTCTGATACTTAATTTCTTTCCTTTACAGGACTTAACAGTGCATGATAGTTTAGCAGTGAAAATTTGCAATGAAATCTTGAGGGACCCAACGGCACCAGACGTTCGTATTTATGTAAAAGCTTTAAATTTGCTGGAACTCAGTGGTTCTTCCACACAGAATCTTCTGGTTTTGATCAATGAGATTCTAGAGGTAGTATATAAATAACATGATTCTTTTTTAATCACTAACCATCCAATATTCTGATATACTTGAAAATGAAGAGCCTTTTACTTACTATGACAATGTAACTGGAATTTCTCTTTAACCAGTCTTTGAAAATTACTTTTTGATGTGTTGTTTCCAGAAATCTGAGCTCATGTCCCTGTATAATTTACAGATTTCAGTCACCATAGATAGTAAAGTTAGCATGAAATGTGAAACTCGATATATTTCAAAACAGTAAGTTCTTCTGATTACTGTAATGTAGTTAATTTATTTTACATTAAAATCAAATTTAATGTGGAGTTTCCCAGTTTGGAGGTTTATATTTAGTTAAGTATTATCAGCTGAAATGTTGCACCTAAAGTTACACTGTAACTGAAAGGTCATCAGGCAACCTGAAAAGGGTGCTTGATTTAAGATAAGATGGGAAGAGTAATGTGACCGGTTTTACATTAATGCTTTTTTAATATGGGGAAAAACACAGTAAAATCTGGGATTGTGAGAGAAGACAATCATGTATAGAAATGTTGAAAAGAATGCTGAAGCACTATGGGCATATCATATAGGGGCAGCTGTGCTCCAGGACTCGGATGGAAAGGTCCAGTCATTTTAATATTGTTTGTTTTTTTGGAGTTTCAGTGCCTGGTAGTGATGGAGAAACTGTTTCTCTTTTCAACTTGACTTATCATGTCACACCTTGTATCCTTCGTGCGGTAAATTGAACTAATCCTATCAGTTAAACTTACAAAGGGGGGGAAACTTTAGTGAGTAAAAGAAATAGTTGTAAAATGAAATAACATTTGATATTAAATGTCTCTTCTCCAGGAAGTGAAAGATAAACTGTGTCAAAAAGCTATTGAGAAGTTCAAGATGAACTTGACCAAAGATCCAAACGTGGGCAAAGAGCACGCTGAAATGACTGAGGAAACAGGCCTCTCTGAAAGGATGCAGGAAATGGAGACCACATTATCTGAAAATGCTATTCAAAATGAAGAAGGTAATTTAGGAGAGGTGTGGTTTACTAGTAGGTATACAATGGAGTAGCTTGCTTAGATGCTATGAAAATAACTGCTAATTTTCCCTCCATTGAATTAACCTACTTTGTGGAAAAATGGGAAAAGTACTACCTAGTAAATATGTATAAAGTTTAAAATGCTGCTTGTACTGAACAATTTTCTGATTTTTATTGCTTTTTGATCAGATTCTGTTTTCTTATTCTTCATATTAGTATAACTAGTGCTGTACTTTGAGCCTTAAGCTCTGCCGTGCAGCTCTTTCTTTTTAACAAAGACTGTATTAAAATGGGCTTCATTTTTTTAGCTGTTTGACATGCTTGTGTGCCTGCTAAATACCAGTGATGACTAACTCATCTTTAGGGAGTGACTTGTCAACTTGGAGGAAGAAGCAGGTACTTCATGGTGCTTTTATGCTTTGGAGTTACCATGGCTGTGCTACTTACAGGCTGTATTGTAGCAGTATATGGCTGCAATCTTCTGTGTTGACACTGGCCTGTCCTTGCTACGAGCTTATAGGTTGGAGCCACGTTTTTTTTATTATTGCTATGTAAGAGCTGGAAGTGGAAACGGCTGAGAAAGTTTCCACTGCCTGCACAGCTTATGCAGCTGCATGTGCCTTAGCAGTGCGCGCTGTGCTGATGGCACAGAAAGTTAACTTGTTTAGGATTGCTTGCAGCAGTTAAGCAAAGATGGTGATGTGCAACTGTTTCAGGCAGACCACATTTTTGTTTAACGTTTATTTGAATTACTTGTTCATATTTTCTAGTGGAGTATTTCAGGGCTTTAATCTGTTGTTTCTGCAAGTGTCAAATAATTCTTTATATCTTCCATGTTTATGTCTTCAAATACTTACTGGATGGGAAGTTGCAAGTATGCTTTTGAGATAATAGTTGTACTGTTTTCTATTACCACCTGATAGTACTTTTTGGTAAGAATTTCTTACAAAACAGGACTTTTTGGGCAATTCTTAAAAGTAAGCTGTAAGAGAAAGCATTGTTTCCTGTGCCACCCCTCCCCAGATACATTTGGGATAGCTAAAAAAAAAGCAGCATCTACTATTTCAAATTTGTTAAATGATAGCTGTGAGCAAAAAGGGCAACAGACACTACTTTTGTCCTTCAATTGCTGCAAAGGAGATTCAGAGCTGATGTTAGGAAAAAGGCTTCTTGTCACTATGAAGTCACATCACTTTTTGATACAACTCAGGATACTATTGGCCTCCTTGGCCAAGTGGCTGCACTGCTGGCTCATGGTCATTCAGGTTATGGACACTCAGCTGATAGAGCTGGTCCCTCACAATTCCAGTGTCCTCAAACGGAAAGTCACTGTTCTCACACTGGTCACCCTCCAACTTAGGGGAATGGGTAGCCCCAGGTCTATCAGATTATTAAAGACAGGGGCAAAAAAAGCATTGAATGCTGCTACTTTTTCTTCATCTCTATTAGGCAGGTGACCATTTTCAACAAGAATCAGTACCATGTTTTCTTTAAGCCTCCTCTTGCTATGAATGTACTTACAAAAGCCCTTCTTGGTATCTGACACAACACTGACCAGTTTCAACTTTAATTGAGCTTTGGCATCTTGTGTCTTCTCCCTGCATATATGAACCACAACTCTGTAATCTTCCTGCAAAGTCTGACCTTGCTTCCAGAGGTCATACAGTTTCTTTTTCCTCTTGAGCCCCATGAGCATTTCCCTTTTCAGCCAAGCTGGTCTCTGCCCTGCTTGCTTGACTTCTGACACAATGGAAGGGGCTAAACCATTGTCAGGGGTAGTTCACGTGTGATTGACCTGAGCCTAGGACGGGGTTATAGCTGAGTGACATTTGAAGCTTCCTTCTAGCTGCGTTATTGAATTTCTGTGAGTTTAAAGGAAAAATGGGGTTAAAATTGGGTGGCTTTTTTATATACCAGCCAATATTTAAAATACTGGTACTTAAGATACATTAAAAGTTGATTGTCTCTGACTTCTGCATGTACTATTCTGTTTAACAGAAAATAACAAAGATGCTCTTCATACTCCAGTTACTGATGTTCAAAGTAAAGCAAACGCAAAACAGAAATCCACAAGAAACAAAACTGGCAAAGGTTTGCAGAGCTTTTTCTGGCTACAATACTCCATTGTTTTTTAAGAAGATAAACTTCCTACTAACTTTTTTGAATGTATGTGTGAAAACCCTATTCAGTCTTCAAATTGCATTGTAATTTTCAAGGTTTATTAGTTAAAAGATGAAAATAACCTGCTTTGTGGAAGTTTTTGTGCTGTCAGCCTCTCCCGACAACACAGATTCTAAAAAAAGAAGCCTGACTACAGGATTTCAGGGTAATTTGGCCACAGTCATGTACAGTAATGCACAGGTGTGTTGGAGAGAAGCAGTACGTTGAGGGGGTTTTGTTGACAGTTTCATTTTGTCACCACATTCTGTCTCTGGTGAGTGCATAGTTACACGTGTCAATGAAACATCAAACACTGAAGAAATATACAGAACTAGCTGAAGAAAAGGAATAGTATCACGATATGAAAAGAGGCTTTTGCTTATGCTTAGGTCAACGGAAAGCAGCATCAGAAGTGAGGTCCATGAGCAGAAGGAAAGCTGGTACAACTGCAAAATGTGGCAGTGAAAGGTAAATTCTTTTCTCTCCACCCTCAACCCTCCAGTGTCTGTTCTAGCAAGGACATCTAATTCAGATGTTTTTCTTTTCCCAAACCTGCCTCTTTAGTGTCCTCTATTCCTCATGCACAGATAAATATTTAAGAAAAAAAAAAGCTTCTTTTGAGCTGGTACTTTTGAAACAGCAGCAGGTTTGACAGCTTCACATTTTATTATCATTGCTAAGAGCCTGGAGTCCTTTTTCTCTCTTTAAATATAGCTGTTGTGTGCAGCAGTAACGCATTCCAGCTGGCAAAAGTCAGATGTTTGGCTTGCATTATTGCTCCTCTTCCAGTCACTTTTTCTGCTCTTTTTTAATAACTGTTCTGTGAGGAATCAAGTTTTTCATTTAAATTCTCTCCCCCTCTCCTTCCCCCCCTTTTTGTTTCTTGTTTTTCAAGATGTAGTCAATAAGCTTCTAGAAATGACTGATGGGTGAATATACACAATGCATTTTGATCTTGTAGGATATAGGCATTAAAACAACATCGTCTTTGTAATTTTCAGCTGTGCTCACTGTTGCACAAGAAAGTATCCCCTGGACTTTAGGGTGACCAGGGCTAATCATTCTCATTTGCCTGCTTCTGTGTCTACTTTGATACCATTAGAACTTTTGGGGGTTCTGCTTATTTTGCAACTGCTGACACATGGTTACTGATACTGCTGATTCTTCTCAGAAAGTAAAAATCTTATAATTAGTACAAAGTACTTTTGTTCTCTAAGACATTACTTCAAGTTTCTAAATGTGAATCCTCTTGTGTCTACTTAGTCTTTTTGGCCTTACTTTAAAATATTTTACATTTCAGTGGTGATGAGATCCCAGAATCTGTCCCAGTGTCCAGTTCAAGGCCTTCAAGACGAGCAAAAACAGTGGCACTTGAAAAAACAAGAATGAATCTTTCAAGACTTTTGAATAGAGAAGCAGATCAGTGAAGACAAAAGGAGAGAAAGTGGGCTTTGCTAATGCTGGTAGTTGACATCAGTTTTGAAACATAATATTTGTTTTGTTCTTAGCCATATTTGACTCTTTTTATACCATGATCTTTTATAATTCTAGAATGTTTTAAGAGCTTTTAAATTCTTTTTCTATAGATGCATTTGATGATTTTCCCTGATATGAAGTCCATCATTCATGCAATAAAACCATATTAAAATATTACTGGTACTTAGATTTATTTATTTATTTATTTTCTTTATAGAAAAAAATACTCTTTCTCTTCAAATAAAAATTGCTGCTGCTGGTAAGTACTCACCAGTTGAAGCTGTTTTGATGAAGATAGGCTGAGAAAATTGGGGCTGTTCAGCCTGGAGAAGAGAAGGCTGCATGGAGACCTCATAGCAGCCTTCCAATACCTGAAGGGGGCCTATAGGGATGCTGGGGAGGGACTCTTCATTAGGGACTGTGGTGAGAGGACAAGGGGTAATGGGTTCAAACTTCAACAGGGAAAGTTTAGATTGGATCTGAGGAAGAAATTCTTTACTGTAAGGGTGGTGAGGCCCTGGAATGGGTTGCCCAGAGAGGCTGTGGATGCTTCATCCCTGGCGGTGTTCAAGGCGGGGTTGGACATAGCCTTGGATGGCATGGTTTAGTGTGAGGTGTCCCTGCCCATGGCCGGGGGGTTGGAACTCGATGATCTTGAGGTCCTTTCCAACCCTTACTATTCTATGATTCTATGATTCTATGCTATTTGACATTATTCAGAGAGAATGTTTGACCTGGAGTGGCTGCTTGTGATGGCAGCAACTTTGAATGTACCAACCTTTAATTGAACCTACTTTCTTCAAATTTCAGCCTGTACACCCATGGATCAGGTTTTACTGCTCATGTTCATGTAAAACAGAATTGATCTGAATTGTGAGTTCTGCTTCCTGCAGGTATGTGTCCACTGTATTGAAAAAATGGCAAAATGGTGAATCTGGGTTACTGATTTCACAAAGCTAAGCCTGGAACTCTGCTACTGATCTCGACCTTGTTATATAAAATCAGTATTGCACTTTTAGGAAAGCATAAAAATATTTGTGGTATAAAGTAAGATCCAGGAACACTTAAATACAGAAAGGGCAAAAAATGAAATCTTTTCTATGGCCGGTGTACTGTCTTTTGAAGTAGCAATTAGGATTTCTTTGTAGTTTTCAAGTTCACAACCCTTTTTCTAATGACTTAGCTGGGAATATGCATGAGTTTCACAGAGACAATTGGGGATTTACTTCAAACTGCTTGTAGTAGTCACTGGTGGCTGAGCAGGTTCATTCTGGAAATGCTAGTCTTTTAGTTTGGAAACAGTCAATCCTATCTGTTTTACAATACAGATAATTTTCAAGGTAGCTGGAAACAAATCAGGGCAACTGCTTGACACGTTCATCTCTGCTGCTGGTGCCCAATAAGACTTTCTATGAAACTTGCATATAAAATAGGTAAATACATTGTAAAGGGACTTTGGTAACTCTCAGAAATAGCTTAGGGACACAAGTGAAAAGTAGCATTCCCAAAGTGCATTGCACCAAATACTAGGCTATAGTCGAGCTTGCATGTAGAAAACAGACAGCATTGTGTTGCTTTTCCTCCCATTCAGCTTTTGTTGGAAACCTGTCAAACCAGAAAATGCCATTGCACACTTTTCTGCTGATATTTGCTATTCAGAAGCTTATGTAACTGTGGTGAATTATTTTTATTCATCACTTGAAACAGAATTTTGAAGTCTTGAGCTCCCTCTTTTGATAATCCTCTTCTTCAAGTCTTTGCTTGTGTTGCAGGGTGAGTTTGTGTTTCTGCAGCCACTTCAGATCAGAGACAGCCTCTGCCCCCTTGAATGCTGCCTGAACCCAGTTTAGCAGTGTGAAGTATGGATTTTATTTTGCATCAGTTGGTTGTCAGAGCTTCCCCTGTGCTTTAAAGTTTAGTTTATTTTTAATTTTTTATGGCTTTAAATAATTTCAGTTACAAGTTTTCTCTCACCCTTACTCTCATGAGTGGTTTGCTCTTCTGCCACTGGACCAGCAGCAGTTGTTGAAAGTGTATCACTCTTAGTTTTGGTTAAAATGAGTTTCTAGGGAAAGCAGGAGCAATGAGAACTTGTAGTCTTCTCTGGGAATGCCTTCCAGTTTTGCCACCTTGCTGTTTTGTTGTGTCTTGCCCCACGTGCAGGCTCTGTCTTTGGAATCTCATAGGAATGCTGTAATGAAAAATATGAAGTTTCTCATTGAAGTCACCTCTCAATCTGTGGATGTCTCTGCTGTGGCTATGGCTTCACTGGAGTTTGTTAACAGAAGACAGACATTGACGCTGGCAAACTGGAGTGAGTTCAGTGGAGGCTGCTATGCTGGTCATGGGGCCCTGTGAGCCCTGTGGGGACAGGCTGTGGGAGCTGGGCTTGTTCAGCTGGAAGGTGCTGGGAGGATCCTCAGGTACCTACAAGGAGTCTGCTGAGAAGACGGAACCAGGCTCTTTGTTGCATATAATAGGGGGACAAAAAAAAAATGGGCACAAGCTGAAACTCAGATCAGAATATCAGGAGAAAAAGGCTGTGGGGCAGGTTGAAAACAGTTGGAACAGGCTGCCCGGAGAGGCTGTGCAGCCTCTGTCCTATGAGGTTTATAAGACCTGACTAGCTGAAGTACTGCACAATCTGCTCTGACCTCACAGCTGGCCTGCCCTTGTGCAGGATGTACAACCATTGGCCTCGGTCTTTCTATGCCTGAATTACCCCATAATCCTCTTTCAGACTAAAAACTTGGCCAGTAACTGGCATGTAATTTCCAGCCCCTCTGGGCTCTTCCTCTGCCCAGTGGAGGGTTTTCTATGCAACAGGAAATTCATAGAATCATAGAATAGTTAGGTTTGGAAAGTATCGTAAGTTCATCAAGTTCCAATCCCCCTGCCATGGGAAGGGACCCCTTACACTAGATCAAGTCACCCAAGGTTCTGTCCAACCTGGCCTTGAACATCGCCAGGGATGGAGTATTTACAGCTTCCTTGGGTAACCCACTCCAGTGCCTCACCACCCTCACAGTAAAGAACTTCCTCCTTATATCCAATCTAAACTTTCCCTGTTCAAGTTTTACCCTGTTGTTACTCCTTGTCCTATCACTGCAGTCCCTGTATTGGCAATTTAGGCATGTTCTGTCAAAATGACTTATCTTTTGAGGAAGAATGGCTGCATAACTGCAGAGTAAGATGCTTGGATGTGTGTTGTATTTTTCAAAGGTGATCATCAGCAATAATCAAGGTTTAAAGGTATGCAGCTGACTTTCTCAAAAGTTGCCTATGATAGCAGCAGGGTACACCCAAAGGTGGTGGGAAGCCAAGTGTGGATATATGTTACAAGCTGCAGTGAAAAAATCTTGACTTAGTTAAAAAGAATAATGCTTACTAAAATTCTTTTGCTGGATTTTAGTGACTTTAATTCTATGGGTTGAAAGTACCCCAACTTCCGGGCTGCTTAGTTGAGGAATAAAAGCTTTATCCCCAAAATATTCTGAATGACTTAAAACTAGCCACTTTGTTGCTCTGAAGCAATTACTGTGCATCCTCTCTCCTGGCTAAACACAACAGGGTGTCCAACATGAGCCACAGTAGACCTAGGTTTGATTCCATATTAAATGATAAACCAGCAGTGATCCTTTGTTGTCAAAATGATCCCATGGTTATTCCCACACTAGTTTTTGTTCCTTAAAACCAGTTTTGTGATCACTTTTGCTTGCTTGTCTGTCCAGACTACAGACTAAAAGACTTTCTGTTGGTAACAGTCTCCTTTAGCTGATAACTATCTCAAGACAAAGGGCAAGTGCTGCACCGAACACACCTTTTTCTGGTTTTGTTGTTTGTCTGACTCAAAGCAGTGGTTACTGAGTTTGGGTTATGCCTGGATCTGCCTCCCTCTGAAACCTTTTGGATTCATCAGCCAATTGAAACTCAGTATGACACACAGGAAGGGATCGCAATTGTTAACAAACCAGGCAGCTGCTTGGGTGAGACATGTCTGTAATTAATAGAAAAGGTTCCAGTATTTACTTGGGTCTTTTTTCCCTAAAAAAATCCTTGTGATATGTCCTGCTTCAGGCACACAAATGAGGGACCGGCTGCACTGCTCAGCACAGCTTGTGAGACCGTTTATGTGTCCCTCTTAAGGGTCATCCTGGTCCTTCAGGTGGGGCTCACTGAAGTCGACTCCAGTGCCTCTGCCCCAGTAAGTTCAATTATTTTTGGCTTTCTTGCTCCACAGAATCCAAGTGCATTAATGGCTGAGATACATAAAGACCCTTTAGACAGTGTGGTGTGATGATGTATGTTTATTCTTTTAATCATGTTCTGCACTGACACTTCAGTGACTCAATGTCCTTTCAGGATCTTGTGAGACTTACCAGAAATCACAACAACCTTTTTATTTCAGTTACTGGATAGCACCTGCAAACCAACAAACTTCTGTAAAGACGAACTGCATCTTCACTTTAAGAAAGATGATAATTTAAGGCGAATCCTTAAAACCTTTGTTTTATAGAACACAGCGTCTTCCAAGGAAATTGCCTTCTGGAAAAGTAGTTCTTGGCAAGGACAGGAGAGACCACTTATTAAGAACTTGAATTAAGAATCCTCTACTCTAGCTACTGAATGTATGACTCCAGAAAAGAGAAATATATCATATGGTTTTATTCTAACACTTTTTTTATAGCTCTATTAATAATAATGGTTTGATGAATGAAGTACATGAACCTTGCCAAAGCTGATCTAAGCATGGAATGTCTACAATGTAGTCGGCTACAACCATTCACTACCTCTTTGAGTAGAGCTCAAAATGTTGATGCTTACATTGAATTTCCAAAGTACACAGAAAAAAATGAAATAGGAAAAGCATTTACATCCATTTTAATTGGTGGCAGGCATAAATTCATAGAAACAAAGGGGGGAGAAAGACCATTTAGCAGAAACCTCAGAAAGTGCAGATACAGATTTGTTGAATGACAATCTTTCAAGAGCTTCTTCTGCAGGCTTGGCCCATTCTTTTAGACATTATGCTCATGACACACTGTCACACAGACGTTCTCAAGATGGGTAATGAAGATGAAAGCATACTGCAAAAACAACCTGGGTGTTCGGCACATTTCACTCTGGTGAAGGAGATCTCCTCATGTAATTTACCTTTTCACTGCTTTGCTTCGAGGTAGTCGGTCTCCACCTGTTACAGACTTGGTTTGAGTTGTTATTACCATAAATCTTTACATGGTGACCTATGCCACAAATTACATAATATATTAACTTTCGTGCACAAAAATAAACTTGGGAAATAATAATTAAACTTAAAGAACATAGAAAAATCACAATACTGTTAACGGGGAACATCTGATTCTGATATAAATTTGTACTGCAAGAATTTCATGATGGTCAGATGTGAAACTTTATATTTAGAAAAAAGAAAAAGTACATCAAAATGAATGCTAGTAGCAATAGAAAGCCAAATCACACAAGATCATTTCAAGATCAATGTAATGAATGCTTATTATTCAGCAGAAAAAAAAAACCAGGAACAATGTATAAAATAATAGTGCAAGAACAGCTGCGATCTATTTGTTCTCATCAGTTTTGAGATTTTGGTTAAAAACTTTACAGCTGGAGAGAGATGCTGCTGAAAAACTCAGATTCCACTCAGTGGGCTGATTAAGGCACGTCTTTATGGACTTCAAATGTTCAGTTTCTCTGTTCATGTCTATTGAATTCTGCGGCTCCGAGACTTTCACTTGTAGTGTGCTGTGAGAAAAGAAGTGGGGGTGGGAAAGGGGGGAGAAAATGAGACAAAGTTTAGTAAATTTTCTTCTTCCCCTGCAAACAAGCAAACTGGTAAGAGGCAAGATAAGGTGGTGGCAGCCTGTGTATTCTGTGGGGTTTTTCTGCTGTTTCACTGCACTATGGTCCAGAAACACCAAGACAGAACCTGACTGTGCTGTGCTCTTCATGTTGTCTTAGTAGATGGTGCTTGTTTCTATTGAAATAGCGTAGTCCTGGTGGTTAGTAGAGCCTGTCCCAGCTCATAGTCGTGCTGGTGCTGTTCCTCTGCACAGGAAGGGGCTGTGTCTGGCTAACTACTGTAAAACCATAGAGCAGGAACTGGGCGAGAACTTGGGGTTGGGTTCTTTTGCTGGCACTGTTAATATAGTGCAGCCATGAAAGAGCTGCTATATTGATAGAGTTTATTTTTGTTTTAAGTCTAGGAAAGTAAGTAAAGGGAAGAAGGGAAAGAAACCCAGCCCTTTGTGGGAATCACTGAACAGATGATGCTGTGTGGACCAAATCACATTCTCATTGTGCACATAGAATCACAGACTAGCATCACAGAATGGTTTGGGTTGGAAGGGACTTTAACAGTTATCTAGTTCCCACCCCCTGCCATGGGCAGGAGCACCTTCCACTCCACTGAGTTGCCCAAAGCCCCATCCAACTTGGCCTTGAACACTTCAGGGATGGGACATTTACCACCTTTCTGGGCAACCCGGTTCAGTGTTTCATCATCCTCATCAAAAATTTTTTTTCCTTAACATATAAAGCACTGTCACTGTCATCTGAGTGTGCACAAGACGGCAGAGTTTGGAAATCCCAATTTCAAGCCTCTCCATTCCTGCTACTTTTCTCTCCCTGCCTCCTTCCTGCAGTGATCTGTGCCCTACGTGCAATTCATAGTTTCTCACAAACCTTTTCAGATTTCAAGAAATCGAGGAATGGATGAATGATGCACAGTTGGAAATATTTCTAATTACTGAGATGCTAAAAATCAAGTTGTATGTATTGTAATTAAGGTAATGATTGTGCTATAACCTATCTACACAGTTTCTCCTATCAAAGGCATGTTTAAGCAGCAAAAATCTGTCAGTGGCTCTTGTAGCATTTCAGGAAACCAGCTTCATCGCAGGATGCTTAGGTGCAAAGTATCAAGGACTGAATCAGCTGAAGTGTTTATAGTGTGCCCATGGGTGAACAGTCTAGCTGGGACATTCAGTAATCATAAGACTATAACCTAAAATGCCTAGCTTGTGTTACTCGAATACTATTCACTGACTTAGGTTACACTTTTTCCGATGTCATGGCAAGTAGGAAAGACAGCCTGTGTAACAGGTAAAGTCATTGTTATATTTCACAGAGCACCTGAAATGCAATTTTCATTCTTTTACATTTTAATGCAAGCTCTGTGGAAGGGCTTTCTGACAGGGTGGTGAAATCAGCATTTCTAAATTACCAACCCTAGCTCCTAACCCTCTGTAACCGGGTACTGCCCCCATGCCCACCATTTCCTAGTGTGCTTACTCTTCTGCCTCTCTCGTCATGTTTTTGCTTTGGGCTATTTTCCTTCATTCTTTCTGGTCTGCGCATGCTCATTGCTCTGATCTGTCCCTTCCCATAGGAGACACAGAGTGCACATGTAGGTGACAGGCAAGACTTTGGTCAGCAAGGTTACTTTCTTGAATTTACAGCTTCTTCAGACTTGAACCTTTGCCTTCAAGACTGTGCAGAAAGTCAAAGCCTTTTCTTATGGCCTTGGGATTAAGTGTGTGTTTGAGATGGTGCTAATGCGGACTGCTGCAGTCCTGCAGCCTGCCTCAGCCCTACCGATTATGTGCTTTCCAGGGATGGCCAGGTAGCAAAACTTACACTCTTAACAGAAACAATCTACAGTTAAATGAAGTGAGGAATGGCATGATGTTATGTTTGGGGATTTGTTTGTTGCTGGTGTTTTGGGGGATGGTTTTTGTTTGTTTTGGTTTTGTTCAGGGTTTTTTTTTTGATGGTGGCTGTTGTTATGTCAAAGAACAAAAATGCCTCAGGATTCAAGAAACTGCAAACTCTGCAGTAGTATATACCTATAACGTGCTTTAAGGAACAGCGTTTCTACTGTCTTTAAAGTAGTAGATACATAAACATTGTTTAACAGTGGGCAAGTGCCAGGCAGAAAAAGCTAAAGGCTTGGGCTTCTCAAATGATTTAACATGTTACTTCTGTACACAAACCAGGAATTGTACTGTTGGGGTGGCCCATTTTCCAAACAGCACTGCTAGCTGTAACAGTGTGTGTACGAGGGCTTGGTGGAATTGTAACCATAATTCCTTCTCCTTTGCTGGGACTGCAATCACAGAGTGTCATGATACCCCAAGCAGCACTTTGAGTAGTTGGTTCTCTCAGGGACTGTCCTACTCTTTATATTTTAGGTTTTGTACAGGCTTTGGTACCAAGTGTAAAAGGCAGGCCTCAGTCTGCAGAACTAGAACTGATATGCTGGTAGTTGTTGTGCAGTCATTTATTTCTCACACAAGAGATCTAGGAGACTCGGGAGTCTGGCATTTTTAGAGCATGCATAAAAACAGCAACAGAGAAAAGTTAAATTAATGTTTCCGGCAGTTCCTCAGTATAGGTAACATCAACATAAAAAGCTCAAATATTTTAAGGAAATTTATTTTTATCACAGTAGAAGTGGAAAACAATAGGTCTGAGATCTGCATTAATATGTTTGTTAACCAAGAAGAACCTAGTCTTTCATCTTGCTTTTCACTCTTTTACGTGTAGTGATTTATTTCCTAGCTGTTGATGTAACAAGGCATAAACATGGTGTATTTAGATATTTTTTTTTAAAAGCAGAGAATATAATTTAAGCATAAAATTAAATCGAAGCAGCTGAATTTCTCCAGCCAGATCCAGCAACAGATTCTACTCTTTTATTCCACTTTGCTTGCAAAAGGTGCACACTGCGGCCCTCCTGTCAGGAAGACCTGCAGGTTACAGAAGCCAAAGAGCCTACTCCAACAGAGCCTGGAGTGAGGATGTGGGACACCTCTGCTCTATGGCCTTCTGGCGTTCTCTGCTACCAACACTTGCAACAGTAAGAAGATGGAGGTCCCTTTACCTCCTCAGACAACAGGCAATTACTGATTTATATAACAGTCTCTAAAAATGTTAGAATTTGCCATTTTTAGCCATCTGTTTACTATTCCAGCAATTATCATCTGCTTTGGTTTTATTCACTTGGGATTGACTCAGTCCATTGGCTTCTGTGCATGTGATTGGTGGATGTCAGCTACAGATGCTCCTGTAACATGGAACATAAATTCCAGCCACGGCATATTCAGTAGTTCTGCTTTCGTTAGTGAATTTTAAGAGAGGTTAACTGTGCTAACAGCCCAGTGAGAAGGAAGAAGAGAGTCTTTATTTTTTCAAATTCTTTGTATGATAAACTAGTGACATTTCTTGAAAACTCATATGCTTTTCTTCAACTACTCTTGAAGTGCTGGCAACATTTACTGGTTAATGTAAAAGATTTCCTATTTCAGAGTGTACAATAACTGATCCTGATAATTCTTGTCTCTTCTTAGAAAGTATACATATACACACATATATAAAAATGGAAAAAAGACTATACCTTTCTGATGTGAAACAATTGCAAATTAAAAACCATGTATCTCAGGGAGCTGAGGTGTGTGTTCCTGCAGTCTATTGCATGCTCTATATGACTGCTCTGTGAGTGAGTATATGCGAATGAGGGACGAGGTGGGAGGCAGCAGGTACCAGACTGAGGATGTGGACACATGGAGGTTGTGTACAGTGACAGGACACTCTGCTCTTGCCTTTCTTTGGATGCTGCTGAATGTAAAACCCATGCGCCTAGAAAACTGTCAGAGATGACTCCAGGGTTTATTTTTCATGTGTTGCTACTCGGTTCCCATCACCACTACCCAATCATCTCTGCATTTACTATCCTCCAGCAGTGTTGGAGACAGAGGCAATTACCTATGTGTTATTCTAACAAATCACAGCAGCCAAATTCAAATCGTACTGATGGACTCTGAAGTCTCATTTAGTCTCCCCTGGCTGAGCACACAACCCTGGGTGTGATTAAGTCTCCAGGCCTGCTAGGACCGAAAAAGATCATATCTCTCCACAAAAATTTCCTCCTGTCATTAAAGCAAAAGGAATTAAAGAGATAGGTCTTTGAATTTGACCTTCTACCAAAGTGAGCAGCAAGGGGCCTTCCCAGGCTTCCAAGAGCTGAAGAAAACCCTGATCTTTGCCGTCTTCCAGAATCACTGCTTGAATACAAGTATTTGTGAAATTTTGTGTTTCTTTCTTTAATTTAACCCAAATCATTGTTACAATAATAGAAGTGCTGACTAATAGGAGGATGCGAGAGCAATGCTGTAAAACGGGATAGGCTGCCAAGCACACACACACACATACAAGTATTCTTTGAGCTTCTTATTTTCCATGCAGTTTGGCAGTGCATTTTTCAGGAAAACCAGGAATTTGACACCTGCTGTATGAAAACAACAAAGTTAAGAAAAACCTGGCTAGCTCAAGTCCATAGATTCGCTGAGTTAATCTCTGCCTACCATGTGTCAAGGTCATGCAGAAGAAACAGGAATAGGGATAAATGTTTCTTATCTGTTAGGCAACTCCTCAGCATTTCCCATTAAAGAGATTACCATCAAATGTTGTATTTGTAGGCTGTAAAATGACTATGAAATATCACTGTGGGGTTATGTTTCTCTAAATCTTTTGCAACACTTATTTCATAAACACTTCTCCTTCCCACCCAGCTGAGGGCTAGAGCAAACTGGTTTTTACCTTCCTGTCTGATAAAGATTCTGCAGACTGCACTGTTAAACAGCGCCATCAGTGAGGTGCAAACTGGCAGCCTGGAAAGCGTAAGAGCATTGGTGAGACACAGCACTGATCTGGGGCTTTTACAGAAAGGTTTAAAACAATGCTGAGTAGGAACAGTAAAACTTCAGCAGCATAAAAAAAAAAATTCTCTGTACACAGTACTTAAACATTTCCCCCAAAAGAAACAGTGGAGTAGATTCGGTTAAACCCTACAGCACTATAGTAGCCTCAGCACCCTTTCCAACAGAGTTTGAGTTAATAACACAAGGAACACTGAAATGAAAGTAAACCAAGCACACACAGATTTATTATCTCTAAAATTTAACTCATCTTTTCCACAATGCCCAAATGCAACAGCAAAAAATCTACAAACAAATTTTTTACTGTCTCATTTTCATTTACCAAATGGATTCCTATTGTAGTAAGAAATAATATTTTTTTCAGCTGAGTGAATGGAATCCCATTTGGGAATCTGAGAGAAAGAAATGCCCTGGAAACAGATGACGTGCTCAACTAGATCAAAGCAAGCTGGGGAGATGAGTGATACGCAGGAGACTTTTAAAAATTAGACCCAAGAGCTGGGTTTAACACAGCTGGACTACTGAAACAAACAGAACAGTACATGAGGCGGAACCAAGACATGGGGGGGAACTGAATGTAGACAAAAAGACAAGGCAAGAAGTCAGAACCAGCCATAGTCCCAGTCTGAAATGATGGTGAGAAAGTTTCTTTTGGTCTGCAACCCTAACTCAGAAATGTTTGCTTCGTTTGAGGGGGAACAAAAAGTGTGGGAAGAATAAAGGAAATAGATATGAACTAAATATGAAATATATGACAAAGATAACTGAAAGAGGCTAGTAGGAATCTGCTGAGCACTTGTGGCACATCAGTGAAAGAAATCTATGACAGAGTCTGACAGACTTCTCACTCTTACTATAAATCTCTCACCAGGTGTAGGAGATAGTATGGAACAGAAGTGCACAATGACAAAGATGCAGCGCAAAACAAAACAGGGAATGAAACCGGGCTGCACACATTCTGCCGTGCTCCTGAGAGCATGCTTTGACACTCACAAATGTGCTGCCTGGAAAAAAGCTGATGCATGATCTGAGATTCAATTAAAGGAGAGCAAAGGATGAAGAGAGGACACAGAACAACTGGATGGTATTAGCCTGGATGGTCTGAACAGTGTTTCAGAGCTGGGTCCAAATAAAATCAAGGAATAGAAGCTATGGTTTGAAATAAACAGCAGTTCAGCAGGACCATGGCACAGTACCAATGCAGGTTGGGCAGTTCTTTCACTTAAACATAGGCAGCTATAGTGGGTCACAGATGAAACATGAGCCAATGCTATGTTGCTGTAAAAATACAAATATCACTATATACAACAAGCAGTGGGATCGCTAACGGTGAAGAGAGCCAATGTCAATGGCGTGACATGATGGGATGACAACAGCTGTTATGAGAAGTGGTTAGACATCCTGCTTGGGCTCATCAGCCTCCCCGAAAAAGCGTGCACACTTTCTATGCTTCTGTGGGAGAGGAAAGAAGGCAGAAAGCTGCAGAGAGAACACAGACAGTCTGACTTACTAAAGTGAGTAATACAGAAAATAACGTTGACAAAAATCACACACTGAGAAAAGAAATTAAAAGTGAGCATTTAGATGAGAAAAAAAAGTCAGCCAACTAAAAGCTGGCAAATAAGGAGCAAAAAGAAATAACAGATGGAGGAGATATGAAAACTGAAGTAATTCAAGATGATACCTTATGCACTGTAAGGAAAAGAAGGAGAGAGATGTGTCTCAAGAACAGCATTATTTTATCAAGGTACACTGCAACCAGTCAAAACAGTGTTTTGAGTCATAACCTGTTTAGGAACCTGATAAAAATGTATGCAGTACATTTTAGTTATTGCTCAGTTACAAAAGGTTCAATATTTTATTTGAACATCAGTGAAATAATTTCTATTTTCTTTTCTAGATTTTTATATAGCACCATTAAAAAAATCCCCACAAATATCAGAGTAATTTAAAAATTCAATTAACATCTCAATTGGGATCTCAGTCAAGGTTATATTTGCTTCAAAGAAGTGATTTTCTCTTCAAATGGTGCATTAGAAATGTTCTCAGTACATATCCCCGTACATATACATATAGGTACAGGTTTATAAATCACACATTTCTATATACTTCTATTTGTTACAAAAACCCCAAATACAACAACAAATTGGTTTCAAATCTTTTCTTCTGATTTATTTTAAAATATCTAATAATATATTTTAAATAACTAGGACACAAATTTTGTTAATGAGGACTCCATAAACTTTTTTTGCCAGATTACACACCCAAGCACACCATCATGTTTTATATCACACTGAACTACAAAGCATGACACCACCTCAATGACCACGAAGGGCAGAACTGTTAAGCTATGAAGTTGCAGTCGTGTGTGCATTTGAATGCAGAATGGTGCTCTTAAAATCTTGGGCATCCCATATAAAACAATTTCCATTCAGATACATTATCCAATTAATTGTTGATCATTGTAAGAACATCTGGATAAATTAGAACATGAAGGCTGTCACAGCTTTCAGAAACACTCAGTATGTTGGGAAACACTCAAGATTCAAGGCCATTTGAAAGTGCAAAGAGTCTTTCTTTTTTCCATGTTGACCATAGGAAACACCTTATGATAAGAAAATGCTGTTCTTAGAATATGGCAAAAATCTTCTTTGAATCAAATTAATACCCAGTTACCAAATGAATACAAGGCAGAAGGAACATAAAAAATGAAATATAACATCTACTAAACGTTTACTTACATTTGAATCACAATTTCAGATAAGTTACTAAGATTCAGCACCACTCTGTAACACCATGCAAATAAATGTTTAGACTTTCTCCTGAAATACTTTGGAATAGTAAAAGCATTTCTATTGTTTAAACAGTATCTTTAAGGCACGAATGTGTTATTACAGCAAAACAAAAGGGCACCACTAGGAAAAGGATAAACAGTGAATAAATGCGGTATTATATTTGGCTTGAAAAATCTGAAGAAGGTGCTGAGTCATCAAATGACAGACTAAAACTTTCTTTTGCTGGAGTGAAAGAGGAATTAGGGAAGGCAACTCTACCCAAGAACACATGCAAACAGCAGCCCAGTCATCTCACACCATTTTAAATCTTACCCTCGATTCTGGAACCAGAACCTGCATTTCTTGAATGTAACTTATTCAGTTGTTTTGAATGTAACTTTGGGCTTGTTTAGCCTGGAGAAGTCTCAGGGGTGACTTTATAATGGTCTTCCAGTACCTAGAGGACCTACAAGAAAGCTAGGGAGAAGGTTTTTTCAAGGGCATGTAGTGACAGTGGGGAATGGCTTTAAGCTGACAGAGAAGGGATTCAGCTGAGACATTCTTCGCTATAAGGGTGGTGAGGCACTGGAACAGGTTGTCCCGAGAGGCTGCGACTGCCTCATCTCTGGCAGTGCTCAAGGCCAGGCTGGACCAGGCTTTGAGCTACCTGGTCTGGTGCGAGGTGTCCCTGCCCATGACAGGGGGCATCTAGCTGGAACTAGATGATCCTTAAGGTCCCTTCTAACCCAAACCATTCTGTGATTCTATGAACTAACTGGAGATTCTAGTGTAAAAAATTTTAGCTTTACCAAAATTTGGTGAAAGAAAAGAAAAACACCACTAGCTTTTAGCACATAAATGATAGAGGCATGCAAACTAAGGCACAGTACACATGCCTCCATAAAGCATCTTTCTTGAACAGGAATATTTTCCCAGAGTTCTACATCAACACTTCATTTACAAACTTACAAATTTGACTGACCTGTACCTTTTTCTAACACCAACTGAAGCTCTGCTTTAAGCTGTAAATTCCTAACAGAAAGGCTTTTAAAAGTGATACGTACTTTTCATGCTTTCAGAAGTGCTAGGCAGGCCTGGCAAACCTGTTTTCTTTTCTAGACAACAGCTTAAGCAGAAAGACAGAAGCCTGTCTGTATTTATGCAGTTATTACCAGTTCTTTCTGTAAAGCTGAATAATTTAACCATTTCCTCCGGACTGAGGACAAGTAGGAAAGCATGAATATAAGTTTCCCAGTTTTTGAGGAAAAAAAAAGATAATAGAACAATACTGAATGATGGATAAAAAACCCACTTATGTTTTAAACTGGATATATAAATCCCACACAAAGGCTTATTGATCATGACACTAAACTACTGAAATTTCCTTGCAGGTAAAGGAAATAAAAGACTTCAGAGTAGAGTTCTTTGACTCAAATAAGCAGAAGTATAAAACCCTAGCTCAGAACACTCAAAAGAACCAGAGGAACAGTACACTCTAAGGCAAGATGCAAATGATGACAGTTTAAACCCAAACAGCACCCAAACTTCATATACCTCACACTAGATCACATGATGGAAAAACAAGACAAGGGAAGGAAAGACTACATAACTGGATTTGGCAAATGGAATTCCAGAGTGTAAAACAAGATTGAGTATTAGGCTGTGCTATTAGAGCTGCTGTTGCTGCATTAAGGGGAATGAGGCAGAGACCATTAAGTTCATTTAATGAGTCAGGATTTATTATATATGTGTGGCCAACTGTATATCAAGTCTACCTTGTTTGCTTTTGTACTTCTGCATTAAAAACAGCCCACTTACTGAGTAGAGTCATTCATTTCAATATTGTTCCTGCATCTTCTATTAATTTTCTTCCTTTGCTTTATGGCTGTCTGTTGAAAAAGTAACTTCTCGTCTGCCAGTTCCAGTTATGAACATTCCTATCTGCTCACTCTGCTTCACAGGTGAAGCTTACTCTGATGAAAAGCCTTTGTGAAAAGCGCTAAGACATGCCTGTTGAAAAGGATTTCTCAAAATCAACAGATATAAGACTGTTACACTAAGTCTCTTTTGTATTTTATGTGACCTAATATTTTCAATTTGTTCCCCACTAGGAGTATAAAATGTGCTACTCTATGAAAGAGAAAGCCCAAGAGACTTGCTAAAAAAGTCATTTTTTGTCACTAGATCAAAGACTGATGTCTTCCACAGCAGTAGGAAAGCGATTCACATCGTTGCCTTATCACAACTGGACTGCACTACAAGACAAATAAGCAACAATAAGGGAATATTAATGTCATACTAATATAGATGTGTAAAGAGTTCACAACATTGTCCCTCCCAGTTTTAAGAAAATTTCTGGTAATGAAAGTCAAAGTTAAGAGAAGCTTTGTCTATTGTCATATTAACATAGATGCAGTTTTAAGTGCACAGTCGAGAACAATTAGACTCATGAAGATACCAAGTTTTCATGGTTAGATTCCTAACTCTTGTAGTCAACTTTGAAACAATTACAAAGATTAGCAAATTCTCATTGTAAGTACTGCGCTAACTTGATTGCATTAGAGATCGCGTTGAAAGCCAGCATTCAAATACAATGAAAAATCAAAATTGAAAATTTATATTCTCTACCAACAAATACAATAGATTTTCTTCTAAAACTCCAGACTGCTGGAGAAAAGCCAAATTATAATGGAGAAAATGATTTCAGATGAAGAAAATATGCTAGCTTCAAGTGATTAGAATTGATTTTAGAAGCTTTCCTATGTGAACTCCCACCCTGACACAAAGTGTACGTAAACAGGTATGTGATGTCATCACAGCCTACAGTTCTGCCTGCTACTGTTAGTAGGTCCACAGCCTCCTTCGCATCTGTGATAAACCCACACCCTCAGAAGATTTTTTAAACACTCAGTACATTGTGAGTTCCTAAAATGGAGTCTTTTATAGTGTCCTATTTTACTGTTAGATAATAGTTTCTCTTGTTTCAGCTTGGTTCTCTTGAAGCCTTTTGGCCAAGTCCAAATCACATGAATATGTTCTCCAATGTTACAATGAAATACAGTGAACCACTCTCAGGGAAAGAAAACATGAATACTTTCCTAAAACCAGGCTTACACAATTTTCTTTGCCAACACAGAGGGTAATATCATTTCACTTTAGAAATTAAATGGTTAGAACATAGATTTACAGCAAAAGGGAACCACCCCTCAACACACCAAATGCATTGTTGAAACACAGTTCAAAAGTCATATGGACCAATGTATCTACCAGCCACCTTATCTTGAACAAAAAAGGCATTATGAAAAAGTGATCGACTCCCTTCCGTTGCCACAATGAGCACGTGGCTAATTCTTGTTGCTTGATACTACTTTGAGCTATAAGAACTCAAATGCTTTATTCCCACTTGCACATTCTAGCAAAAACTGAGTATACATAAAAATTTGGTAACAGCGTTCTGCCTACCTGCCATAATGCTTCGCAATAAAACAGCATCACAACACCTTTTTCTTTCAAGCATATTCGGTAAGACACCAAGATCAGTAAAACTTGAAGAAAAACTTTAAACGTTGATCATAAATGTGTAATAAGAACATTCCAGGCGTGACAACAGAACAGTGATGCAATTTATGATACCACACCAACAAAAACACAGTCTAAATAACATATAAATGAATAATGATGTTTTCTTGTGCATTGAACTTCCAAATGCAGGAATTATGTCTGAAAACAGATGCATGCACAGCTAGAAATCATGTTCGTTCTTTTTAGCCAGCAGCTATACTTTAGACTAAAAATGCTTATATGATTTCCTTGGCTAGTGCAGACAGTACACAATGTTGAACCAACGTGCCAAAACGAGACACCCTTTTCTAAGTCAGACAACCCCCCATACTGCAACAGTACCCCTTAAAAAGATTTGGGGTGCAAGTGTGGAGAGAATTCCAGAATCATAATTCTTTGTCTTTTAACACTTCGTTTACCAGTGAACTTTCTGAAGACAACAACTGATATGAGAAACTATGAGTAAAAGCGAAAGTAACAAAAACTGTAAATGAAATAATGTAAAATATCAAAATAGTTATCAGATTTCCTAAAGATCCAAAAGTAAAGGAGGAAAGTTATCAGGTAAATAAAATTGAGTCCCAATTAAAACTAACATGAGACCATATCACAGTAATAGGTCTTATATTGCCATATCAAGAAAAAGTTTAAATATGTGAATGCAAAATTTTCTTCACTACAGTCAAAATTATGACATAAAACTATGAGAGAGCTCTTTCTTCATTTGTGAAACAGAAACAGAGAGATGTTACCCTTTCCTTTTCTAGGCCTGGCTCTTACAGCAGTCTTGTGTCAAGGTTTGACCTTCCTAAACCCAAGGTTTGTATGTTAAGATTACCTGCAAATCAGTGAATAAAAATACAAAATCATAATCTAAAGATAAAAAAGTGTTGTATTTTGGAAAAGCAGGGTTACGCTGAATGAGCTTAATATGAAGAATTTTATATATCAAATATAGCATAAAAGAAATAAAGTATACAAGAGCCACAATGTTGTTTATACTACAACTTAAATTAACTTTTCAGTTTATTATCAGAGAGTTTTCTATAAAATATAATACACAGGTGGACATAAGGCTTTTCTCTGGTATTTTAAATAGTTTTTTCATTTCTTTGGCCAATATAATCACACTAGACTAGCACAATATTGTTTCTGTAAATGAATACTTCAGCACTAATTTAATTCCTATTGAAGAATTCTTTTTTTCACTTGGTGAGTTTTCACACCTCAGTTATTTCATTGAAATGAGTTGAGACTTCTGTTTAAGGAGATCTCTTCACCCAACAGAAGAAATAATTTCATAAGTGTACCCTCTTTGTAAGTAACATAACAGCCTAAGATCACACTTGTACAGCAATGGATTGTAAACATCTAGCTTCAAAAATGGATTTAATTTCACACTAGCCTAAAGAGTTTCCAAGCCAATGCATTTAGCATAGTAACTGTGTACCACACTTGTCTAGCATAATTTTGCATTTTAAGTTGTTCTGCTGGGATTCAATGTGTGAACACTTTATGTCATCAGATTTCACCTGGCAATGAATGGATACTAAAAGAGATCTCTGAATGAATACTTCTCAGAAGTACATAGTACGATTTTTTACCATATAAGTATAAAATCACTACTGATTTATATTAGAAAACATTCAATGATGACTTTTTTTAAACAACTAGATGTTAAGACACTGAATTTCTGCTTCATTTTCATGATTTACCCTTCCTCACAATATGAGAAACTACACAGTGGAATGAAATTCAGTTCCTTTTGAAACCAATAACCAGTTGTGACTGAGTTCAGATATGTCAGAACTTGATTTGTTGCATGAGCTGTTTTAAGTTAGCTTTTTTCCTTCTATCTTGGTGTGTTATAGTCATAATAGAATGTAACACACCTACTGTAGCTGAAAGATTAATGTAAACTATTATATACATTTTAAAATCCTACTTTTCTGCATTACTCTGGTGCTATGCAATGGTTAATTTCATGAAGTCTCTGAAATTAAAATGAGGATCATGCAATTAAAAAAAAAATAAACCCAAAGTGCTTAGTTGTTTGACTACTCCAATTCCTTAAGACTACAATTTTAAGATGAAGGGGGGAACAGGAACTTACCTACTTGGTACTTTGGGTAATAAGTTGCCATTTGTCCACTACTGCATGATTGTCTCTTATGCCTTTTTCTTATATTTGTATCAGTGGTCTCCCATTGTGGACTTTTTCTTTTATTTATTCTGATAAGAACTTCAGAACTACCAGCAGGATTATCATCATGGTTTACACCACTAAATTTTGGGCTGTGAAACTGGTCATCCAGCCTTTCAGTCACTTTAGAAGAATCAGATCCTTTAGATGTTTCCATTTCATTTTCGTGTTTCTTTAACGCATTTTGTTTAGTAGAATGGGACCTCAAAAGAGGATGTCCTTTTTCTTCCATATAGGCCTGAGTGCTTTTACTTTCAACAGCTTCAGGAGAATAAATGACATTATTTAACTTAAATGAATTGTGCTGCTCAATATTGCTGATTTTTTTCAGAAATATCCTACAATCTTTAAAGGTTTTGGCTTTCCAAGTATTTTGAAACAATTTATCTTGGCTTTGTTCTTTTCTAACATTTTGTTGGCAACAAACAGTTCCGTTTGTCTCTGCATGTGGCTTAAGTATATTTGCTAAACCAGGACGTGGGTTAAACTCAGAAGATCCCATCATCTGTTGAACAAATGCATCTCTGGCTTCATTTTCAGTTGGTAAGAGGCTACTCTGAGATTCTACCAAAGTCCGAGTGGGCTGGATTTCTACTGTATTTTTTTCCTGGAGCTTGTGCATTTCATCATTGGCTTCCCCACTTGTACTTTTAAACAACTGGCTTTGGCAAAAGAACTGCAAATTTTTCTTTTTTGATTTCCAGGCTCCGGGAGCCTGGTTATAGAGCTTTTTCATCTGTCCCCACCTCTCACGCCGTAGCTTCTTAAACTCATTTCTTTTTAATCTGGCTAATGTGAAATTACTTTTCATGCTTAAGACTGGAGACCTCACCATGTTATGGAGTATCTGTAATTTCCCTGCTGGCTTAGAAGGCGAGGATAGTGCAAACTTTTTAAAGTGCTTTCTGAAAGGGCAAGTATTAAGATTAGATTGTTTAGCTTCCATCTTTATCTCTCTAGTACTAACTACTTCTAAAGGATTGCGAGCATTTGCCTTTCTCACTAGAGAGAGAGACTGTGTTTCTGTCGTTTGCATAAACCAGGTGCAGAGTTCATTCATGTTACACTTTTTCTGAAAAAGCATTTTTATAGGTGATGTTTCAAGTTCTACAAGGCAGGAATCTAAAGGGTTTGACATTTCAGTATCACAGTCTTGTTCAATGGGATCCCTTTTTTCACATGCACATTTATCAAACTCATTTCCCCCCACTCGCAACCAGGTATTAGTTATCTGTTCAAATCTATTGTTTAGTTCTTCCAACAAAGTGTCACTTGAAGTGGAAGTAGGCCACCACCTGAGAGAAGGATTAGATGAAAAAATGGGATCCGATGATACTTCATTAATGGGCCCGAACACACCATCCTTAAGATCCATTTTTACATTTCCTGAATTTCTCAGTTCTGAGGTATCTTTGGATGCTGTGCTCTGATTTGATTGGCTATGTTTTTCCGTTCGATCTTTAGCTTTTTTCAAATGGAGTTTGTAAGATTTATGTAGTAAGGCACTTCTACAAGTAAATGCACTAGAAGATGCTAATGAATGTAAAAAATGCAGTGAGGGTTTTCTGTCTCTAGCAGAATGTCTTGATGGAATTTCAGGGTTTTTTGACACTGTTGTAATAACATTGTTTGATTCATCCTCTCTAGAATCTTTCTGCATGCTCTTTACTTGACCCATGTTATTGCACAGTTGAGTTTTCCTCTCCTGTGGTGCATTTTTTCCTAACACACTCTGCTGTTGCAAAGGAGGCAAACAGTTGCTAATACTCACTTTTCTTTCCTGAGGTGAAACTCTATTAACAGTCACTGATATGCCAGAGATTTTTACTTTTGCTGGCCTGCCAGGTTTACGAATGGTGGTTAGCGGTTTCTTAATAGGCCTTATAATATTGCTGCACGGATGTGGTGATGCAAGGTTACTCTTGATAGGTCTGACATAGTCATAGCCAGAGACCTCGTTTTCAGTAGAAGAATTTTGTAAGGCTTTTACTATTTCAGTTTCCACACTGTGCCTCACTTTGCTGTGGTCGTTAGCAAAATTAGAATTAATGTGTTGTGTGGGCAGAATACTAACTACATTTAGATTACTTTCAGAAACATGTCTCTTAGTTCTTCTTGATCTTCCAAAAACAACTGTCACAGTAATATTTTTGTTGCTGTTAACTTCTTCCATTACTCCTGCATTCGAGTTAGTACTTTTACCATCACTACTAAGTTTAGGTCTAGGTTCTGTGCTTTCAGTCATGTCTACTTTTGGTTTAGGAGGCCGTCCAATAGGTCTCTTGACCTGCTTAACAACTTGAGGACCTATTTTCTTTGGTCTACCAGGTTTTCTTTTTAAAACCAATTCACTGCTACTGCTTGATTTCTCCACAGCTTCATCATTTTGTTTTGAGTCATTTAAGTCAGTTTCACCAGTTGGACAAGAACTTGTAACTGCTTCTGCATAAACACAACTTGACTCCTCCTTGGTCTTATTTTCACTGTAATTACAATCCTTGACACAGATTGCATGAGAAAGATCTCCCGTGAACTGTTTGTCTAACAAAGTGTTTGAGTGCCCCTGAAACAAACAAATATCTGTGCTTCCTTTAGAAGATGCAGCTGCAGATGTCAAAGTATACTTGACTCCTTCGCTACTATTAACCTCTGAGACAAACATAAGCTTAATAGGACTGGAGTAGTTTAAGGAAGATGAGATCTCCCCCGCCTCAGAAGTTGAATTTAAATCCCCATTGTTGGAAGTTGAACTAGATGAATTAAAGGTTAGAGACTTCAAAAGGCTGTCATTTATTTCTTGATGTATAACCATTTCTTGTTTGTTTGCTGTCATGCACGCTGTTTTGATTTTACTGCTGCTGGGCACATGTGAATGTGGAAGGAAGCTTTGTCCTTTGCATCTCATTTCACTCCCAGTGAAAGGCAAGTCTCTTCTAGCACCTGGGTACATAACCTGTTCATATGCATTAAGTTTTTGACTTATTCTGTAACTATCCAACAATGAGTTGCTAGTCTTTCTGGCTAAGCTTATTGTATCTTCCAAACGCTCTACAACAACTTGCAGATTCGTGTCTCTCACAATTTTGCTTGTATTTATGTCACTGCATCTTTCACCATGAGCATCTTTATTTAGCTTCATTTTTTCCAAACTTTCGAAAGAATTTTTTGTATTGGATGACTTTCTAAACACAATATTGTTTGTTACATACACAGAGTACCATCCAGGAGGCACAATGTTACGTTTAGTTCTGCTCGAGATCCCATTACTCTCATCCTGTAGAGGAATTTGACCAGTCTCATTTAAGGTTGCACAATCTCCTCGTGTTTTTGTGAGTTTCGCTTGTCTGGCTGCACTAGCGCTGTTCTCTGAAAGAAACAGAAAGCCAGAGCTCGTGTGAAAATTAGTAAGAGGTAGTTTGAAAGACTTTGTTTGGTGTAGTGGAAAGCACCTTGGTTTGGTTTGGCAATTCACGCATGGGTTATTTTCAAGATGCTGCAAAGCCTCCTCTTCTATCACAGTGAATCTGTGTCTTTTATTTGGATATATTTTGTCAATTTTTTTGGTGGATTTCTTTGCAGTTCTCTCAGAAATCGCTTTTTTTCTTACAAGGGTTTCATCAAGGCTTGCAAGCTCCCTCTTGATTTGCAAAGACTGCCGACGAGTGAACGGTGAATCAGGAGAATTATACATTGAAAATAAAGTTTCCTGACGCTTGCGAAATCTTGTTTGGATGGTTTTATTTTCCATTTGTTTATCATGTTGGCGAAGTAACTCCATAAAGCTGTAATCACTTGCCTTAGCATTATGCAAAAGAGAGGTTATGAACTCTCCTAATCTGACATTGTTTTCTGGCGTCCTGTCACTGCTAGAAAGTTTTACGAGATTTGTTGCTATATCTGTAGTGTCTATTGATTTTAGCTTTTCATTAATACGGTCCATTAAATCTTCAAAAATGGCAGAATGTTCACCTTTGTCAGCCTTCTCAGGATTTATATAATTGTTGTTTTCTTGGTCTGTTGATAGCATCGTTGTCTCTTTTCGTTTGCACATTTTACTTTCATATTCAAATTCTCCGTTGCTTCCTTCAGCTGGCAAGAGGGATGGAGGCTGGTTGATGGAGATTTCAAGCTTGTTGTTGTCTAAAGTTGGGAAATCTATAACAGATGCTTCCAATGATTCAAATTCTTTACTCTGTACAGGTGACAGTGGAGGTGGTGATGGGCTGCGAGATCTACTTGAATTTTTAATGCTGCTCAAAAGATCACAGTCCTTGGTTGAATATGTACATGCTGCTGCTTTCCCAGAATGCCGGTGGTAATTTTGCAACTGTTCATCACAATACTTATGAGAACTACATGCTTTGTTCACCATTGTCTTAATACATCCAATTGCTACAGCTTGGCACGACAAAGAATGGAAATCTTTAATACAGACAGACAGAGGTGGTAAACAAGTGTTTGGTCTTTGAGTTTGTAAACAGCACCTTTTTGTTAGCATATGTCCATTGCAATTACGAAATGAAACATGAACATCCTCTTCAGTAAGGGAACTGGGAGTTTCAGAGTGGACCAAATGTGTTTGCTTGCAACTGCAAGCTACAGGAAAACTTTCATCTTGTATTAGGAATTTTAACATAGCCAAAGTCTGTTGCCAGTGATATGAACAAAAAGACTCCAAAATTTTGCTTAATGTTGATTTTCCTTTTTCAAAATTAGCTGTTTCCTCTGAATTTGCATCAGCTGTTGAACTTGAACTGAAAATGAAAACAAATCAAAACAAAATATAAATTACAGTAAAACACTGTATCTAATGCTTGTTATAATGGTAACTCAAACCTAAAAACGTGAAGTTTGCAAAACAGTTCTGTTCTATTTGCACTATTTGATCTTACTTGCAAGTGTCACTAGCAATGATGACAGTCCTACCATAAGAAAAATCATCATGAAAAAATGAAGGGAAGAAATAGTTTGAAATATAGCTTCCGATATCTAAATAGAATGAGAATAAAGTTAACTTTCTGATTTTCAAACTACGTTAATCATCAATGAAGGAAAACCTCACCAGGAACAAAGGGAGCTTAATATTATTCCCATGCCACAAATGTGAGGCACAGAGAGGGTAAATGACTCGCCTAAGGTCACAACTCACGGTTGTGGCACAGGCAAGAATGGGTTCCTCTCTCCCACATCACACCCTAAGATATTCACATAGCAAAGTGTATTAAATGCTCTTCAGGATACTCTTAAAGATCCTTTTAAAGACATCTTCTATTTATATATTTGTTTTTTCAATAATGCTTAATGGGCTAACAGAAAATTGTAAAGAATAGCCACCTGCTACTGTTATTCTTTGCATATAAAAGTTTCCCTTCTAGTTTTTAAATAAACTGCAGTGGTGCATCACAGGCCCTTCATTGCAATATACTACACACACTTGGATTCCTTCATTAAACAGAGATAATCACCAGTGGAATAATTAACTTCTGTGATAAAGGTTAATATCCTTTAAATCTCAAATACAGGGTAGGCCTATATCTAAATAAGACTTCTGAGCAGTTCTCAAAGGTATGAACTCAAAATAAAATCACTCATAAAATACTACCTTGACTATTTAATGAATTTGTTATAAATTAAAACTAATGTCACTACTTACCTAATAAAACATTTATATTGAAAAGCTGAAAATTTTCCATGGCAAAAATTAATACAGATTTTTTTCAATTAAATACAAAATCCTTATTGCTGAATAGCAACTATCAACAGATAGTTAACACCTAACTCAAATATTTTACTGAAACCAACTCCGAAAGTAGAAAATATTATAAGAATTCTGTTTTAGAAAAGTATGTATTGTTTAAACATATCACCAAACTCTGAACATGACATTAACTTTTTGTCTTGCTATTATCTTGTGCAATTTTTTGCATTTAAGCCTGTCCTTTGGAAAAAAATCATTTTGATTTGGTCTACAATTGTATTATCAAGGAAGAAACATTAAAAATTTCTATAAACTTGCCTATTCATTAATTAGCTCATACCCAATGTTAATGGCATCAATAACAACTTTAACTTAAGGTTTTTTACTGGAAGTTACATACAGAAACTTGTACTTTTACTGTCTCACGTGGATTTTAAAGTTTAGAATATAAAACAAGTTAACTATGCTTAATAATTCCTCATGTTTTTTCCTTCTCCTGTAACACTTAGTATGAAATGATAAATATTAGAAATCAAGCATTTAAATGATACTAACTCATAAAAGCATCAGATAATCGTGAAGGCCCTAGCTGAAATTGCAATTATGTTTAAACTTCAATAATTGAAGTATTAAAAAGAAAAAACTCTCTTTATAGTTTCAATCTAAAGTAAAACCAACATTATTCAAGGGCATGTCATGGTCAGGATTTAACTCGTTTTGAGACACTGCTTCACTGAGAAAAGTCTGAGTGCTACTCGGTTCAACAACCTAAGGAGTCACGAGGTGTTGAAATGTATTGCTACACTTGTGAAATCAAAGCTTATTCTAGTAATACAATTATGGATAAAAACTAATTCCCCTCCCACCATTGTGACAGCAGTTAAATAATGTTTTGAAAGGCCAGATAGAACAAAAAATCCCCAAAACCCAAAAAAACCATGGCATTAGAACTTCAATATTTTGTCTGTAAATCTCAGTAAATTTGTTAGGTACTAATTTGGAAAAAAAAGATGGCTATTGTACAGTCTTTTCAGACTCCAGGCAGACAGCTCTCTCTCAAGACTCACAAGGTATGTATAATGGAGTTTCACTGGAGAGCTTTAATAGGACCTGTTTTCATAATTGCTATTTAAAGTATGCTCACTGGTGGCAGAAACTTCCAGAGCACTAAAGCTTTCTCAAAGTCAGTAAGCAAAATTTCCAAAGGCCTCAGAACTGCTCTGAATTTTCTACAGAGATCAACCTGTTGTATAAAGTATTATCCTGGTTATCACAGACACACTGGACATTCTTCCAATATGATTTCTTTTCAACTTATCATAGCCTAACGTCTATAACCTGCTTCCCCTTAACGTGTGTTAGTTTCTAAAACTGACAGACAACTTCAGCTATTCTACTGCAACAGCACTCCACTCCACACGATCTTCCAAGTTTGTGAAAACATACCAAACCTTACTCTGTCATCATTTTTGAGAACAGCTTACTATGCAAACAAATTAAAGCAATAAAGCAATTAATTTCTTTAAAGTGTCTCTCCGTAGAGCTGTCTATATACTTAAACTAATTTTTAGGAGCTTTTCAATAAAATTATGGAATTATATTTCAGCTTCCTGTAATTGCTGCCTATAGCGCTTTTGATTTGTGTCATCACACAGTAATTTAGGCTATCCTCAAGATAAAAGGTTTAAACAATTCCCTAGAAGGAACAGCTATCACTTTTCCAATTGCATACTTCCTTCACAGAACAGTCTTACACTTCCTACAAATCACACACGGGTAGGAAACTGAGGGAGTAAGGGAGTCAATATGCACTGCTCACCCCAGTGCCTTTTGTGCACAATACCTCCGAGGACAAAAGTTAAGCATGGAACGATGTTATTTCCCTGCTGGAGGACAGGGATGGTTAATACCATGGAACGAGGATTGACTGGAGTAAAGGCAGAGATGACATAAGGTTAAGCACTAGTCTTTCAGTGCACTGTATTATGTAAAAGAATGTAAACATTTGCCTCCTCCACAAATCCAAAAAGCTATCAGGAAAGAGATCTGTCAGAGGACTCCCAAAAGATGTCCTTCCCTACTGTTCTATCCCCTGTCGCCTCAGCCACAGACAAGACAGATCAATCTAGAAACTACTTTACAGACTGGGAACAGAACATACTTCTAAGTACTCCTACAAACAGCACAGAACTATTATAGAACAATAAATTAGTCCTATAGAAATGTTTGTTTTTCTGACTTTCCTAAGTAATAAATCCTTCAAAAAAGCTGTATGTTATACGTAATATATAATATTTTTTAGATGCAAACTAAAGAAGTAGCTGTTATAAATGAGAAGAAATTTAGAGAACTAATTCTACAAGTAATGCATCAATTCTGAGAAATCATCTGTCTTTAAAGCTACTATTTCTGGTATATAAAATACTCATAGTAAATTAGTCATTACGTGCTTAATTTACACAGTTCTTGATCTTATGCTACTGCTAATGAACTTGTGCCTCAGGAGTAAGTCAAAGGAGTCAGTGTACAGGTTTTTGTTTCTTTCTTTTTTTTTTTTTACTGAATGAGCAAATCAATCACACATCAGTGTTGTAAATTTATGTGCAAAAGCATTGAAGTGCTTTACTACAAATTACAACGTAGAAACACGTTAACTAAACAATTAAATTCATACAATCAGATTTAGGAATATAACAACACAAAGAAGAAACAGAATTACAGTACATTTACAACACAAGACAAATACATGGAATTCATTAGAAAATATTGTAATAAATAATTCATGAATTATAGTGCAATTGATTTATGCATAAATATAACTAATTGCCTAAAAATCAGTTGTTAACAAAAATCTGTCAAAAATCAAGGCAGCCACAGAGTTTTACTAAATTACTGCGACAATGGAAATACTGCAATTAAAAAACAAATACAAGTATTTGTACTGTAAACAACTAAAAAAATCAGTCTCACTAAAGTTAATATACAATTTAATATAAAATTGTCATTAGCTACCAGAAATGGTTTAAACAGCTTTACTGAGCAGTAGTTCTAAAAACAGAGGCACTGTTTTTTAATATAAAATACTTGAGAAACATTCAAATAAGTAGAAAGCATGTAGGGCTTGCTTTCGCCATCATTTAAAATTCTGTTGAAACAGGAATTTTCAGAAATTGTCAATTAATAAATAGTGACTGGTAACTGAATTTATAAAACAGTTCAAAATGTGTACTTTAAACAACATTTACTGGAATACATAGGGGTTGGGATAGGAGAATCTAAATATTTCCCTGCCTTTCCTTAGTTGTGTAGTCAAAGGTTAACCTAATAATTAGAAACAAATAATTCTGTTCCTTTAAACACTTACAGGTTGAGTATCATCTATAAACTATCAAAAAATATTTTAATATACTATTTCTGACCAAAAAATAAATACAAGTACTAAAATGTTGAAAATTAATTATAATATTACATACAAAACTACTGAGTACTGTTAAGTCAATAGTAAAATGATCCCTGATTTTATGAATCCTGTTAAGTTTTTGGTCAGGTCATCTTTTAAATGATATCAAAAGAGTACTCTAACTTGCCTTCAATATAAACTTTTGATTCAAGTTTATAACATTGTCTGAGGAGTACAAAACATCAGTATGGTGCAAATATCAGGCAAAGTGTTGAAGCCCCAAATTTTTGCAAGTAAAACTGTATAAAGACAGATCTTGAAACGTTAAAGGTTTTTCAACCTCATACTTCTGTGGGGATATATTCACAAATTAATCCTTCTGGTCCTCACAAAATATGGCTTAATTCTTTAAAAATGAAAGATGACCCTGACATCTGCTGTTTCATGACCTCCTTGTTATCAGGTACAGTTCTGCTTAAAAAAAGGATTCATTCCGTAATATGCAAGTAAACTTCAATAACTGAAGAAGATTCAGTATAGATCTGAGAGACCAAAGAACTGAGACACTGGTGGTGCAGTTTCAATGGAGTATTTTGCTTTAAAACGGAAGTTATAATTTTTCTAGTAGCATTAATATGGGCTGGATTTTGCCATCAATATTGCAGCATGCTCTTTACTTTTTTAATGGCAAGTTTATCTATAAGTCAAATTACCTCAAGTGGCCCATATGTATCTAACATCCCATTTATATAATCAACCTATAAAAATGCAAATTTGTCGGGGGAAAAAAAAAAATGTATGCTTGTGTACTAAACATATAAAAGTTGGAGAAAAGTTTTTTCTATGCCAAATTATACATTAAAAAATTACATTTTGAGAGGAAAAGGGCATCGATGTTCAGTATTGAATGTATGAAGCAAGCCCCCATTCTTCATATGTAGACATATACTTTGTGATAGTACACAAAAAAAATAAGTACGATATAAAGTCCAATGTGAATACTTTGAAATTCATAAAAAAACTGCAATATGAAGGTAATTGGTCTCCCTTAAATTCTATTAAAAGTTACGTATTTAAAGTGAACTGCCTAACTTCTAACTACCAAATTTATAAAGAATTTATATTATTGAAAGTTCAAAACAGCTTCACCACTTAATATCTGTACTTCTATCAAGACCCTGAACTGCAAATTTGGTTATTAGCAGAATGATAATGTAACTTGGTATTCATTTGAAAAACTGAAAATGTTTTGAAATGTCACAGCAGCAAATACATTACAGTTACAGTGAGGTTTTTCAAAAGGAGTGTGACACAATCCTTAATAAACTTTAAGTAGTCATAACATCAACTAACCAGCACATTTCAACAAAAAAAAACCCAAACAAACCCAAACCATTCTCAAGCTCATTCTGTGCACATTATGAACATGCTCTAAGTTGCATTCCAACTTTCTTCTTAAACCTTACAAGTTACCTTATTTGTCAAACTAAAAAGGAAAATTATGTTAAAGTTTAAATTATTTTATGCTCTCAGTATTCCATCTTATTTCATATTTAATAATTCTATAACTACAGTAATTTCTCAGATTTCATAAGTGTACACTTTGTAAACACCAATTTCTTTCTAAACCAACAACAAAATTTTCTTAAACTGATAAAAAAAAAAATGCAGTTTATGCCTGCTAAACACACATTTTTAGTAATGAAATATTTTTCTTACTTGTATTGGATATTTAAGCAACAATGAACTTTTTTTCTTTCACAGAATGTACTATATCCTACTAATATTTCACAAATCCACCTCCTTGTAAGGAACTAGCTTTTTAAAAAAAACCCTTGACTTGTATAATCTGAGTTACTTACAATTTATTGCAAGTATTCTGTGAAGTATAAAAGTCTGCTAACCCTTGGTTGTGTACTTCCATAATAAGATGGATTATTGAATGGGTAGAGTGGTTTTTCACCAATCAAAAATTATGCTTCACATGACAAATACTTGTTTTCTCAAAACATCCTTATGCTATTGACTACTAAATAAAACCTGAATCTTTTCACCTATTTATACAAGGATTATATTAAATACACACTATCAGAATTAAGTGAGCAACTCTATAATTCTGTCCACAGTGAAAACCCTGAATAAAACTATTTTTCAAAAGGCATGTGTGTGGTTTTTGAACTGTATAGTTTCACTTCTTCTGTCAGAGTGAGTATATGTATTTCTCACATGGTGTGTGTATATACAGACATACATACACACACAAAACAATTTGCTAACAATTATTCTACACAGGCTTGCTACTATTCTTGCAGCTGCCAGTCCCTGAATCTGTCATATTAATTAAGCCAGTATCTGGTAACCGGAGTTTCTTCTTCGGTGGAGTCTTCAGTGTTCCAGATCTTTCTTTTACTTTATATTCTAAAGTGCTGTGAGGTACCCCATAAATTCCTTGTGCTTTGGAAACACTCATTTTCCCACTCATTACCATTGCAATTGCTTCTTCCATTATTTCATGATCATACTGCCGATAGCGGCCACGTTTTTTTCGTGGTTGCTTATTATCTTTACGATCCAAACTATCTTCTGTATTTTCTGAGGTTCCATCTACTGTCCCATTCTTAGCATTAAGACACAAAGGAGAGAGGTCCCCATGCAGAAAGTAGGAGTCAACACTTGAGTGAGTTACAGGTCCAGAACATTCAATTTTGTTCTGTTTGGGGAGTATATTTTTCAATTTTTGAAGAGCTGATCCTTCTAAGACTGAGGAGGTTTTAGAAACGTGGTACATAAC
Organism: Amazona ochrocephala; assembly: GCA_039720435.1. Taxonomy (NCBI): domain Eukaryota; kingdom Metazoa; phylum Chordata; class Aves; order Psittaciformes; family Psittacidae; genus Amazona; species Amazona ochrocephala. The sequence continues at coordinate 17,552,221 of CM077879.1, forward strand.
ATCCAGAAGACCAGCAGTATCAGACTGTGGTTTGGACACAGAACTTATTCTTAGCTGAGGAATTTTTAATTGTACAGTAGGACTTGAAGTTTCATACTGTAGATTTTCACTTTTTTCTTTAAATTGAGTGACCATTCTCTGTAGAGTTAACTGGTGGAGGTAACTGGAAGCTGTTGGGAATTTTAATTCTGAGGTTTCAAGTAGACTGAGTTTACTTTTTTCTGTGTGCTCTGCTTGAGCTCTTGCCCACAAGGCTACTTTTTGTAGGACTGCACAAGTTTCTTTACTGTCTTTAAATGAATAACTATCATTGAAATCTCGAGTTTTGTTTTTAAAAGGTGCAGGCTTTCCTGCTGGTAAGGCTTCTAAGTGGAGAAGTAAAGTTTTTTGAGGTATGCCATAAAGTATGCCTGCTTTATTTATGTCCAGTGCTCCAGACTGAATGTCTTTCAAAGCTTTTGAGAGCAAACCATCTGCAAACTCAGCACTTCTTTCCACATAGTCCTCTCTGTGTCTGTGTAGTCTCCTGGATGGATGGAATGAAACGATGGTAAACTGATGTATGAGAGACTCTCACACAGCTATGGAAGGGAAGGGTCCACTCCTTTATTATACTCCTTGCTTCGGTAACATCACTGCTTCTGATACTTTAAAGCCTTTGAGATGTGGTAGTTAAATGATTATCCTAGCAAAATGTTACAGTTCTGGTAGGACAGTGTGTCAAAAATCATACGGTGGCTTCTACAGCAGCCCTTCCAAGAACTTTATATCCTAGCTCAACATTTGATAATATTCTCATGCGCTTGCTATATCCCCTTGTTCACATGCTTGCAGAGCAACACTGTTATAATTTTAATTATACAATTAACGTTCCGTTAAATACCCAAATCCTGAAGGAGTTTTTGTTAGTAGAAACGTGACGTTACCGCTAAACAAGTAATAAAAGAGTCAACCCCCTCATAGAAAATTGCAGCAATAAGTACATAACTACACACAAACATCCCAGACTTACACAAAACTAGGCTATCTACCACAATAAGATAAAGTGTTGTAGCTAACAAGTCCATTTTGGCAAGATAAAACACAGTATTAAAGACTTCTAGCCACTACTTACAGCTCTCTAATTACAAAGCCATTTTCGTTTTAAAACTTCTTCATATCAACAAATTAATAAAATGCAATTTTACATCATTCAAGAAATACTGCTACTGTAGTTCTACTTGTAGTAAGTTATTTGGTAAGACGTACAGGTGACAAAAAGGGTCCTGCTATGGCTAGTGGATAGGAAGATGCCAAGATCGTAACAAATTCCAACAAAACAATGCATTTCACTAGTTTCGTGGTAGCTTTCAGCAGATGCAATGTTTTTTTTGCTGAATAAAGAAATTTAACCATAGCCACCACACACCACAGTCAGAACCATGATGTAAGTATAAGTACGATGATTAAGAGCTCTCTCTCACGTGCTTGCTTGCTCGCTCTCTCTCTCTTACTAAGGAATATTAGAGATAGTCATTTAACTTGTTCATGTTAGTTGAAGAATATTTTAAATCTAAATATTAACATGCTCATTTTTGTCCAAAATTGAAGTTTCCTAAGTAAACTCTGAAGGAATGTATTTACATCTTCTTCTACTAGTCTATTACTTTAAAAGTGTCATGTAATAAATTTTCAGGGAATTTTTAGTAACATGAACTAAAGTTTGGTGATTGTTCTGATAACTTTTCTTTAAACAGAAAAAAAAAAGGAAAAAGACAAATGAAACATATGATATATACATAGACACACACTTATGAGTGACAAAAATTCTTTTGAAAGCAAAATAGGAACCACGTGTGTGTGTCAGTATATACAAATACATTATGAACATAAAACCTGACTTCAGAGGAGAGAAACCTGGATTGTCTTCTACATAAGCCGAAAAGATTCCTAAGCATTGCTTACCCAGACACTGAGTTTTCAGAACACAATGGGTTGTATTTTGGTTCTTCCAACCTTGCGCTTTTCTTTGTAGAGAGATCTAGCACTCCATCCCCTGCAAAGAACAAGTAGTGGTGATAGCAGTTGTTTAATGATGATCTCGGAAATTTTGTTAGCAAATGTTTAGACCTATGGCCCATTTTTTAAGCAGCTGCTACATCTTGTGAAATTACTGACATCCCTTTAACAATGTCAGCTGTCAGCAAATGCTTTTAGATATGATTTGTAACAAAACTTATTAAAATTAAGAAAAAAGTACAAACATTCTTTTAAATTTTATTCTTTCTGAATAGAATCTATCTTAAACAGGAACACATGACAGTTTCCCTAAAAATCACGTGTGTACATATTGCATTGTTTACTTTCAAGGCAAACAAAGCAATGCACTTATTCATATATTCATATTTACATACCAAACATGATACTGAAGTTAAAACTGAAATAACTAAATTATATGCTTACAGGATAATTCAGGCTTACAGGGATCTCAGGAGGTCTCTAGACCAACCCCCTGCTCAAAGCAGGGTCAGCTGTGAGACCAGACCAGGTTACTGGATGAGACAGCACTACGCCAGTAACTGGGAAGAGAGCTTCAGTCCAATACAGGTTTTGGGCATGAGACCTATGTCACTAAATGTTCTAACAGTTTGTTTATACATATTCCCCCTGCCACCCCCACATATATGCAATAATGAAACTAGAGAAATGGAAAGACCTAAACTGGGGTGGGAGTCCACTCTGTTAAGTCACTGGAAAATGCTGAATTCAAGATTTATAGTTGACTGTTGAAGTCTATGAAGTACTGAAATAGAAAACCATTTTTTAAAATCAATATTCAAGAACATTGAAACTTAAGCAGCTAATTAGTACATGTATTACTCCTAGTTTGTTTTCATCTTAAAGAAAAAAAGCACATTTTAATTATAGACAAATCCCCTAAATATATTTAATTTCATACCTTTCTTCCTTGGTTTTCTGTTTCAAACTTGGGCTGTTTTGTATGCCTGACCTCTGCAAATCCGATTTTGTGTTTCAACATGTACCTCAACACTCAGCTCTACAAGCAAATTTATGCTACCCATTTTTTACATTAGTGTCATTTTCATGTTACTGCATATTCTTTCTGAAACATCATTAACTGTATCTATTTTCTCACAGCCTCAGATCCAGACACGAAGCACTGACTGAATAGCCCAAATACCCGAAGTAAAAAATTGTTAGGGTAACTGTCTTTTGTACCAATGCTGCATACAAATAGTTTTGTATAGTAATCAAATCCATCTATTTAATTTTGACTGATTTTCCTCATTTTTGATTGTTTTCTCCCAACTATTTTGTATTATTTGAAAGGTAAAGAGAGAAAAAGTAGCATTACTCAGCCTGAATGAAAAAATAATTATCAATATGCCACTTGTCAAAGATGTTCCTTTACTCCTGAACACATTCCTTCCAAAGTCTTCTATAACCCTGAGAAAGCTAAAGGAAGGACTAGTTAATCACCCTTTCTGATATTCCAGAAGAAAAAGCCAATTAAAAGCACTACAGAAGTATTTTTTCAAGGACTATCTAGCATACCCAGCTGTAAAATATCACAAATACTTAAGCTCGCAATATCCTCAAGTCTGTGTAACAGACAGATTTAATCTGTTGTGTTGTGTCAGTCACACAAAGTACATCTCCCTTTAAGTGCTTGTGTGTGTTCCCTTTCACAACAGTTTCTCCATCTTCAGTAGATATTCATAGGCACTATGACAAAATAAGTTTAAAAAAGATCACTAGAGAAAAAGTGACTTTAAAGTTCACAACTCATCAAGAGCTCCATAACAAAATCCAATGAAAACCATTTTAATTTCCAATCTTTCAGAGCTGGCTTTGCCAAGCTAAGGCCACCAATAAGTTGAAAAATTACTAAAAAGAAGACAGTACTGAAAATACAGGATCCTAAACCAAAAATTAGATACATTTTGTGCCTCTAAAGAGTAAGCAGAACTGAAGAGTCACTTCAGGTTCAAGACAGATTGTTCCTCCAACACAGCATATGTAAGCATTAAGAATATGACACCTCCCTAAAGACAATGCTTTATGGGAAGCTGATCCTCAGCAGGAGTGAAAGAGAACCATGCAAGAAATTGATATGCATGCAAAATACCAGATAAAGTCACCACACACCAGGATTCTATTCAGTGATTTCACTCACATTACACACCTCCCTCAAAATTACAAGAAACCCAAATCATGCTCCTCTCCCCCCCTTCCAAAGAAGTAACATAAACCCCCCAAAACTGATGCAGAAAGGGGTGATAAGACAAAAAGATTCAATAAAAAACCACGGTAGTTCCTGGGTTGGTACATCCTCTTGCTTTTTAGTAGCATCAATTATTATTATGCAACAAAGGAGCACCTACAACTGGTAGGAAAGGGACAGCATTTGTTATAAATCTTTAAGACATAATGAAATGCTACCTAATGAAATTAATATGTGTGTGTATATATATATATACACATACAGACAGTAGAGATGTTCACTTTATTATGTACAAGATGAAAAGGTTTGCAAAGAGGTATGCTATAGGTTGACAATGAACCTTGAAAACTTGCTAACTTGCAAGGTAGGAATAAGTTGGTTTTTTTAACCAAGCCAGAACTTTCTATTTCTAATCACTCAAAATAGGCATTTAGGCAAGAATTCTGGCAAGAAATGAGTTACATCAGGGGAAAAAAAAACCCAAACCACTCTAAGGCAATTTTGATAAAAGACATGGAACTACATCTACTCTTTAGCTGAAGGCATGACTACTAAGATAACAACCTTCATAAACAATACTACATAATTCTGGATAATATAAAAAGATATTAATTTTTCATATCTGCTGCTCATGATCTTCTAATAAAGTTATTTCTATGCAAATTAAATGATTCTGATCTTCAAAGAAATGGCTCAACCTCTAGTCTTTGCTTCTCCACACCAGATCATCAGGTCCAGCGATACCAAAAAATAACTAAGTGTGATTAAAGATCATCTTCACAATAACCTTGAGGTAGAAGAATAACAGAAACTATGGGTCACTCCTGAATTCCTACATTTGGTGTTTCTAACAAACTTCTTTTTCCTACTTTTCAGGAAACCTCTCACTAGCTATTTTGAACCTCCTTCCTAGGTCAGACAACCTTCTCTATCTAGTCCTCAGTTTCCAGGTATGGGAAAACGCCACTCCTAGTGTGGGAGAGCACATCAGCCTGGCCACCACCTTCAGCTCATTCCTCTTCTGCTCTCCCAGTAGCTCTCCAGTAATCACTGAATTAAGGATCTGAGAGATACAACCCTGTCTACTCCAGCTTTAGTTTCTGGCCTTAGTTCAGTTAGCTGGGAAGCTGTCCAAGGTCTTTTTTGAACCCAGTGACACCGTCCATCTCCATAACCTCCTGTCACAGCAGCACAGCAGTTTCTGATATTCACAAACTGCTGTGCAAAAGCTGCCCCTCATATGCTTTTCCCTTCCAGGAAGTTTCAGCAAGCCCTGCCCAGTTCTAATATTGTGCAGTTTAGTAAGTAACTGTCCCTTTACCTTATCCATCATATTGTGGTAAACCTCAAGCAGGTTTTTCATAGCAACAAAATTACATTGTCTTGTCTTCAATACCTTTCCTGATGATGCCATGCCTTCTGCTCTTTATTTTCTGTGCTGCTGCATAAGGAGACAATGTTTTCAGAGAACCGTCAGTAAGAATGACAATTAATTCTTAGCTACTGCTTTGACTAGCCCCTTTTTGCTGACCCGACACGTTATTTTGTAAAATGAAAAACTGCTAGATGAAAAGTACATGGCTATGCACTGAGTGCTCTTGGCACAGTCTTGTCAGCAACTGCAAAGAGGTGCCCTGTGCTGGGCATAGACAGTTCCAGCTGATTCCAACAGACTCACTGCTGGACACAGCTGAGCTCAGCAACCATTTGGGCAGAACCTCTGGAAAATCATATTTAAGAAAGGGTAAAAAGTGCTGGGTAGAGACAGAAAAAGGGAACAAAAAGAACAAGAAAACAGCAGAGGGAAGCCCAGTGGCAGAGGAAAATGGCAGAGAAGAAACTTAGGTACAGACTGTAGACACCCCACATCCACCCCCCTGCACCACAGGGCTGGTGGTGGTCACAAGGGTGTCTGGAGTGCACTAAGCCTGGGAAAAGGGGAGGAAAGATGGTGCTGTAATGTGTCTGTTTCCACTACCCGAAACAATTATTTTAATAGACAATAATTTAAGTTAATCTTCCCAAAGCAGAGTTGGGTTTGCCCATGATGGCAAGCGGTAAGCAATGACAATATCCTTAACTCAAGAGCTCTCCTTCCTGTTCTTCCCATTTTCTCCCCTTTGTGCCATTGAGAGAGAAGCAAACAAGACAGTGTCTGACAAGGAATGTGGCTGTTAGCCACCAAGGCAGCCAAGGAACAATAAACACCTACTGCCCTCCAAAACCATGTATTTTTAGGGTTACCTTGTCATGCAGAAGCATTAAACAAACCGTTTCTTGAATATATTTACAGCTCATACAATTTGTCTCTGGAAACATAGCATGTGTACCTTTAAATAGCACAGTATTTTCCCCAATACAGATGGTAAGAACAATATATGAAGAAAATAAAAGGTAATTTTTAGTAATGTTTGGGATTCTTTCAATAGCGCTGAACACAGCAAACAAGAGGCCATACATGCTGTGCACCCAGTTGTCATACGAACTTCAACATGCACTTTCACAATATGTAACTACTTTTCAAAAAATTAAGAACTGTTTCCAAATTCTGGTCCTTTATTCAGAAATCATTATTTTGTTACAAATTTTGGTGAAATCAAATGAACATTGTTAAACTGGATAATAAAAAGCTATTTTAAATCATTTAAACAGGATTTTGGCTTGGATTAGCCTTATTTTTCCTACTTATTCAGTAATAGCCAACAATGACAAAGCTACAGCCTAGCTGTAAAAAGTTCACGGTGTGAAGCGTCACACACTGTCGGCTACATTCTGATGTCTTCCAATCTATGATGGATCAATGAAACATGGAAATCTATGCAGATTCTCTTCATTTTTATGCTATGTTTACAAACTATCATTGTTCCTAGAAGATACAGCAACAAAAATAAGATAAACTATCAGATAACTTGTTTGTACCTCTTTATATTTCTGCCTCTTGTAAGTTACTTTGCTTAGAAGCCTGAGAGTGATCAACTCTCCTGTGTCTATCAAGGGAAAGAGAACTCTGCACCAAAGTCAACTGCTCCCGGGAACACTCCCCAAATTGCTCAGCATCATTACCGCACAAGAAAATAATAAGCAACTGCAAGATACTCCAAGACTGTTCTTCACTCAATATTTTATTCTATGAGGATGCTGCCTTTTCATTGTCTTAGTTTTGAGGACAAATAATATTGCAAAAACCACACAATACCACCCTATTTTTGCTAGATGCAGTGTATGCAAAACACTTTTTCTCTATAAAGAGTATTCTTTTCAAAGCCTGGACAGTCTTAAGAATTACATGGATCAGGAAAAAAGAGCAAAATATATGTATCTGAGACAGTTGCTCCTAATTGACTGACCATGAAGAAATTGCCTAATTACTTAGCAGCAAGGTGCACAGGAATCAAATTACCCTGCTAAGTTACTACACTTTCACATGTACAAGAAAGCAGAACATAATCTGGAACTCTGCCATCAGTCAGGCACCAGTCAGACATACTTGGATGCCAGTACTTAAACACCCAGTATTGAATGATTCAGTACCAGCGATGCAATGGGTTGACCCTGGCCAGTAGCCAGACCCTCATGCAGTCCCTCTTTCACTCCCTCTCCTCAACATGGGAGGCAGAGAGAAATAAGATGCAAAACGCCACCAAGATAAACACAGGGAGATCACCAATTACCATCACAGGCAAAACAGACTTGGGGAAAATTGATTTACTGCAAATTCAAGTAGATTTGGATAATGAGAAAGACAAGAGTCAAAGCACCTCTCCATCTTTTCCCAGGCTCAATTTCACTCCCACCCCCTTTACCATTCTCCCCCATCTCCAGGTAGCACAGGCAGGTTTGCAAACGCGGGGTTAGTACAATCTACAGGTTCTTCCTCCTCATGCTTTTCCCCTACTCCATTGTGGGTTCTCCACAGACTGCAGTTCCTTCAGGAAATATCCACTTGCTCAAACGTGAGGTCTTCCACCGTCTGCAGTGTGAAAACCTGCTCCAGAGTGATGTCTTCCATGAGCTGCAGCAGAAGACCTGCTCCATCATGGTCCTCGCCAATATGCTGCACGGAAATGCCTGCTCTGGTGCCTGGAGCACCTTCTTCCCCTCCTTCTCGAACCTTGTTCCCCCTGCTGTTTCTCACTCCTCTGCCTTCTGGCATTTTTGTTCTTTCTTGAATAAGTTCTCAGAGGCACAAGAAACCTCTTGGATGTGGCCCGCTGTGCGTCTGCTGCAGAGCTGATCTCTTCCATAGATGCCACCCCTGCAGCCTTCTCCAGCTACCAAAACCTGGCCATATAAACCCAATACAGAGGGATATTAGTCTTAAAGTGTCAGACATGAATATTCTGGGAGATGACCAGCAGATACTGGAGGAAAGCAAGAAGGTTTTTTAAATGAAGATAAGATCATCCAGACATCTTCAGCGGCAGAATCTTTTTCAGTACTGAGCTAGCATTTAGCTTGGATCTACTCAGTGCAAAAAACAACCCCAAAAATGCTTCTAGTGATCTGGAAAATAAAACTAACTCCTTCTTCTCAACTTAAGTCCAAGAATCATTGCCACAGTAAAGGAACAAGAGTGCTTTATTATTCAGATCATTAATCTTAAAAATGACTGCTATAAATACAAAGCACCTGCTTAAACAGAAAATGAATTTAGGTCATTATCTGCTTCACAAGATTTGAATTGAGACAGACTTCACCTTTGATGAACCATCAGAGAAACGTACAAATCTGAACTTCCTACTTTGTTACTGCCACTTCATTTGGAAATTGTAACAGGAATTACAAACAGCAAATAATAACAAGAATTGCATGACAATTGAAAGACACTACTGAGAAGGGAACCATGGTATAATTTATGAGTCTCCAGACTGAAGTATACTACGTTAGGCAAAGAATAATGTACTTTCAAAAATGTTCCAATTGAAAAATTTCATGATTCCCTACCATAAGCATGTAATGTGTCAATATATCCAAGCTTTCTTCAGGAAAAGGACAGAGGCGAAGAGCATGTAAAATAATAATAAACAGCCCCTGACAACAGCTAACTGAAAAAACTCTTCCTGAATCATTACACCTAGAACACAATGCAAATAAAAAGAGTAGACTGACTTTTTCCATCTTGATCTTATTTGCTTGTGTTGCTACCACTACACTGGAAAGCTAAGACAGCTCAAAACTGCTACGTTACGTTGATGGGAAATGCTAAATGCACTACAACTTCGCTGGTAAAGAAGATGGCTTAAAGCCTTTCTCCAGCTGCAGCTTTGTTTCAATACTCCCCATTTCAGTAGCTCCAAACTTCAGAGCAACTCTAGCATCTTTAACATCTGCAAAGCATTCCAGCAAATATGGCAATGTAAGTTCTGAGAATCTACAGTATCTTACACAGCATATGAGTTTCACATAGTAAACTACGTATGCTGAGCAAGTATTTTAGCCTCAGATCTTTAGCTGAAGATGCAGAATTCTAAACTTGGTGCTTAGCCTTGTTATGAGAAAAATGCAAATTGTATAAAAAAAGATTTAAACACCTCAATCTCTCTATACTTTAAGTTATTCTTGGACAGATCAATAGATTCTTAAATAGCTGAAGGTGGCAGCTATTCTCTTCCCATTCCCGCCCTCTTCACCCTCTGCCTTCCTCTTCATTCCTCAAAGATTTATTTGGGCTCAGCAAGGACCAGAACCTTTCTCTAGGAACTCTGCTCCCTCAGGGACACTTTAAACTAGTTATTCTTTATAAGCAGCTGTGGAAGAAAGCAACAGGCTACAGTGCTGATACTAGAGAAGTACTTTCTATTGCACTTGCAAAAGAAACAGGCTTCAACCAAGCAAATTAAAAACCTCTAAAATCTGTAATACATCCATTGCGGAGGTATGTCAAAGCACTACATTTTCTCAGGATTTAAGGTACAAGGTATTCACTACACAGAGGCATGAACTGGTTTCTGCTGATCAAGCAGAACAAAAGCAGGAATTCCACATTTTCTCAATGACTTAATGACAAAGAAAAAGGATGCTTAAACTTTAATCTAGACTAGGTACGTTTAGCAAGGTAAATCCATGTCAGAGTACTGCCCCTCCAAGCATGTGTCATCTTACTGAAGACTGCATCATTGAGCACACACATATGAAATCTGGTCATCCTGACCAATGTATGTTTTTCTCAAAAACTAAGATCTGCAGTTCCACCTTCTTTAGTATGGTACACAACCTACATAAACTTCTTCCTTTGGTCTGCAGTATTACTGAGTTAACATGGACTCTTGTATCTGCAAAAGACAAAAGCTGCTTTTGCCACTGCTTTCAGTTGCACATGAAGTCACAACCCTTCCTGAAAATGGCTGCTAACCCAAATCAAGTCCAAAGTTCACAACATTCAGATAAGATATTGTTATCAGGTTTGGATAGCAATACTCCTTGAGGCAAAGAAATTATTTGCTTTCTGCAAAGGCTAATGAGACAAACTTTATTTTTCTTTTTCTGGCTTTACTCTGAATTAAGAAAGTTGCACCGACCTGTGATTAAAGAACGAAGTACAGAAATTTCCTCCCAAACAAATCTATTTGCATCATTCTAACCGCTCTGTATTTAAAGAATTCATATGTCCAAGGGCTTACACAGACACAGTGACCTTTGTTCTCTGAAATTCCAGTATCCTCCTCTCTTTTCTCAGGAAGCTTCTTAAGAACCATTTACTTCTTCAACAAAATTCTGAACCACTGTTACCTGTGACAGCCACAGGTGAGCTGACTTAGATTCAGTATGGGAAAAGAAATTTTGATGCCACCTATTTCATGGAGGCACTCAGAAATGAGAATATTTTTCTGCTCACACACAGTATGAAAAATGTCGCTTGAAAGAATGTGGGGTTCTGGCTGGCGGGGTTTTTCTGGTGGCTTCTCCCAGGCCAGTTCTCTTACAATATTTTTTTCATGGTGCTTAAAGGAAAATATATTAGTTTTCTTTAAGTGTTACGTTGACGCAATGCCAATTTTCTTTCAACCTTATTTTAATCACATAGGATAATTCTTTTTCTTATATACTGATTACTACTTTGGAAAAATGAAACAAAGATGTTTGACACAAACATTTTTTTTAAAATGAATAAGACTTAAAAAGGCAATAAATGACAACAAACCATAAATAAGCAGATACAGATGTTTACCTTGCTGAGTATTCTGTTCTTGAGTTCGATTCACAGTGAGGTCTAGAGGGCTATCCTGTTCTTCCTGAAGGGAGTTTTCCGTTTGGTTCATTTGGATACTTTTACATATCAGACTTGGTTCAAACGATGAACCATTTCGGTTCTCTTGAATTTTGCTACTTTTTGAAATGTACTCAATCGCAAACTGACGGATCATTTTTTTCATTAATTCCTGAGCAACTAGGGGAATGTTAGGATCACAGTTCTGAGGAAGATCTAGGAATAAAAAACAACAACAACACAGGCAAAAGATGCATTAAAAAAACCAAACTTCATTACTTTTCTTTAAATAAATACTTCCCATAAGCCAAATAAATGTGTATAATAAGTACATGTGTAACAAACATTAATTCAGATGTATGCAAGTTTTATGAGCATTTCTAACTAGAGGCTGCTTTGAAGAACATGTTTAGTATGCATCAGTAATTTGTACCTCATTCCTCTACCATAGCGTGCAAGTAAAACTACGTGGGTAGACCTACAACACAAATATGGGAGTCAGAATCTCTACTGCTGGCAAGCAAGTTGAATTTTCACTTGAAGACTGCACATGTTCACTTTTGAAAATAATTCTGAATACAAACAGAAGTTAAATAAAGCCATGAATTAATACATAATGAAGTCACTTGCAAAGAGCAACTATAATAATTCAATTGCAGTACTATTTATTAGTCCCTTTCATAACAGAACAGTTGTACTTTTGAGGAGCTGATCTTAGACAAAATTTGTTTCACCTACATATTAGATTACAATCCCCATTGTGAAATCAGGATTGCAATATCAAAACTGAAATGATGCTACTTGAAACGTCCCAAACAAACTGCAGCAATACAAGCAACTGAATTTTACAAAAATGTTGTAGATTTTTATTGTAAAATCTTACAGGTCATTTTCAAAGTTCTACCAATAAAAACATCAGGCAGAAAAGCTTTATTTCTTATTCTAAACTGCAGGCACCTTATTTTTCATTTGCGTGCCTAACAGTTCAATGGAGAGAAGTGTTTCAAAAAAACCAAAAAGGAACAAACATAAGATACCTATGAATTTATTTTAATGTTATCTGTCAGCTAGAAGAAAGTTAAAAATTGTTTTAATAAGCATAGCTGAAACTAAATTTGTCAATCACTGAAAAGGATCCTAGCATAAATATAAGTACCAGAAAGATCAACAAAATAAAGCATAAGTAACTATGTATAAATAGCAATACTTAGCTGTCGTGGTTTAAGCCCAGTCAGCTATGCAATCGCTGTCCCACTCCCTACCCTTCCTCCCCCCCTACCCCCGCTCCCAGAGGGATGGGGAGGAGAATCGAAAGAATGTAACTCCCACGGGTTGAGATAAGAGCAGTCCAGTAACTAAGGTATAACACAAATCACTGCTGCTACCACCAATAATAATAATGATAAGGGAAATAACAAGGGAAGAGAATACAGCCGCTCAGCACCCACCAACCAATACCCAGCACAACCCGAGCAGTGATCTAGCCCTTCTGGGTAACTGCCCCCAGTTTATATAGTGGGCATGACGTGCTGTGGTATGGAATACCTCTCTGGCTAGTTTGTGTCAGGTGCCCTGTCTCTGCTTCCTCCCAGCTTCCCCTCCTCCCTGGCAGAGCATGAGACCCAAGAAAGTCCTTGGTCAGAGTAAACATTTGAGCAATAACTAAAAACATTGGTGTTATCAGTGCTGTTCCCAGGCCGAAAGACAAAAACACAGCACTGCACCAGCTACTAAGAAGGAGAAAAATGACTGCTACTGCTGAACCCAGGACATTAGCATAAATAACAATGTAGTTAAGAAACAGACTTAAAGCAAGCTGTGTTATTCATTAGTGTAAAACTGCACTGATGACTGCAATACTTTATTTCACAAAACAAGCACAACTGTCTATACTCAAAAGACCTGTTATCCTTTAAAGTGGTGGCAGTAGTACTCATTTCACTACCCCACTGTTCCTTCTCTTTCAACTCTACAGAAACACAAACCAAAAATACCCTTTTTAGTGTTTTAACCACTGCCCATTCTTGAGTTCACAGGTAATGAATGAAACAGATTTCACCAAGAAGAGACAGGGATTTAAAGATTTAAGGTAAGTATGAATGTGATGCAAAACAATCAGCTTTTAGGTCAGCCTGGATTGCCTTAAAGAAACACCAAAGGACATGGTGGCAGTTACTGGGATACTTAACGTACTCTGAAACAGGTAAGACAGGAGACAAACTGAGTTTTGTTTTCAGGGAAGTGGAGAAACTGAAACGACTGGATCAGATGTGCAAAGTGTAAATTTCCTGATAGGTAGTTTGGAGTACCATGCAACATATTTGCTCAAGAATTTTATGCCAATGAAGCTTTATCCATCTACTAGCAAGAATGACCACTGAGACAGATCAAAGAATGTTGCTCTGGGTTTTACCCAGTTCAGTCTTGAATACTTCCATTGACAGAGTCTGCACAACCTTGCTGGGTAGCCTGTTCCACTTTCTTACCTGCCCTCATTTTTCCTTACATAAAAAGGAGCCTCTTGTTTCAATCTGTTACCTTTCACTATCCCTTTGTGCACCATTGTAAAGACTTTGACCCTGTCTTCTCAGTAACCTCCTCAGGGGTACTGGAAAGCTGATCTTGATTTACTCCTATTAATGCTGCTTTGCTTCCTAATAGGGAATGAAACTATAGGGAGATACATAATTTGTGTTATGAGAAGTAGTTTAGAGTATTTTGAAGTTAGAAATAATTTCTCACAGCTCTCCAAATGATATAAACCAGAAATAAGATGTTAGATATTCAAAGAAGAAAAAGTTACATGGTTTCATAAGCTATTTTCTTTTTACACACTGTACATTTTTGAAAGAAAATAGACCTTTTTAAGGGTAAATAGAACTTTTACGTAATGTCTTATCAATATAAGACTCCTGAATTACCAGGCTAGGGTACATGCACTTCAAGCATATTATATAAAGTCTGATTACTTACATTCAAAGGCTGTAAGTCTGTATTATTATACAAGTATACAATGAAAGCATGTAGAGACCTGTGATTTTAAATTCACCATAGGAAAGTTTCACTACACATGAGAAATTTGTAATTAGTCACCTAAAATTTTTAAACACAACTTGTTGTATTTTGGGGTAAGTATTAGGCCTCTGAGCTTAGTATCACTAGCAAATATTTCTTAATTATTATCAGCAGATGGCACCAGATATGTTTTGAATGACCCAGAAAGTTTTTATTCTGAGATGTCTTATTAGAAGTCATGAATATAGCAACCTACAAAACTTTAAATCTACATGCCTACATGTGTTTAAGCTTCTTTTTTCACATAGTTGATTTAAAACATGAGACATGTGTATTTATTCCATGGATGATGTATGCACTTACATACTACCTCAAACCCAGCAGAACAGTCTTTAAGGATCAGGAATAAAAACTAGCTCTGATGTTCCTCTAGTTTCTCTCAGATCACTATAGATCTCCTGATATTATTAGGATAAGAGAAGGTTAAGTAACACATTTGTATGATATAATCTGATATGCTCTGTTTGTGACTGTCCAATTATAGACGGAATGCAAGAGAAGGCAGTAATAAAGACTACGTGTATGACTAACTGCAATGATTTATTTCAATTCAAAGTTCACATTTAGGATTGACATTTCCTCAGTTTATGTAGTTTTATTATTAAAATCCATATTCTTAACTACTCTCTACATTAATGCAATGTGTGATCATCAGACTGCAACGCACAATGTAACAATCGATTTAAGCGATAGTTCTGACCTACACATGTATTTGACAGGACAATGGGCAAAGAATTAAAAGCTCCCAAAATCATGCTCCACAATAGTACTCTATTTCTTGAAAATCAGTATTTTTTTTTTTTTTTTCATTAGAAAGTCAAAACAGTGACTTAATTTCTCTTCTGATACAATACTGAAAAGTACTGGAAATCAACAGGGAATTGCCCTCCTAGCTTAAAATCATGCTGTGACAGTAGCAGAACTAAAACTACCTGGTTACTAATAGAATCATAGAATAGTTAGGGTTGGAAAGGACCTCAAGATCATCGAGTTCCAACCCCCCTGCCATGGGCAGGGACACCTCTAAACCATGCCATCCAAGGCTATGTCCAACCCCACCTTGAACGCTGCCAGGGATGAAGCATTCACAGCTTCCTTGGGCAACTCATTCCAGGGCCCCACCACCCTCACAGTAAAGAATTTCTTCCTCAGATCCAATCTAAACTTCCCCTGTTTAAGTTTAAACCCATTACCCCTTGTCCTCTCACCACAGTCCCTAATGAAGAGTCCCTCCCCAGCATCCCTATAGGCCCCCTTCAGGTATTGGAAGGCTGCTATGAGGTCTCCACGCAGCCTTCTCTTCTCCAGGCTGAACACCCCCAACTCTCTCAGCCTATCTTCATACAGGAGGTGCTCCAGTCCCCTGATCATCCTCGTGGCCCTCCTCTGCACTTGTTCTAACACTTCCATGTCCTTTTTATGTTGAGGACACCAGAACTGCACACAATACTCCAAGTGAGGTCTCACAAGAGCAGAGCAGAGGGGCAGGAGCACCTCCCTTGACCTGCTGGTCACACTCCTTTTGATGCAGCCCAGGACACAGTTGGCTTTCTGGGCTGCAAGTGCACACTGCCGGCTCACGTTCATTTTTTCATCAACCAACACCCCCAAGTCCTTCTCCCCAGGGCTGCTCTCAATCTCCTCCCTGCCCAACCTGTAGCTGTGCCTGGCATTGCTCCGACCCAGGTGTAGGACCTTGCACTTGGCATGGTTAAACTTCATGAGGTTGGCATCAGCCCACCTCACAAGCGTGTCAAGGTCCCTCAGGATGGCATTCCTTCCCTCCAACATATCAACGGAACCACACAGCTTGGTGTCATCGGCAAACTTGCTGAGGGCGCACTCAATCCCACTGTCCATAGCTCATCGGCATGTTTCCTGTATTCACTCCAGCTCTTGCCTTCTCACAAAAACGCCACGTTTTCCAGAACAACCCCGCCTCAACAGACACCAACCAAGCTGTCCCAGCAATATTCTTAGCTCTACTTGTAAACTTGTCTAGTTCACTGCCAGATCACCAGCAGGCTAAAAACAGAGTAAAGCAATTTATTCTGAGCCATGTATCATAATTTAGTTAACTTGACTGGTCAACAACAGAAGGAATAAGGGCCAAGTTCACTCTAGTCTTCTGCTCAACATTCAACATTTTTCTTTCCTCTTCTCAGATGGTCATGTTCATGACTCTACATACATTAATATCTCTAAGGTTGTTCTTAAACACAGTGGAAAATGACCCAGAAATTCAGAAGTCAGTGAAGACAGCAACACTGGCAGGCAGGCAGGCAGCACAAATAAAAAGGTATGCTTTACTTCCTTAGGAAAGCAGCTGAAATCCTGCTAAGCACCCTTTCCTGATGAACCTGATGAAAAGGGATAGCAGGGTGTCATACAAATTGACTGCACAATGAGTACCTACAGAAAACCTTTCTGATTTTGAAATGATTTCTTCAAATTAACTAAAAAGGAACTGCGGTTATTGGATCAAGTAGTGAATACATCTCAAAACTACACCTCAAAAAGAAACACTTTTTTGTAGTTTGAGATTGTGTGCAAGATTACATTTTCATAGGTTTGCCAAATTATACATATGCTGTCCAAGAAGCATGACCAGCTCGTGATATCTTTGTGTATCTGAGATATAACTAAGCAATGAACAGGAGAACTCAGAGTTAAATGCAGGTATGGGCTATAGCGTAAGAAAGCCCTAGTTATGAATGGAAATATTTTAGAATACAGATACCTAGAAACAAACTTCAAAAAGCTTTCAGGGAAATTATTTTGGTATGGAAAATACGGCACTGAACATACTCAACAGAGTTGCCCAGAGAATCTGGAAAGATTTAAGTCACCCTGACCATTTTCTCCCTCCAGTTTTGTGCCTCAATTCCTTAATTTCTGCAAAAGCTTTTCAGGTCTCTATCTTCTGCTAGATCATGTCCTGAAGATAGAATCAGATTCACCAACAATGTATTTAAATGACCTTTTGTTTTTCTTCCCCTCCGTTCCCTTAATTTTTGCTTTAAAAGGTCACATTAATATTGCATGGAAAAAAGCTTCGGAGAACATACAGTGTGAATACATACAGAGCCAGGAAAACTAGTTATCCATGATCAAAATGTCTGATCTAGCTCTTAACAACTTCAGTTCTGCCATGTAATGATGATCACATCTGCAACACTAATAGTCACAGAAAAAAAAAAAAAGACTAATAAGTATTTTTTAAAGCACATGTTTTTTCCTTGTAATTGTTTATTTGACAAAGACAAATGGGTGGAATTTAATGTTAAGTGGAAAAGTATCACAGTCTACTCTGCTTTCAACACTGAATGGGTAAAGAGAAATGTCATACATAGGAAGAAAGTACCTGGGTTTCAGATATATTGTTTAACGGAAACAATCAAAGTTTAATAAAAATTTACCTTGGCTTTAACTGAGGTGTCTGCTGAGGGCAGGACTTTCCTACAGACTCCAATGTAGAAAACTAGTCTTTTATACATAGCTAAGATAGGTTCCTAATAGGAAGACTGTTACTTAGTTTACCATCTTGGCAGTAATTCTATCATCCCCTTAAAAGGAAAGAGGAATCATCTTTGTCTAAGATTCTACAGACAACTCCTCATCTTATGAATGCCTGAAGATTGCACACTGTGGACAATGATGCATGTTTTAAGATCTTTTGAACTAATTTCCTCATGCCAAAAAACACCACAACCCTCACCTAAAAGCAAGCCTGAGAATTACAAAACCCAGTCCCACACCAACTTGTTCTAAAATAAAAGAATAATGAGAACAATAAAAGCAACTCTTAGATTTGCTCACTAGTCTTAGAAGTTGTTCACAGGGGGCCCAAATGAAATCTATGCTAATTACAATAGTAAGAGACAGTATATGATTTTAAGGAGTTAGCAATCAAAACACAGAAACAAGTGTTACTTCCATTTTAAACACAGCCAGACAAGAACTCTACTTTCTCTAGGGGGAGAGGAGGAATGGGGGGCGTGTGTGTACGCGTATCTGTTTTAGTACCAGTTATAAAAAACTGTTCCTTATCTAAACAATTACTTAAATTTTTTTGTCAGTTTTTCCCCAAGTTGATCTAAAAAACCTTACAAAAACTCAGAAAGCAGACTTGGCATTTTGCTAATAAAACTCTTCATCTTCCTCCTATAAAGCCAATACAATTACTTAAATACCTCATAAATTGGTTTCACACGCCCTTTGTAGATATAAGGTTTTTCTTCCTTTTCAGTTCCAATCATTTGAACAACTTGAGAGACTGGAAACTGAACTGAAACAATATTTTTAGAAAACTCTGCAGAAAGTACCTTTTACATAAGAACACACAAGTCCTTCAGAGAATCACAAAAACAATCCGAAAAGACTTCGGTTTTGTTATTCAGTAGACAAAACCTTTTTAACCTAGCATTACTGATCTAGCAGATCAAAAAACCTAAGGGAGACGCTAAAAGCCAAATGCACTTTGCGAAAAACTTCACAGAAGTCACTCACTCCAGTAAGGTCATGCAAAGTTTCAGTTCTCCCATGATAAAAGTTCCTCCCGAGGAGTATCAAACGACAGCATCTCCAGTAGAAGCACGAAGCAGGCAAATGTTGAAAAACATTGTACATCAAGCCCAAGAACAGATATGAGAAAGTAGAAATTTGAAGGAATTACAATACTTGCCTAGGGAGATGCCATGCAACTGAGTCTGTGATGAAAATGCAACAAGAATTTCAGAAGTAATGAGGTGGCAACTTCACTGGATGTTTTAATTCAAATGCAAAATAGTTTTAAAGAAAGGCAAGGAACAAAGATTGGCTCAAAATCTGTTGCACTCCATTTAAAGCCCCAAGCAAAATGTAGGCTGAACAGACAGATGCCGTGGACAGAGAAATACTCTGCACACCCCAGGTTCGAGGGCACAGTAATCTCTTCCTGCTACAGCAAGGTAAAAGAGAAAATTAGCTTTGGGTTGTTCTCCCACCTACGTGAAGGAAGAGAACGTGGCTCACACTCTAATTCTTTGCTGGAGCAAGGAAAAGGCTGTCACCCTATTCATACTCAGCTATTTTGACATCCAAGTACATCTACTAAACCTAAGAAAAACCTGTGGAAGTTGTAGTTACTGAGTAGAGCTGCATTCACAGAAATTTAAGGAAGAAAATGAGTACTTCTGCTGCTGGTGACAGTGACTAGCTAAGTAACTTATATGAACCAGGCTGACTTGTCAGTCATTCATCTACTGCTATAACTTGTTGAGTGCCAAAGAACAAGAGCTACTAAATTAGCTCTTTAATTCTTTGACTATATATTTTGACAAGAAGTTTTAACCTCTGACTTGGATATCTCTGAAGTATCAGGTTTTGTGTGAGAAGATCTCAAATACCATTTTCTAACCTGTAATACACATTCTCTCACCTAAAAACAGTCTTCCTGCTGAAAACCAGAAGTCAATGTTTATGGAACAGGAAATGTTTAAATGCTTAAAATTCCAGAGATTGGCACCTGAACTTGGCACAAAAATAAAGTAGCAGGTCAAGGTAAAAAAGAAAACAAACAACAAAACCAAAACCCAAGCCAAACAATAAAAAAAATGAAAAACAGGGATTCAAGAATAGAACACACAATGTGACAGGACTAACAGAAATGCCAAATAGGAAGAGCAGTGCTTCACTCAGTGACTCAAGTGAGCAGTGAAAAAGATTAAGGAAAACAAAAGGAATAAAGAAGAGAAACGACATTCAGTAGATAAATGAAAACTACTTAAAGTAAACCCTGAATAATTTGATTCTTCTAGATTTGTGTCATTTCTCTTAATGTAAAAGACATGCTTATTACCTTTCTTTCGAAAGAGTGCATTTAGATAGTTTTCTGCTTGGCATTCAATTTTATCAGTGTTGGACTGGCCCTGAGATGACAGTTCCTCTGTAGATGTTGACTGTGAAGAACCGAAAACTGACGCACGATCCTAGAAGACATACAGAGATTATAACATCTTTCAGAAGTTTGTCTACTGGTAGTACTATATACAATTAAATTATTGAGCTAAAATTGAGTAAAAGAATCACTAAAAATATATTTACTATAGAGCCAAACCACCTCATTCCCTCTTATATCCAAACTATCCTGAGTCAAAATGCAGTATTAACTTATTTGCAAAATTCAATTCTCTGATTCCTACTTTCATACAAAAACTTGGGTGTCGGGGAGTCATTCTTGATATCATGTTCATACTTACACTGACTGTTTCTTTGTGTAAATTACAAAAGGAACATTTCTCATCCATAGACCAGTCAGTTAGCTCTTCTGGCTCACAGTCTTAAAAGAAGAAAAAAAAGCTAGATGTTTTAAACAAGCAAAAATGGATTTTGAGAAGAAAATACATACCCTTTAATTCTCTTAAATAAATTCCATCATAATCTAATACACATTTATTGCTACAATGTAGTCAATAGTACTCAATTCTTTCTTGTCTAGCTCACATAGCTTAACTTTCAAATAGAGGGCACCTTTTCTAGGAGGAAAGGTAAACTCAGACATTTCAATTAATTACCTATAACAGTTACTTGAGGCATCTGAATACTGAAAATAAAGCTCTGAATTCCAATCATCATTCATTTTAACACCATACAAAGTGTTAAACAAGTGTACAAACTTGTAGTAAACTAAGCTAGGAATTAAGATATGGACTCCTCACCATTTCAGCTACATGTGTTCTACTTAAAATATTTTAACTGACTTGATATCATCACTGTAGGTAAAACAAACCCTTATACTCACACTTGTAGCACTTGATTTATTTATAAAACTTTAAAGTAACTTTGTATGTTTTATCAGAAGGTGTACTTTAATCTTGAGGGAATGCAGAACTTAAGCAGAATGCATATAATCAAGCCCACTCTTCTCCTGAATGTTTCTTTAAACAAGTTAAGCCCCATTTCAAAAGTTAAGTTTTCCACTTCATATACTGTTTTCTTCCCAAGCCACCAATTGCTTTAAAGCTTGTCCCAGACCAACTGTGCTAATAATCAAATTACCCTTCTAATTTCTTGTTTAAATTTACTCATGGCAAGTTATTCCAGTTTGCTTTTGTGACAATATTGTTCTTATAAACAATAACTGTTTATATATTTAGCACCTTGATGTATTTGTAGAGAACATCATTAGCTGCCATTTACACTTCATTTTGGTAGGCTAATGTAGTGCACTCAGTTTTCTCTCATGAGATTCAACCTTCTGCACTTCATCTGCAACCACCTTTTCTGCACCATTCTCACTTGAACACCCATTTCCTGAACACAGGTGACCAAGATGTCAAGATGATGCCTTTCTTTTACATTTACACCACACTTCCGTAAACTGTAGACAACGCCCTTCCTACAGTATCTTAGCTGTGTATGAGTCTATCACAGCTGCAGCACTTTGGCAGATGAATGATCCTGATTAACTACAACACCAAGGTCCCGTCCATCCCATCCATTTCCAGCTCATGCATTTACAACCTAACACCTCCCTGACCTTAATTACCAAATATGTTTCTTACTTTTGTCTGTACCAGTAAATTACAATCACAGTTCTGCCAGGGAGGTTCTTGGGATTATCTGCTTTCAGTAACACACTGTGGTAGGTTGACCTTGGCTGGCTACCAACCCCCACACAGTCACTCTCTCACTCCCCCTCCTGAACAGGGCAGGGAGAGAAAATAAGTCTGAAAAACTTGTGAGTCCAGATAAAGACAGGGAGACCACTTACCAGTTACTGCCACAGGCAAGCCAAACTCAACTTTGGGAAAATTAATTACATTTATTGTCAATAAAAATAGATTTGCATGATAAGAAAGGTAAAACTAAAATGATCTTACCACTCTTTTTTCCCCAGGCTTCAATTTTACTCCTTCATTCCTGACTCTTCTACCTTCTTCCCCACTCCAACCAGTGCAAGGAGGATAAGAAACAGAAGCTGTCCTTAGTTTATAACAGTTCCTGTCTCCCTCTCCTCCTCACATTTTTAGCCTGTGCTGCTGTGGGGTCCCTCCCACAGGCCTTCATGACCTGCACCAGTGTGGGTCTTTCCCACAGCTACAGCTCTTCATGACCTGCTCTAGTGTGTGTCTTTTCCATAGGGCACAGTCCTTCAGGAAAGACTCCAAAGGCCCATAGTTCTTGCCAGAAAATGGGCTCCTGCATGGTCTCCTCTCTACAGACTGCAATTCCTGACAGGAGCATGATTCCGCATGGGCTCTCCATGGGCTGTAGCCTCCTTTGGGGCGCGTCCACCTGCTCCAGTGTGGAGTCTTCCATGGGCTGCAGTGTGGCTATCTGTTCTGATATGGTCCTCCTCAAGCTGCAGGTTCTACCTGCTTCACCACAGTCCTCTTCATGGGCTGTAGGGGACTCCCTGCTCTGATGCTCACAACACCTCCCTACCCTCTTCTCTGATCTCACTGTCTTCAGGGTTGTTTCCCCCACCCCAACAACTGCTGAGCCTTTACTCTCTCTTAAATGCATTATCATAGAGGGACCATCAGAAATAAAATGAGCCTGCAAAAATGAAATTCTTACGGTGAACATGACCTAAATAACTGTATTATTTAAATCTAGTTTACTCTGCTCTAAAATACTAATTGAGAACAGAATTCTGTATTAACAATACGTTATATGCTTCCAGGGATGCAAACCAGCAATTCTGACAGGTCAGACAGCTGATGGTCAGAAACAGACATAAGATTTTTCTTGACCAGGCAGTAACAAAATGAGTTATTGCTGCTGAATTAATCTAGCTGTCTCAGCCTATTAGAGTTATTCCTTTAAGATGCCCACAGACGAAAAAACCCACACTATTTCTCTCATAAACAAGTTCGTGCTTTTGCAGCTTCACTTACAACTTCAATAAATCTGCTTATGGATGCTGGGATCCTGTCCATAACTCCAAGACATGTTTGTATTTTAAGAGAAATTCTTCTGCCATGGAATCTTGAATTTCACTGTTAAAAGTCTAACTAGAGAGCAATCCTTGTGTATTGCTAAAAAAACAAGCCTTGAGAAACATCAGCCCTATGTAATACTCAATTTATTTAAAGAAGTATAACCTATGTACAACATTTCACATTTAAGTAAGACAGTGAGCTAAGCAAAACTGCCATCCGACAGCAGATATATACCAGATACATCAAATCCCTGACATCCAACAATCTCATGTCACCACTGCAGGAAACCTACTGAGATCAGTATTAGTTTTTAACTTCAGAGACAACCACGATCCCAGAAAGAATAAAAAGGTGAACTCCGACAAAAACTACCACCTTTTTTTCACTTTCTTAAGCCATTCAAATCTTTGTTTCCCCAAAACATTTTTTGTTCAAGGAGTCATGCTGAATTAAATAAGTTAATACAGATATCAGTACTGAACAGATTCCATTTACCTCTTAAAATGTGAAATAATTGCCTAAATATAAATGAGATAGCTTAAAAAATTTAACCCTTACTTTTCACCATCTTCTGCATCATTATAATAATGTCCCAATAAATTTTCCAGCTACTTGTCACAATTCTGACCAAATGATCCCCTTTCTTTTTATATGGCACTACTGCTTCCTAATAGGTACATAAGAATATCTGAGATGTTTATCATGTTTCTTAACATTCTTAATTTAATGAAAACTTGAATATTATAGATTCATGTTTCTAATATAATTTTTCATCCCATTATGTCATATATAAATAGATATTCCAGAACAACTTAATGAAAAAACAAAACACACCCTCAAATAAACCTTTCATCCTGTATTAAGAAGGTTTTTCCCCTGGCAGAGAAAGAATGATGAGAGCTGCTTTTCTTTCACAAAACACTTTTTCCTCTGTCCATAAGAGAATACCCCACAAAAGAAAACACACAGAAACCAGGCAATTAGAGGAAAAGCTTTCTAACAGTTCAGCTAAATATCTGTAAGTAAACTGTCAAGAATAACAATTTACATGTGAATCTAGTTAGCTGAAAATGGGCATAAGCAAAGGATTAGAAAGCCTTAAGGACTCAATGACACAAGAAGCCTCAAGCCTGTTCAGAAGATGACCAAGGCCAGATGCCAAAACATAGAACTTGACACCTTTGCAACCACAAGCTGCCTTACCAAAGCAGTCAGGGGAAAAAGAAATGAGGTGCTGAATAAGAGGTGACAAGAACTATTTAGACAAGCCCTAGGTAAGTGCTACATACACCTGTGAGAATTTCAGTGTAACAAAAATGAAACTTTGTAACCTTCAGGTAACTATCTGCGGTATGGTGGCCGTTTCAGTCTGGCTTCTCAGCAAGATTGTACCTGATGTTTACAAGGTATTTTCTTTGAAAAGTAAAAAACATACTAAAACTGAAGTGTACTTTTTACCATTTAAATTTGCCATTACAATTAATTATTATCTCAAGCAACTTCAAGAGACTACAATAATCTACAGATCAAACACTATTACAGGAAAGAAATAAGGAAGAAATAACACATTCATGTAAAATTTTATGCACATTTTTTTCCATGCTACAAATAATAGGCAAAACCAACAGCGTAAGCAAAAAAATGCTGTTGTAGCTAAGCACCACATATTTCAGCTGTTTCTCACACACTTCTGGATAAGAAAGCCATATAATTTATTGAGATTTTTTCAAGGAAACGTACACACTCCTACTAATGGAGCATAATGCTGCATGTCGACAGTACTGGTTCAGTGGTTACGATGAGAAAAATGGACACCTTAAAAGATGCAGCGATACAGATACTTCTAAGAGTCTAAAAACTTGGGTTCTGATTCTGCCAACTGCGTATTTTGTTAGAAAAGGCAATTTTTTACTTTGTGTCATAGTTTCAATACCTCTAAAGTGAAAACTGGCACTTTAATTACAACAGTGGAAAATCTGTAACAAATTTTACTCACAAGTTCTATACAAATCTTTATAAACCAATTCAGACCCCAAATTAGAAATAGCCTTGCATCCTATACTGTGAGTTCTACCTCTGCTGGGTTTGTACAAAACATGGCAATTTCAAACAGTATTATTGAAGTTACAGACTGTATCTATAAAAATGAACCAAAAATAGTACGGTAAGGTGGGCATCCCAACCTAGCACTCCTCCATCTCTTCTGTGGTTACTCCAGCAGTAAAATCAATTTTACAGATCTGTCAACAATGGAAACAGGCTTTAAATGTTGAAAAATTCTTGATGTACATTATTGAAAATTGGGAAAAAAATAGTTTTGAAACTTTACATTTTACATAAGCATTAATTTAATTTACAGGACAAAGACATTGGGCATCAAATACCAAAAGTCTTCTGCAAGCAATGCAAACAGCAGATCTTTTATAGAATCACAGAATAGTTAGGGTTGGAAAGGACCTTAAGATCATCTAGTTCCAACACCCCTGCCATGGGCACGGACATCTCACACTGAACCATGCCACCCAAGGCTCTGTCCAACCTGGACTTGAACACCACCAGCGACGGAGCATTCACAACTTCCTTGGGCAAGCCATTTGAGCACCTCACCACCCTCACAGTAAAGAATTTCTTCCTCAGATCCAATCTAAACTTCCCCTGTTTAAGTTTGAACCCGTTACCCCATGCCCTATCACTACAGTCCCTAATGAAGAGTCCCTCCCCAGCATCCCTATAGGCCCCCTTCAATTACTGGAAGGCTGCTATGAGGTCTCCATGCAGCCTTCTCCAGGCTCAACAGCACAACTTTCTCAGCCTATCTTCATACGGGAAGTGCTCCAGTCCCCTGATCATCCTCGTGGACCTCCTCCGGACTTGTTCCAACAGTTCCATGTCCTTTTGATGTTGAGGACACCAGAACTGCACACAATACTCCAAGTGAGGTCTCACGAGAGAAGAGTAGAGGGGCAGGAGCACCTCCCTCGACCTGCTGGTCACATTCCTTTTGATGCAGCCCAGGATACGCTTGGCTTTCTGGGGTGCAAGCGCACACTGAAGCTGGCTCATGCTCATTTTCGACCAACACCCCCAAGTCCTTCTCCGCAGGGCTGCTCCGAATCTCTTCTCTGCCCAACCTGTAGCTGTGCCTGGCATTGCTCTGACCCAGGTGTAGGACCTTGCACTTGGCATGGTTAAACTTCATGAGGTTGGCATCAGCCCACCTCACAAGCATGTCAAGGTCCCTCTGGATTGCATTCCTTCCGTCCAGTGTATCAAGCAAACCACAAAGCTTGGTGTCATCGGCAAACTTGCTGAGAGCGCACTCAATCCCACTGCCCATGTCACCAACAAAGATGTTGAACAAGACCGGTCCCAACACCAATCCCGGAGGGACACCATTCGTTACTGGTCTCCAGCTGGACATTGAGCCATTGACCACAACTCTTTGCAAGTGGCCATCCAGCCAGTTCTTTATCCACTGAGTGGTCCTATCAAATTGATGTCTCTCCAATTTAGAGACAAGGATGGCATGTGGGACAGTGCCAAATACTTTGCACAAGTCCAGGTAGATGACATCAACTGCTCTACCCCTGTCCATCAGTTCCATAGCCCCTTCATAAAAGGCCACCAAATTGGTCAGGCAGGATTTCCCCTTAGTGAAGCCATGCTGGCTGTCACCAACCACCTTGTTGGTTTTCATGTGCCTTAGCATGCCTTCCAGGAGAATCCGCTCCAAGATTTTGCCAGGCGCAGAGGTGAGGCTGACTGGTCTGTAGTTCCCTGGCTCATCCATTTCCCCTTCTTGAAAATGGGGTTATATTTCCCTTTTTCCAGTTGTCAGGAACGTCACCTGACTGCCATGATTTTTCAAATATGATGGACAGTGGCTTAGCAACTTCATTTGCCAGCTCCTTCAGGACCCGCCCATGGATTTCATCAGGTCCCATGGACTTGCATACACTCAGGTTCTTAAGATTTTCTCGAACCAGATCCTCTCCTACAGTGGGCCCAGGGTCTTCATTCTCACAGTCCCTGCCTTCCAAGACTTGGGTGGTGTGGACAGAGCATTTGCTGGTGAAGACTGAGGCAAAGAAGTCATCGAGAACCTCAGCCTTCTCCAAATCCAGGGTAGCCAGTTCTCCTGATAGCTTATGGAGAGGGCACACGTTGTCCCTAGTTTGTCTTTTATTTGCCATGTACCTATAGAATCCCTTCCTGTTATCTTTCACATCCAGAGCCAAGTTTAATGCTAACTGGGCCTTAGCTTTCCTAACCTGGTCCCTAACTTCCCAGACAACATCCCTGTATTCTTCCCAGGCTGCCTGTCCTTGCTTCCACCTTTTATAAGCCTCTTTATTCCCCTTGAAGTTTCCTCAGCAGCTCCTTATCCATCCAAGGAGGTCTCCTGGCCCTCCTGCTGCACTTCCTTCTAGTCTGGACGCAACACTCCTGACCTTGTAGCAGTAGCATATAATTTACAAGAAATCTTCAACAGCATTAGGTAAATAAGCTAAAACTTTTCCCATAAGACAGCTCAAATATATGCATACAGGAACTCTAGAGGAGCAATGTACACCTAATTGTGTGCTATCAGGCTCCTTCAACTATAGCACTCGCATTCTGTCCATTAGCTTAGTACTTTGATTCCTCACACAAAAGGAAAAAAAGCGTCCTGAGTTTTCTTCCAAAAATGTAAATCCTTTTATGTCAAGGAATACTAAAGCTTTAGTCACTAATCAGCCCAATATATAGCAACCCACTGGAATTACAATCAGAAGAAAAAGATACTGTACAGTTATAAGAATTCCCTGTTCCCTTTTCAAAGCAGTAACATGCCTGTTTATCATAGCAGATGGAAATAAGCTTTAACCCAAATTTACACATTTCTTAAATATTTTTAAGTCGGACTAGTGACACGCTTATAAACCTAAGTGGCCAAAAATATTCTTAAAACACCAGTAAAGTAGTAGTCCGTGTTCTCGCCCTTTCTCTTTAAAATATTGTAATATGTGTATGATACAGGCCAACAAACTTGCACAATATGAAGAGGACAAAACCACAACCAAAGCAGTCATTCCAAACTTACTGTAAGCAAACATAAACAGAATATGCCCACTCTGTCTCATGTATTAGCAGTATTCTATGATTCTATATAGGTTATATGCTTTATAAATTACACTATCAGATAATAAATTCTAAAGAAATTAAATGGAACATTTTGAAGGTTTGATAACAAAACATTATTTAAAGTCACGAAAGTGAACTTGACAGAAGACTTCTTTCAACACTTCAAAGAAATTTTGTGCTGGATTTTTCTCCTTTGCTTTTGTTAAAGATGGATAAATCATTTTATATTTAACTAAGGGCTCAGGTGTTACTGACAGCTATTCCAGCAGAACCAGGCTAGGTCTTATAAGGATAATGGAAAAATATCTACACTTCCATATATATATATATATATATATACACACATATATACACACACACACTTGCATATAGATATACTAAAAGAAAAAGCTTATTTTTTATATAAAGATATTAAAAATATATCTATGAAAAGCTTACTCTTTCTTGATCATTACAAGAAACCCAAGCTAGCATTCACTACCTTCCATTTCCAAATTAATGTCAATAGGCAGCTGAGCAGCTTGTCTTCCCTTTCTAAAAGCTGTCCAAAGAAACAAAGTAGGATATGCAATATCCCAGAAAAGTAGATTTTTCCCATGAGAGCTTCTCAGAAAAGTTTAGCTAATCCAAAATTTTCCTGCATAGGAACAAAATCCAGGTACCATTTTACCTAGTGCTTTGCCTATGCACAGCAATAACAAGAACATGATGAAATAAACATTAGAAAGAAAAACAGTTGAAGATTTTCTGCTTAGAATTTAACACACATACTTTAAACTACCTTTAACTAAAAGAAAATGTAAATGAAGGCCATTGTGCTAGAGCTGACTCATTTACCTTCAAATAAACTGAGGTCTCTTCGTAGCCTTGGTCCATAAAGCCCTTCTAAAATACTTTCAAAACCTGAAAACAAAAGAAACATTTAAAACCGTAAATCAAAAGTTTCTTAAAGAAAGCAAATCCAAGAACACTGGCAGCAAGTATCTCAAACTCTGAGAACAATTCCAAAATTCGTTACATTTATCACACAAATATTTACTCCTTCCACTATAGTACTATTCAACAGAATTAGAAGATAAAAATAAGACAAGGCAATTGCCATCTGCACACAATCAGCCTATTAAGCCATGCCCCAACAACCTCCTTAGACTTAAAATAACTACCACAGAATCTTAAAGATGGGAGGATTAGCCTCATTGCTCTACAGAAGTGAAATAGTCTCTCTCTGGCACTGAGAATTAGAATCATGGGGGAGGGGAGGGAGGAAGAAACCTTAAAAATCAGAAACTTCTCACTCATGATCACCCAAAATTACCTAATCTGAGAGTGCTAGTATTTCTACAAATGTGAAAAAAAGAAAGCTTATTTTGCCTCTGCTACCATAACAGTTCTCTCTAGTCTTCCATATCCGTACAAAAACCTTTTAAAATTGAGGATTAGATAAATCCAATTATTTTCCAGATTTACCAGCTAGTCTGTTTAGGTATTTGGTAAAATCACATACTGTAACTAGGGGGAAGAGACAGAGCAGACCAAATGATTAAAAAAAAAAAAAAAGAGCCAACGAATACCCTGAAGATGCATGACGACTGATACATGAAATATGATGAGAATTTACATCATCCTCATCAAAAGAAGTTTTGTTCAATATAGGAACAGTTTCCAAGTGCCCACTCTTTTCTGCTTCTGAATAATAAGCTTATTTTCAACTAAGAGGATAAATCAAAGCAGCATTTGAAGGTTCTCATTCCTCATTCTCAAGACCTATTTATATTAAAGATGCGATTATAAAATAGTCTTAGAAAGTACTGTAAAATAGCTACATCACATAAAAGATACTAATATGTTCAGGAAACAACTACCATCAACAAAGAATATTTAGAATCGTAAAATCTGCTCATTAGCTATAAAGCCATCTAAGACAACACAACATACAGCTCCCATGAAAAATGACATTTTACTTTTTGGCACAGATTGCTTGTACACTAGTATAAGGAAGGAAGAATCAATACATACCACATCTTAAGCAGCACGTTAAATAGTGTATTAAAATCCTAGCATAGACAAGAGAAGCTACCTTAACACATAGGTGCTGTTCAGCTTGACAGGTCACATTTGGTTTGAAATTTACCCTTCAGCTTTGTATTATTTTATCAGTTTAATGCTCTAAAGGTTATTTATTTCTATTTTAATTTTCCAGTTCTCTTTGTAATACAGTCTTATGCGAGATCACAAGTTGACAAAATCAAGTCTCACAAACATATCTATACATACACTTTTTAAACACAGCCTACAAAAAGCAAAATCCCAAGGCCCAAGCATACACTAAAAATTACCTTAAAGCATTATCCACTGACTCTTAGATTCAGTGTAATATAAATTCACATCTATTAGCATTGCACAAATTCCCAGTTCTTCTGGACCTGCTGGTCACGCTCCTTTTGATGCAGCCCAGGATATGGTTGGCCTTCTGGGGTGCAAGCGCACACTGCCGGCTCATGTTCATTTTTTCATCAACCCACACCCCCAAGTCCTTCTCTGCAGGGCTGCTCTGAATCTCCTCCCCGCCCAATCTGTAGCTGTGCCTGGCATTGCTCTGACCCAGGTGGAGGACTTTGCATTTAGCATGGTTAAACTTCATCAGGTTGGCATCAGCCCACCTCACAAGCGTGTCAAGGTCCCTCTGGATGGCATTCCTTCCGTCCAGTGTATCAACCGAACCACACAGCTTGGTGTCATCGGCAAACTTGCTGAGGGCACACTCAATCCCACTGTCCATGTCACCCACAAAGATGTTGAACAAGACCGGTCCCAACACCGATCCCTGGGGGACTCCACTCGTTACTGGTCTCCAGCTGGACACTGAGCCACTGAGCACTACTCTTTGCGTGCGGCCATCCAGCCAGTTCTTTATCCACCGAGTGGTCCACCTATCAAATTGATGTCCTCCAACTTAGAGAGAAGGATGTCATGGGAGACAGTGTCAAAGGCTTTACACAAGTCCAGGTAGATGACATCAACCGCTCTACCCCTGTCCATCAGTTCTGTAGCCCCTTCATAGAAGGTCACCAGATTGGTCAGGCAGGACTTCCCCTTAGTGAAGCCATGCTGGCTGTCCCCAAGCTCCTTGTTGGTTTTCATGTGCCTTAGCATGCCTTCCAGGAGAATCCGCTCCAAGATTTTGCCAGGCACAGAGGTGAGACTGACTGGTCTGTAATTCCCCGGGTCATCCATTTTTCCCTTCTTAAAAATGGGGGTTATATTTCCCTTTTTCCAGTCATCGGGAACTTCACCTGACTGCCATGATTTTTCAAATATGATGGACAGTGGCTTAGCAACTTCATTTGCCAGCTCCTTCAGGACCCTTGGATGGATTTCATCCGGTCCCATTGACTTGTATACATTCAGGTTCCTAAGGTGGTCCCGAACAAGATCCTCCCCCACAGTGGGCCCAGGGTCCCCACCCTCACCGTCCCCGCGTCTGCCTTCCAAGACTTGGGTGGTGTGGTCAGAGCATTTGCCTTTACTCTGCTCTCGTGAGACCTCACTTGGAGTATTGTGTGCAGTTCTGGTGTCCTCACCATAAAAAGGACATGGAACTGTTAGAACAAGTCCAGAGGAGGGCCACAAAAATGATCAGGGGACTGGAGCACCTCTCGTATGAAGATAGGCTGAGAAAATTGGGGCTGTTCAGCCTGAAGAAGAGAAGGCTGCGTGGAGACCTCATAGCAGCCTTCCAATACCTGAAGGGGGCCTATAGGGATGCTGGGGAGGGACTCTTCATTAGGGACTGTGGTGAGAGGACAAGGGGTAATGGGTTTGAACTTAAACAGGGGAGGTTTAGATTGGATCTGAGGAAGAAATTCTTTACTGTGAGGGTGGTGAGGCCCTGGAATGGGTTGCCCAGGGAAGTTGTGAATGCTTCATCCCTGGTGGCGTTCAAGGTGGGGTTGGACATAGCCTTGGATGGCATGGTTTAGTGGGAGATGTCCCTGCCCATGGCGGGGGGGTTGGAACTCGATGATCTTGAGGTCCTTTCCAACCCTTACTATTCTATGATTCTATGATTCAAAGAGTTATGGGGAAAAAAAAAAAAAAAAAAAAAAAAAAAAGATGAACAAGTAGAGATGAGGAAGTCTCAAGTTAAGGCAGCAATTCCCCAAACACAAGAGTCTGGAAATAGAAAACACTCTATGTATATTATTATGATCATTAATGTCATAAAGTGCAAGCCACTCCATTAGCTCAGCAGCTAATACTTAGGTGCTTTCAAGTTACTGTCACTGGGTAAAGACATGAACGAGAGAAGTAGCTCTTTGAGATAGCTGTACTTAGTCTGAAAGAACAAACACTAACTCCCAATTCTTACTAGCTTTTAAATCAAACAGGAAGCTTGTTTACCACTCCAGTCAGCACCCAAAACCTCCCTGTTTTTCAGACACCTACCTTTTCCCCTACCCCGAGTGTGGTGGGTGACACTTGTTTCTGCCTTTACTCTTGTACTTACACATATCTGCTTGTCTTACTGCCCGCTCCTGCCTATGCAAAACCAGAAAGACTAGCTCTATGAACCACAGGTTTGCTGAGGAAGAATGCAATTTCCAAACAGGCTTCCATACAGCTTGTATTAGGGATAGCAATCAAAACCCACAGTGTGCTTTTTCCTGAGCAAAGGACACACCGCCCCGCATCTCTGCTAGTTCACCAAACTTAGTTCCATCCCACCAATCCAAAGTGATGCCTCTTTTACAAGTCCTCACAGAACTTTGCCATAGAGCCACAATTTTGACATACACAATGTGATATTTTTTTCCCTCAGTTTTGGATATTAGATTCTTTCTTTTAAAACCAAGTTTACTTGTATAACCTAACAACAGAGAGAATCTTTTTCCAGTGCTTATTCTAAAGGTTTCCCAGAAAAGATGTGTACTACTTCCACCCTGTGCAGTTTTCTACAAAGTTGTTGTCCTACTTTTCAGCAGCATTGATACAATTTTGATTTAGCCTAAAAATGAAGATATATCTTAGTTTCTAGTACAGCTACAGATGACCATGCACTAGCACGGTTTCATAAAATATAAACACCTAAACACAGGCATTTCAATAAACCTCTGTTCTACATCATGAGACAGTATGCAAGAGCAAATGGTAGTAGTAGTTCTGGAACTTTTCAGAACCTGAAAAGCCTAGAGATACTGGTCAGAAATATGTTTTGCTTGTATCTCTTGTGATTAAAGAAACACTGCTTTAATTTTACACAATTTTTTGTTTCTTTTTGTGGCCAACTGAGCACTTGATTTCAAACTACCTTTCAAAACTACTGTTACTTAAGCCCTGACGCTTTTAGCACCAAACTGAAAAGAAACACCTTTGGCTCTATTAACTTCTAATACCTCAATATATCAAACTACCTCTAATAAATTTCCTCTGTTACGTGCCTTACTTCTTGTGTCTTCACATAAAAAGAATATCAGCTTTCTTCATTACATGAAACTCTTAGGTTCCACTAACAATCTTCATATGCAGAAATTTATGATACGGCTCCTAACCCAATAAGAAGTTTACACAGTTTGCTTTCCTGAACAGTGTTGTGAACAGTTCTTTCCCCTACATTAACTATCTCCATGCTCCCCAACCACCCTCCACCAAATCTACTGCTTTCCTCACTCAGGGCTAGGATGAGGACCAGGAAGGCTGGAAGTTGTGACCTACAGCCACAGGAAGGGAGCTCTCTCTTTCTATTGGTAGCTATTCAGGTGCTGAAGAGGCAAGCAGCCCAGGAAAGAGTTCCATCAGGTTTGGCATCTAAGCCTGATCATGGCCAATGTCACTAAAAAGAAGCGATAAGTGACAGCAATTGCAGACTCCCAGGGGGACGAAGACTTCTGCTCAGCAGCTGGGCTGACTGTCTTTAAAGCTCTGCTGCTTGCCCACAGTCCAAATCTGGAATGTTGCAGACGAATTCTTACGGCTCATTTGGCCACTGCAATTTGTCCATCTCACTGCTACCTCATATGATACTGCCAAAGGAGATCTTCAGCAGATCAAAGCTGACTACAGGAGTCCAGGGACAATGGTGAATGACACCAGGACCATGTGTTGATGCAGGGGAAAGGCTTAGACAGCAGCAAGCACTTTCTATGGATCAACATCTAACCACGTGGCTGCAGGCAGGACCCCAGCTCTTACAACATCAACATCTTCTGAGAAACAGAGTGCTTGAGAGAGACAGGATCCATTTGATAATGCAAGTGTCATTGCCAACAGGCTTGCCTGTTAAGAACGGCTTCAAACTATGTTTGCCAGAGAAGTGGAGACTGATGCTGAGAAAGTAGAATGGCGGAGAGGGTAAATGCACAGGACTACACAGCAGCAAAGACCTTACAGTTCCACTGAAAAGGTGGCATAAGCAGGAACACATCTTAAGCAGTTGTACATGAATACATTCAGTACAGGAAGCAAGCACAAGGGATTATAAACCAGAGTGCGCAACAATCTTACCGGGAGTATGTGGTATGGTGAGACAGTTCAGACAACTGGAGAACTACAGTGAATGGATACTGGCTTAAAAGAAAAGTGAGAAAGTCAAGGACAGTGCTTATACTTTGCAAAAGGCTTGAACAAATGGAGCTTTAGTGTGGAACACACCACATGACAATTAAAAATCCATGGGTCAGGATTCAACCAGGAACATTATGGTGAACATCCGTTACAGACGGCCCAATCAACAGAAGCAGCCTTCAAAAAACAACAAAAAATAATACACAGTCAAGGTGTTGGCTCACATGAAAAGTATCAGTCCCCCTGACATCTGTTGGAAATGCAACATGGCAGCACAGAAGCAACCCTACAGATTTTGACAGTGAATGGAGGACAAACTTGTTTGAGGCAGACAAGCTCAATACGGAAGGCACTCTGCTAGACCTGCTACTCATGATTAAGGGGGAGCGGATCAACGATGTAAGCAGTTAACAGTGGTCTTGGCCACAGCAGCCATGAGATGGAATTTAAGATCCCAAGGGAAGTGGATAGCTAAATAATGGCCCTGGGGTTAGAAGCCACCGATTTACACTCCTCCTCCAGGAGGGGGAAGGTGGAATGGAGCTAGTAGGGATGCTGCACTGTCTAAAGATAGTCCTAAGAGAAGTCATAAATGGGCCAAAGGCCTAAGACAAGGGTTTTAGTGAGGTACCCTACTAACTCTTTATAAAGTCAAAGAAATTGGAAAAGGTAATTACCACTACTGAGCAATTCAGAAACCATTACTTTGTGAGTTATTTGCAGTACATTGTTTAAGTGTCTCTACAGGCTTACTCAGATTTAAGAGTATTAAATCTTTGGATTAATATTTGGATTATTAAATCCAAAATAAGTCTTTAGAGTACGTTCATAACTTTTAAATAGACTTCTTACAACAGAGAAACCCTTCAAGTGCTCATAGAACTTTCTGATTCAAGTTTTACATAACTATTTTATCACTGTAAACTACTCGGTGTCTGTCACATTTTCAAAGCCTATCTACATTAGAAAGTGTACCTCACCACATATGAACAGTAGGTGCTGCAAAATTCTTTGTTATGAATGAAACAGAACAGCGATTAAATGGACACGTTCAATGGAAGCTTCCCAGATTATGCACCTTATACAGATTTACAGAGCTATTCAAGGAACATACAAGGACTCTTCCCCACTGCACAACCAAACCCAGACATTTTTCATTTACTCTTTAGCAGTAGTGTGGCTATGTATTATGAAGCCCCCTCCCACCCAGAAACTGGTCAACTGCTAGGCTGCACCTCTCACTGTGGAAGCTATCTATAGTCTAGCTCGGAGGAAATCACAAGGTGCAGACTTAGAATTTTTTATGCAGGTTGGCCTAGGTTAACTTTGGACATAGTGACTGAACAATTTTACATATAAATAGAGGTCAAACAGTTGTAGCTATACATTGCCCACTGCTTTTCCAAAAGCTGTATTTCCATGATGTTTCTAAGAGGGAAAAGTTATTTTAGCCTCACAGTTGATGCCAGTTCTCAAATCACTCTTCTTCACATTCCCTCTCCACATCCTATAGGTGATCACAACTGGGACTCCAAGTATGTTGTCAAGAAATATGTTTGAATAACTCAGACTGCATGTTAGAAGAGCCAAGAAAAAAATAAATGCAATGTAATAGATGGAAGCTGACATTTGAGCACTGAAGATAGGAGAAGTAGTTACTATATAGTTATGAAAGAAAACAGTAGTATATGTGCAGGTTATATTTAAATTATTTTCATAGGTTTGGTACTCTCTACATCATACTAATTTCTTGATTCCCTTAGTCTTGTTTATGGCCTACTAGCTTCAGTATTTGTATTGTCTTTTCAAAAGAAAGCCTGTTTCACAAAAAACAGATATATTTCCATTTACCTTTGCCTCTTTGCTCCTTTTTCTTTGCTCTTTTACTCAGTGTTAGAACACAGTAATACTAAATCTCCAGGAGGGGCCTCACAAGACTTAGGCAAACTAGAATAATTACAACCGACGCAGAGCCATATTGAGATACTTGCTTAGTCACTTGTAACAGGATAACTGGGAACCCGTGTAACCAGCTACCACACTGTAGCCACCAAGTTTAAAAGAGAAAATAAATAAAATGGTGACGGTGACCTTATAAAACCCCCTATAACTCAAACTGTCATCACACTAATGACCTCACAGTAAGACACCTAGAAAAACCCTTTACTTACACTTGCACTCACCTCCCCTGACCTGCTGCAGCTTTTTCCAGTTTAGGAAAGTATGAGCAGATGAACTGATAAAAAGCTTTCAGTGAAAATATTTCCAAATAAATTTTTTGTGAGATACTATTCCAAGCCATAGAGACTGGTTTATTCATATCACTGGATGCATACCAGAAATGGTGTATAATTGTTTATTACATAGATAGGCAAAACTCACATGGAAGACAGAGAGGCTTTACAATACTGTCCATCTGATTCAAATTTACTGTGCTATTTTTCATCTTAATGCTGGAAGATTACCCATTAGAAGAGATCATACTGGTTTATGTTAAGGAATTTGGAAAATACTCTGTGCGTGCAAATTAAGTTCTGCTTTTTCTCTTCTTCTCCAGCATATCCTCAGTTAAGCATAGGCGAAGAGTCTGCTGCACACTGCTTTGAAAGATGGGGCATACATGCATATTTTTACTACAATGAAATAAGACTTCTAGCTTAAAGCACTACAGCCTCTGGAGGTACTTCAGGAAAAAAGATGTGTGTTTTACAGATCCTCAAGATCCCTGTTAACCCACCTAACAAAGTTAGCAGAATCAGGTTGGATCTTCACAACTTCTGCGTGCCTAAAAAATTAACTACCCAGGAACTTATATCATCCTACACTTTGTGGTTTACTATACCAAGAACCACATCTGAATTATGATAGTTCAAGTTGTTTTACTGAAGTCTGAAACACTTGTTATTTAACTTCTACGGAAAATAGGCATCCTCCCCCCCACCCCTCCAGTTTGAGAAAAAGGTACTGTTAAATAACATGCATGGAAGATTCATGCCTCCTCCTTGTTTTTTGAGTTTATTCAATATTCTGAGCAGAGTAAATGGAATGGAAAGTTAAAGTAGAAAAAAAAATAAATTGCTCATTCTCAGCAGTGTGGAATTTAGCCCATTAATGCTGCTTTTCAACTCAGAACTAACATGAAAGTAGGTTGAGAATTGTTGATTTCAGTTCTTAGAGGACTGTAAAATTGAACAAACAGTCTTTAAAATGTAATTAGGAAAATCTAAAGAATAGGATTATATTAAATAAGATTGGGCACAGTATCATAGAATCATAGAATAGTAAGGGTTGGAAAGGACCTCAAGATCATCGAGTTCCAACCCCCCTGCCATGGGCAGGGACACCTCCCACTAAACCATGCCATCCAAGGCTATGTCCAACCCCACCTTGAACGCCACCAGGGATGAAGCATTCACAACCTCCCTGGGCAACCCATTCCAGGGCCCCACCACCCTTACAGTAAAGAATTTCTTCCTCACATCCAATCTAAACTTCCCCTGTTTAAGTTTAAACCCATTACCCCTTGTCCTCTCACCACAGTCCATAATGAAGAGTCCCTCCTCAGCATCCCTATAGGCCCCCTCATAGCAGCCTTCCAATACCTGAAGGTCTCCATGCAGCCTTCTCTTCTCCAGGCTCAACAGCCCCAATTTTCTCAGCCTATCTTCATACGAGAGGTGCTCCAGTCCCCTGATCATCCTCGTGGACATCCTCTGCACTTGTTCTAACAGTTCCATGTCCTTTTTATGTTGAGGACACCAGAACTGCACACAATACTCCAAGTGAGGTCTCACGAGAGCAGAGTAGAGGGGCAGGAGCACCTCCCTCGACCTGCTGGTCACACTCCTTTTGATGCAGCCCAGGATACGGTTGGCCTTCTGGGGTGCAAGCGCACACTGCCGGCTCATGTTCATTTTTTCATCAACCCACACCCCCAAGTCCTTCTCCTCAGGGCTGCTCTGAATCTCCTCCCCGCCCAATCTGTAGCTGTGCCTGGCATTGCTCTGACCCAGGTGTAGGACTTTGCATTTAGCATGGTTAAACTTCATTAGGTTGGCATCAGCCCACCTCACAAGCGTGTCAAGGTCCCTCTGGATGGCATTCCTTCCCTTCCCACCAGACACAGTATTAAAATGAAGCTTCCTTCTTCTATTTTTGGTGTTCTGTAATAGAGGTTAGTGTTCCTCTGACCACAGGAACACTGTTATCTAATCTTCATATAAATTCTGTTCCCATTCTGAAGTCATACAACCCATACTTTGAGATGGTATTTCTTAATCTATGAGGACTATCACATAAATTGTGCAAGTCTAAGGAAATAAATAATCACATAAAAAAAAAATTATGGACCAGCAAGGACCAAAATACAGATCCTGCACACACCAGTTTATTGCCATAACCGATAGGCTAATAGCCTCCTTTGCCCCATGCCCTTTTATTTAAGTAGCAGTAACTTCATGGCAAGGTACAACCCACAAACATACATTTCTGAGCTAAAACTCATTGACATTATATGAGAAATTAAAATTTCCCTTCATATGTGAAAACACACAAGCAGTGAAAACCACTAAGATTGGTTCTCCCACACAACAGCAATGACATGAGAGACTTTTTTCCCCTCTCCTTGGCATTTTGCCCCCTTTCACTCAACTAAAGAGTGATCCCTTCTGAAAACTACATGTAAATTGAGAAAGTATTTTATATAAATGACAAACTTCAGTTCTACTTTTCCCCATTTTATATAGTTTCATGACTGCATTATTCAGTTTGGCTCAGTACAGGAGTATATCTGAAGGAAATCTTGTGGTTAGCATTACTAAGTCAGCTACCTCGGATTTAAACTATCATACCATAGACAGAAATCAGCTTCATTAGTTTTGTCAAACATTAGAACCACTTATTTGTTTGTTTGTTTAAACAAATAAGCCAGGCAGACAGAGTACCAAGTCTTTCAGTTTCTCTGAAAAAATAACTTGTGGTTCTCTTCAAGTTCTCTCTCAATTGTGCTTCAATGCTTACTTGAAAGTAATATAGGTGCAAAAGCAGTACCTTGTTCTGGATTACTTAAAAAGGCAAAGAAGTCATCTGCCTTTCTTACAAGTTATCCCTTTCATAATTGCATCAGACATCCAAGCCCCTTGCACAACAGAAACCAAAAAAAAATATATCTTTATTCAATTATTATCTTTTTCCTGTTTGCAATGAGGTTATAGAATATCTAGTCAGTAAAACTCATTAGTTAATAAAATGCTGGCCAGATTCTCAGCTAAAAACCAGCCCATTTTTCTTGCAGAACAATTCTTGAGACATAATTTAGGACAAATGTTGCATAGGGCTGGCATAGGGAGGGGGCTTGTCTGGCTTGACTTCACTTTATGCTTGTAACACACACACAAAATAATTATTTTCAATAGGAAGTTCTAAACATTTACCTTCATACACTCATTTTCTTTACCATATTGATTCAGAACCCTGAGCAAACAGGAACCAACATACCAGAGATTCCAATGTGAAAGGGAGGAAATCCTTTATTTAGTCTCCAATACAAATTCTGAACCATAGCTAAAAAAGATACTTGTCTTCCTCTGCAAATCTTGACTCCAGGAATTAATGCAGTTGAGGACACTGCTGCTGCCACAGAGAAAAGACAGGGTGATCAACAACCGAAATGAGACTACAGAACAGCTTCACTTCTAAGTGGCTACTTCTCATTTATGGTAAAAATCCATGCTTTCAACTCTTTATGCTGTGCTGCCTTAAGGGGATGCAGGCAGTGATGAAATACTGCTTCCAAAAAGAGTATATACATCAAAAGAACTGGCTATAACATAAAGCAGTTACAAGCATCAAGCAGAATACAAGAGGGAGTAATATTGCAGCACTAGGAAGGCCAACATTGGCCATACCTCTGAGGAAAAACAAGAGGAGGAAATGTCCTGCCTCCCCCCTAATTGTTCAACTATTTTAAAGAAAAGGGTGGTAGCCAACAGAAAAAAATATTAAAAGACTGAGGTTAGCAGCAATACTAACTTCGAGTCCATTTTTCAGGTACTTATAAATCACAGCAAGAAAAATAAGGTTCCACAGAAAAGAAGTTTGGAGTGTGGAGATGCTTCCATGCCAGTAAGAACACGCCCTTGCAAACCAGTAAATAGGAAAGACCACATGACACCTTTTACTGCAGCTTCCAGAGGCTGTCAAAATTAAAGTTAGATTTAATTTCTGATATAGTAGCAAGATATTGAGATTTGTGTGTTATTTATAATTTAAAAGGCATAAGGAAAACACTTCAGAAGTGACTGCACTGCTCTGTGGATAAGGGGACATAAAATTGCTTCTAAGTGACAGCTAGTAGAACTTAATTTCTGTTCTCTTTAAAAATTCTTCTTTCTTTGAACAGTGAAGTAATCCCAGCTGTCACAAATGGATATTTAGATATGGAATTGGTGTGAATATCAGTGTTCTTCAGACACTGAAAATTATCCTACTGCCTTTCTTTTCTCTAGACACTACATCGAAGTTATCTAGATGCCAACTATTACTCAGAACAGTACTGCAGACAATTTGGACCAGTTTAGAGTTTGTATCCTTACAGAACAAAATTCAGAGGGAATAAGCAATTGTAAAAGAAAATAACATCTAGCTTGGAAAAATGCTTGTGACTTCCTCATTGGTATCAATTTAACTATTTTACAACATGAGGAGAATAAAACATAGAAACAACAATCACCTTCAGAAGACCACGTGCCTGAGGCAGGTTCTTGTTTCTTAACCACATTTTAAGATGCACAAGTAGTCTGAAAAGTCTACCTATTTTATCTAAAATATTAAGGACTGACAGACAAAAGCTTCATTTCTACATGAAGGCCTAATCAGATGTTCACTAAATCATCATGGAAAAGTGAAGTTCACAGTGAATCTGTGACAATAGGTCACAACACTGTTTTACTATTACACAGTATAACACATCTAATCGGACTCTGGGAGAAAGTCTAGAAGTCAACTAATGAATAAATAGGTCTGGCACACTTCCTGGACTATCAGAATCTGAGAATATGAAGCTTTTTGCTAAGAAGGAGAGCTAGTTGAAAGCTGTTAGAGAAAAATACAGTTATCAAAAAACACAAGTTCATTGAGCCAAAAAAGCATTTAATTCAAAACATTCCTAGCCTGACAGGCTTTTAAAAAACTGGAGCTTAGGATACCATACTACACCATGGGTTTACTGCAAGCTAATGGACTTGCGAGCCTTCAAGGGCATTCCATGAAACTGATGCCTGACAATATGTTTAAAAAGTAAGGGGAATTTCCTAAAAGATTCAAGAGTTTCATGAGAATTTTCAGGGGTTTTCTTTTCAGTTGTCATTTCTGCATCAAACCACCAGTCTATTCCCCACAAACTGCAGACTGCTTTGAAATGAACAAGAGAAATCAGTCTTGTCTCCTAGTAAACCCAACTTCTCATATTCAGAAACTATTTGTTGATCTCTATTATTAAAAAAACAAAACAAAACAAAAAAAAAAAAACAAAAACAAAAAAACAACAAAACAAAACAAAACCAACATTTGAATTTGACTGAAATCCTGCAATTACTCTGCACCAACACAGTGGTTCCCTGAAATCTATTGACACATCTGGTGAAGCTACAGCACGAAAGGCATCTTGTATCTAGATGCCAAATTATAATACAGTAAGCGAGCTATCAAGCCTATAAATCTCAGTACTGCATTATTCAAAGTATGTATTTCCAAACACGTCAACACAAATGCTGAAAGCAGCTTATTAAAATACATTTTTAATAATCCCAGCCATACCAGAACTTTACCAAGAAATAGCGCAACATTCCTTTAAACTAGTAGCTACAGTAAGTCTGCTATAAGCTTACTTTGGTGCATTTTATAATACCTATGCCATGTATTTTCACTTCTAACTTACAGTTTATTTTTATGAGTAACTTTAATAAATAAACCAACAAAACCACTTTCCCCGCCCATAAGAAAACACAACAAAACCAGCCAGCCATTATTTTTGTATCCTGCCAAAATTTGGCTTGGGAAATAAGACAAAATTTAGAGCTGGCAATATGTCAATTAGATCAACAAGAATTGGACACTCTTATCTATGTAAAAACTTCACTTGAAATAGAAAAAAAGTTAACCAAGCCTCCTTTCTCTGAAAGGATTTTCTGGAATCCAAGGTTAAAGTTGCAAGTGCCTCAGATACTCCGGCTAGATTAGAAGAACCCTAAATTCAGCTAAACTGTGATTTCAAATGAGTTCTTAAACACAGAATCATAGAATGATTTGGGTTGGAAGGGACCTTAAGGTCATCTAGCTCCAACCCCCCTGCCATGGGCATACTCAGTGCATAAAAGATGACACTGTTCAAAAGTAGGTATCCTATCTCAACTTGCAAGTCATGGACAACCAACCTGTAACCTACATCTTCTCAGCATACTTCTGTTGAGCTTGCATGGTGTACCAAAAAAATACACACGTTTGATTTAACATTTGATTAAGTGGGCTGAATTCCTTCATCTCCCACTGGAGATTAAAAAGCAGAAATACAGAAATGGAGACTTTAAATACAGATCTTAGCTTCACATTAGATACTCTTATCGGATAAAAGATGTCAGATATGAGAGAACGGAAAAATGTTAATTTATTGGTTTTGCTTTTGGCATTTGACACAATTCAAAGATTAAGCAGCTGTGCTTGGGTGGCATTTTTAAAATTAATTACACACTTCTGTACAACTTTTGATAAACTTCCTCCCAATCATTAAAAGGCAGAAGACAAAGCATGAAATGGTGAGATTCAAAGTGGGGGACTGAGAATCTCATCTGCTGTGGAACAGAATCCATACGATACTCATATGAAACCATATACCAGCTCTGAGAATTTATTGGGCAATAATCAAATTTGTAACAATTCCATAATTAATTTCTGATTACACTCTCTAAAACTC
This sequence comes from Amazona ochrocephala, assembly GCA_039720435.1. Taxonomy (NCBI): domain Eukaryota; kingdom Metazoa; phylum Chordata; class Aves; order Psittaciformes; family Psittacidae; genus Amazona; species Amazona ochrocephala. Next base: position 17,596,308 of record CM077879.1, read on the forward strand.
ACATTACTAACAACTGTCCAACTGATCTGGGGAACAGCGGGTGGAACACCACAAAGGAAAATCAGATACGTATCTCAAATGCCTAGTGGCAAGGCTCCGAATACTTTAAATCATGTGGAGAACAGACAAGAGGTCTTACACAAGGCGGATGCATTTAAATACTAGGCTATCCTGTCTTAGAAACACTCTGTTCCTTCTGTATTCCAGCACTGGCTCCTCCTTAGCAGAAGAAAACATTATTTCCAGACAAACATTCATTGTTAGTTCTAAATTTGTTAGTCTGCTTTAAAAATAATGAGAAGATATACCACTTCATTTATGCTGTGCAAAAAAGGAATAAATTTATGTCCCTATCTTGCTTCTTAAAACAAAAACTCAGCACAAATTCTGTATTAAGTTTAAGCAGCTAAAAAACCAAACCAAACAAAAAAAAAAAAAAAAAAGGGGGCATTTTTTTATCAGAAGCTTTAAGCAAAACAGCTCCTAGTTGTTCTTTTCCTCCCTCCCCTTTCAGAAGGGCCATGAGTTTAAAATAAATAGCTAGAATTTGTACCAGATTTCACTATTCCATTCACAATTTAGTGAGTTTCTTTGACCCAAGGCAGCCATATCCTATTGCTTCCCATAAGACTCAAAGCAAGGCAAAACAGGAAACTTTAGTACTTTGAGTTATTTGTAAGTAGGGTACTTTTCCCTACTGAATGAAACAATTAAGAAAGACAACAGCAACCACTTAGGGAAGCCAACTGCTAACTGAACAGCAAGATCAAGAATACACGAATAGGATTTCCTAAAAGAAAGGTGTGATTACAGTCTGCATTTCCAGCAAGAGGGAAACTCCTGCAGGAACCAGATAAATCTCCGTTCCAGATTTCTTGAAAACTTCATATGAAGTTACTTATCTGGTACCAAGCTTCTTAATCAGTCTCATAGGTCAAGGTCACTCATATCCCACACAAAGAGTGAAACAGCCTTTATTACTAACCTGCAAGGTTGAGAATGAAGGAGGAGAAAATGCCAGAGCACAACCAATGCAAAATGCACAACTGGCAAAGCTGTCAAGTATCCAGTTGGTAACTGTTCTGTATGACATATAATCAGGTCAGTTGGTTGTTAAAGGGCAGGCGGAGTAGTACAGCACCACATGGAACATAGAAGAGTTAACAGCTCTTAAAATACACCAATCACTACCAAGCAGCTACTCTTGCAGACAACAGCAGACAAGGCAGCTCTGGCTCTTCTGAGTTTGTGATGCTTTTGTGTTGCGATGATTCCAAGTTTTGCATGAGGCACCCACATGACCAGAAGCTGTGCAATCCGTTGTTCCTACCTAGGAAATTAATAAGGCCTCAAGAAAACAAACACTCACTTTACTGCCTTTATGATGCTCGGTTAATATCAGGTTCCTCAAATTTATTTGATTCCTCAGAAGAGATTATGAAAAGATGCCAAGATCTCCTTAGGCAATGACAGTGACAGAAATGACTTCAAGTCACACCAAGTACGAGCCCTCAAAATGCTACATGCCACAACCTGAAGTAAAGGCTTCAGTGTAAGCCAGCAAAAGCCCTTCATGGGCCATTGTACAAGTATTCTTTAAAGTCACCAATCATAGAATCATAGAATAGTTAGGGTTGGAAAAAACCTTAAGATCATCTAGTTCCAACCCCCCTGCCACAGGCACGGACACCTCACACTAAACCATGCCACCACTAAACCATGCCACCCAAGGCTCTGTCCAACCTTGCCTTCAATGCCGCCAGGGATGAAGCATACACGACCTCCCTGGGCAACCCATTCCAGGGCCTCACCACCCTCACAGTAAAGAATTTCTTCCTCACATCCAATCTAAACCTCCCCTGTTTAAGTTTGAACCCATTACCCCTTGTCCTTTCACTGCACTCCCTAATGAAGAGTCCCTCCCCAGCATCCCTATAGGCCCCCTTCAGATATTGGAAGGCTGCTATGAGGTCTCCACGCAGCCTTCTCTTCTCCAGGCTCAACAGCCCCAATTTTCTCAGCCTATCTTCATACGAGAGGTGCTCCAGTCCCCTGACCATCCTCGTGGCCCTCCTCTGCACTTGTTCTAACAGTTCCATGTCCTTTTTATGTTGAGGACACCAGAACTGCACACAATACTCCAAGTGAGGTCTCACGAAAGCAGAGTAGAGGGGCAGGATCACCTCCGTCGACCTGCTGGTCACGTTCCTTTTGATGAAGCCCAGGATACGGTTGGCTTTCTGGGGTGCAAGCGCACACTGAAGCTGGCTCATGCTCATTTTTTCATCAACCCACACCCCCAAGTCCTTCTCCGCAGGGCTGCTCTGAATCTCTTCTCTGCCCAACCTGTAGCTGTGACTGGGATTGCTCTGACCCAGGTGTAGGACCTTGCACTTGGCATGCTTAAACTTCATCAGGTTGGCATCAGCCCACCTCACAAGCATGTCACAGTCCCTCTGGATGGCATTCTTTCCCTCCAGCGTATCAACTGAACCACACATCTTGGTGTCATCAGCAAACTTGCTGAGGGTGCACTCAATCCCACTGTCCATATCACCAACAAAGATGTTGAACAAGACCAGTCCCAACACTGATCCCTGAGGGACACCATCAAGAGATGTATTCAGCAAGTGAGGTCACAGATTTCAGTAACCTGAATCATTACACTAAAGCAAGTTTCCTCAGGACACACTATGAGCTTCTCTCACAGCTTTTTCTCCTGCAGCATCACTGCAGAAAGCACGGACTAGTTAACAAGAATTTTCAGTTCACTCCCTAGAGGTCTGTGGGACAAAGAATGCTTGCCAGAAATTACGACAATAATTCAGATATGACTGATTTACAGACAAATGCTTCCTCAAAAAACTGTATTTGTAGGATTTACTAAACAGTTTCATTCCGATATGAATTCTCCATTGAAACAATCATGTTTTGTCAAGACCACTTAGCTTTAAGAAAACATCTAAACAGAGCGTTTCTTATTAAAACCCATTTCCTTTGGGCAGAACACATTTGTTCAGCAGTCAGTAGACTTAGGCAAGGGTGCAGACAGGAAAAAAAACTACTTTCCAATATATCCTAGCCAGTCAGATGGCCTTGCTGAAGGAATTCTCTCCAAGGACTAGCATTTGGTATTCCAACACAGAAGGCCTGTACCAAGGAGGCAGGGAGAATTGTTGCTGTTTAAAAAGTGGCAAGGGATTAAAATTAAATACAGTAAGGTACCTTAGGAAAAAGGAAAAGGCTAAAATCCAAGCGCCACCTCATATTTCTCAGCTACACATTAGACCACTGACAGTACCTGACAACATGGATGAAGAGTGCATGCTTTTGGACACTGGTACAGCAGACTTACCAACTGCCTATGGCATATACATCAGTTAAAGGTTAGTATGGATGTATGAATTAGCATCTCGAGACAAAAATTTTTCAAGTCTGAGTGCAATTTGCACAATGCAAGTGTAACAGGCAGGGAACTGATAAAAAAAGGAGGAAGACAACAAGCAATGCTGAACAAGTTGTTCCAACCTGGAGAACCTTGGAATCAACTAGGCTGGAAAAGACCTTTAAGATCATCAAGTCCAGCCATCACTCCAGGACTGTCAAATCCACCACTACACCATGGCATTAAGGGCCTCATCAACATGGATTTTGAACACTTCCAGGGATGGTGACTCCACCACTTCCCTGGGCAGCCTGTTCAATGCCTGATTACCCTCTCGGTGAAGAAATTTTTCCTAATATCCAATCTAAACCTCCCCGGCACAGCTTGAGGCCATTACCTCTTGTCCTACCGCTTGTTACTTGGGAGAAGAGACGAACTCCCACCTCACTACAAACCGCAAACAGCCGTTGCCTAGTATCACTTACAAGCTTGGTTTTAGTCAGCTAAATATTACCTGTGAGTTCTGTACAGCTTGATCTATATAAGTCTTCATTGTCAACTCCTCAGGCCGAGCGGCTAACCCTTCTTTCCCTCATTCCCTTTTCTCCCGTCTCCCCATTTAACTCAATTCCAGCTTAACCTGCAAGCTCCCAGCTGGCTGCCAGGATAGCCCGCTACATATACAAAGGTCACTAGGACCATTCCTCTGACAAGGTAGTTCAGTTGATGCCAGGGAAGGAGTGGCCTCTCCTGCTCTTCAGAGAAGCTAGCTGACTCAGTCATACTATGATCAGTTTGTCTAAGGAGTAAATAAAACATGCTTCCTGTAATAACAGCCTCTTGTTGACAGGAACAAAAAAGAAAGTAACAACAACAAGAAAAATTGAACTGGTCTTAAGGGCGATACACCTCAACAAGTATTTATAATGAAGAAATCAGCGATTACCTCAACACTAGAGGACAGAAAAGGGGCAAAACTTAACATCAATCAACAAAAAACTATCAGCAATTGTGTATGCCTATCTTTTACCAGCCTGTATATCCCCACCAGACAGACCCCTGCTTAGAATATATACCAGCAAAGGCATACACAGAATCAAGTATCATTTAGGCTGGAAAAGAACTTCATAGATCAAGTCCAACTGTAATTCTAACACTGTGAAGTCCACCACTAACCCATGTCCTTAAGCACCATGTCTATACTCTTATGTACCTCCAGGGACGGTTACCTGACCACTTCCCTGTGCAGCCTTGTCCAACACTTGATAACCCTTTCAGTGAAAGATGTAATCTAAATCTCCCCTAGAGCAACTTGAGGCCATTTCATAAAACAGCAAGTCAAATGTTCATAATTGGGCAAATAAAATCTAAGGAACAGGATTACCAAATGCATAAAGAATTACAATGTATTACTGAAGACCCAATACAACTTCTGTGAAGTCATACTTAAAACATAATTGAGCTATCTGAAGATGTCAGTAGGCATGTAGACATGGGACACCAAGATTAAATCAAGATTTCTGAAAGACATCTATTGATATCCATGCCCAAAAGCTTTAAAAATTTCCCAAGCCACAGAGGGAAACTCTGTGCACAGATAAGTAACTGGTTGAAAGACAGAAGTAAACGGTTAGTTTTCACAGCAGAGCACCACAAATGAGCATTATTCTTCCACCTAGAAGAGGTGATCTGAAAAAGTGACAATGCACTGCCCAGTACAGTCTAGTATTAGCAGCAAATAAAAGCAAGAGAACATCAGGGAAACTTCAAAATATTGAGGTACTAAGGTGGTAAAATTGAAGACTATTACCAAAAGCAAGTATATATTAAGCAAAATAGTGGAGAAAGTAAAACGTCATATTATGCACACAGTAATAGGCTCCAAACTGATTTATCATATTAGTTTTATCTTGGGTTCAAATATACAGCACTGTGAAAATATCAGTTCCATAAACAGCATGTCAAATGATTTGACTTCTTAAAGGAAGAGCTTCTGCATTGCTTCCTAGTTTGTCACCACATAAATTCACACTGATGTTATCCTGAATACACATAGCTCTAGTTTCCCCATCTCCAGAAAAGAGAACTAAAAAAACACAAGAAAGGAGGGGAAAATGATTAGGTTTAATGAACAGCTTTTCTGCAAGGAACAGGTAAGAACTCTTCAGTTTGAGGGATGGAAGAGATGGCCGAGGGAAGATGGCTCTTTTCAATACCTTGGCTTTTTTAAGTAATTGTTTCATACAGTGTTTCTACTTCTTGCTTTAGAACAAACAGAAGAGTCACCTAACAGTATAACCAGGCACAGCAGTTACCTACTGAAGTTTCATGTGGCTTTCAAAACACAAACCTATACAAAATTAACAATAACTTATGCCAGAAAAATCTAGTATATCAGTTATAAAACCCAAAATACATGTTTTTCTCCCAAGGATCAAGACAAGTATCGTGGAAGGTTGAAAGATATTTCAGAAATATTATGAGATATTAGTATTTTTTTCCCTAACAATCCACAAGTGGCTGCAGACAACAGATTTTAGGCTACACAGACTTGCTCTGATCTAGTAGAGCTGTTCTTATCTAACAATGCAGAGACAGATTATTACGATACTCATGCAACATGGTCCAGACTACACTTCATTTGAACTACTGTCTAGCATGACTCTGTAGAACCCATTCATATGGTATGGGGGGAAATGAAAATACTCAAACAGATGAAAAGAACAGAGAGCTTATTATAGCCTCTCATTGCAACTGGGATTGTACCACAGAGCAGGCAGTAAACTTTGGACAATATCACAGAATCACACAGAATCACAGAATAGTAAGGGCTGGAAAGGACCTCAAGATCATCGAGTTCCAACCCCCCTGCCATGGGCAGGGACACCTCCCACTAAACCATGCCATCCAAGGCTATGTCCAACCCCACCTTGAACGCCGCCAGGGATGAAGCATTCACAACTTCCCTGGGCAACCCATTCCAGGGCCCCACCACCCTCACAGTATAGAACTTCTTCCTCAGATCCAATCTAAACCTCCCCTGTTTAAGTTTAAACCCATTACCCCTTGTCCTCTCACCACAGTCCCTAATGAAGAGTCCCTCCCCAGCATCCCTATAGGCCCCCTTCAGGTATTGGAAGGCTGCTATGAGGTCTCCACGCACCCTTCTCTTCTCCAGGCTGAACAACCCCAATTTTCTCAGCCTATCTTCATACGAGAGGTGCTCCAGTCCCCTGATCATCTTCGTGGCCCTCCTCTGGACTTGTTCTAACAGTTCCATGTCCTTTTTATGTTGAGGACACCAGAACTGCACACAATACTCCAAGTGAGGTCTCACGAGAGCAGAGTAGAGGGGCAGGATCACCTCCCTCGACCTGCTGGTCACACTCCTTTTGATGCAGCCCAGGATACGGTTGGCCTTCTGGGCTGCAAGCGCACACTGCCGGCTCATGTTCATTTTTTCATCAACCCACACCCCCAAGTCCTTCTCCGCAGGGCTGCTCTCAATCTCCTCCCCGCCCAACCTGTAGCTGTGCCTGGCATTGCTCCGACCCAGGTGGAGGACTTTGCACTTAGCATGGTTGAACTTCATCAGGTTGGCATCAGCCCACCTCACAAGCGTGTCAAGGTCCCTCTGGATGGCATTCCTTCCCTCCAATGTATCGACCGAACCACACAGCTTGGTGTCATCGGCAAACTTGCTGAGGGCGCACTCAATCCCACTGTCCATGTCACCCACAAAGATGTTGAACAAGACCGGTCCCAACACCGATCCCTGGGGGACACCACTCGTTACTGGTCTCCAGCTGGACACTGAGCCACTGAGCACTACTCTTTGCGTGCGGCCATCCAGCCAGTTCTTTATCCACCGAGTGGTCCACCTATCAAATTGATGTCTCTCCAACTTAGAGAGAAGGATGTCATGGGAGACAGTGTCAAAGGCTTTACACAAGTCCAGGTAGATGACATCAACTGCTCTGCCCCTGTCCATCAGTTCCGTAGCCCCTTCATAAAAGGTCACCAGATTGGTTAGGCAGGATTTCCCCTTAGTGAAGCCATGCTGGCTGTCACCAACAACCTTGTTGGTTTTCATGTGCCTTAGCATGGCTTCCAGGATAATCCGCTCCAAGATTTTGCCAGGCACAGAGGTGAGACTGACTGGTCTGTAATTCCCCGGCTCATCCATTTTCCCCTTCTTAAAAATGGGGGTTATATTTCCCTTTTTCCAGTCATCGGGAACTTCACCTGACTGCCATGATTTTTCAAATATGATGGACAGTGGCTTAGCAACTTCATTTGCCAGCTCCTTCAGGACCCTTGGATGGATTTCATCCGGTCCCATGGACTTGTATACATTCAGGTTCCTAAGGTGGTCCCGAACAATATCCTCCCCCACAGTGGGCCCAGGGTCCCCACCCTCACCGTCCCCGCATCTGCCTTCCAAGACTTGGGTGGTGTGGTCAGAGCATTTGCCGGTAAAGACTGAGGCAAAGAAGTCATTAAGAACCTCAGCCTTCTCCAAATCCAGGGTAGCCAATTCTCCCGATAGCTTCTGGAGAGGGCCCACGGTGTCCCTAACCTGTCTCTTATCAGCAATGTACCTATAAAATCCCTTCCTGTTATCCTTAACATCCCTAGCCAAGTTTAATTCTAAATGGGCCTTAGCTTCACTATTAGCAGTTTGCACTAGCTGGTACATTTGCAGCTACATTTTTGACACTTGTTTGCAAATTAGTTGCTTAAAATTCAAATCCACTAGAGTGACTTTTGAGTCAATACTGCTCATTATCTGCTCAGTTTTTACTATGATATCTGAACAGAAAGAAATAAGGACAGGAAAAACACAAAGGAAAAACTTAAGTAAAACCACTAAGTAACAGCACTGCCACAATGTATAAAAACTGGGGATAAATTGAGGTTAGAAGTATCCTAATTTCTAGTGAGACTGACTTAGGGATCCATTAAAAAAAAAAAAAAACAAAAAAAAAAAACACAACAACACCAAAACAAACCCAAAACAATCAAGTCCTTTCAAACAACTACTGCTTAGTATGTGAAAGTATGATAGCAAGGTAGTAGTCTTCTTGACCTGATTGACAAAGACTGACATTTCCTAAATGAGGTGGTAGGAAGAAGCATATACCCCTTTTCCTCAAGCACCATGACGTGGGCTATCTAGCAGCAGTATATAAACAAACAGATGGGATTAGACACACGGAGGAAGAAATTGTCTAGTCTCCCAAACCAAAAGATGAAAAGTGTAATTTGCCTTCGTGAGCATGCTTGTGGTGTGATGCAAGTCACCTGAAGACTCCATGCAAGTGTGAAGACACATAAGAAAATTGAAAGCTGAGATAAAACAATTTGTGGAGACACAAAGTCATTAAAATGGTTTTCCTGTCACTAGCAGTAAGTGAAAGGAAAGGTCTGGAAGCAAAGACATGGGTATTTTCAAGAAGTCAAAGACAGAAAATGACCAATTATGAAAGCTGAAGGATGAAGAGATAGGGTGGTCCATGAAAAATAAGAATATTGAAGGAGCTTGAATCAGGTAAGTCCAGAGTCACTGCATTATTCATCTGGTAGCACAGCAAACTTTTGAGACGGAATTTGGCACGCTTAGCACTAAAGCCATTGCACAGGGCAGTCTAAGGCAGCAGTGGATCTTAAGTAGATCCTTTCTTTCTTCTCCTTCATCAGATGGCTAACACCAGAAACACCTACATCTGTACAGGTCACAAAGCAGGTGCCATTTGATAATCCTCCCCCATATTCAGATTAGGAGACTTAATACCTACACTTAGGTAAAGTCAGAGCTTCACATTTAACTGGGCCTTGCAGTAGCACACTGTCTGTTCTGTGAGCCAAACAGACAGCTGCAGTCACAAGCTGGAGTCCTTTAAAGCAGTCTTCTATAATCTACATCATACACAACAGCAATATTAGTTCACTGTCAAAAGATGTCCAGCAGTTTTGCACCACTAGTATTTAACCTGGCATTACAAAAAACTTCAGTGCTTTTAGGATGAAATTTTTTAAATATGATGCACAAAGGTTTTTGACAGTAGTTGTAAAAAGCAGCAGCATATTCAACCCTAGCTTAATTACACTGCCCTCCAACCTATTAGTGGCTCAGCAGACTAGAAATGCACTAAAGCTAGTTTACAAAGCAGTGGAATTCTGACTGTGAGAATTACTATTCATCTGTAAGTTTTTTAACTAACCTTTAATTAAGATGATTTGAAGAATGATAGGAATGAAGGATAATTATTTATAATGTGAAAATTAAGCATTTTTAAAAGTAGCAGTACCATTTTAGAATAAAATGCATTACAAAACAACAAATTTTTCCACGACAGCTCTTTAAACAAGAGTAATCAATCCCCAGGTGCCACAAAAGTTAGGATGTCTCATAACTGGAAAGTGGGATCCTACAAAGTTATACAGAAACTGAAAGCTAAGGAATATAAAGAGGTCAGAAACTCAGTGACTTGACTTAAATAATCACCTCTGGTGACATTTACCCAACTATCACTGCTACAATACAACACATGCTGATATGGAGATGCAAGCCCAGATGGATGTTGAGAAGCAAACACAATTAGAAGCAGCAGCTGAGAGCCCAGAAAAAATTTGCCAACATTAAAATATTAATCTAGAAAGGGGTTAATCCAGCTTCTCAAGATACTACACAGGAACTCTGTGCCAGAAGTGGAAACAAAAAGAAAGATGAAAATCTGATACAGGGGTCTTCTGTCTGCAGGGTCACATGCTGCTGACCACACCCCATAAAAGGGTATTCAACCTTATTTCTGCAGATTCAGTGTCCCCTAACTCTTTGTAATACCTTTGCTACCCCCTCCTTACAGGCCCAAATAGATAAATTGCTACCATCCACCCACCTTCCCTTCTCTACTCTTTCCTTTCTTCTTCCTGGCTTCTCTTTGCCTTTAACAGATGGAGGGATAAAGCAGTAGACTGGGCAGAAGGGTGAAATATATATAACATAGTAACTTCACACCCTCAAATAAGGTTTATTTTTTTTTATGTATGGTGAATAAATTTATAATGCCATCCTGTTTTTCAGAAGTTTAATACTAGACATGCAAATCACATAAATTCAGCTGTGTTCCAACCTCTATCAGTGTTCCAACCTATCTTATCAAAGTTCCCTCCAAGTACATGGAACAGAGCAAGGTTCAAGAATACCATAAAACACCATAGCCCTAACTGGGATGAAGAATTTTAAGTTAGTGAAGTATAAAGCTCTGGCTGACCTCTACACTTTACATAAATACACTGAACTCTAAAGGTTAGAATAACAACCTTGTTTGAAACCCTGATACTCTAGTCATATTCAAAAAGAAGGAATCCATTGTAACTATCTACTCAAAGCATCCATATAATACAGCTGAAAATAAAAAAAAGGTGAGGGTGGATAAAGGGAAGAGGTACTGTTTTTTCCCTCATTTTAGCTTCAGGCAGTACAAGCCCTGGCTACCTGCCAGCAGCTGGAATACAGCTCCTGAACAGCATACACTGATCTGATAAATTGATCAGTATGACACATTCCTGTTATTTTCCTTACACAACTACCAGTACTTATTATCATAGCATGACAGTTCAGGAGACTCAACAGAAAACTAACCCGGAGAATAACAGAAGGGCAGTTCACCGTCACATCAGAGAAGTTTCCCTATAAAGGGAGAACAAGTGGAAGGACATTATTGTTAGCGGTACTTTCTTCTTGCTCATGTCACCAATTTCACTGATTAGGATGCTGTTCAGCTAACTTAGTTTCAAGTTCACTTCAAACACCCAAACACTGTTGCCAAAATAGGCAGTTACTAAAAATCAAAACCTTGTTTTCTCCAGTACAGCTACTTATACTCGACTAGGGAGAAAAAAGCAGGTAGGTAGTAAACCTGATTAGGAAACCGATCCAAGTTAAACTAGATCTGACCTTTTCTTTCTTATTCTTCCTCCTGCCACATTTCCCCTCCTGTTTTCTAGGTCAGTGTAAAGCTAGATTAGTTTTACAGCCTAGCTTCCTGAATTGTTTAATAAATGAATTCTCATACCAGTTGACATAAATCATATAGGTACAGTGAGTCCAGAAAGAAAAACAATACAATTGTGTAATGCATCAACAAAAAGAAAACCCTGAAAGTTACCAACTTCCAAGCACTAGTACACAGTTACTGAATGCCAGTTCAAGGGAAGAACAGAGACTGAGCCGCCGTGACAGTATCTGTACTCTGGGGTTTGGGTTTACACAAGTTCCAGTTTAGGAAATTCTTAGTGCCTGCAGTGTAGAAAGACTATCAGAGTTTGAATTTCTCGGCTCACTATCAGCTACATAAAAAGTAAACAGCTACCATATAAGAACATACAATAAGAAAGTTCAAGCTATGCCTAAAAACATTGACAAAGATTACAGTAGTTCCTGGAACACTTAAAAATTGAACTGCTTCCACATACCAGTATCTACACATAAGAAGCACCAAAAACATAAATCACAGGTTTTATCAACACTGCTGAAGATATGTATATCTACTTGCATGCCCTGAATCACATTTCTATTCTGAGTGGAAAGAATTCAAACAAAGCATTGCTTGCATCCTGCACAGTCCATGGATTGGTCTTTGTGTACCACGTAGTTTCGTCTTTCAAAAATTGTGCTCCATACAACCCTACAATTGCAGGTTCACAAGAGATAAGTGTACTGGTACTGCATCTACTGCTAGATATGTGGAACTTCCTCCCTCTGCCTTTTAAACTAAGCCTCTGGTGTTTTTACTCTAACTCTTTTTGTATTGTGTTTGCAAGTAAAAATTTTTCTCGGAGTCAAACATAAGATATCCCTTTAAAAACACATAATGATGGCAGTAGGCAATTATTTCTTTCCGAGAGAAAAGCTGATGAGTTGAAATGGATTGTTAGAGGATACAGAAAAGAAGCTGATTTAACACTACATATTTGAAACAAAGATAGTCCAACACAAGCAAAACAAACCCCATGTGTTTTCTCTTATTTCAATCTAAAGACAGTTAATGCAATACCTACAACTGCAGCAACTTTCAATGATATATTGACCATTTTTACCTCTTCTGTTAACCTGCTTAGTTCAGGGGAAATCAGGATGGTACATTCAGGGCTGTGCTCGACTCCTGGCACTGACAGTGCCACAGGCGAGTAAACCAATCCAATGACTTATTTCTGCTACTACCCATCCTGCTTCTGTCACACAGTCCCACCCCATCGTTGCGCTAGCACCAGCAGCCACCATGTTTGGGGTTTGCTTTTTTTTGTCGTTTTGTTTTAAGTTCCTAACTCCTCTCAACAGAGTTGCCCCGCTAGTAAGTTACAGAAGATCAGATAAGGGTCCAAGCAGTGCTGATGCAAGCATGCGAGCAGCAGAAGCAGAGTCAGGATTGTGATTTCTCCATTCTGGTAACCGTTTCATGAGACTTGAGCATGCAAAATGGCACTTCAGTGTATTCTTAGATTGTGATTTCATAGTAAGTGCTCAACACTAATGCTGACTTGCAAACCTGCCACTGTAATACTAGTTTGAGCTATCCGCTTACATGATGCCATCTTTCCCCATTGCATCAAAACTGCCCATGAACCTCTACTGTGATTTAGATCTAGATTCAATTCATGTTCTTCTCCAACCATTGCAGTAGCACTGAGATTACTTCCTCAATCTGTTTTACACTGGAATCATGCCATGAGTTTCACATCACAGCTCAAAGGATGACAGCTCCACAGAAACACCTTATCCCAGTATTACTGGCTATCATATCGGATGATGGAAGCTTGTCTGCTGTTTAAAAGAAGTCAGAGTGCCAACAAAACATGAGTTCAAAGCAGATATAATTTCAAAATCATTCTTGTATACAGGCTGTTGGTGGCTTGACAGGTAATAGAGCATTAAGCCACCAAAACAATCACTAACAGACAGACAAAAACATTATAGATATTATATAGTAAAGTAACCAGTTCTGCCACTACTACTGTGGCAGCTATACAGAATCACCTACAGCTGCACCAGTATTACAAAACAAGTGGCACTAACCTGAGGCAAAGTACTTACAGCCACAGTGAAAGTGAGAACACGTCTGTGTATTGTGGGGATAAAGATACAAAGTACTAGATGCAAGACTGTTGCAAGTGTGGGGATAATACCAAAAGCAGTAGCTACAAATCTTTCATTTGGCAAGGGGAATTCCTCCCCCTGAAAAGTGCGCCTGAGAGGCAGCTTGTTCATAGTAAGCTGGAGTAGAAGTTCAAATAGCTTAAAAAAATAACTGAAAGTCTACATCCATCAAAACAGAATTAGATGCACTGATGTATCCTAGTTCAGAAGCAAAAAAATCTGAAAAAATGTAAGAGGAGTAAAAGAGCACTGTATGCTACATTTCACAAGCATATAAAAAAGGATTTTCACTTCGATCAAGTTTCAGTTTTCATAAGAAAGCAATACCAAGGCTATTCCCCTTCAAATGGGTGTCCTTCAGCTGCAGTAGAGGAAGAGTAAAACTTCTATCCTTCCCCTCCCCTCAGACAGCAATACATATACATATACACACACCTTCTTTTAAAGTAGTCATGATAATATTTTAAACTTTCATTTTCACAATGCAAGATTATTCAGATGCTTTTATATTTTCACAATACAATGCAAGACCCTAGCAAGAAGATTTCAACATCCATGACTGGAGTTACCTAGTAATTCCCATTAAAAAGCCTTAACTTACTGCTCTAAACTTTGATAGGATACCGTGACAAGGAAGTAGAAAGCACCACCTCAGCGTTTTCTTTCACCCCAGCAATTACTAGGTCCCTCATCTGTGCCTATTCAATAAAGTTATTGGGACTCAATGTACTTGCCAACATGTTACCTGTAAAGTTCAAATGAAATCAGTCAGTGGGATCAACGACTGCTTGGAAAAACTGCATAAATACTGTTTCTTAATGCTGACCACAGTATGAAGCTAGACTTTTATAGTTCCACACCACCAAAGCCTCTCGACTCAATTCACATTACAAAGTTTTAATCAAAGGGCATCAAAAAGCAGTTTTTAGCCATCCTGATATTCACCTATATAAAATATCTTGCCATTTAAACCAACATGGAACTCAGTTGTTGACCAATTTAGGTACCTCATCTCTGAACTTTCTGTCACTTCTCCATAAACACAGAACTTAGAATTAGGGTATGCTGTTTCTTAGTTATGTAACAAAGGCAGTACCTAGGACAAAACATACCAGTGACACTGCTATAAACAATATTTGTTATCATATATTGTACACGCTTTAAGAACATCAACAGAATCAAGATCATCAGGCGCCTGCAAAGATAATCTCAGTCTGAACCCTGATCAAGTCATGCAAGAGCTAGGTACACCCATAAGCACAAGTCTAGGCATCTTAGGAACGGTAGTGCTTAACACAACCACACAAAGACTACCATCTGATCAGCCATTTGTACTGAACACCTAATAGAGTTTCAGCGAATATACCAAATTAATTTGCAATGTGAAGTCTTTTATACCTTCAAGTATGTCAAGATACCAAATAAAAGAATTCTCAGTAATGTCAATGAAATCTTATCACTGTTTTTCTTCTCTAACTCTTTAAATGCACAAACATTTTGGCCTGAGACTTTAAATTACATTCCACAGGACACAAATCAAAATAATAGGATGGCAAAACCCAAGCTTTTGATTCTAAAGCCCATACAGATTACTTAAATCTGTAACCGGGTTCTGACAAACAAAGAATTCAGCAATGGAGCCCTTCAAGCAGAGGTCCCCAACCATCAGTGACCCCTAGCAATCAGTACCCTGCAAGCAACTGAGCATTATTTCTGTCTCACTGTTACAGATATGAGCAACCTGTTGAGTATTACTCCCAAGCTCTACAATTGCCATCTTACAAGTAGCATCTCTGACTCAGTTTACCACTTCTACAAAGTAAGTGAATGATGAATCCTTTACAGGTAAAGGATTTTAAAGTGCTCAAGTGATCATACTACAGAAAGGCAAATATCAAACTCAGTATTGATAAATGACACAAGACATCAAAGTAATGTTGTTCATCCAAAAGGTTAGCAGAAACAGTATGACATGTTCAACAAGTCTGTACTTTCCTGCTTTGCTTTCTGAACGCAGTGTTTGACAAATGATAGTCCACAGAACTGCATTATCCGCTGATTTTTTTTTTTAATTAAATAAAACCTCTAAGGGTAGAATGATCCAAGTTTTCTGTTGGCGGTGGTGATTTGTTTGTTCCAGGATTGACAATAAGCTAGCTCAAGAACTGGGAGGCTACTACTTTACCACATCGGTTTCCTCACTTTGCTACGATTCTTGAGAAGGGTGGAAAAAGTAAATTATGGCAAATCCGTCCTATTCACCATTTCTCCCCCCACCATGTTGCCATTTCAGTCATCAACCTGACAACTTTTCAGACCTTCCAGTTAATACTAACTTTGTTACTCTTCAAATCCTTAGGAATACTTTGTTGAGTGAGAACAATTAACCATTTCTACCTTGGAAGTTTATTTGAGATAAGGTAGGAAGTTATTTTACAGAAGCCAATACTACAGAATTTCAAAGGGGTAAAGAAATAAAACCCCTCAATCCAAACCTGTTAAGTGTACTCTACCTCCATTATCCAGACTACTCACTTTCTTGCCACTTTATTTACACTTTCTCTCAGATAAGGGCTGGTCAACAGGCGTACCAAGTTAACAGTTCTTAACTAAGATATCTCTTGACTAACTATTAAACCATAACCAACGTCCTTCCTCCTGAGCACTTGCTAATCATTTCAGGGCTCCTCTCTATTAAGGGAGTTTTGGATTTTGAGCATACAAAAGAATCATATTCTACATAACTTATTACGAGGAGGAGAAAACTGAGTCTGAAGCAATACCACAGTGACATCAGTGTAGAAAGTAAGTATTTATGTTATGGTTTTACACTTTGCAATTCTGAGCGAAAGAGCAATCAAAAAACAACATTGAAGAAGCTCCCAAAACACAACAGACCTGCCCAGCAGAGGATCCAACCTGCGGTGACAGTTTGTCTTAAGGAGCTTTCATTACACATCTTCGCATTCCCTCAGCACTGGTTGTGCTGTACAGCTGTGTTCCCCAAACACATCTGGCAACACACTATTACCACCTGAAAGTCCCTTCAGTTATCAAGTGATAAACAGACTTCTAGGATTTTAGCTTAAAATTAAAACTGAAACACCATTAAATAACAGGTAACCAAGAGGACCAGCCACTTAAATACTGAGAGAGATACCCCTCCATCAAATTTACTGCATCATCTATGCTGATAAACTAGCTCTCCCTATATATTCTAACTAAACTACTTTCTTTCCACAAGAAGCATTATATAATGTATTAGAGTATGGAAATACATGAATACTGCTTTCCTAAGCAATATTATTTAACTTAAAGGCTTAAAAAGGCAGTGCAAACATACACAGGTATCATAATACATATACAAGTGTGGTAACAGGTGTTTAAAAGTGTTCTTGGGACAACACAGCAAAAACAGAAAGCATGCATGAGAACAGGTAAAACACAAAAAGCTAATCGCCTGCAATTGTAAATGTGCCAACTTGTTCGACATTCAGTTCTTCCCCTGCTCTCGCCTCTGCACACGCAGAAACACTGAATGAGTTGCTGCGTACTCTCCCGGTTACATCTACAAGCGTTTCTTCCGCTCGGAGTGGATGAGCACCGACACTCGCCCGCTACTTGAAGACCAGCGATCTGCTTGATCCGTGCCCCCGAGAAGGACAGCGTGTGCTGGAACCACATAAACAAGAGGATCCTGGCATGGAGGCTCCCCGCTCCCGCCCCCCAGCACACAGGAACCACCGCCCGGAGCCCGGCACCCCCCTCCCGCAGGCGGCACGGCCGCGGCGCCACGCGCGCGGGGAGCCGTTACCCCCGGCCGGGGCGGCCGCCAGGGCCCGCGCTCCCCCGGCCCCGCCCCGTCACGTGACCTCCGGGGGGGAACCTCGCGGCACGAGAGCCACCGGGGCAGCCCCGGGGGCGGGGGGGAGCGCAGAGGGAGAACGGCCGTCGCCATGACAACTTCCAGGGGGAGGGAAAACTTCAAATCCCAACCGTCAGTGCAGGAGCGGCTCCCTCTTAAAGGCGCACACACATACACACATACACACGGGCGGGCTCCCTTCCCCCCTCCGCCCCCCAGGCACTGGTGGTGGAGAAGAAGAGGAGGGGGGCAGCCACCGGCACTCACCGCGCGAACGACGGGAAGGAGAAACAAAAGGACCCGAGCCGAGAAAGGGTCTCGGTCGGCGGCGAAGGGAGGGACCGAGCGTCCCCAACTGAAGCCGTAACAACCCACCTCAGCTGCCTGGAGGCGGCTTAGGATCATCGCTCACCCCACAGATCCCGTCTCCGCTTCCACCCTCCAAGAAAGCCTCGGGAGCCGCTCACCCATCTCTGCTTTCCCCCTCCGCCCACCCGGGAGACACGGGCTCCAAGTGCCTCGCCCCCTTCCCCCACCTGAGATCCCGTTCCCTGCCGCCCCGCTCCCCTCAAGGATCTCGCTACCCCCTCCTCTCGGTCCTCCCACAGCGGCCGTGGTACCCCGCGGTTCCCCCCGTTTCTTACCCACACAGTGCATGAGCCGGTGCCGCCAGGAGTCGAGTTCTCGGCGGACTCCCCTGCGCTCCGCCGTGCAGCGGGGGCTCCGGCACTGGGAGGCGGCGGCGGCAGGAGGAGCGGGAGCCGCGGCGGCCATTCTGTCTGTTCCCTTTTCCATCTGCCTCTGACCTCACGCCCGCTCATTTACATACGAGCGCGCGCTCCCCCGGCTCCTCTCCCTCCCCCCCCCTCACTACCCCCTTGCCTCGTCGGGCGCGTGCCCGCGTCCCCCCTCCTCTCCTCTCCACACCCCCCACCCCCCCCACCCCCCGCTCAGCATCCGGGGCGGGCAGCGCGCGCCGCCTGGCGGGGTGATTGACACGTGCCGCCGCTCCCCGCTGAGAGCCCGCCCCCCCCTTCCCCCCGGCAGCAGCCTTCCCTCAGGCAGCGGGACGGATCGGTGCACGGGCCGAAACCGGGTACCCGCCTCACCCCTTTCCCCATCGTTTCCCGGCCTACAACTCCCGCGGGGCAGCGCGGCCTCCGCGCCAGCCCAGGCAGGGCCGGCAGCAGCGGTGCACGCCGGGAGGTGTAGTGCGAAGGCGGGGGAACGGCACTCGCCACAGGCGCTCTTCCAACGGCTCCGCGCTGCCCGAGCCGCTACACAGCAGCGCGGCCCCAGAGCTGCCTCCACACCTCGGCTGGAGGCAGCTCTGGGCTAAGGACTCAAATAGCGGCGGAGGTCTCGCTTCATCGCACGGTGTGTGGTGGGGCTGCCTGAGCGGGGCTCCCCCTCACGGCTCCCCGGGGTCTCCTGCACCTCCCTGCCCGCACCTGCTCTCGGGCCGCTGCCCGCCATGGTGCCGTTCACCGTCCCTGCTCCACCGCCGGCACGGACGCGTCTGGCTCCGGAGGGAAGGCGCCGTTCTGTGCGTTCCTAACTCACCAAATTCAATCTGTACGGACATTTTCGAAGTTCTCTCAACTACTGCTCAGCCCATCAGGCTGTTCGTAACGGCTTTGCTCTCAGCCTGCTTTCGATGTAGAACTGGGCAGGGCGGTGAGCTGGGGACCGGCATCACACAAAACACAGCGTTATCCCCCTCCTTTAGTATGGAAACTACTATTAGTTATTACTATTTAGCAAGTCAATTTAGTTCAGTTTTTGGGAGCACGCCCGAGAAAGCTCACTCTCAACCTAGGGATGCCTTCAGAACGGAAGCCAGATTAAAGATAACTGAAGGAAAGTTAACACACATACTTCAGGGTGGATTACTGGGGGCATTTGACAACCGCCTGGACAGCCGGTTTTGCTGCTCTGCGCAAAGCCACCCTCACGCTGTACCTCCAAACTCCGGCACAAGACAGATGTCCCTCAGCACCAGTCTGATGTGACAAGTGCAACCCGCGCCTTGCAAGAGAGCAATTAGCAGTCTGAATTCCCCAGACAGAAAAATCAAGATCTTTCTCAGATCCTGGTGCGTCTTTGTGTTCCTCCTCCTCCCCCACGCTCCCCTTCTCACAACAGTCTTTGTATGCAGCGTTACTTCAGCAAGAAATGGCATTTTCAGTGCCTATTTGCAGGTTGTGATAGAAAACAACATTTAATGAGGCCACAGAAAAGACACTCTTGCTCCTCCCCTCCCTCCCCCATAAAGGTTGAAGGAGCAGTGCTGGAAAGAGTCATGTCACCCCTATCTGTACACAGTTTTTTTTCTTGTGCTAGAGGATGAGCAGTTAAAAACAGCAATACTGCGTCAAAGCTGTAGAGGGGCTTCAACTTTGAACAAAGAACGGGAAGCAGTTCCCCACTCATTCATCCCTCTACGCATCTGTGTAGACGGTGCAACCAGAAGCAAGGCTATTTAGGAATGGAGCCCTTAACACCTTTCAGTGGAGCGTTTCAGGAGCATGGGAACACTGGAGTGCAGGTGAAAGGCAGCCTAACGCCCCCTCTAGCTTTTCAGCATGGCAGCCAGCAGTAAATAGCAAGCAGCAGCTACCTCCTCCATCACCCCAGATCTGTTACAAGTACCTTGCCTCTCTTATTTACACTGGACTCCCAAACAGCAACAAAAAATCATCAGCACTGCCTCAGAAAAATAAAAACCAAGGCAACTCTGTGAAGGCACTGTCAAAACCCACGCAAACTAAAAAGTAACCTTATTTGGGTAGAAAGCAATTTCAAAGTGATAAAATCCTCCAGGTTTGAGTTAGGTTGGTTTGTTTGGGGTTTTGTTGTTGCTATTTCTCTCCCCCCATAAGATGGACTTAAAACCAAGAATAACAACAAAATCCATCCTGTGTTTGCTTCTCCTGCAAACGTTCCATGGTGGAACCATGAACTTGTAATAGATGTTCTTTTTTGCAAGTGAAGGACATATTCTAGGACTGCTTGTAGAGCACAGCACTGAACATAAGTTCCGCCTGCACTGGAATGAACAAAACTTCAATAACAAATGGCAGGTCACATCTTTTTTGGTAAAGAAATTTCATAAAAATAAACTTTGTCGCTTACTAAAGGCAGCTAAGCTAATTGAGCTTAATGAATTCAACACACAGAAATTTTAAACACTATTCATTTAACTGAATCCCTGAGATTATCTGACATGAATCAGTTTTGTAGGGACACAAATGACCTGCATCTGAAGAGTTTTATTTCAAGATGTCTATTATTATTAAACAAAGAGTAGAGAAGAAACTGTACTGCCCCAACATTTGGTTTATTTAACGTGCTTTTTGTTGTAGTTTCAAGATTCCTTCCTTCTCATGGAGTTTAAGAGAATTCTCCATGCATGAAAGAAAAATGTAATAAATTTGGCTAACAAAGTTAGGCAGATTTCAGGGAGCAGGAGGAGGAAAGGAGAAATAAAGAATTGCAAACTGAATTTTTATAGTTGCTTAGATTTTTAAATCCTAGGCCTTCTTAAAAGACTGCCTAGCCATCAGATATGCTGTGGAGACGAGGTTTTGAACCACTCCCTCCATTTGAGATGTCTTATTCTCCCTAACTTAAAACTGAACCAGGTAACCAAGGATCCTGCTTCATCAAGCCATCAGAGGTGTTATCTTTATATTAGCTGTACTATTTTTTCTTCTCTATGCCAAGAGGTCACTTCTTACGTGAATTTGTACTTGATTTTATAGAAGCAATTCCACTTTTACAAACAAATGTTGGATCAAAACTCCAAAGCAAGCTGACTGAGGGCAGAAGCTGGAGCAGTGAGGGATAATTTTGATTCAGTTAATTTTAGCTGCCTATCCTGGCCAATTTTGAAGGGATCAGAGAGTCACATAGAAATGGCTCTGGAGGCAAAGCCTAATACAATTTTGTTTGAAGCTACAGGAATTAATACTGCTGTTCTTTCTCTGTGTTTCACCTCATATTAATTTGGGTGTAAAAAGAAATTAAAATAGTCACAGATGCTTATGGCTTGATACCACAACCCCATCAAAATCTGACATTCTGAATTAATTTTTTTGAACACACATTGGGGAGGTTTAACTATCCTATTGAAACATTGAAAAATTGTTCATCACCAAACCCTCTTTATAATTAATCCCCAAAGGTGAAATTTGTTCCTGTACAGACAGCTTTGCATGGCTCTTTGTCACATAAGTACTGCTTTGCAGAAACTGGGGGTAAGGATGAAGTGTAATTAAAACAGTTTAACTTGAACAGTCAAACCCCTGTAGTAAACCTTTTGCAGATGCTATCTTGGAGTGAACACATCCTGAAGTGTTGAGCTCTCTCTCTCACATGAATGCAATTTGTAAACCTGGAAATTGTCAGTGTCTTGGTAAAACAGAAAGAGTTAACTGATGAATTGTATGATAGCTTTATGAATGAATATTCCAGAGTACCATTCATACTTACAAGATGTACCACAGCTGAAACAGAAGGGTAAAATCAAACGACACTAGAGGAGGTTTCACGATAAACAATATCATGATCGTTTAGATA
Source organism: Amazona ochrocephala (assembly GCA_039720435.1). Classification (NCBI taxonomy): domain Eukaryota; kingdom Metazoa; phylum Chordata; class Aves; order Psittaciformes; family Psittacidae; genus Amazona; species Amazona ochrocephala. The sequence goes on from CM077879.1 coordinate 17,618,301, forward strand.
AAGTATGTAGTCAAACTCAATAAGGGCTTAGTAATCAGTATGAATATTAGATTGCCAATACATGAATACTTAAACCCATTTACAATATCAATTTCCTAACAATTTAGCACATTATAAAGAATTCAGAGATGCTCATAAAATATAACATTTTCTTTTGCAGTGCCAGATGTAGGAAGAATATAATCTTAAGCGATCCATTATATACGTCATTTTTCCTTTTTTTTTTTTTTTTTTAATTACCATTTTCCCCTCACTGATCATTGAGGACTTAATCTTAAAAAATGCCAGGGGACTTAGCACAGAGCTCCCATAGAAGCAGCTTTGAGGAGCAAACCCCCAGTTCTGTTCAGCGATCTGCATATGCTTTTATTCATGCTTTAAAGGCAGAATCCCTGTGGTCACTCCTAAAGGCACATTCATACAGAGTATGTGGGTTGCTCAAGAGATGCCTGCAGAAAGCAGAGGTGAGATTCAGGAGCTGGAAAAGTACACCTATTCAAAAGCAGTAGGATTTTTCAGGCACAAGGTTATCTTTAGATTCAAGCTGTGATTAGTGGATGGCCAGCACAGATACTGGTTTTGTGAGACTCTGGAAAGATGCAAGGAAAGCTCCATCTTGTCAGCTAGAATACTGTGAATTTCAGAGATTTAAACTGATACACTGTACTGTAAAATGCTGTGGCTGAGTAGGTTAACAACATCCAAACACGGTAAGCGCAGACAGCTAGGGAACAATAATTATTTTCCACTGCAGCCAGGTTTGAAGCATTACTGCTCCACCTACTATTTCACCTACTGCCAGACGATACTTCTACTATTCCAAGGTTGATATACAGCCTATTCTTTTTCTGCAGAGGAGGAAGGTAACCTCCAGCAGAAGCAGCTGGAGCAGCAGCTCTAGAGCAGTACGGCAAGAACGCTGTGAAAGAGGGAACATCCTGCTATCTACCACTTCCCTGCCTATGGTGGCAAGCAGCACCACACAGGTGAAAAGATTATGCCTAATCTAACAGTTTAGACTTTGAAGTTCAATAATAACCTCAATCAACGTGAAGTTACACAAAGACATCTTTAAAATCTAGAATTAATTCTTTAAAAAAAGCTAAATTCCTTCACAGTTGGTTGCTGACATCTGGGTTAGGGGCCCTGTGAACACTGAAGCTTACATCTAAAACATTCCCTTGCATCATCAACAGTTCTAGCAGGGAAAACGAAAGCTCACACTCAAACAAGAACACCTGGAGAAGTTTCCTTTTAAAAAACAGGTGAATTATCTAACAGGGCAGAAAAGTCAGGCAACTTCAGATCTACTCACTGGCTTTTGGATCATCAGGAAGAGGTGAGATTTGCAAGCATTCCATGCTCCTGTGGCTTTAGACCTCTTATCTCCCTGTGCTCCTATAAAATTCAAAATAGCTTGGAAATGGAGATGTGTGGAGAGGCTATAATTTAATACCAAATATCTTACAGATGAAGAAAGAAATGGCAGTTATATATGAAATCTCAGGGTATAATATTTGGTGTTCAGTGACAGTGTATTTCAGCAATATATCAAAAAGTACTGCTATCTCCTAATCACAGGGTCTGCTTTTGTGAATCTCAACAGCATTAACCTGTACCACCACCTTCAACATATGTGCACAACTGAATCTGTGCACAGGTTAACAGAAAGCTAGCTAAGCTGTACAATAACTTTTTTTAGCCAAAACGTGTTCCTTATTCTCTAGAGAAGTTATTATTTCCTATAGAAAAGTAACAGGAAATTCATTAAGTGAAACTTTCTTCAGGTAGAAAGGCAACACTTGGACAATCAAGTCAGCACTATATTTGTGCCCCTGTTATTGACCTAATTCAAAGTACATGGAACATGATTATTGCAGGAAGATGATCATTATTCACAAACATCCTTATCCCTTGTATAGGAAGGAAAAAAATGGGAGAGTGCTTCTTATGTTCTAGCAGAAGTGCTCTTAAAGCTGCAAGGATCTAAATAGGCAAAACAAAGTTTTTATCTGAGCATACTTTTTCTTATCAGACCACCTAATTTAGCAAAAAACAGCCAAGATTTCAAGAACACCAATACTCTTCATGTCCTGTCTACTTAAATTAGCTAGTTAAATAGACATGTCACTTCCATGTATCAAACTGGCCTTGTTTATAGCAAGCAAGCATTACAGTAAAACTCTACAGTAAATGTTTATGAAATAGATGCATTCAGTTTTACATGGGTAACTATAACATGAATAGAGCTCTCTGTTTATAACATTTTAGAATACACAGTGAAATTTTTCATAGGTTATTTTCAGGTCTTTGTTTATCGCTACTACTTCAGAGGCTGAGGTTCTGGTGATACTGAGGCCAAAGGTCCATGGTCTCATCCCACACATGTTCTGCTATGCACAAAAGCACATTTTTTTGAAGTCTGCATTACATTTAGACAAACCTCTAGAGCTAGAAGAAAAATAATCACCACACAACAACTTCTACAGTGAACTGAGTACATTTGATCAGAGTGAAATCCAAAATGTTACTTTACAGAATCACTCTTCAAAGCAGAGCAATATTGCAGTGGACAGTAAGGTAGAATAAAATAGGGCTTTAAACAAGACAGGCTTGTAAGGTGAAATCAAATTCTAATACGAAAACTATATGAAAGACTCTGTTGTATAAAAATCCAATTAGAATACTTTGCAGCTAGAAATACAGCAATTTTTGTTAGGTACTAGTTTAAAGCATTTTTTAGTCTTTGTGTCCTGATGAGGATGATATATCCTATGTTTTAGTACTAGCCTGGCAGAAAAAGGTGTGCAAGCGAAAGCAGCCAGCTTGAAATGCCAAAAAATAACAAATTAGTCTTCTACAGATTAGACTGCTGTTTTAACATGTCATTATTTGACTATTAAAATTAAATTTAGAGAGAAGTTAAAAACCGATATATACTCCTAACTGATGTCTCCATAGCACTATCAATCAAATATGGCTGTTTTTTCCTTCCATTTAAACTGTTATCCTATGTTCCACACAGCTGAGTAATGTCACTCACTCTCTCTAAAGTTTCCCAAGTGGCCAAGTAATTTAAGTATGCCATCACCAGAGCAACTCTGCAGCTGAAAATATACTGCTATTAAACCCAGAGAGAATAGATCACTAATTGCAGTTTAATATTAGAGATAGACGTGAAATACTGATCCAGCCATCAGAGCATGTGCTGGTAATCCAAACTTACACCATTGAAAAGACAAAGAATTGTTTACTGTTTTCATGAATGACTTTTACAATTATGCTAGCTAAGAACTCACTAAAGCTGCATAATACAACGGCTGCTGGTTCTGCTGCAGACTGCAGATTAATTATTATTTAAACTAAGGAGGAAGTTTTTCCCCCAAAACCTGCCCTTGCCTGTGTGGAAGGTCACACTGAGCAAGTTTCCCTGTATGCCACTGCTGCTAACAGAGCATGTGACAAGATATAGCACACGTGGAGGATCAGAGGATGTGGTTCCTTTCTCCTGGAAGGATTACAGTCTAAATAGAACAACACCCAGTTCTCAAGTTGACTACTCCAACAGGAGCCATTGCCCCAGAAGCAGAGCGTAGGTCTCCAGCATCTCCCCAGGACTGGGTGAGTGTGTTTGATTCTGAGTGGAGAAGGGTGTATCCCTGTAACAGGCTTTGAGGTTTCTGTTTTTACTGCAGGAATTCATATTTCATAGTCCTCTGTACACTTTCCAGCTGTGGTTTCCAGCATGGGCTGGAATTTTATAACCAACCTAACCAGCATCCACCATGGGAGGTGGTAGGAAATGAGACTGAATGGCTCATTGGTCACTTGGGTTAAGCAGTTTATTTCCTGTAACTTCATTTGCAGAGTTATTGCCTCTTCTTGTTTGATTTAGAACAACTATTTTTATTACATGTATAAGTTTCATCTTGCCAATTTTATGGATAGCCTTTCTTTTAGCTGATTTGTCAGTAGGTAAGGTTATGTTATCTTCTAAATCTCCCACCCAACTCCCTTCTCCTTCCTTTCCTACCAACACCATCTCTTCCATTTTTAAGTTATACATCTTGAATTAAAAAAAACAAACAAACAAACAAAAAAAACACACACACAAAAAACCAAAAAAAAAAAAAAAAAAAAAAAACAAACCAAAACTTCAAAAACCGGTAGTAGAAGAAGAAAGGAGGAGCTTCGTGGATGAAATTCATCCCCCTTAGCAAAACAAATGGCAACGTGATTTCTCAGACCCATAATAATTTGAAAATAATTTCATTATAGTTATTCTTGAAATGCAGCTATTTCACAAGCTAGATCAGTGCTGAAGCATTTAGTTTGCTATAGCCTCATACTGCTTTGCATAACTGCTTTCTTCAAATGTTTGGGCTTTTGTCTGCTGGTTCTCAATAGGTGTCTTTTCATGTGGTTTCAATCAATATCTAGTGCTGCAAAAGGACTGAAGATAACATTTCTATTTTGCAAAAGCAGTTAATTCAATGTAGCCAAGATATTTTCTTATTGTCCCTTTTTTCATCCATTGATTATAAAATCAAACACATGGAATATTTTTCCCCCCATGTTATTTCTCATGTAGCTTTTTAAAAACTTGATCTGATTATTTTCTTACATTGCCCGACTGTTTTCACATGAATTTTTTAAAACTATATTTGTATTAAGTGAATTCAAATTAACAGAACAATTATAGGTTCACATCAGTTATTCCTTTTTGGGACTACATGAAGTAATCCCCTCAGCTAATAAAAAAATGAAGTCACAGTAGGCTGAATATGACAGCCTGAACAGTTCCTCATTGGATTCCTGCAGAGTAGATCTGTTGAGATTGTCATAAGAAAAAGCTTAACACTGTTGTCCCTTCCCATAATTTTATCATCCCTGGAAGGGTCTTTTTCATTCCAAATATTAATGGTACAGTGGCAAATAGAATTAATCTTTTCCTTCTCTTTCTTAAACAAGTCCGCTTCCTCTAAAAACCAAAACATTTGTTTCTTCCATTTCCTCCTTTTGTTTATAAATATAAGTGTTCAAGTTTCTACTGTTTGCCTTGAAGGATATTTTCACAGCTAGATGTCTGTATTTCCTGGCAATACCTCCCCACAGTGCAGAGCAATATGGCTAAGGAACTGATGTGGATCAAAAAGTGATATAACCAGTTCAGAGCAATGCTGGGATCCTGCTCCTTCAAGTTTGGCCCCAGTGATTCAAATATATACCTTCTCCATCCAGTCTCTCTATTGTACTACTTTCCATTGTGCAGTTTTGCTTGCCTTTCTGCTTATGGTTGACTAATGATATGTTTTCAACCTTTTCTGTGCGATTATGCATGCAATTTCTTCTTCCAAAGGGAAGCCAAAAAGTCTTCACTGATTCTACAGTCTTGGGCTTAAAGAAATAACAGAATTTGTAATGCAAGTGTGAGATCTAGCAATGCTTTGTTCCTTAAGGTAGAGGTTCTATCTTAACTGTAGTGGTTTACTATTAAAAATAAAAATAACCATAGACTTGAGTGCTACACAAATATTGTTACAAGCCAAGGCTGTACCACCGCTTCATCAGATTGGTTGATTAAGTTTCGTACCAAGTATTTCAGGTACCTTTGTAACAAGCTTTCCCCATTTAGATCATTTCTCATATACTCACGCTTTTAGGCATTCTCACAACCAGCTTTTTCAACATTTATCAACCAGATGTTGCTACCATAAAATAGATTTCAGTGTTATTCAACTAGTCATTCAGACCAGAGAGTCAAGGGAGGTGCTAGGAATCTGAACCAGCAGCAGTGGTTGCTGACAATTAAAGTGGCCTCTAATCTTTTATCATTATTCTCACAGAACTATGAAGCAGGGAAAGATTTAGCTACAATTTCATTGTAGAAAGCACATAAGCTTTTAAAATCCAACACAGTTTTGATCTTGATTTTGATCTGTTAATAAATTTTATTTTGAAGATAGCAAATCTCTAGGGATGCTGTCTCCAGTCTTCAGATTCAGAAAAGCTAGAAGAGGTCATACACGTCCGCTGGTAATTCAGCTATTTCAAAATTGGAATTCTTTTAGAACTCAAATGATTACTCAGGTCTCGGTGATTTATTTTTGGTGTTTATTTCAGCAACTTGTTCCGTAGCTCTTGCATAGCCACTTTGTTTTTAGACAACTCCTCTGCCAAGTTCCCTCCTCCAAGAAATAAAGGGTTTGGCACAAGGATCTCCCTAGCTTCTCCCACCTCCAACACTGATGTGAAGAACTCATTAAGCCCCTCAGCAGTGGCCTTTTCCCCTGTGAACGCTCCTTTTATACATGGAATGCTACTTCTAAAATAAATCTCAGCTCCATTTCCACATTGACCTTGTACAACAACAGTTTTGCATGATTATTGGCAACAGATTATTGGAAATAACATCTTTCCATTGCTAAGATCAATATTTCTTATCAGTGAAAATATTGTCTTTTAAAATATCTTGCATTTCCTTTGTAGAATAAGGATAGGAAGAGCATACAAGCTGGAATATAAATAGTCTCAGTGATAGAACTTTTACTGTGGTGTCAGCGATATTAGGACTTTTAGTGGAGATGCTTTTCTGTTTGGTGTAGCCTTACTAGGTCTGGCCTGCAAAACAGGAGCTTGGCTTGCTGCTGGGGAATTCCTGCATAGGTCTGTATAGAACTGTAGGTTGCTAGACAAGAGCTTGTGCATATGTGAAAAGTGATCTCCCCAAAACTACCTCCTAAGCTAAAAGAGGACTTGGTCTGTCAGGTGGAAGCCAGTCAAGGCCAACACAACTTGCTATGACGCACAAGTATCTTTATGTGTTAAGTGCTTTGTAAGCATACTAATTTACCAGCACAAAATTCCTCCTGCCCGGTATCTAGTGCTTATCACATTTTCCTTACCATGACTGTCATGTTTTCATCTTGGTTATCACCATTCTCCCCACAAAGAGTTCCTAGCTAGATACATCAGAGCTTCCACAAGGTTTGCACACTCCAGCACTGGAAAAGTTGTGCAAGTAGTAACTAAAACTCCTCTCCCCTTATTTTCATACATGGGCAATCTGTTGAATAAGTGTAAAGGAAGCTGATAAAAACACGTTATCCCCCAAAATTTGAGCTAATTCTGTGCCCAGTGAGGGGATAACAGTGACAAGTTTCCTACCTCTGTGCAATTACAAAACATTTCTCAAATTTAACCAAACATGCCAATTCTAATCTTGCTGTTTCTTGTCTCTGCAGAGCTAAAAGCAGTCTCAGCATTTTGTTTTTCCTGTAACATGCACACTCCTGTTATTCTCAGCTGCTCAAAGCATTTGGTTAAAACAGCCATACTTTCTCCTGTTAAAGATACCTAACAGCACAATGCTTAATGTTTAAACAGCTCCATGTGTACCCAATTATGAAAGCAATTAATTTAGTCAAAGACTAGATTAACTGCCATCTGTGGCCTGATTGTTTGTTAAATTTGAGTACTTCTGATCAAAATTGTCATAAACAAAGTCTTATATAGCATGTGACAAATCAGCACTGCCCAAGGACATCTTGATATGAAGACAGTTCAACATTAAGCATTAAATACTATTATACCACTTCCATTACCAATTTCTACAGCATATATTAACTGTGATGCATTTTACTTGCTTCACAGAAGTGAAACCCAGGAGTTTGCTAATAAAGTAATGCCACTGTTAGTGACATAACACATGACAGAAGAGCCACATCTAGGGCAAGATTATAAACATATACACAGTTGAGGAACAAAAACCTAAGGGGAAGGTATGAAACAAAACCATGCTGGAGAAACAAATGAAGCACAAGGTTGAACTAAGATCAGCCCTTGTGATAGGACACTATGGATGTACAGCTAGTCACCAAATAGTCTATGTGACTATTCAGCTAATTCATAAAAAGAGGACTGTATGTAGAAAGAAAGAGCATGTGAGCCAGCATACAAGCAAGCCTTGCCCTAAGCCCTTGGTGGTGTAATAGCTATCAGGCTCTTCTCTGTACTCAGAGATGCCTATTGTAACTTCCTACTGAGAAGGAAAACGTGTGTTGTGTCTCCCATGATCTGGGTGTACATCATAGACTTATTTCAAAAGGAAAACATGACCAAATGGCAAAGCAGCTCTTTCCCCTCTGACCCCTACGCCCCAGCCTTTGTTAAAAGTGCATGAAAGCACCATTTCAAGAACATCGTCATTCTCAGGCCAAAACCACTCAATAACCATGATAAGCATTTGTGAGATCTCTCAGAGATTCCTCAGAATTGCATTTTCTAAACAAGTAAACAATGACAGCTTTCTTTTAAGAAATGTGCTTCACCATGAAATATACTAATTTATATTTTGGAATCATGTTTATTAAGTCAATGAAAGGATCTATTTAAAGATATAAACTTAAGTGACACTGGTGATTTTAGACACAGGAAAACAGTCACCCTTTTGGTCATGTGGAAAGACAATTCTTCTTAGCTACAAAGGTATTCGTGAAAGCAATAACATGCCTTGGACCAAGAAAATTCATTTAAAACAAGTCTTCCAGAGTCAATACACTTCCTTAACAGGCCAATTCATAACATTAAAACCAACTAAACAAAATAAACAAACATTAAATGCGAAGAAAAAGCTCAACTCTATGCAGAATCTGTATGACCTGCAGCAGATTTTTCTCTCTCAGAAACAAAACCATACACACACACACACACACACAAACCAGTAGCAATCCCATGTCATATAAGCAAAGCTCAGCATGAAAATGAAAGTCAGAAGAAAGGAGTATTAAAACATGTTAAACATTTTTCGCTCCCTCACATTGCTTATAAATACAAGACTAGAAAGACGGGTGAGTATTATTTTACCAATTCAGCAGAAGTACGTAAAGTAAGGGTCATTATGACAAGTTCTTTTCTGTTGTATATTAAGAAAAAAAAAATTTTGCTTCTTTGTATAAGGTGTCAGACAAGAGTAGCTAGAGGTTGTAAGGAAATCCTCTTGGTACAAGCTATACAAACCTCCAAACTGCAGATTTTCCTGAGGTTTCATTTTAGCGAGCTTTCATTTCATTTTGATATTGTTTGCCTGAGACATGAGGACTTAAAAATCAACTTTCCTCAAAATATTAAGTGATCTGGTAGTCTTCCTGCTTCTCTGCCTGAGAAGGATCCTGAAGTTTATAGAGAAGTCACTCGAAGACCTGCTAACTTGCCTCTAGCATAACCAATCTTCAGCATGTACTGTCAGCTCTGTGGGCAGTGTCACCAGATCTTTTTTTAAAAACATAACAACCAAAACCAAAAATCCCACCAGAATAAAAAGATTTTAACATGCCACCTTCAAAAGAATCTGAGTAAAGAAAAAAATAATCAAATACACACCCAGTACAAGCACTGAATAACACAAAACACAAGCTAATCACTCCCCAAATGAGGGCTATAAATCAACATGTCTTTTTTCTCTTCTAGAAGAGATGCACTTCAGATTGGAAAATAGGACACAAAAGTTACTTCTATCTAACCTACTCATCCAAGCTTAAAGTTATAACCAGTCCTGTTATGATAGATAGTCAACTGAAATTTTTCCACACAGTTTACTCTATGCTATGTTTTATTAATAAATCTGTGACTGGGCACAGAGAGAACTACCTACCTGTACTGCTCTGGCTGTTACACTCTAGTCAGGTGAAGCCCATCAGGGAGATGGAAGTAGTTCCTCTGGGAGCAGTTAACCATGTTCACCTGAGAGAAGGTTTAGGTGTGAAAGAACAGGATCAGTACAATAAGCGATTTCTTTTCTACATGATAAGAAAAAAGAAAAATCTTGTTTTTTTTAGGTGAATGACGAAGACAACATAGTGAACTGGAAACAAAATTATAAAAGAGTAAGGGTTAAGTTAAAGGAGTGTGAACATTCAAAGAGTTAAATCTTAGAGGGAATAGAAAGAAGTTGGTTTTCTTAAAGAGATTATGCAGAATATATTTTGTTTGGGAAACATTTGAATAAGAAAAAAGTATTTTGAGGAAGATTATAGCCTTTAGAGGCCCAGCAGGTAGGGGACAGGTTTGTTCTCAAACCATTTTTTAAACATATGTCTCAGTATTTCTGAATTTGCTCTAGTTATAGTAGCGTGTTCTACTTCATTATTATTTGTCCAATGGAACCTCTTTTTGGGGTTTATAACTCTATAGCACCTTTGGGTGACTTTATCTTTTAAAAAGATAAAACTGAGCTGATGTTAAGCTTATGGGTGAATTTGGATTCTTTTAAAAATAAGTTGAGGCCTTGATCACGCAAGACAATTTATGTGGACAAGTGTTCGTTCATGTAGCAATCTTTCAAAAATTCCATCTGAGTTTACCTGCAAATAAATGAATGTATATATATATATCACTAAAAATAAAGGTATTTGTGTTCTTGCTTCACCACTCAGATTTGTATCTGCAAAATAATCTTTTGTTATCCTGTAGCCACTTTTTTTTACTTTTCAGAGGTGAATTTTTAGTAATGCTTGGTTTAAAGTATGAAAGACTGAGGGTATATATAATATCTTTTTGCTCTGGAGAAAAGAGTAACACCAAATCTGAAATATAATCTTCTTAGGGATGATTTTCTTATCTCTGAAATGAAATACAATGAGTATTTAACAATGTGAACCACACTTTCAGAGGATGAAGATCAAACTTTGGACTAGCAAATGGCCTTCCTGCTGCTATAACTGTCTGGCTTGATTCTGGTATGGCCAGAATAAACTGCATTTACTGAAACCTGGGAGTTTTCCAGAATAGCTAATAATATTGTTTCTACTTGTAATGAATTATGTTAGAGAATGTTTAGTAAACACAAAGGTGAGGAAGGGTTTTTGTATGAATTTACTGAACACAAATATTCTGTGCAGAATGATCATTTTCAAGAATAAATGTTCCGTTGTTTACAGTGATCAATAGGATTATACTTAGTCTAGTTCATGGTTTGTTATTTGTTTGGATTTTTAAATTCGATTTAATCATATCAACTTTATGTAGTTCTCATTTTTTAAAAATTAACATTTTAATTAAACTGTTCTGAATTTCTTTCTTTGTAAATATTTACTCAGAAAGCTGCTTCATCAGTGTGGGAGACAGGAAACAGCTCTCTGCTGTATCCACTGAACAGTTATGGATAGAATTACTGCAAACCTAACAACTGTATCTATTTAGCAATAGAAAGAAGAAATGGTACAAATTGTTATAATATGAGGAAAAACATAAAGCAAAAGGGAAAGCAAGAAATGTTTTTATATAAGTAGTCTATTGCTTAGAAACATATCAATCTCAATGACAAAAATCAAACAGACTTCTAAATAAAGGTCAAACTGTAATGGCAGCATTAAGAAAGCCAACAAAACTAGCGTGAATAGAATTTACTCGGCTTCATTCCCCTTCCTTTAATCTGAATACTTTCCTTCTCGGCTTTTGTATAGAATTATAAAATGGAGTCTATATAAAGATACACTTATCGGGTATACCAGCATATGGCTGTAATTCAGGAAAGCACTTAAGTAGGTGATTAACTTCAAGCATCCACTTACCCACTTTCCTAATTATGAACTTAAGTGCATACCAAAAGTTCTTTCCTGGATTGGTTTTATGCTATGCCTGTTGACTGCAACAGAGCTATCTGAGCTAGTCTGAAAGCAGTTTGCTCAGGGGCTGGGAACAGCCTATAACCACAGCTGCCTGGTACTTGGGGCAATTTTACTGACTTGCTTCCAGTGCTCAAACTGCCTTGGTAAAGCCTGTTAAGTTATGCAGCTTGCAGTATACGCTTCCTTCTCTTAGTCTGCTTTAGTTTCTGCAGAGCAGTTGCCTCTCTTGATTTTCCCAAGATCCTGCCATTTCTTTCGTAGAGGAAGTGCAAATAGACCTCAAAATCAGGGGAATCCGGGGAATTGCTAATAGACCTCAAAATCAGAGGAATTGGATAGTAGCTCAAGGAAAGAGTTTATGATCATGAAGACTAAAGTATGATCCAAAAAGACCTTGCTCAGTAACCATTTCATTCTAGATGCACTTGACTTTCTTTCTTTCTTTGCCTTTAAAGGTCTAAATATGTCTATATTTTTGGTTTTGTGCATGTTCAAGGCTGCTTGGAGGTTGCCTGTGTTCTGCCTCAGTCTGTCAGAGGTCTGGGTACTGTTTCTCTACAAAATCCTCTAAGCAGCTTGATCTGGGAGGCATTCTCAGAGCATACCTAATACTACAGGATTAGGCCCCATACAAAATGCAGTCATAATGTTTTTTCCAAACCAATGCTGGGCATCACTTTCTGTAACGGCAGCTACAACTACTTGTAGACTGTCACCGAGTATTCCCATCTTTAGCAGAAGCATCTTAACAAGTTTATTTTTTTTTTCTTTTAGCAGATAATCCTGACAAAAAAACCCAAACTCAACCTCTAAAAAAAAAAAAACTCATAAAACTCTTGGAAATCTTTCTAAAGGCTTGCTTCTGGCTCTTGGTGGTTCTTTGCTTTATTCTTTGGTTTTTAATATTACCCTACAATGTAGTACAATGTTGGCTGATTATATTTCAAATTGAAAAACTCTGTCCCCATAGATTTTGTGCCTAAAAATGACCAACTGAATAATAGTTCTGGGTAATCTTTTCCCAATTCCATTTGTCTGTCACCATCTTCATGCTTTGGCAATATTTACAAGTAGAAGAGAAAGTAAATTCAGGGCAGCGTATTACTGTACTCATTTGAAGTGGGTGCTTAAGTCTACATTGTGTTTAGATGCATGAAGCATGTACTTAAATACTCTGTTGAATGGGGATGCATTTAGCACGGGTAGTTTCGATGCCTGGCTAAACACCAGCTAAAACGAAACAGTAGCACTTTAGAGTTCAACAGTCAGTAGGCCTGAGGACACTTGCGCTGATCTTACTTAAAAAATTTATTCAGAACTGGGATAAAATGACAGCAGTGCTGATCCCTTCCTGGCTGTAAATGGAGTCAGAGTTTATGTGAGCTTAATTTTAACCACGTTATTTGTAATCTCTTATTTCTCGGTTCCATATTTTTACTGCTCTGCAAGAGTTTCACTGAAGTTAACAGGATATTTGCTCATATATCCTGTTAGTGGAAACTATGGCTGTTAAAACCCACATCTGCTGTTTGGAATTGTAATGAACTCATTTAATGTGTTTTAAAGACATAAAAAAGTGGAGACATGATTCCAGCAAAAAAGACTTTCAGGTCTGCATAAAAGTTCGACATGAGGATGGAGTGTCGGCATTAAATGTCAGCTGGGTTATTGAAGATTTTGATCATATAATTGGGATTGTTTCAGTGCATTTTATTGTAGTAAATATGCTAGGGCATGCTCATGTCAATATGAATCATCAGTGTACTATGAGAAAGATATAAAGTAAATAAATAGTCATACAAGTAAAGCTATAACTCATAGAAGAGACATAAAAGTAATATCCCTGCTGCAAATTTGTCCCCTAGTCGTAACTCCATTATCTCTCTCTCCAGGTTCTCACTAAAATTATGATGGACATTAATTTTGCACACACTTTGCTCAGTAATACTGTCGTCTTCTTCGCTTGTATCAGATAATTGTTTTGATTTAGATTTTTGCTGTGTTGTGCCTAAGAAGTAGAATGAACTTCACTTTTTATATTCTTACTGTCAAACTAATGCCAACAGGTCGGTTTACTGTTGCTTCCTCATTTCTAGTTTCAGTTCTGATAGCTAGCAACTACCGTCTTTCCACACAAGGTATATGGACTTGTCACTCATCTTGCATAGACCGTGTCTTGCTCACTCAATAGCCCAATATATTTTTTGTTTAAGTGTCCAGAGTTACATTTAAAATTGTGGAATATTACTTCATTGTTGCAGGCTTGCATTTATTTCTAAATTTTTTACAGGAAATTTCAGGCAATCTTTTGAAATTGAGCTGATTAATGTTATAGAATAAATAATTTGCAGTCAAGATTAAAAAGATCATTATTTCTGCCTTAAATGTGAGAATATGAATTAAGGATTTTGATTGAGTTTTGGGGGTATCAGTGCTAGGTTTAAATGAAACATTAAGTATATATTAAAACATTGCCTTAATCTTTAAAAGTATATCTAATAAACAGGCACAATTCTTATCTCAGAGCCTTACTCTTACATGGGGAAGTTAAGTGGCAGGTTATCTCTGTCTGTTTTTTTAGTTTGACCACAGTGCAGTTTAATATAGTGCTGTGCACAAGCCAGCATATGAGTCTTTAGGGACCAGGTATTAACTGGAGATTGCCAGTGTGCAATATCATCCTCCATCACTCTCCTGAATTCTCTCTATCCCTGACAAGACCTACATGTTTCTGTATCAGTTGTGACGGAAGCGGCTGTACTGGAAGACTGAATGGAGCTGACCTTAATGACTCTGTGGCTCCCCAAACCTCTTAGATGCACTCCTAGCACATATTAGCAAACTTCTGACCCATTTGCAAAACAAGGCTGAAAAGACGAAGACAGGGAAATGGCTGCCTCTTTTGCAAATTTATCTTATTCTTAGGTATTCTTGCACCTTGTTAGGAGCAAGTTCACAAAATTTTATTTGACGTGTCACTCTCATTGTTTAATCCATTAAACAATGTTTGCAGAAAGGAAGCCTAATCTGGAAGACAAGGCGTTTTATGTTTTCATAAACTATTTTCATGGTAAATAAAATTATTTTAAAAGATGCACAGTATTTCACAACCATTGTGAAAGAAGAGTAAGAATAACTAATTTATTTAAAATATGTATAGCATATTTTACTGTGAGGATTCACTAAAAAATAAACAGTGTGAATAGGATTTCATGGGTAGAATTCTTTGATACCTATTAAAAAAAATACAAATTAATGCAATATTTTGAACTCCATAGTCATTATATTCTAATGACATTTTGCAATTTTAAAGATTAAACCGGACCTAAGATATAATTTGTTAAATACTTTATCTGCATTTTTGGTGTCAAAAATAATTTTAATACTAAAGGACAACTGTAGACTCCTAATGACTTGAATACAGTTTGACTGTTTTCATGAAGTGCTCTGTGGGATGTCAGAATATTTAATTCAGGATGTTAAAAACATCCCAAAATGTCACAATAATTATATCACAGCAGGCAATTGAAACACTGGAAAATGCCAACTGACTAAGTGTGTTCTCTGTTATTTAGGAAACTAATGACTGAGTGACACATAAATCAGAAAATACAAATTATAACCACAGAATCCAATATACATTGTAATTGCTTTTAATAGAAAATGTGTATTAAAATAAAGCAACCTGTCTTAATAAAAGCAAAGAAATACTTTTTTAAAGCTGCAGTTTGAGCCTTAGGCTCTATAATTTCCCACATGTAAGAAACTGTTTTTATGTTTCCCCTTCATTGTTTAATTAATTAGTTATATATTTGTATTACGACACTGTAATATGGGCCAGTTCATGAAACCCTTACTAAGTAGAGAGGCTCCATTCACTGCACTGTAATTGTCTCTGCCAAATTCTCTACATGTCCTTAAATTAGTCTAAGGGCAGTTAGGGAAGATCTGTGTGCTTGCAGGGTGGAAAATACAACTCCCTTCACAGCAGGTCAGAGGCACTGTAAAATCTGTATTGACTCAGGGAAGTTACAGCTCAAGTAAGGATGCTGACTCCGACACAGAAAACAACGCAGGCTTGGAGGAGTTGAATGGCAATGGGTTAATCAAAGTGGCAATGCAAAAAGAGAAAGAGGGTTTTGATTTAATTTATATAGGGATTTAATCCACAATTATTAAACTGATATCCTACTCTAGCAGACACTATGAAAATCAAATTGTCTTATTCAATTTAGGGGGAAGAAGTATTCTAAGAAGCATGACTGTTGAAAAGAAAAAGGAGGGGATTAATGAAGATAACAGTAAGCAGTTATTCTCATTAGTTAATGAGGCAGGAATAAGTATTACTACCGCAACTAAACAGCTTAAATAGCAGAAAAATGTATGAAGTGCCAGGCAGAGAAAGAAACTGCGAGAGGTAGCTGAGGAATCACTATTGCTGATCCTATGCAAAGGTACAGTTGGCAACAGTCTATTTACTCCATTTTAAGGTTTTCTGTGGCACTCATTACCTGGAGAGCCAACAGCAGTTTAACTGTCATGAATTGTCGATGCTTCTGAAGGGCACAGCCGTAGTTGTTTATTATTGCCCTGTCCCTTCAGCAGACATGAACATTCATGGAGCTGCAAGGTGGACTGGATCTGGCATTAATCTGGTTAGAAACACACACCCCCACCCCCCCGGCACTTATCTGGTTAGAAATTAAACCCCCAAATATAATTTTCATGGATATGAGCTCTCTGACAAGTGCATCACATGTCTTCCTGAGTGCTAGTGCAAGTGCCAGCACAAGAGAGGGGACAGGAATTAAGAAGGGGAGAAGGAGACAACCTCAACCGTTTCAGTAGTAGTGCAGATCTATGCTGAATTAAACTAATTGGGGAATTGTGACATAAAGTGTTATGTTACATACCCGACTGCAACAGTTCAGACACAATGAATTATCACTGCATTGACCTGACCAATGGAAATGTCTGTATATCATGATCATCATCATGGCTTTGGCTTCACGAGTGAAGATTTGAGAAGAGCTTTACCCACTCCTACTACAAGCGTGCTGATGGCTAAAAAGACCAATGCAGGATAGACAAGATCAGTTGCAAAAAACACAGCGGAAGGTCTCCTTAGGTGGTATAGGCAAGGCACGGTTCTTTCTGCATTGTCTTTTCTCCTTGAGACAGATTCTGCGTGTGTTCTCAAAAGAAACAGCAGTGTTATGTATGATGCGTCTCCAAATCTCCCTATTGGAGGCCAGGGTGGACCACTGATGGCAGTCAATATGGCGAAGGCTAAGATATTGATGCAGGGAGTCCTTATATCTCCCTTTGGGACACTTCTCTTGCAGCAGCTGGTGGCGAGTTAACCGTAGAACACAATCTTAAGGAGGTGGTGATCCTCCATCCTGGAGACGTGCCGTGACCTGCCCAGCGCAGCTCCATTTTCAGCAGCATGGCCTCGATACTGGTGACCTCTGCCTGTTCAAGGACAGTAACATTAGACACAGAGTCATCCAGTGGATGTTTAGGATTGTATGGAGGCAACGCTGATGAAAGCGATCGAGGAGTCACAGGTGATGGTGATAGATGACCCGTGATTCAGACCCATATAGAAGAGTAGACAGTACAATGGCTCTATAGACACTAATCTTTGTACTTTCCTTCAGGTGTTTATTACACCAGACTCTTTTATGGAGTTTTCTGAAGGCTCTGTATGCCTTTGCTATTCCATTATCTATCTTTTTATCAGTCATGGCATCTGAGGAAATGATGCTTCCCAGGTAGCCGAACTGCTGGACTAACTTAAGCTCTGACTTGCTGATGGTGATGTGGGGATGATGGTAGTCTTCTTGTGGTGCAGGTTGGTAAAGAATTACTGTCTTGTTCAAGCTGACTTCCAGCCTAAAAAGCTCGGCCACCTCTGCAAAGCAAGATGTTAAACGCTGCCGAGCTGCTTCTGTGTGGGCAATGAGGGCTGCATTGTCAGCAAAAAGCCGCTCATGAGCAAAGTGATTTAGGGTCTTGGTATGGGCCTTCAGTCGCCTTAGGTTGAATAGGCTCCCA